>OZ020524.1:14097045-14646528 GCA_963971425.1 Bryoerythrophyllum caledonicum | reverse complement strand
GTGTTTTCAAAAATTTAGTGACCCTTAAGAACCACCTTCAGATCCGAAGGTGGTTTTTAAGGTTCACTGAATTTTTTGAAAATGTGAAACTCCACGGAGCTCGAGAGTCGAATGTGGGCTGCCATGGATTTTCATGTTTTCAAAAATTTCTGTGACCCATAAAAACCACCTTCGGATCCGAAGGTGGTTTTGAAGGGTCACCAAAAAAATTGGAAACATGGAACTCCGCGGAGCTCGAATGTGGGCTGCCGTGGATTTCCATGTTTTCAAAAATTTCTGTGATGCTTGAAAACCACCTTCGGATCCGAAGGTGGTTTTCATGGGTCACAGAAATTTTTGAAAACATGGGAATCCACGGCAGCCCACATTCGACTCTCGAGCTCCGTGGAGTTCCACGTTTTCTAAAAATTTAGTGACCCATGAAAATCACCTTCGGATCCGAAGGTGGTTCTCAAGGGTCACTGAATTTTTAGAAAACACGGAGATCCTTGGCAACCCACATTCGAGCTCCGCGGAATTCCATGTTTCAAAATTTTTTAGTGACCCTTGGAAACCACCTTCGGATCCGAAGGTGGTTTTATGGGTCATAGAAATTTTTGAAAACATGGAAATCCACGGCAGCCTACATTCAAGCTCTGCGGAGTTCCACGTTTTCAAAAAATTATTTGACCCTTGAAAACCACCTTCGGATCCGAAGGTGGTTTATATGGGTCACATGATTTTTTGAAAACGTGGAAATCCATGGCCGCCTACATTCAAGCTCCGTGGAGTTCCACGTTTTCATAAAATTATGTGACCCTTGAAAACCACCTTCGGATCCGAAGGTGGTTCTAAGGGGTCGCTGAATTTTTTGAAAACACGCAAATCATCCATGCTAAGTAATATACCGTGTAATATACCGTTGGATGCGTGTTTTCAAGACGCTTTCAACGGTATATTACACGTCCAAAAACTCCCAAAAATGAGGGAGTTATGGCCAGAAACCCCGGGACAACCCGATTTAGGAACAATGCTGACTGTTTCGACAGCGTGGTCCAATTCGAGTGTGGTTTTTTCTTCCGAGTTTTGTACTAGTGTTAGGATGTGCAGCCTTGAACCTCTCGTACAAGGACGTCTGCCAAAGACAATGCCCAAATCTCATGTCAGCAATGTGCAAAATATACCTCACGAGTATGAACAACGACTATAGAAGTATAACATCATACTACAAAGGTATGTCAATAAACTAAAAGTATACATCCTGACTTAGACATGTGAAAATATACCTTGTCTTTTTATACTGTGCAAATGAGTAGATAAATATTACAACTACTTATACAAAGTATATTAGAGTATTTTAGCAAAGTAAACTGTGTTCCAGGATTCCATAGTCCAGTGTCACAAGTATAGCTATAGACTATGTGGGGACATTGAATAACCTCAATAGTATTCACAAAGTGTCTATAATTCTACTTGAAGGGTGTGTTGTGGAATAATCGAAGCCTATTGCAGAGGACTACTTTGGTATGATAACATACTGTAGGTGATGAGGCCGTACTTTACAATTATATCACATACTAACAGAGACTATGTACGCGGACAAGTTTAGCAAATTGGAGTCTACCCCAGTATCAACAAGGACCACCCATGTATTCCATTGAACTACTGCTGTTAATTATGCACCAAAAAGTACCATATAATTATAACCTAGGGTACATAAAGATACAAGGAATGTGTATCAAAGGACTATTGGAATGTTTAACGACGACAACAAACGGGACGTTGAAGATACTAAAAATGCATACTATGATAGTGGTCAAATTACAAATGGGACCACCTTGAATATTCACATATAACCAGAGAGGGTGCGGTGAAGTACATGACTTTCAAACAGCAAGTGCGTTGGATGACTTTCATACACTCTCTTTTCTACCCATTTTCTCCTGACATCCTTCGTATTGGAACTGATACGAGTCTTCTTAAACCACCATTCCTTCATAAACTCCCTTGTATGATTCAACAATCCAGCCCTCTTTCTCCGCTCAACAAGCTTGAAAACCGACGATCCAGTGGATTGTAGGCTTTGCTGTCGATGCATGGCTGCAACAATGTTCCATTTTTTTGTACGAAGGACCCTTGATATTGCACGTACTCATGTGCCATCAACATTAATAGCAGCATCAAATAGTGCCTTCCTCCTCACTAATTTTTCTCTAGAGCATGGGTATCTGAGAAGCTGCAATTTGTTCCTATAGGATTGAATGATGGCATGGTTAGTTTTCGCATCATCCTGGTCAGGGCAACATTTGAGCAAGTTGGGAACTATAATTTTGTTAGACAAAACCGACTCAAGGACAGCCTGTCGGAACCCTAAACCCTTGCCAATAGCTTCGAATTCCTTCAAAATGAATTCAGAAATTCGTGCACAGACTCTATTCACATCCCTACGTCCAGAATTGTTCTCACTAAAGTCCTCACCGGCAACAGCCAATTGCAGCAACTGCTCCGCCAATCCCTCTTTCATGCTCTTCAACGTCTTTGACGTTCAACTGCTTTCTCCTTAGCTAGAGCAACCTCTTCATTGGATAGCCCACTAGATTCAGGCCTATCTGCACGCCTCCTATCCATCCTATAAAGCTAACATAACAAAAGTATGAACTTCAGAGGATAGATGTAGGGATAATATACAACACCCCAACGGATATGAAAGTGTCAATAACTCCATTACCTGAATAAGCGTGTATACGGGCTACCAGGATTTTTTTTGAAAACATGGAAATCCACAGCAGTCCAGTTCCGAAGTTCGCTGAATCAAAATCAAGAGAATTGTTCACAACAAAGTGGAGTATGACATACATGATTGTCGTCACTCCCTGCGCTAGTCGCCATCCTAACTTTGGAGTCCCCTCGAACTGACCTTGTCTCCACGACCTACAGGATTTCCACAATCAACATTATATCTGCACGCATTAATTAAAATACGGAGAAAGTCAATGAAGGGAATTGGACATCATGGATCTGAAAGAATTGTCCAAGTTTGAGTTTATCCACGAAAACAAGTTTCCGGGTCAATCTGAAGGTAAAGTTTTTGTTTTTAAGATGTCTATTGATCGTCTAGGTAGTGGTATCGACCTTGTAAAGCGTATGCAAGCCGGGGGGATCTCCAAGATTGTTGGTTGATGTTTGATCATGTAAAGCGAGTGAAGGATTGGACTACCATGGCATGCCATGTGTATGATAGTAAGTATTGTAGAGTCATGACAATCGCCATGTGCATCATGCAATCGGAGGACGCTAAAGCCCAACAACTGTCCTAGGAGAATTTGAATGGCACAATGAAGAACCACGGCCTACATGAGACAAACTTCAAAGGCTTTATAGTAGATAGCTCTGGAGCGAATTGGCACGCCGTCCGGCGAGTTTATGCCTCCGGTGACAAGGAGAAACCTATGGATAACAAAGAACGGACTTGCTTATTTCATTGGACCAAATGTCTTCAAGGAGCCACTACTAGAAGCATTCTACCCAGCTTCAGAGAGCAACACATCGCCCTTTGCAAAATCTGGAAGAACGCAAAGACTCAAGAGGAGGCTGAAGCGCAATACAACGTAATTTGTGCATGGTGGATGTCTTCCTGTGCCACAACCGAAATTGGCCGTTGTGCTCTAGAGGATTGGATGGCATTCTGACACTTCCAATATCGACAATGGGACGCTGTTGTGCAACTTGTAAGCCCTCATCACCCATTACTTTAAAAAACTCCCATGTTCAATATAAGAGAGACTTCTGATCATTTTTATGACATTTATTGTACCTTCTCAGGATCTCACGCTTGACGAGAGAGCCGACATGCCTTCCTGCAACCTTGCAGAAACAGTCTACAACCGGTGGCTGCAACAATCTAAAAATACAATGACATGTTTGTACGCGGCAACCGTGGACGACCTCATCCGTGCTTTCATGCAGATCACCATGAATCAGACACGGTTGAAGGGTGGCACGTTTGGAAAAGGTCCGGACAAAGGTACGCTTTGTTTGCGATCTGCGTAATGTTCAAGTGACCCTAAACTCATTGCTGAGGCTGTTAGGAACTTTCCTAGGGCTGAGGATCTACTAACCAAGACGGACGGCTTAGAAGGAGCAGAAATTTTTGGGTCCACCAAGCGCAAGCTTGACATGCCACCTGGGTCTGCCCATGATTACCACAGATCTGATACGGTAAATTACTCTATCCGTCGTGATGGCCGAAGGGTGACTCGAGCGCGTATTGAAGAAGCCTTCACCAGACAAGACTTTGGAGTCGAGCATACAACATCCGTTTTGGAATCAGATTGTGATCCATCGAAGTGGCACATAGCCCGCCTCTCAAAAAGTCTGCTAAAAAATGCCAAGCCTTGCAAGCTCACACTAGTTAAGAGTATAATACTAAGGTTGGGCATGGCAGTCATGGGACTCTAGCCCCCACATATGCCGGTATGAAGAAAGATTACAGATCACCACAGCATGTCTCAGCTAAATTCTTGTTTTGTTCCAATGACATTAGTCGTTGTGTGAAGGGGTCGAAAAAACCATTTGTGGCTGATTGGCCAGCAATTCCAATGACGTGGCCTGTGAAATTTGGCACTAATTTAATAGTGCAAGAGGTACTAGCATTGGAAGAATTAGTTTCCAGTTGCAGCAGCATGGAGTTCTTTTACCACGAAGACAATTCCAAGTGTCTATGGACATGCCCCTTCCGCGGTCACACTTCCTTGTTCCAGTGAACCTGAATTCTTACCACACCTTTCGAAATGGCTATGCGATTTGTAGAACAATAGATGTTCCAACGACTGAGCAACGCAACAAGTGGTCAAGCGCCACTCTTATGAATAATTGTTACGTCTCCAACCTCTATGTCATACCGTATCCCGGATATGGATGCGTTATCACTCTTCATACATGAAAGAACAAGTCATATTGCATCACCTTCACGGACCTTCGGGGGTGTTCATGCCCTGATTTTTTGAAGATGCAATCGGAGGCGTTGGGAAAGAAGGGACAATGGAAGTATTGCAAGCATGTCTATTATATCTTACGTTACCTTTGTAAAATGGATTACAAAGAGGACTTATTCATACATGCTCCAAGCTACAGCTTCAACGAAGTCATGCAAATTCTAGAGCTTGGGAACATTGCCAAACAAGAGTGAAAAAGGCAATGATGTCGTATTTCTCAAAAAGATCTACGATCTTAGATTGCTAAGATGTAGAGTTGCAGAGTCGTAGACGTGGATGTGAATTTAGTTCATGTACTTATTGAGTTTGTTATGATTTGTTAATTGGCGTACTTCACATATACTACCGTACGCAATGGAGTGTTGTACTAGTAGAATTCAAAGTGGAGGCTATCAACCTTTTCCAAAAATCCCTTTGGATTTATGTAAGTGATCCCATTTACTGCCCATGTGATGACCTTGTAATACATGCCACATGGATGATAGCCAAGTAATGCCTATGTGATACCCGTTATAAACCTAGGCAATATCCTTTTGATACCTATGTGATACCCTGCAGTATACCTTGTGTCCAAATTAGTGGATATTTATAAATAATATATTTTGTCGTGTCCAAACAAAAAGTTTAAACCTGATGTACAAGATTTGAATGTGATCATTCTAAATTTAAAGATATTAGATGTACGTTATAACCAAAGCACGAGAAGAGAAGAAGGCCCAATAGTCCAAAAAAATTGTTCCACAAATGACCACGGTTATAGGCTATTTACTTAATTTAGCAATTAGAAAAGGAAAATGCTCCAAAATTCATAGTTTTGCCCAAATTGCCGACAATTTCACATTTTAAAAAAAAACTGTGATTTATTTCCAATTTTTAGAGTTTTGTATGCTCACCGCTCGCCGCTCACCGCTCACCGCTCACAAGATAGCGTTGCTGGTTATCCATGGCATGTCTTCTCTTGTTTACTCACTCACTCGGCTTTTAAATTCTATATCAATTCCAAATCTTTGGGATTATGTTTGAAAGAATATTTGTTGAGTTTCATTCCTAATTCCGCATCTTCCTACATAAATGTTTAACATACAATGTCATTTGAGTCCCCAACTGGCTTAAGTGATCGGAATTGGGTGCCTCTACCTTAATGTGGTCATAGAAAGACTCAAGTGGTGCATCCGCCTCTGAAATGTCAGCCCATCATGATGTTTGGATGGCAGACATGAACCCTCTTCTCAATCCTATTATCAGGGAAGAGAAAAGTTCTTATTCTCGGTAATTCAATGGATGAAGAATCACCCACAAAAGTTTGGATGAAATGATGAACACCAAAAGACAACAACAAGATAAGCGAAGGCAGAAATAAGCTTCTCAGCGCTCAAAGTCTCCCCACATCACTACACTGATTTTGATGTTTAGTGTCATGAGCAGTAAATCACTTGTAAATGCTGTAAGTTTTAGTTTTTTATATAACTTTTTACTAAGAGCACAACAATCTACACTACTCAAAGAGGGGGATCATAGTGGACATGGTTGGTGAAAATATTCATTAAGAGTGAAAGCTTATAGCATTTATAAGTCATTTACTGCCCATGACACCAAACATCAAAATCAGTGTAGACTTAGCGGACGTATTAGTTTTTCACTTGCTATTCTGAGGGTAGGTAAAGGTGAGTGAAGTTCGTCATAAGAGAAACAAAAAAGTGATGTTTTTCCAGATTTTCAGTCAGTGAAATGCGACACATTTGGAATTAAAAGCGATGCCCTTGGTAGTACACTGATTTTGATGTTTAGTGTCATGGGCAGCAAATGACTTGTAAATGCTATAAGTTTTCACTCTGGATGAATATTTTTACCGACCATGTCCACTATGATCCCCCTCTTTGAGTAGTATAGATTGTTGTGCTCTTTGTAAAAATTTATATCAAAAGTAAAAACTTACAACATTTACAAGTCATTTACTGCCCATGACACTAAACATCAAAATCAGTGTAATGAAGATCATCCGTGTAAGCAAAGCGAACCCCCCGGCGTTGTATAGTCGAAATTCGTTGACTTTCTATAAGTATAAATAGCACGTCATCCACCTCGTGGCTGCCGATCTTCACACACCGTCACGGCAATTAAGTCAACGACGTGAAGTTGGTTTGGTTCAGAACTGTGGCCATGGACCGTGTCCGCTGCCCATGCCCGTGCCCGTGCGATGGAAGTTAAATTTAGACCCAGCATCTGCGTCATCCGCTGGCTCGTGTACGACTCACAAGAAATCAACTCAATAATTTCGAGGAGCGCGCTGCAGCAAATGAAAGTGGTGGTGATATTTTCCGTATGACTTGCTTTGGTATTTGAGTCCCGACGCCCGTCCATTTAAGGTCTCCCTCCATCTAACAAGAAATTTGCAATCCGAGCCGTCGCTTGGAACCCATGCCGAACATTGTGAGACTCGTTGACTTGGCCAGTGTTGACAATCTAGTGACATGATTTTGTAAAAGTAGCTCTGTGACTACGTGCAGGTCGTTGACCTCGACAGCCAATTCGACCAGGAAGTCTCAGTTATTCTGGCTCCTCCAGAGTTAGTACTTATCTCCAACCAGGATCGTGGGCATGTTGATTAATCACTAGAGAAAATCCTATTACCACGAGTCCAGTCACGTCACTTTCACTGCCTTTCGCTCGTGTAGAGCATCCCATGCTTGAAGAGGTGGCAGGACAACCGATTGGGTAGGAAGGACAACGTTATTTCCTGTAACCAAGGGCTGCTTTGATGCTTAGAAGGCCTTCATTCGTGACTCTTGATTGGTCATCGTTGAGGAAGTGCCAACTATTCACGTCAGTTGCCGAAGCAGCCACTAGTTTGAAAGCTAGTTTGAAAGCAACAGGCCAAGCCCATAGCTAGAATGCAAAGATTAGTTCTTACTTGACCCTGGGCTGCTTGCACATTACCTACTAAAGAATTATGTATCTAACCGTTTCGTCACGTAAATTCTTACTCTGGACAATGTGAAGTAGTGGCAAACATCTGCCTTATACACAAGTTGGTTCGTGACCACTGATCAAGGTCCTAATCGGTGGGTGACTAGTAAACTTAAATCACCAACTCGGATAGGCGCCCCAGGAATTGGTCGAATCTTTTAAATATATCATTTAGATTATAATTAGAACTATGTTTGCGCAATATAGCAAACGATAATGAAGTCCCATTTCGAAGATAAGACGGTAGACCTCTGACCCGGCCCGGGCTTCGGCCTGGCCTCGCCGGCCCTGGCGGGGGCTCGCCCTGTCCTTGTTCCATTGCAGTAAAGTTTTCCTTTGCTTGTGTCACAAAGAAAAAAAAGATAAGACGGTAGTGAATAGCGTGCCCTGAGCTCGATTAAGACAGGGTTTGACTTTTGAGTTCCTATAAAACCTGTTGGGTGATATTCATTTGAATTGACTTTTATGACTCCACACCTGCAAGTTGTAAACTTACAGCTTATCCTTCCTGTTTTCAAGAGTGGACTTACGTGCACATATATGGAAACTTGCGCACTTGGCGCACCTATTATAAAAATACCGCCCTTCTACATGGCGAACTCTCGCCATCCTCGTCCGAGTTTGATCTCTGGAATGCCTGACGATGTGTAGACGACGGTGAGGCGCACCGGCATGGCATCGTGGACATTCCGGATTGCAGGATCACCGTTTGGTGGAACTTCTCGCCGTGCTTTTGCACAAACCACGACGGCATCAACCGGAGAAACAAAAGAACAAAAGATCCAGTAGGAAACGGCCACCTTGGAAAGAAAAGGCTTACAGAATAGGTTTTCAAGCACTATTTGATGCTGCTTTTAATGTTGATGGCACATGAGTATGTGCATTATCAAGGGTCCTTCGTACAAAAAAATGGAACATTGTTGCAGCCATGCATCGACAGCAAAGCCTACAATCCACTGGATCGTCGGTTTTCAAGCTTGTTGAGCGGAGAAAGAGGGCTGGATTGTTGAATCATACAAGGGAGTTTATGAAGGAATGGTGGTTTAAGAAGACTCGTATCAGTTCCAATACGAAGGATGTCAGGAGAAAATGGGTAGAAAAGAGAGTGTATGAAAGTCATCCAACGCACTTGCTGTTTGAAAGTCATGTACTTCACCGCACCCTCTCTGGTTATATGTGAATATTCAAGGTGGTCCCATTTGTAATTTGACCACTATCATAGTATGCATTTTTAGTATCTTCAACGTCCCGTTGTTGTCGTCGTTAAACATTCCAATAGTCCTTTGATACACATTCCTTGTATCTTTATGTACCCTAGGTTATAATTATATGGTACTTTTTGGTGCATAATTAACAGCAGTAGTTCAATGGAATACATGGGTGGTCCTTGTTGATACTGGGGTAGACTCCAATTTGCTAAACTTGTCCACGTACATAGTCTCTGTTAGTATGTGATATAATTGTAAAGTACGGCCTCATCACCTACAGTATGTTATCATACCAAAGTAGTCCTCTGCAATAGGCTTCGATTATTCCACAACACACCCTTCAAGTAGAATTATAGACACTTTGTGAATACTATTGAGGTTATTCAATGTCCCCACATAGTCTATAGCTATACTTGTGACACTGGACTATGGAATCCTGGAACACAGTTTACTTTGCTAAAATACTCTAATATACTTTGTATAAGTAGTTGTAATACTTATCTACTCATTTGCACAGTATAAAAAGACAAGGTATATTTTCACATGTCTAAGTCAGGATGTATACTTTTAGTTTATTGACATACCTTTGTAGTATGATGTTATACTTCTATAGTCGTTGTACATACTCGTGAGGTATATTTTGCACATTGCTGACATGAGATTTGGGCATTGTCTTTGGCAGACGTCCTTGTACGAGAGGTTCAAGGCTGCACATCCTAACACTAGTACAAAACTCGAAAAAAAAACCACACTCGATTTGGACCACACTATCGAAACAGTCAACATTGTTCCTAAATCGGGTTGTCCCGGGGTTTCTGGCCATAACTCCCTCATTTTTGGGAGTTTTTGGACGTGTAATATACCGTTGAAAGCGTCTTGAAAACACGCATCCAACGGTATATTACACGGTATATTACTTAGCATGGATGATTTGCGTGTTTTCAAAAAATTCAGCGACCCCTTAGAACCACCTTCGGATCCGAAGGTGGTTTTCAAGGGTCACATAATTTTATGAAAACGTGGAACTCCACGGAGCTTGAATGTAGGCGGCCATGGATTTCCACGTTTTCAAAAAATCATGTGACCCATATAAACCACCTTCGGATCCGAAGGTGGTTTTCAAGGGTCAAATAATTTTTTGAAAACGTGGAACTCCACAGAGCTTGAATGTAGGCTGCCGTGGATTTCCATGTTTTCAAAAATTTCTATGACCCATAAAACCACCTTCGGATCCGAAGGTGGTTTCCAAGGGTCACTAAAAAATTTTGAAACATGGAATTCCGCGGAGCTCGAATGTGGGCTGCCAAGGATCTCCGTGTTTTCTAAAAATTCAGTGACCCTTGAGAACCACCTTCGGATCCGAAGGTGGTTTTCATGGGTCACTAAATTTTTAGAAAACGTGGAACTCCACGGAGCTCGAGAGTCGAATGTGGGCTGCCATGGATTTCCATGTTTTCAAAAATTTCTGTGACCCATGAAAACCACCTTCGAATCCGAACGTGGTTTTCAAGCATCACAGAAATTTTTGAAAACATGGAAATCCACGGTAGCCCACATTCGAGCTCCGCGGAGTTCCATGTTTCCAATTTTTTTGGTGACCCTTCAAAACCACCTTCGGATCCGAAGGTGGTTTTTATGGGTCACAGAAATTTTTGAAAACATGAAAATCCATGGCAGCCCACATTCGACTCTCGAGCTCCGTGGAGTTTCACATTTTCAAAAAATTCAGTGAACCTTAAAAACCACCTTCGGATCTGAAGGTGGTTCTTAAGGGTCACTAAATTTTTTGAAAACACGGAAATCCTTGGCAGCCAACATTTGAGCTCCGCGGAGTTCCATGTTTCAAAATTTTTTGGTGATCGTTGGAAACCACCTTCGGATCCGAAGGTGGTTTTTATGGGTCACAGAAATTTTTGAAAACATGGAAATCCACGGCAGCCTACATTCAAGCTCCGCGGAGTTCCACGTTTTCATAAAATTATGTGACCCTTGAAAACCACCTTCGGATCCGAAGGTGGTTCTAAGGGGTCGCTGAATTTTTTGAAAACACGCAAATCATCCATGCTAAGTAATATACCGTGTAATATACCGTTGGATGCGTGTTTTCAAGACGCTTTCAACGGTATATTACACGTCCAAAAACTCCCAAAAATGAGGGAGTTATGGCCAGAAACCCCGGGACAACCCGATTTAGGAACAATGCTGACTGTTTCGACAGCGTGGTCCAATTCGAGTGTGGTTTTTTCTTCCGAGTTTTGTACTAGTGTTAGGATGTGCAGCCTTGAACCTCTCGTACAAGGACGTCTGCCAAAGACAATGCCCAAATCTCATGTCAGCAATGTGCAAAATATACCTCACGAGTATGAACAACAACTATAGAATCTGATGGTGGTTTTCAAAGGACACTGAAATTTTTCAAAACTCGGAAATAACCATTCCTTGTATAAATTTGGTTGCAAGGGCATTTTTCTTTCTCGTACCTTAGCTCTTCTAAGAAGCACCCAGTTCGTCCTGATTAATCCTTGCATTTCCATGCATAGATCATATTCTTTGGAAGCGTGGAAATATGCATGATTTCAATCCTTGCGTTTTGATAGCTTCACTGATTATCACCTTGGTGTTCATAGACTTGAGAGGGAGAGTTTCTAATATTCTATTAAACCGATGGAGACTAGAGACGTGCATATGGGCTCCTCCTCAAGGGGTGATGGTAACTATATGGCTCTTCAAGTTTTGGAATTTGGGGAAGATCCAGGGTTGAAGACGACCGCACTGGCATTACGGAGGTCCTTGCGTGGGACTTCTTACGTCGTCCTACAGAAGTCCACTTACAAGGACACTCTCGTTACTGGCAATGGTGAGGACCGCAAAGAGAGTTTTGCTGAGTTGGTGAGTAAGTGCACAGACGCGGTACAGAAGAAGAAGGTCTCATGTCAGACCAATTTCAATCGACTATTGGCAGTTGCCAATCCGGCCAATGGCAAAGGCTTCTTCAAAGAGGTTTGATCTTTTAAGTTTTCTTATTGACCAGAGTCCAATTCGTTGTTTCTTATATTTTTTATTTCCAAATTAGTTTGAATATATACCAAATTGACACAAGACTTTGTGTGTCTTTTGTTTAGGTGTTGCACCATTTTGACATTTACCAGTTGAAGCCGGAGATGACATCGGAGAAGTTACAACTCTTTTGTACCGCTACGGTGCCATTAAAGTTCAAGGCGCGTTGGTGCAAGTGGTGGAACATGAGCAAGTTGAGCAGGGAGGAGTATCACTTCCCAAAATCTCCAGCTTCGGACAGAAGTCTTTGGGGGTAGATCGATAGAGCTGCCTTCTGGGCTGGGGTAAGTTTCCCATATCATCGGATTTTAGTTAATGTAGATTTTCATTGCTAATATTTTCTTTGTCTAACTTGTTGTTTGGTTGGTTTCAGCTGGAAGACGAATGTGAGAAGAAATTTGTGGAGATTGTCCAGGAGGACAATATTGTCATCCAGACGGAAGGACTTCCCAATCCCGTGAAAGGGATTGGAGCATGGATCAAATCGTGGTGCATCAGGCTATGGGACATAGCGTTTTCTGCCCAATGTATGGAGAAGAAGATTGGATTCACGAAGACCGAGGAGTTCCTAACACAGCCCGAGTGTGAGAGATCAATGAAGAGGGCATTGCTTTGCTACTTCTGGAGAGAGCTTGTTGCCAAAAGAGCCATGCTCCCGAACAACTTCCGATTCGTTTGAATATGTAGACGGATCCCACTGATGTCCAATGCATCTTCACGGAGGCGTAGTTGCGACGCTTCTCATCACCACTTGAAGTAGTGCCCTTGGTTCTTGGAGTTGAAGGATTCTGATCCTACCCCAGGCAAGGAGATGTAGCTAAGGTCTCGTTGTGACTCCTTACCCGTCTCAGATGGTGATGACGGGATGCTTCCTGCATCGGTCCCCTCAATGGCTGCGCAATTGGATGTAGAGTTGTCTCAAAAGGAGAAAGAGGCAGCACCTGCAAAGGCGGCGAAGGTGGCGGCTAAGGCGGCGGAGAAGGAAGCCCTCAGGGTAGAGAAAGAGACCGCCAAGACACTGAAGAAGGAAGTCAAGGAGAGGAACAAAGAGTTGGCAGCGTTGGTGTTGAGGGAGGGGCCCGAGAAGCTCATGGCTCAATTTAGGATGGGTGCATCGCTTGCCATTCCTGTTGCGGTCGCACCATTACAAGGAATTTTGCCCTCAGCCAGTAGCTGGCCCTCAGCACTCATTACAAAAGCCTTTGCAGATAGTGTACATGATCCTAGTGATCGAACAAGTTGATTCTTCTGTTGAAGTGTGGGTGATGTGTGAAAGTGTCTTCTCCCTGATGCCTCTCTTTGACGATATCTCCGAAGATGCTGACTACCCCCCGGTTTGGACCGAGTTGCGACTGTTTGCGAAGGCGCATGCTCGCTCTAGGCTCCGAACCTTGCGTGGAGATCCTTGTGATCTTGGTTTGGTGGACATGGTGATCATAGATGTGCTGGAGGGGTTGCCGGTCCCAAGGATTCATTGTGGCACTAAAGTGCCCAGTTGGAACAAGCATCCAACTCAACTGAATGAGAGAGGCAAGAAGGAATCTCCTTTCATTTACCGTTGTTTTGAGATGGCCAGGGAGCTGCTTCGTGACGGAGCGCTGCTCATTGTGTTTTATCCGGACTTAAAGTTCATTTTCAATGAACTGTTTCGTTGGGCGATTGGGCAGAGTTCGTCCAGGAGACAAAGTGATTAGCCATTAATGGCTTGCCACTCTCGCGCGATGGGCAGCCCACACGCACTTACAAGTGCTTCATGGTGAAGTGTTTTGTAAGAAAGTCCAAGTCAACATCCCATTTTTCTTTCTATGACAGGGTGAAGCTAATTCGCGAAGGGATTCAGCTGTCCTCGGATGGTCACTTGACCAATCTTATTACACAATACCCGCCGACAATGAGAAGAACCACCATGGAGCCATGGCGGAAAGCGCCGGAGAAGTCTTCGAACCTCATGGAGGCTTTGATTGACCTGTGCACCTAGGAGGACGACGTAGTTTTTGATTTGACAACATCTATCGGTAAGTATTCTTACTAAGGCGAATTGTATTATCCTTCATTGTATTACAACTCTAGTACTAATTATTTTGTTTATCTTGTAAAGGAGCATCAATCAAGGCTTGCAAGGCTCTAAAGCGCCACATCTTGGCATTGGAGTCTAATCCGGATTTGGTTGAGGGGGTCCTCCGACCCTTCATTCCGAGATCGGTGGAGGTGGAGTCAACAATGGCACCAGCGCTGCAGGAGGAGTCTCGTAAGCGCTCATTGAAGCTCGATGACGATGAGCAAGAGGTGAGGACGGCTTGCAAGAGAACTTGTAAGTAAGTTCTCTACTTCTTTGGTGAATTTGTAATTTTATTTCTGACTTTAACAACACAATTGCTTTGGTTTTTTGCAGTTGGTCGAGGTCATTGATGGCTTCACCATCAACAACGCGGGCGGGGATGTTGTTAAGGTTGTCAAAGCTGGTTAATAGCCGGCCGCGGACATATGATTTGGCTCCTTGGGATGGTGGTGTTGCAAATGCGATGGCAACACAATCATCCCTTCCAAGTGTTCCTCGGGCACCCTGTCATAGGTCCATCGCAAGGCAGTTTGTAGACGATGAGGATGATGGTAGTGGGTCAAACAATAGTGCCCCTTGTTTGGACGAGGATGACTTTGTTGACTTTCCGGCGGAGGACTTGTAATTCTTCTATTTGGATTGTTTTAAAAAATTTCTATGGGGCCTACTTTTGTTTGATATCATCTTTGTAATTGTTGGAGTCTTTTTGTGCATATGTTGATGTCCCATCTTATATTAATTAAAACACATCATTGGAATGATTTAACACATTACCGAACAACTCTATTCCATTATTCGATCCATCCATAAACCAAGGTATTGTTGTGTACTACATGTAGACAAAACTGAGTACTGTATGAAATTCAAAAGAAAATTGTAGTAATTTAGAGAATTCACCACGTCTTTTATAGTACGCTGTCCAACATGAACGTGTTTATGTGCTTCGTACCATAGACAATTGTCGGTATTAAACGCTTTTTATTGAAGTATGTCAAATTCTCAATTAAAGGTGGTTCCTACACCACGGGTATCACCTAGGTATGATATGGATATCACCTAGGTATTATATGGATATCGCCATGATATTATATGGGTATCATCTATGTATTGTAAGGGTATGGCCTTCCATTAATCCTTTTAATTTTGAAATTATTGGGAGAGTTCCATTCTCAATGAAATAAATACAAATACGACCAATGAGTAATTCAAACCTGTTTCGTTACCCTAACCTAAATACCAAACTCATAAGTGCCCCTTTCATTTTGAAGAAAAATTGTTGCTCTAAGACCATCAAGTTGTCAACAATTCAGACTTTAATATGTCCAAATATTGTAGAATTTTACATGATTTTTTACATATGTCAAGATAGACTAAATATAACCTACGGCCATAGGCGTTGCTTTCAAATTTTGTAAAAAAATTGTGGAAAAAAAAACAATAAAATTCAGTGCTCACCGCTCGCCGCTCGCCGCTCACGGCTCACAAGATAGCAATCCTGCATGGATAACCAACTCTGGGAGGGTACCCAATGCTGATCGGCCTTGTTCAACTTTTGAGGTGATGCCACCAATGAAAGGTCAATTGAGGTGGAGCAACCCAAAATTGCATACATCGTGACCCGATGCCAATAATAAGTGGTGTTCTCAAATTTTGAGTTATTGGTTTTGGGATCACTTCATGCACCATTTCATGCATGTGCCATTTTCATGCACCCTGACATGCACACTCTAGATCGGAATTGGGTGGCCCATCGGAATTGGGTGCCTCTACCTTAATCTTAAACCAAGAGAAGTCAAAGTCTGCTGATCTACTCAACGCATGGAAGAAAATGAACTAGTTGATGGACTTCAAATAATATAATCTTTCAATCCGTGCGGTCAAATTTTATGAAATTTCGTGAGAATATTACTTAATAAGTCTTAATTGAAATCCTACAATAAAAACTAGAAATGAATTTTTTTTGTTTCCTTCTTCATTTATTCCACTAGAATGCAACAATTTGGAAGTGTTTTTGGTGTGAAACAGATATGGTACCTTAGAGCATCTGCACGCCGCTACAGCATCCCGCAAGATGGGGTGGAATTGCTGTGGCGAGGTGGAGGGGAACCCCCACGGCATGCCCAAGAACGGGGGAGCGGGGCGGGGTTTCCCCGGGATAGGGCCTCGTCGACAGGGAACTGCGGCAGTTCCCCGGGGCCCCGTTTTAATGCCGGCAGCTGGCCACCCACTCACAGCATGCCACGTGGCATGCCGTGAGTGGCCCGGTCTTTTTTTAAAATTTTTAAATTTAATTTTTTTTGAAAACCAAAAAAAGACACTGGAAAAAAATTTAAAAATTTAAAAATAAAATAAGATTGAGTTTTATTTTAAAAATCTTTTTAAATTTTAAAAAAAAGAATTGGTGCTCGCCGCACCCTGGCCGCGGGTGCGGGGAGGGGAGGATAACTCCTCCCCCGTCCTCCTCCCATGGGGTAATCTCCACCTGGCGTGGGAGTTTCCCGGCCAGGGGTGGAGATGCTCTTAGGGGTTAATCTGGAACTCAAGGCCCTAAAAATTGCAGTTTTTACAGAATGCACATGATTTGCACCAGAGTTGACAATCGGGTACAGCGCCTTAAAATAGACAAGTAAATAGTCAGACTCTGAAAAGTTGGGTTGACTAGAGTGCTGATCTGACATGGAATGCCACTCCGGATGGATATGCGGAAAATCGAGGCCGCATCTGGCTGCCATCACTGTCCGTTGCAGTGTCTTTTATCGACCAAAAGCCACATGAGCTTCAATAATGCTACTTACTGTTGCAAAAAGCTTTCTAGCAATCCAGGATCTACAATACTTAGGGTCTATTAATGATGTCGTCATAATGATACGCACATTAAACTCTATGGTTGGTACTGTAAATTTGTAATGGGCAGGTTTACTTCAGTTCAAGGACAGGACAAGTCTGGAAAGAACATCATCCAAGTTTATCTGTCGGTACTAAATCTAGAACCATCATATGCAATGTCTACTGCAAAGCTAGTGCTCGTGTGCTTTGGAAAATCGAGACCTAAAAGTCAAACGTGATGAGTTGCTTCGGAATATGAAGCCTCCAGCTGACAGTAGGCCGATCTTCCATCTCGCCACAGTGAATTTGTCTCAACCGTCGATAGAAGGTTACACAGGCCCTGATTGGACTAATCTGTACGTTACCTGATCCCGCTCCGAAACCCTGGGTTGACCCCAGTGGTGAATGGAATGGTCGCTCATACATGCAGAAATTCGGACTTCCGTTGAAGAAATGGCAACCCGAAACGTAAATATCATGACTATTATTTTAGCCTCGGAAAAGGTCAACGGTGGCTCCTGATAAGCGTGAGTGTGGACCAGTAACAACACGATCACTGATCTATTTAACGTCGACCCCGGTTCATTGCATTCTCATCTCTGCAGCTCTGCAGCTCAGCAGCATTCCTGCCTCTCCATCTTCACCGGTTACCTGCGTTCCGAACCAGTAGCGATGGCGAGCTCGCGACGTGTGATGCTCATGGTGGTAGCCACTTTGGTGGTGCTCTTCGTCGGTAATGTCCCATCTCTAGTCACCAGCTCAACTTGCTCCATTTCTTAGATGTAGTGATATATTGTTCGGAAGCGTCGAAGAAACTAGAGATCAACGAGGATTGAATTATGATATACAGTTGATGTTCGCGAGCATGTCTGCATGATTGGGTGCATACTGAAGTGATCACGTGACTAGTCTGTTGTTGAGACCCTAATGTTTGCTGGTCTCATGGTTTTAGGGAACGCCGATGCGTGGGGATGCCCGTCCGGGTACAAGAACTGCGACCCTCACAAGGAAGGCTGCGAGACCTGCGTCCTGTACGACGTCAAGAACTGCGGCGACTGCGGCAACGTGTGCAAGGTGGAGTGGAAGGGTGGCGAGGTGACGTGCAAGGATGGCCAGTGCAAGCAGCAGTGCAAGTACGGTTTCGAGTACGACTGGGCGAAGAAATGCTGCGTCCCAAAGTGCAAAGCCGACACCAAGACCGACGTGAACAACTGCGGCAAGTGCGGCAACGTGTGCAAGGTGGAGTGGAAGGGTGGCGAGGTGACTTGCAAGGATGGCCAGTGCAAGCAGCAGTGCAAGTACGGTTTCGAGTACGACTGGAATAAGAAATGCTGCGTCCCCAAGTGCAAAGCCGACACCAAGACCGACGTGAACAACTGCGGCAAGTGCGGCAACGTGTGCAAGGTGGAGTGGAAGGGTGGCGAGGTGACTTGCAAGGATGGCCAGTGCAAGCAGCAGTGCAAGTACGGTTTCGAGTACGACTGGAATAAGAAATGCTGCGTCCCCAAGTGCAAAGCCGACACCAAGACCGACGTGAACAACTGCGGCAAGTGCGGCAACGTGTGCAAGGTGGAGTGGAAGGGTGGCGAGGTGACTTGCAAGGATGGCCAGTGCAAGCAGCAGTGCAAGTACGGTTTCGAGTACGACTGGAAGAAGAAATGCTGCGTCCCCAAGAAGAGGTACTGAAGATCAGAGATCTAACTGCCTGATGAAATCTTGTCATCTGTCCCTCGTGAGTTGTTCCTACCAGTAATGTTTACTTCGTTGTGGAGCTTGGTTCTGGCGGTCACGCCCAAGTTCGAAAATAGCAGAGCTTCTGATCTTGTTCTGGGAACATCTTGTTTCCACCTCTTCTGCTCAGTGCTCTTGTTCTGGGAACATCTCGTTTCCACCTCTTCTGCTCTTGTTCTGGAAACATCTTGTTTCCACCTTCTGTAGATTATACCACAACAGTGGCGATTGGATGGTCGGAGATGTTTTCATGTGGTAAACACCTAATGGTTTTCTAGAGAGGACCCTGGGTAAATCACATGGCTTTGTATCTGGAATTGCAAATAAAGAGCGGTGGTGTGTAATTCGTTGTTTAAGTGCTACATTTGTCAATGTATGATTCCTTCCTTTCATTCTGATCACGTTTTCATTTCAAGAGAATTCATTACCTATGTCACCTTCTTAAATCACTCATCAGATTGTGTTTTTCTGGATTTATTGATTTTTATGTCCCACATGATGTTTGTTTGGATGGGTATTATATCCTTTGTAGAAGGTGTCACATCCTCACATTGATTTCCTATCAGAGTATTCGTAAGATGGTATTCGTGAGATGGGAAAACGTCATGACTGTGCCAACTTCGAGCCTGTTTGTACCCTGTTCATAAACAAGTTGGCTGGTTGAAAAGTTGGATCGCTTCTTGTGTATGTTTTGGTATTTGTTGAACTCTTGGGGCAAACCATGCGTTACTTCAGGGCCAAGTTGAACAGTAACTTATGGAGTTTTGTGGTCACCCTCTCATGGCTTGCGTACTGAAATGCGAAGCCACAGCCATCAGATGGATATCCTCAGAATATTCAACAGTTGCCATTGCTGAAGTCCAAGCTGTCGTTACCTCAGATAATACTTCGAGGATGGTTGGGTCCCGGCAAAAGCGATGCCAAAGAGAATGAAATTACAGGTAGACAATTCAGTTGAAAAGAATTTTATTTTATTTTTTTGACACAAGCAAAGGTAACCTTTACTGCTTGTTGAAAAGAAATTCAGAAGTCCTCTTGAGTGCATAATACCGAAATCTCCCGACAAACTGTTTCCATGCCAGGCTGAGAAGTGTGTGGACCACCGAGTGATGTTTATAAACTACATAAATAGACAAGAATTCGAAATGGGTTACACATAGGGCAGAGGATCTGACGGGAACCGGCCAAGGGGGCTCTTGTTGGTGGACGGCGTTGGCTCTTGAGGACCACGTCCCTCGGCGAACGACACATTCCGGCTATAGTCCAACGGACCCGAGAAGCGGTCGGCCTTCCGCCGCGGCTTGCCATCTGCACCCAACTCACCCGACGGTTCCACTTCCGGCCGCTTGTGCTGCCCTGTAAACTTAATGGGACCTGAAAAGATGGAGCCTCTGGAGGCTATTGAGGGTGATGGTGCGTTACTTCACTCGGCTCCCCGAATGTGTCACCCGGTTCCCTTCGTCATGCCACCGTTGCGAAGCGCTGAACCTGAATGCTGCCGTGTCGAGGGATGCACCTGGACCAGGCTCGAAACAGAACTCTCGTGGTAAATCTGGTAGGTGGAGCGCATGATCGTGTGCGGGACGTAGCTTTCAAGTGTGCTCCGGGGCAAATAATCTGTCAGCTCGCAAAGCTGGTCGAGTAATACCAGCTATGCAACCAGAGGACTCCAGCAACAAAATAATATATTCACAACCAAGAAATGATCAAGCAGAGAGAAGATCAGTGAAAGACTTGAACACTTTCGTCCCAGGCTTCCAGCACCGTGACCACCGCGCACTGCAGAAAGGTCTCCATCGATTCCTTGATACTGATGTCCACATCATCCGGTACATCACAGAATAATATCCTCTGTGAAAATATAGGCTTGGAACTTTTTTCCAGATAGATCATCGATATGATATCTGTCGATATTTCTTAAGGGAAGGGTTTAGTGTTTATCAGATCTTTTCACAAACAAGGCGCTTAGCATTTAACAACAAAATGGCTCATGTGAGGCATTTTTCATCTTATGCTGACCAGATGCAACGGGAAGCAGGCCTTCCCGTCTTGAACTATGGTGAAGTCACACCCAGTGAAATCCTAGATCTAATCATCAGGCGCTTTCCATCGAAGAGTCAGATATTTGGAGAGCAGATCTGTCAAGCATCTGAAGTGCCTTTTTCATATCCCTGCCTGTCCGGGAAACTGAGCTTGAATGACATGCTACATAGTTGTCTTCAAACTCTAGCCAGACAGTATGGTACGAGAATCTTCTTCTTGACAAGTTACAGGTGCGAGAATGGCAGGGAAGTGGAGACGGGTTTGGATGATTCTGGCGACGTGACCAAAACGCTTCAGAGCCTCGCCTTGCAAGGGAGCGTTCACTTTGCGATCACGAAGCTCAGAAAGTCGCAAGTGCCGGAGCAGACATTGAGCAGATCGTGTCGATTGGCAGCTCACAGATCTCTGCTGTCAATTCCACTTAGCGAGTCATTGTGAGTTGCATGCTGTGATCCCTGTTGCAGCTGCTGCAACGTAGACAAATGCACTTCGCAGTCTGTCTCCGAGGCTCATTTCTGAACCTATTCTGTAAGCCTTTTCTTTCCAAGGTGGCCGTTTCCTACTGGATCTTTTGTTCTTTTGTTTCTCCGGTTGATGCCGTCGTGGTTTGTGCAAAAGCACGGCGAGAAGTTCCACCAAACGGTGATCCTGCAATCCGGAATGTCCACGATGCCATGCCGGTGCGCCTCACCGTCGTCTACACATCGTCAGGCATTCCAGAGATCAAACTCGGACGAGGATGGCGAGAGTTCGCCATGTAGAAGGGCGGTATTTTTATAATAGGTGCGCCAAGTGCGCAAGTTTCCATATATGTGCACGTAAGTCCACTCTTGAAAACAGGAAGGATAAGCTGTAAGTTTACAACTTGCAGGTGTGGAGTCATAAAAGTCAACTCAAATGAATATCACCCAACAGGTTTTATAGGAACTCAAAAGTCAAACCCTGTCTTAATCGAGCTCAGGGCACGCTATTCACTACCGTCTTATCTTTTTTTTTCTTTGTGACACAAGCAAAGGAAAACTTTACTGCAATGGAACAAGGACAGGGCGAGCCCCCGCCAGGGCCGGCGAGGCCAGGCCGAAGCCCGGGCCGGGTCAGAGGTCCACCGTCTTATCTTCGAAATGGGACTTCATTATCGTTTGCTATATTGCGCAAACATAGTTCTTATTATAATCTAAATGATATATTTAAAAGATTCGACCAATTCCTGGGGCGCCTATCCGAGTTGGTGATTTAAGTTTACTAGTCACCGACCGATTAGGACCTTGATCAGTGGTCACGAACCAACTTGTGTATAAGGCAGATGTTTGCCACTACTTCACATTGTCCAGAGTAAGAATTTACGTGACGAAACGGTTAGATACATAATTCTTTAGTAGGTAATGTGCAAGCAGCCCAGGGTCAAGTAAGAACTAATCTTTGCATTCTAGCTATGGGCTTGGCCTGTTGCTTTCAAACTAGCTTTCAAACTAGTGGCTGCTTCGGCAACTGACGTGAATAGTTGGCACTTCCTCAACGATGACCAATCAAGAGTCACGAATGAAGGCCTTCTAAGCATCAAAGCAGCCCTTGGTTACAGGAAATAACGTTGTCCTTCCTACCCAATCGGTTGTCCTGCCACCTCTTCAAGCATGGGATGCTCTACACGAGCGAAAGGCAGTGAAAGTGACGTGACTGGACTCGTGGTAATAGGATTTTCTCTAGTGATTAATCAACATGCCCACGATCCTGGTTGGAGATAAGTACTAACTCTGGAGGAGCCAGAATAACTGAGACTTCCTGGTCGAATTGGCTGTCGAGGTCAACGACCTGCACGTAGTCACAGAGCTACTTTTACAAAATCATGTCACTAGATTGTCAACACTGGCCAAGTCAACGAGTCTCACAATGTTCGGCATGGGTTCCAAGCGACGGCTCGGATTGCAAATTTCTTGTTAGATGGAGGGAGACCTTAAATGGACGGGCGTCGGGACTCAAATACCAAAGCAAGTCATACGGAAAATATCACCACCACTTTCATTTGCTGCAGCGCGCTCCTCGAAATTATTGAGTTGATTTCTTGTGAGTCGTACACGAGCCAGCGGATGACGCAGATGCTGGGTCTAAATTTAACTTCCATCGCACGGGCACGGGCATGGGCAGCGGACACGGTCCATGGCCACAGTTCTGAACCAAACCAACTTCACGTCGTTGACTTAATTGCCGTGACGGTGTGTGAAGATCGGCAGCCACGAGGTGGATGACGTGCTATTTATACTTATAGAAAGTCAACGAATTTCGACTATACAACGCCGGGGGGTTCGCTTTGCTTACACGGATGATCTTCATTACACTGATTTTGATGTTTAGTGTCATGGGCAGTAAATGACTTGTAAATGTTGTAAGTTTTTACTTTTGATATAAATTTTTACAAAGAGCACAACAATCTATACTACTCAAAGAGGGGGATCATAGTGGACATGGTCGGTAAAAATATTCATCCAGAGTGAAAACTTATAGCATTTACAAGTCATTTGCTGCCCATGACACTAAACATCAAAATCAGTGTACTACCAAGGGCATCGCTTTTAATTCCAAATGTGTCGCATTTCACTGACTGAAAATCTGGAAAAACATCACTTTTTTGTTTCTCTTATGACGAACTTCACTCACCTTTACCTACCCTCAGAATAGCAAGTGAAAAACTAATACGTCCGCTAAGTCTACACTGATTTTGATGTTTGGTGTCATGGGCAGTAAATGACTTATAAATGCTATAAGTTTTCACTCTTAATGAATATTTTCACCAACCATGTCCACTATGATCCCCCTCTTTGAGTAGTGTAGATTGTTGTGCTCTTAGTAAAAAGTTATATAAAAAACTAAAACTTACAGCATTTACAAGTGATTTACTGCTCATGACACTAAACATCAAAATCAGTGTAGTGATGTGGGGAGACTTTGAGCGCTGAGAAGCTTATTTCTGCCTTCGCTTATCTTGTTGTTGTCTTTTGGTGTTCATCATTTCATCCAAACTTTTGTGGGTGATTCTTCATCCATTGAATTACCGAGAATAAGAACTTTTCTCTTCCCTGATAATAGGATTGAGAAGAGGGTTCATGTCTGCCATCCAAACATCATGATGGGCTGACATTTCAGAGGCGGATGCACCACTTGAGTCTTTCTATGACCACATTAAGGTAGAGGCACCCAATTCCGATCACTTAAGCCAGTTGGGGACTCAAATGACATTGTATGTTAAACATTTATGTAGGAAGATGCGGAATTAGGAATGAAACTCAACAAATATTCTTTCAAACATAATCCCAAAGATTTGGAATTGATATAGAATTTAAAAGCCGAGTGAGTGAGTAAACAAGAGAAGACATGCCATGGATAACCAGCAACGCTATCTTGTGAGCGGTGAGCGGTGAGCGGCGAGCGGTGAGCATACAAAACTCTAAAAATTGGAAATAAATCACAGTTTTTTTTTAAAATGTGAAATTGTCGGCAATTTGGGCAAAACTATGAATTTTGGAGCATTTTCCTTTTCTAATTGCTAAATTAAGTAAATAGCCTATAACCGTGGTCATTTGTGGAACAATTTTTTTGGACTATTGGGCCTTCTTCTCTTCTCGTGCTTTGGTTATAACGTACATCTAATATCTTTAAATTTAGAATGATCACATTCAAATCTTGTACATCAGGTTTAAACTTTTTGTTTGGACACGACAAAATATATTATTTATAAATATCCACTAATTTGGACACAAGGTATACTGCAGGGTATCACATAGGTATCAAAAGGATATTGCCTAGGTTTATAACGGGTATCACATAGGCATTACTTGGCTATCATCCATGTGGCATGTATTACAAGGTCATCACATGGGCAGTAAATGGGATCACTTACATAAATCCAAA
Source organism: Bryoerythrophyllum caledonicum (assembly GCA_963971425.1). Taxonomy (NCBI): domain Eukaryota; kingdom Viridiplantae; phylum Streptophyta; class Bryopsida; order Pottiales; family Pottiaceae; genus Bryoerythrophyllum; species Bryoerythrophyllum caledonicum. The sequence goes on along the minus strand of OZ020524.1, from coordinate 14,621,761 downwards.
GGGATTTTTGGAAAAGGTTGATAGCCTCCACTTTGAATTCTACTAGTACAACACTCCATTGCGTACGGTAGTATATGTGAAGTACGCCAATTAACAAATCATAACAAACTCAATAAGTACATGAACTAAATTCACATCCACGTCTACGACTCTGCAACTCTACATCTTAGCAATCTAAGATCGTAGATCTTTTTGAGAAATACGACATCATTGCCTTTTTCACTCTTGTTTGGCAATGTTCCCAAGCTCTAGAATTTGCATGACTTCGTTGAAGCTGTAGCTTGGAGCATGTATGAATAAGTCCTCTTTGTAATCCATTTTACAAAGGTAACGTAAGATATAATAGACATGCTTGCAATACTTCCATTGTCCCTTCTTTCCCAACGCCTCCGATTGCATCTTCAAAAAATCAGGGCATGAACACCCCCGAAGGTCCGTGAAGGTGATGCAATATGACTTGTTCTTTCATGTATGAAGAGTGATAACGCATCCATATCCGGGATACGGTATGACATAGAGGTTGGAGACGTAACAATTATTCATAAGAGTGGCGCTTGACCACTTGTTGCGTTGCTCAGTCGTTGGAACATCTATTGTTCTACAAATCGCATAGCCATTTCGAAAGGTGTGGTAAGAATTCAGGTTCACTGGAACAAGGAAGTGTGACCGCGGAAGGGGCATGTCCATAGACACTTGGAATTGTCTTCGTGGTAAAAGAACTCCATGCTGCTGCAACTGGAAACTAATTCTTCCAATGCTAGTACCTCTTGCACTATTAAATTAGTGCCAAATTTCACAGGCCACGTCATTGGAATTGCTGGCCAATCAGCCACAAATGGTTTTTTCGACCCCTTCACACAACGACTAATGTCATTGGAACAAAACAAGAATTTAGCTGAGACATGCTGTGGTGATCTGTAATCTTTCTTCATACCGGCATATGTGGGGGCTAGAGTCCCATGACTGCCATGCCCAACCTTAGTATTATACTCTTAACTAGTGTGAGCTTGCAAGGCTTGGCATTTTTTAGCAGACTTTTTGAGAGGCGGGCTATGTGCCACTTCGATGGATCACAATCTGATTCCAAAACGGATGTTGTATGCTCGACTCCAAAGTCTTGTCTGGTGAAGGCTTCTTCAATACGCGCTCGAGTCACCCTTCGGCCATCACGACGGATAGAGTAATTTACCGTATCAGATCTGTGGTAATCATGGGCAGACCCAGGTGGCATGTCAAGCTTGCGCTTGGTGGACCCAAAAATTTCTGCTCCTTCTAAGCCGTCCGTCTTGGTTAGTAGATCCTCAGCCCTAGGAAAGTTCCTAACAGCCTCAGCAATGAGTTTAGGGTCACTTGAACATTACGCAGATCGCAAACAAAGCGTACCTTTGTCCGGACCTTTTCCAAACGTGCCACCCTTCAACCGTGTCTGATTCATGGTGATCTGCATGAAAGCACGGATGAGGTCGTCCACGGTTGCCGCGTACAAACATGTCATTGTATTTTTAGATTGTTGCAGCCACCGGTTGTAGACTGTTTCTGCAAGGTTGCAGGAAGGCATGTCGGCTCTCTCGTCAAGCGTGAGATCCTGAGAAGGTACAATAAATGTCATAAAAATGATCAGAAGTCTCTCTTATATTGAACATGGGAGTTTTTTAAAGTAATGGGTGATGAGGGCTTACAAGTTGCACAACAGCGTCCCATTGTCGATATTGGAAGTGTCAGAATGCCATCCAATCCTCTAGAGCACAACGGCCAATTTCGGTTGTGGCACAGGAAGACATCCACCATGCACAAATTACGTTGTATTGCGCTTCAGCCTCCTCTTGAGTCTTTGCGTTCTTCCAGATTTTGCAAAGGGCGATGTGTTGCTCTCTGAAGCTGGGTAGAATGCTTCTAGTAGTGGCTCCTTGAAGACATTTGGTCCAATGAAATAAGCAAGTCCGTTCTTTGTTATCCATAGGCTTCTCCTTGTCACCGGAGGCATAAACTCGCCGGACGGCGTGCCAATTCGCTCCAGAGCTATCTACTATAAAGCCTTTGAAGTTTGTCTCATGTAGGCCGTGGTTCTTCATTGTGCCATTCAAATTCTCCTAGGACAGTTGTTGGGCTTTAGCGTCCTCCGATTGCATGATGCACATGGCGATTGTCATGACTCTACAATACTTACTATCATACACATGGCATGCCATGGTAGTCCAATCCTTCACTCGCTTTACATGATCAAACATCAACCAACAATCTTGGAGATCCCCCCGGCTTGCATACGCTTTACAAGGTCGATACCACTACCTAGACGATCAATAGACATCTTAAAAACAAAAACTTTACCTTCAGATTGACCCGGAAACTTGTTTTCGTGGATAAACTCAAACTTGGACAATTCTTTCAGATCCATGATGTCCAATTCCCTTCATTGACTTTCTCCGTATTTTAATTAATGCGTGCAGATATAATGTTGATTGTGGAAATCCTGTAGGTCGTGGAGACAAGGTCAGTTCGAGGGGACTCCAAAGTTAGGATGGCGACTAGCGCAGGGAGTGACGACAATCATGTATGTCATACTCCACTTTGTTGTGAACAATTCTCTTGATTTTGATTCAGCGAACTTCGGAACTGGACTGCTGTGGATTTCCATGTTTTCAAAAAAAATCCTGGTAGCCCGTATACACGCTTATTCAGGTAATGGAGTTATTGACACTTTCATATCCGTTGGGGTGTTGTATATTATCCCTACATCTATCCTCTGAAGTTCATACTTTTGTTATGTTAGCTTTATAGGATGGATAGGAGGCGTGCAGATAGGCCTGAATCTAGTGGGCTATCCAATGAAGAGGTTGCTCTAGCTAAGGAGAAAGCAGTTGAACGTCAAAGACGTTGAAGAGCATGAAAGAGGGATTGGCGGAGCAGTTGCTGCAATTGGCTGTTGCCGGTGAGGACTTTAGTGAGAACAATTCTGGACGTAGGGATGTGAATAGAGTCTGTGCACGAATTTCTGAATTCATTTTGAAGGAATTCGAAGCTATTGGCAAGGGTTTAGGGTTCCGACAGGCTGTCCTTGAGTCGGTTTTGTCTAACAAAATTATAGTTCCCAACTTGCTCAAATGTTGCCCTGACCAGGATGATGCGAAAACTAACCATGCCATCATTCAATCCTATAGGAACAAATTGCAGCTTCTCAGATACCCATGCTCTAGAGAAAAATTAGTGAGGAGGAAGGCACTATTTGATGCTGCTATTAATGTTGATGGCACATGAGTACGTGCAATATCAAGGGTCCTTCGTACAAAAAAATGGAACATTGTTGCAGCCATGCATCGACAGCAAAGCCTACAATCCACTGGATCGTCGGTTTTCAAGCTTGTTGAGCGGAGAAAGAGGGCTGGATTGTTGAATCATACAAGGGAGTTTATGAAGGAATGGTGGTTTAAGAAGACTCGTATCAGTTCCAATACGAAGGATGTCAGGAGAAAATGGGTAGAAAAGAGAGTGTATGAAAGTCATCCAACGCACTTGCTGTTTGAAAGTCATGTACTTAACCGCACCCTCTCTGGTTATATGTGAATATTCAAGGTGGTCCCATTTGTAATTTGACCACTATCATAGTATGCATTTTTAGTATCTTCAACGTCCCGTTGTTGTCGTCGTTAAACATTCCAATAGTCCTTTGATACACATTCCTTGTATCTTTATGTACCCTAGGTTATAATTATATGGTACTTTTTGGTGCATAATTAACAGCAGTAGTTCAATGGAATACATGGGTGGTCCTTGTTGATACTGGGGTAGACTCCAATTTGCTAAACTTGTCCGCGTACATAGTCTCTGTTAGTATGTGATATAATTGTAAAGTACGGCCTCATCACCTACAGTATGTTATCATACCAAAGTAGTCCTCTGCAATAGGCTTCGATTATTCCACAACACACCCTTCAAGTAGAATTATAGACACTTTGTGAATACTATTGAGGTTATTCAATGTCCCCACATAGTCTATAGCTATACTTGTGACACTGGACTATGGAATCCTGGAACACAGTTTACTTTGCTAAAATACTCTAATATACTTTGTATAAGTAGTTGTAATAGTTATCTACTCATTTGCACAGTATAAAAAGACAAGGTATATTTTCACATGTCTAAGTCAGGATGTATACTTTTAGTTTATTGACATACCTTTGTAGTATGATGTTATACTTCTATAGTCGTTGTTCATACTCGTGAGGTATATTTTGCACATTGCTGACATGAGATTTGGGCATTGTCTTTGGCAGACGTCCTTGTACGAGAGGTTCAAGGCTGCACATCCTAACACTAGTACAAAACTCGGAAGAAAAAACCACACTCGAATTGGACCACGCTGTCGAAACAGTCAGCATTGTTCCTAAATCGGGTTGTCCCGGGGTTTCTGGCCATAACTCCCTCATTTTTGGGAGTTTTTGGACGTGTAATATACCGTTGAAAGCGTCTTGAAAACACGCATCCAACGGTATATTACACGGTATATTACTTAGCATGGATGATTTGCGTGTTTTCAAAAAATTCAGCGACCCCTTAGAACCACCTTCGGATCCGAAGGTGGTTTTCAAGGGTCACATAATTTTATGAAAACGTGGAACTCCACGGAGCTTGAATGTAGGCGGCCATGGATTTCCACGTTTTCAAAAAATCATGTGACCCATATAAACCACCTTCGGATCCGAAGGTGGTTTTCAAGGGTCAAATAATTTTTTGAAAACGTGGAACTCCGCAGAGCTTGAATGTAGGCTGCCGTGGATTTCCATGTTTTCAAAAATTTCTATGACCCATAAAACCACCTTCGGATCCGAAGGTGGTTTCCAAGGGTCACTAAAAAATTTTGAAACATGGAATTCCGCGGAGCTCGAATGTGGGCTGCCAAGGATCTCCGTGTTTTCTAAAAATTCAGTGACCCTTGAGAACCACCTTCGGATCCGAAGGTGATTTTCATGGGTCACTAAATTTTTAGAAAACGTGGAACTCCACGGAGCTCGAGAGTCGAATGTGGGCTGCCGTGGATTCCCATGTTTTCAAAAATTTCTGTGACCCATGAAAACCACCTTCGAATCCGAACGTGGTTTTCAAGCATCACAGAAATTTTTGAAAACATGGAAATCCACGGCAGCCCACATTCGAGCTCCGCGGAGTTCCATGTTTCCAATTTTTTTGGTGACCCTTCAAAACCACCTTCGGATCCGAAGGTGGTTTTTATGGGTCACAGAAATTTTTGAAAACATGAAAATCCATGGCAGCCCACATTCGACTCTCGAGCTCCGTGGAGTTTCACATTTTCAAAAAATTCAGTGAACCTTAAAAACCACCTTCGGATCTGAAGGTGGTTCTTAAGGGTCACTAAATTTTTTGAAAACACGGAAATCCTTGGCAGCCAACATTTGAGCTCCGCGGAGTTCCATGTTTCAAAATTTTTTGGTGATCGTTGGAAACCACCTTCGGATCCGAAGGTGGTTTTTATGGGTCACAGAAATTTTTGAAAACATGGAAATCCACGGCAGCCTACATTCAAGCTCCGCGGAGTTCCACGTTTTCATAAAATTATGTGACCCTTGAAAACCACCTTCGGATCCGAAGGTGGTTCTAAGGGGTCGCTGAATTTTTTGAAAACACGCAAATCATCCATGCTAAGTAATATACCGTGTAATATACCGTTGGATGCGTGTTTTCAAGACGCTTTCAACGGTATATTACACGTCCAAAAACTCCCAAAAATGAGGGAGTTATGGCCAGAAACCCCGGGACAACCCGATTTAGGAACAATGCTGACTGTTTCGACAGCGTGGTCCAATTCGAGTGTGGTTTTTTCTTCCGAGTTTTGTACTAGTGTTAGGATGTGCAGCCTTGAACCTCTCGTACAAGGACGTCTGCCAAAGACAATGCCCAAATCTCATGTTAGCAATGTGCAAAATATACCTCACGAGTATGAACAACAACTATAGAATCTGATGGTGGTTTTCAAAGGACACTGAAATTTTTCAAAACTCGGAAATAACCATTCCTTGTATAAATTTGGTTGCAAGGGCATTTTTCTTTCTCGTACCTTAGCTCTTCTAAGAAGCACCCAGTTCGTCCTGATTAATCCTTGCATTTCCATGCATAGATCATATTCTTTGGAAGCGTGGAAATATGCATGATTTCAATCCTTGCGTTTTGATAGCTTCACTGATTATCACCTTGGTGTTCATAGACTTGAGAGGGAGAGTTTCTAATATTCTATTAAACCGATGGAGACTAGAGACGTGCATATGGGCTCCTCCTCAAGGGGTGATGGTAACTATATGGCTCTTCAAGTTTTGGAATTTGGGGAAGATCCAGGGTTGAAGACGACCGCACTGGCATTACGGAGGTCCTTGCGTGGGACTTCTTACGTCGTCCTACAGAAGTCCACTTACAAGGACACTCTCGTTACTGGCAATGGTGAGGACCGCAAAGAGAGTTTTGCTGAGTTGGTGAGTAAGTGCACAGACGCGGTACAGAAGAAGAAGGTCTCATGTCAGACCAATTTCAATCGACTATTGGCAGTTGCCAATCCGGCCAATGGCAAAGGCTTCTTCAAAGAGGTTTGATCTTTTAAGTTTTCTTATTGACCAGAGTCCAATTCGTTGTTTCTTATATTTTTTATTTCCAAATTAGTTTGAATATATACCAAATTGACACAAGACTTTGTGTGTCTTTTGTTTAGGTGTTGCACCATTTTGACATTTACCAGTTGAAGCCGGAGATGACATCGGAGAAGTTACAACTCTTTTGTACCGCTACGGTGCCATTAAAGTTCAAGGCGCGTTGGTGCAAGTGGTGGAACATGAGCAAGTTGAGCAGGGAGGAGTATCACTTCCCAAAATCTCCAGCTTCGGACAGAAGTCTTTGGGGGTAGATCGATAGAGCTGCCTTCTGGGCTGGGGTAAGTTTCCCATATCATCGGATTTTAGTTAATGTAGATTTTCATTGCTAATAATTTCTTTGTCTAACTTGTTGTTTGGTTGGTTTCAGCTGGAAGACGAATGTGAGAAGAAATTTGTGGAGATTGTCCAGGAGGACAATATTGTCATCCAGACGGAAGGACTTCCCAATCCCGTGAAAGGGATTGGAGCATGGATCAAATCGTGGTGCATCAGGCTATGGGACATAGCGTTTTCTGCCCAATGTATGGAGAAGAAGATTGGATTCACGAAGACCGAGGAGTTCCTAACACAGCCCGAGTGTGAGAGATCAATGAAGAGGGCATTGCTTTGCTACTTCTGGAGAGAGCTTGTTGCCAAAAGAGCCATGCTCCCGAACAACTTCCGATTCGTTTGAATATGTAGACGGATCCCACTGATGTCCAATGCATCTTCACGGAGGCGTAGTTGCGACGCTTCTCTCATCACCACTTGAAGTAGTGCCCTTGGTTCTTGGAGTTGAAGGATTCTGATCCTACCCCAGGCAAGGAGATGTAGCTAAGGTCTCGTTGTGACTCCTTACCCGTCTCAGATGGTGATGACGGGATGCTTCCTGCATCGGTCCCCTCAATGGCTGCGCAATTGGATGTAGAGTTGTCTCAAAAGGAGAAAGAGGCAGCACCTGCAAAGGCGGCGAAGGTGGCGGCTAAGGCGGCGGAGAAGGAAGCCCTCAGGGTAGAGAAAGAGACCGCCAAGACACTGAAGAAGGAAGTCAAGGAGAGGAACAAAGAGTTGGCAGCGTTGGTGTTGAGGGAGGGGCCCGAGAAGCTCATGGCTCAATTTAGGGTGGGTGCATCGCTTGCCATTCCTGTTGCGGTCGCACCATTACAAGGAATTTTGCCCTCAGCCAGTAGCTGGCCCTCAGCACTCATTACAAAAGCCTTTGCAGATAGTGTACATGATCATAGTGATCGAACAAGTTGATTCTTCTGTTGAAGTGTGGGTGATGTGTGAAAGTGCCTTCTCCCTGATGCCTCTCTTTGACGATATCTCCGAAGATGCTGACTACCCCCCGGTTTGGACCGAGTTGCGACTGTTTGCGAAGGCGCATGCTCGCTCTAGGCTCCGAACCTTGCGTGGAGATCCTTGTGATCTTGGTTTGGTGGACATGGTGATCATAGATGTGCTGGAGGGGTTGCCGGTCCCAAGGATTCATTGTGGCACTAAAGTGCCCAGTTGGAACAAGCATCCAACTCAACTGAATGAGAGAGGCAAGAAGGAATCTCCTTTCATTTACCGTTGTTTTGAGATGGCCAGGGAGCTGCTTCGTGACGGAGCGCTGCTCATTGTGTTTTATCCGGACTTAAAGTTCATTTTCAATGAACTGTTTCGTTGGGCGATTGGGCAGAGTTCGTCCAGGAGACAAAGTGATTAGCCATTAATGGCTTGCCACTCTCGCGCGATGGGCAGCCCACACGCACTTACAAGTGCTTCATGGTGAAGTGTTTTGTAAGAAAGTCCAAGTCAACATCCCATTTTTCTTTCTATGACAGGGTGAAGCTAATTCGCGAAGGGATTCAGCTGTCCTCGGATGGTCACTTGACCAATCTTATTACACAATACCCGCCGACAATGAGAAGAACCACCATGGAGCCATGGCGGAAAGCGCCGGAGAAGTCTTCGAACCTCATGGAGGCTTTGATTGACCTGTGCACCTAGGAGGACGACGTAGTTTTTGATTTGACAACATCTATCGGTAAGTATTCTTACTAAGGCGAATTGTATTATCCTTCATTGTATTACAACTCTAGTACTAATTATTTTGTTTATCTTGTAAAGGAGCATCAATCAAGGCTTGCAAGGCTCTAAAGCGCCACATCTTGGCATTGGAGTCTAATCCGGATTTGGTTGAGGGGGTCCTCCGACCCTTCATTCCGAGATCGGTGGAGGTGGAGTCAACAATGGCACCAGCGCTGCAGGAGGAGTCTCGTAAGCGCTCGTTGAAGCTCGATGACGATGAGCGAGAGGTGAGGACGGCTTGCAAGAGAACTTGTAAGTAAGTTCTCTACTTTGGTGAATTTGTAATTTTATTTCTGACATTAACAACACAATTGCTTTGGTTTTTTGCAGTTGGTCGAGGTCATTGATGGCTTCACCATCAACAACGCGGGCGGGGATGTTGTTAAGGTTGTCAAAGCTGGTTAATAGCCGGCCGCGGACATATGATTTGGCTCCTTGGGATGGTGGTGTTGCAAATGCGATGGCAACACAATCATCCCCTCCAAGTGTTCCTCGGGCACCCTGTCATAGGTCCATCGCAAGGCAGTTTGTAGACGATGAGGATGATGGTAGTGGGTCAAACAATAGTGCCCCTTGTTTGGACGAGGATGACTTTGTTGACTTTTCGGCGGAGGACTTGTAATTCTTCTATTTGGATTGTTTTAAAAAATTTCTATGGGGCCTACTTTTGTTTGATATCATCTTTGTAATTGTTGGAGTCTTTTTGTGCATATGTCGATGTCCCATCTTATATTAATTAAAACACATCATTGGAATGATTTAACACATTACCGAACAACTCTATTCCATTATTCGATCCATCCATAAACCAAGGTATTGTTGTGTACTACATGTAGACAAAACTGAGTACTGTATGAAATTCAAAAGAAAATTGTAGTAATTTAGAGAATTCACCACGTCTTTTATAGTACGCTGTCCAACATGAACGTGTTTATGTGCTTCGTACCATAGACAATTGTCGGTATTAAACGCTTTTTATTGAAGTATGTCAAATTCTCAATTAAAGGTGGTTCCTACACCACGGGTATCACCTAGGTATGATATGGATATCACCTAGGTATTATATGGATATCGCCATGATATTATATGGGTATCATCTATGTATTGTAAGGGTATGGCCTTCCATTAATCCTTTTAATTTTGAAATTATTGGGAGAGTTCCATTCTCAATGAAATAAATACAAATACGACCAATGAGTAATTCAAACCTGTTTCGTTACCCTAACCTAAATACCAAACTCATAAGTGCCCCTTTCATTTTGAAGAAAAATTGTTGCTCTAAGACCATCAAGTTGTCAACAATTCAGACTTTAATATGTCCAAATATTGTAGAATTTTACATGATTTTTTACATATGTCAAGATAGACTAAATATAACCTACGGCCATAGGCGTTGCTTTCAAATTTTGTAAAAAAATTGTGGAAAAAAAAACAATAAAATTCAGTGCTCACCGCTCGCCGCTCGCCGCTCACGGCTCACAAGATAGCAATCCTGCATGGATAACCAACTCTGGGAGGGTACCCAATGCTGATCGGCCTTGTTCAACTTTTGAGGTGATGCCACCAATGAAAGGTCAATTGAGGTGGAGCAACCCAAAATTGCATACATCGTGACCCGATGCCAATAATAAGTGGTGTTCTCAAATTTTGAGTTATTGGTTTTGGGATCACTTCATGCACCATTTCATGCATGTGCCATTTTCATGCACCCTGACATGCACACTCTAGATCGGAATTGGGTGGCCCATCGGAATTGGGTGCCTCTACCTTAATCTTAAACCAAGAGAAGTCAAAGTCTGCTGATCTACTCAACGCATGGAAGAAAATGAACTAGTTGATGGACTTCAAATAATATAATCTTTCAATCCGTGCGGTCAAATTTTATGAAATTTCGTGAGAATATTACTTAATAAGTCTTAATTGAAATCCTACAATAAAAACTAGAAATGAATTTTTTTTGTTTCCTTCTTCATTTATTCCACTAGAATGCAACAATTTGGAAGTGTTTTTGGTGTGAAACAGATATGGTACCTTAGAGCATCTGCACGCCGCTACAGCATCCCGCAAGATGGGGTGGAATTGCTGTGGCGAGGTGGAGGGGAACCCCCACGGCATGCCCAAGAACGGGGGAGCGGGGCGGGGTTTCCCCGGGATAGGGCCTCGTCGACAGGGAACTGCGGCAGTTCCCCGGGGCCCCGTTTTAATGCCGGCAGCTGGCCACCCACTCACAGCATGCCACGTGGCATGCCGTGAGTGGCCCGGTCTTTTTTTAAAATTTTTAAATTTAATTTTTTTTGAAAACCAAAAAAAGACACTGGAAAAAAATTTAAAAATTTAAAAATAAAATAAGATTGAGTTTTATTTTAAAAATCTTTTTAAATTTTAAAAAAAAGAATTGGTGCTCGCCGCACCCTGGCCGCGGGTGCGGGGAGGGGAGGATAACTCCTCCCCCGTCCTCCTCCCATGGGGTAATCTCCACCTGGCGTGGGAGTTTCCCGGCCAGGGGTGGAGATGCTCTTAGGGGTTAATCTGGAACTCAAGGCCCTAAAAATTGCAGTTTTTACAGAATGCACATGATTTGCACCAGAGTTGACAATCGGGTACAGCGCCTTAAAATAGACAAGTAAATAGTCAGACTCTGAAAAGTTGGGTTGACTAGAGTGCTGATCTGACATGGAATGCCACTCCGGATGGATATGCGGAAAATCGAGGCCGCATCTGGCTGCCATCACTGTCCGTTGCAGTGTCTTTTATCGACCAAAAGCCACATGAGCTTCAATAATGCTACTTACTGTTGCAAAAAGCTTTCTAGCAATCCAGGATCTACAATACTTAGGGTCTATTAATGATGTCGTCATAATGATACGCACATTAAACTCTATGGTTGGTACTGTAAATTTGTAATGGGCAGGTTTACTTCAGTTCAAGGACAGGACAAGTCTGGAAAGAACATCATCCAAGTTTATCTGTCGGTACTAAATCTAGAACCATCATATGCAATGTCTACTGCAAAGCTAGTGCTCGTGTGCTTTGGAAAATCGAGACCTAAAAGTCAAACGTGATGAGTTGCTTCGGAATATGAAGCCTCCAGCTGACAGTAGGCCGATCTTCCATCTCGCCACAGTGAATTTGTCTCAACCGTCGATAGAAGGTTACACAGGCCCTGATTGGACTAATCTGTACGTTACCTGATCCCGCTCCGAAACCCTGGGTTGACCCCAGTGGTGAATGGAATGGTCGCTCATACATGCAGAAATTCGGACTTCCGTTGAAGAAATGGCAACCCGAAACGTAAATATCATGACTATTATTTTAGCCTCGGAAAAGGTCAACGGTGGCTCCTGATAAGCGTGAGTGTGGACCAGTAACAACACGATCACTGATCTATTTAACGTCGACCCCGGTTCATTGCATTCTCATCTCTGCAGCTCTGCAGCTCAGCAGCATTCCTGCCTCTCCATCTTCACCGGTTACCTGCGTTCCGAACCAGTAGCGATGGCGAGCTCGCGACGTGTGATGCTCATGGTGGTAGCCACTTTGGTGGTGCTCTTCGTCGGTAATGTCCCATCTCTAGTCACCAGCTCAACTTGCTCCATTTCTTAGATGTAGTGATATATTGTTCGGAAGCGTCGAAGAAACTAGAGATCAACGAGGATTGAATTATGATATACAGTTGATGTTCGCGAGCATGTCTGCATGATTGGGTGCATACTGAAGTGATCACGTGACTAGTCTGTTGTTGAGACCCTAATGTTTGCTGGTCTCATGGTTTTAGGGAACGCCGATGCGTGGGGATGCCCGTCCGGGTACAAGAACTGCGACCCTCACAAGGAAGGCTGCGAGACCTGCGTCCTGTACGACGTCAAGAACTGCGGCGACTGCGGCAACGTGTGCAAGGTGGAGTGGAAGGGTGGCGAGGTGACGTGCAAGGATGGCCAGTGCAAGCAGCAGTGCAAGTACGGTTTCGAGTACGACTGGGCGAAGAAATGCTGCGTCCCAAAGTGCAAAGCCGACACCAAGACCGACGTGAACAACTGCGGCAAGTGCGGCAACGTGTGCAAGGTGGAGTGGAAGGGTGGCGAGGTGACTTGCAAGGATGGCCAGTGCAAGCAGCAGTGCAAGTACGGTTTCGAGTACGACTGGAATAAGAAATGCTGCGTCCCCAAGTGCAAAGCCGACACCAAGACCGACGTGAACAACTGCGGCAAGTGCGGCAACGTGTGCAAGGTGGAGTGGAAGGGTGGCGAGGTGACTTGCAAGGATGGCCAGTGCAAGCAGCAGTGCAAGTACGGTTTCGAGTACGACTGGAATAAGAAATGCTGCGTCCCCAAGTGCAAAGCCGACACCAAGACCGACGTGAACAACTGCGGCAAGTGCGGCAACGTGTGCAAGGTGGAGTGGAAGGGTGGCGAGGTGACGTGCAAGGATGGCCAGTGCAAGCAGCAGTGCAAGTACGGTTTCGAGTACGACTGGAAGAAGAAATGCTGCGTCCCCAAGAAGAGGTACTGAAGATCAGAGATCTAACTGCCTGATGAAATCTTGTCATCTGTCCCTCGTGAGTTGTTCCTACCAGTAATGTTTACTTCGTTGTGGAGCTTGGTTCTGGCGGTCACGCCCAAGTTCGAAAATAGCAGAGCTTCTGATCTTGTTCTGGGAACATCTTGTTTCCACCTCTTCTGCTCAGTGCTCTTGTTCTGGGAACATCTCGTTTCCACCTCTTCTGCTCTTGTTCTGGAAACATCTTGTTTCCACCTTCTGTAGATTATACCACAACAGTGGCGATTGGATGGTCGGAGATGTTTTCATGTGGTAAACACCTAATGGTTTTCTAGAGAGGACCCTGGGTAAATCACATGGCTTTGTATCTGGAATTGCAAATAAAGAGCGGTGGTGTGTAATTCGTTGTTTAAGTGCTACATTTGTCAATGTATGATTCCTTCCTTTCATTCTGATCACGTTTTCATTTCAAGAGAATTCATTACCTATGTCACCTTCTTAAATCACTCATCAGATTGTGTTTTTCTGGATTTATTGATTTTTATGTCCCACATGATGTTTGTTTGGATGGGTATTATATCCTTTGTAGAAGGTGTCACATCCTCACATTGATTTCCTATCAGAGTATTCGTAAGATGGTATTCGTGAGATGGGAAAACGTCATGACTGTGCCAACTTCGAGCCTGTTTGTACCCTGTTCATAAACAAGTTGGCTGGTTGAAAAGTTGGATCGCTTCTTGTGTATGTTTTGGTATTTGTTGAACTCTTGGGGCAAACCATGCGTTACTTCAGGGCCAAGTTGAACAGTAACTTATGGAGTTTTGTGGTCACCCTCTCATGGCTTGCGTACTGAAATGCGAAGCCACAGCCATCAGATGGATATCCTCAGAATATTCAACAGTTGCCATTGCTGAAGTCCAAGCTGTCGTTACCTCAGATAATACTTCGAGGATGGTTGGGTCCCGGCAAAAGCGATGCCAAAGAGAATGAAATTACAGGTAGACAATTCAGTTGAAAAGAATTTTATTTTATTTTTTTGACACAAGCAAAGGTAACCTTTACTGCTTGTTGAAAAGAAATTCAGAAGTCCTCTTGAGTGCATAATACCGAAATCTCCCGACAAACTGTTTCCATGCCAGGCTGAGAAGTGTGTGGACCACCGAGTGATGTTTATAAACTACATAAATAGACTAGAATTCGAAATGGGTTACACATAGGGCAGAGGATCTGACGGGAACCGGCCAAGGGGGCTCTTGTTGGTGGACGGCGTTGGCTCTTGAGGACCACGTCCCTCGGCGAACGACACATTCCGGCTATAGTCCAACGGACCCGAGAAGCGGTCGGCCTTCCGCCGCGGCTTGCCATCTGCACCCAACTCACCCGACGGTTCCACTTCCGGCCGCTTGTGCTGCCCTGTAAACTTAATGGGACCTGAAAAGATGGAGCCTCTGGAGGCTATTGAGGGTGATGGTGCGTTACTTCACTCGGCTCCCCGAATGTGTCACCCGGTTCCCTTCGTCATGCCACCGTTGCGAAGCGCTGAACCTGAATGCTGCCGTGTCGAGGGATGCACCTGGACCAGGCTCGAAACAGAACTCTCGTGGTAAATCTGGTAGGTGGAGCGCATGATCGTGTGCGGGACGTAGCTTTCAAGTGTGCTCCGGGGCAAATAATCTGTCAGCTCGCAAAGCTGGTCGAGTAATACCAGCTATGCAACCAGAGGACTCCAGCAACAAAATAATATATTCACAACCAAGAAATGATCAAGCAGAGAGAAGATCAGTGAAAGACTTGAACACTTTCGTCCCAGGCTTCCAGCACCGTGACCACCGCGCACTGCAGAAAGGTCTCCATCGATTCCTTGATACTGATGTCCACATCATCCGGTACATCACAGAATAATATCCTCTGTGAAAATATAGGCTTGGAACTTTTTTCCAGATAGATCATCGATATGATATCTGTCGATATTTCTTAAGGGAAGGGTTTAGTGTTTATCAGATCTTTTCACAAACAAGGCGCTTAGCATTTAACAACAAAATGGCTCATGTGAGGCATTTTTCATCTTATGCTGACCAGATGCAACGGGAAGCAGGCCTTCCCGTCTTGAACTATGGTGAAGTCACACCCAGTGAAATCCTAGATCTAATCATCAGGCGCTTTCCATCGAAGAGTCAGATATTTGGAGAGCAGATCTGTCAAGCATCTGAAGTGCCTTTTTCATATCCCTGCCTGTCCGGGAAACTGAGCTTGAATGACATGCTACATAGTTGTCTTCAAACTCTAGCCAGACAGTATGGTACGAGAATCTTCTTCTTGACAAGTTACAGGTGCGAGAATGGCAGGGAAGTGGAGACGGGTTTGGATGATTCTGGCGACGTGACCAAAACGCTTCAGAGCCTCGCCTTGCAAGGGAGCGTTCACTTTGCGATCACGAAGCTCAGAAAGTCGCAAGTGCCGGAGCAGACATTGAGCAGATCGTGTCGATTGGCAGCTCACAGATCTCTGCTGTCAATTCCACTTAGCGAGTCATTGTGAGTTGCATGCTGTGATCCCTGTTGCAGCTGCTGCAACGTAGACAAATGCACTTCGCAGTCTGTCTCCGAGGCTCATTTCTGAACCTATTCTGTAAGCCTTTTCTTTCCAAGGTGGCCGTTTCCTACTGGATCTTTTGTTCTTTTGTTTCTCCGGTTGATGCCGTCGTGGTTTGTGCAAAAGCACGGCGAGAAGTTCCACCAAACGGTGATCCTGCAATCCGGAATGTCCACGATGCCATGCCGGTGCGCCTCACCGTCGTCTACACATCGTCAGGCATTCCAGAGATCAAACTCGGACGAGGATGGCGAGAGTTCGCCATGTAGAAGGGCGGTATTCTTATAATAGGTGCGCCAAGTGCGCAAGTTTCCATATATGTGCACGTAAGTCCACTCTTGAAAACAGGAAGGATAAGCTGTAAGTTTACAACTTGCAGGTGTGGAGTCATAAAAGTCAACTCAAATGAATATCACCCAACAGGTTTTATAGGAACTCAAAAGTCAAACCCTGTCTTAATCGAGCTCAGGGCACGCTATTCACTACCGTCTTATCTTTTTTTTTCTTTGTGACACAAGCAAAGGAAAACTTTACTGCAATGGAACAAGGACAGGGCGAGCCCCCGCCAGGGCCGGCGAGGCCAGGCCGAAGCCCGGGCCGGGTCAGAGGTCCACCGTCTTATCTTCGAAATGGGACTTCATTATCGTTTGCTATATTGCGCAAACATAGTTCTTATTATAATCTAAATGATATATTTAAAAGATTCGACCAATTCCTGGGGCGCCTATCCGAGTTGGTGATTTAAGTTTACTAGTCACCGACCGATTAGGACCTTGATCAGTGGTCACGAACCAACTTGTGTATAAGGCAGATGTTTGCCACTACTTCACATTGTCCAGAGTAAGAATTTACGTGACGAAACGGTTAGATACATAATTCTTTAGTAGGTAATGTGCAAGCAGCCCAGGGTCAAGTAAGAACTAATCTTTGCATTCTAGCTATGGGCTTGGCCTGTTGCTTTCAAACTAGCTTTCAAACTAGTGGCTGCTTCGGCAACTGACGTGAATAGTTGGCACTTCCTCAACGATGACCAATCAAGAGTCACGAATGAAGGCCTTCTAAGCATCAAAGCAGCCCTTGGTTACAGGAAATAACGTTGTCCTTCCTACCCAATCGGTTGTCCTGCCACCTCTTCAAGCATGGGATGCTCTACACGAGCGAAAGGCAGTGAAAGTGACGTGACTGGACTCGTGGTAATAGGATTTTCTCTAGTGATTAATCAACATGCCCACGATCCTGGTTGGAGATAAGTACTAACTCTGGAGGAGCCAGAATAACTGAGACTTCCTGGTCGAATTGGCTGTCGAGGTCAACGACCTGCACGTAGTCACAGAGCTACTTTTACAAAATCATGTCACTAGATTGTCAACACTGGCCAAGTCAACGAGTCTCACAATGTTCGGCATGGGTTCCAAGCGACGGCTCGGATTGCAAATTTCTTGTTAGATGGAGGGAGACCTTAAATGGACGGGCGTCGGGACTCAAATACCAAAGCAAGTCATACGGAAAATATCACCACCACTTTCATTTGCTGCAGCGCGCTCCTCGAAATTATTGAGTTGATTTCTTGTGAGTCGTACACGAGCCAGCGGATGACGCAGATGCTGGGTCTAAATTTAACTTCCATCGCACGGGCACGGGCATGGGCAGCGGACACGGTCCATGGCCACAGTTCTGAACCAAACCAACTTCACGTCGTTGACTTAATTGCCGTGACGGTGTGTGAAGATCGGCAGCCACGAGGTGGATGACGTGCTATTTATACTTATAGAAAGTCAACGAATTTCGACTATACAACGCCGGGGGGTTCGCTTTGCTTACACGGATGATCTTCATTACACTGATTTTGATGTTTAGTGTCATGGGCAGTAAATGACTTGTAAATGTTGTAAGTTTTTACTTTTGATATAAATTTTTACAAAGAGCACAACAATCTATACTACTCAAAGAGGGGGATCATAGTGGACATGGTCGGTAAAAATATTCATCCAGAGTGAAAACTTATAGCATTTACAAGTCATTTGCTGCCCATGACACTAAACATCAAAATCAGTGTAGTGATGTGGGGAGACTTTGAGCGCTGAGAAGCTTATTTCTGCCTTCGCTTATCTTGTTGTTGTCTTTTGGTGTTCATCATTTCATCCAAACTTTTGTGGGTGATTCTTCATCCATTGAATTACCGAGAATAAGAACTTTTCTCTTCCCTGATAATAGGATTGAGAAGAGGGTTCATGTCTGCCATCCAAACATCATGATGGGCTGACATTTCAGAGGCGGATGCACCACTTGAGTCTTTCTATGACCACATTAAGGTAGAGGCACCCAATTCCGATCACTTAAGCCAGTTGGGGACTCAAATGACATTGTATGTTAAACATTTATGTAGGAAGATGCGGAATTAGGAATGAAACTCAACAAATATTCTTTCAAACATAATCCCAAAGATTTGGAATTGATATAGAATTTAAAAGCCGAGTGAGTGAGTAAACAAGAGAAGACATGCCATGGATAACCAGCAACGCTATCTTGTGAGCGGTGAGCGGTGAGCGGCGAGCGGTGAGCATACAAAACTCTAAAAATTGGAAATAAATCACAGTTTTTTTTTAAAATGTGAAATTGTCGGCAATTTGGGCAAAACTATGAATTTTGGAGCATTTTCCTTTTCTAATTGCTAAATTAAGTAAATAGCCTATAACCGTGGTCATTTGTGGAACAATTTTTTTGGACTATTGGGCCTTCTTCTCTTCTCGTGCTTTGGTTATAACGTACATCTAATATCTTTAAATTTAGAATGATCACATTCAAATCTTGTACATCAGGTTTAAACTTTTTGTTTGGACACGACAAAATATATTATTTATAAATATCCACTAATTTGGACACAAGGTATACTGCAGGGTATCACATAGGTATCAAAAGGATATTGCCTAGGTTTATAACGGGTATCACATAGGCATTACTTGGCTATCATCCATGTGGCATGTATTACAAGGTCATCACATGGGCAGTAAATGGGATCACTTACATAAATCCAAAGGGATTTTTGGAAAAGGTTGATAGCCTCCACTTTGAATTCTACTAGTACAACACTCCATTGCGTACGGTAGTATATGTGAAGTACGCCAATTAACAAATCATAACAAACTCAATAAGTACATGAACTAAATTCACATCCACGTCTACGACTCTGCAACTCTACATCTTAGCAATCTAAGATCGTAGATCTTTTTGAGAAATACGACATCATTGCCTTTTTCACTCTTGTTTGGCAATGTTCCCAAGCTCTAGAATTTGCATGACTTCGTTGAAGCTGTAGCTTGGAGCATGTATGAATAAGTCCTCTTTGTAATCCATTTTACAAAGGTAACGTAAGATATAATAGACATGCTTGCAATACTTCCATTGTCCCTTCTTTCCCAACGCCTCCGATTGCATCTTCAAAAAATCAGGGCATGAACACCCCCGAAGGTCCGTGAAGGTGATGCAATATGACTTGTTCTTTCATGTATGAAGAGTGATAACGCATCCATATCCGGGATACGGTATGACATAGAGGTTGGAGACGTAACAATTATTCATAAGAGTGGCGCTTGACCACTTGTTGCGTTGCTCAGTCGTTGGAACATCTATTGTTCTACAAATCGCATAGCCATTTCGAAAGGTGTGGTAAGAATTCAGGTTCACTGGAACAAGGAAGTGTGACCGCGGAAGGGGCATGTCCATAGACACTTGGAATTGTCTTCGTGGTAAAAGAACTCCATGCTGCTGCAACTGGAAACTAATTCTTCCAATGCTAGTACCTCTTGCACTATTAAATTAGTGCCAAATTTCACAGGCCACGTCATTGGAATTGCTGGCCAATCAGCCACAAATGGTTTTTTCGACCCCTTCACACAACGACTAATGTCATTGGAACAAAACCAGAATTTAGCTGAGACATGCTGTGGTGATCTGTAATCTTTCTTCATACCGGCATATGTGGGGGCTAGAGTCCCATGACTGCCATGCCCAACCTTAGTATTATACTCTTAACTAGTGTGAGCTTGCAAGGCTTGGCATTTTTTAGCAGACTTTTTGAGAGGCGGGCTATGTGCCACTTCGATGGATCACAATCTGATTCCAAAACGGATGTTGTATGCTCGACTCCAAAGTCTTGTCTGGTGAAGGCTTCTTCAATACGCGCTCGAGTCACCCTTCGGCCATCACGACGGATAGAGTAATTTACCGTATCAGATCTGTGGTAATCATGGGCAGACCCAGGTGGCATGTCAAGCTTGCGCTTGGTGGACCCAAAAATTTCTGCTCCTTCTAAGCCGTCCGTCTTGGTTAGTAGATCCTCAGCCCTAGGAAAGTTCCTAACAGCCTCAGCAATGAGTTTAGGGTCACTTGAACATTACGCAGATCGCAAACAAAGCGTACCTTTGTCCGGACCTTTTCCAAACGTGCCACCCTTCAACCGTGTCTGATTCATGGTGATCTGCATGAAAGCACGGATGAGGTCGTCCACGGTTGCCGCGTACAAACATGTCATTGTATTTTTAGATTGTTGCAGCCACCGGTTGTAGACTGTTTCTGCAAGGTTGCAGGAAGGCATGTCGGCTCTCTCGTCAAGCGTGAGATCCTGAGAAGGTACAATAAATGTCATAAAAATGATCAGAAGTCTCTCTTATATTGAACATGGGAGTTTTTTAAAGTAATGGGTGATGAGGGCTTACAAGTTGCACAACAGCGTCCCATTGTCGATATTGGAAGTGTCAGAATGCCATCCAATCCTCTAGAGCACAACGGCCAATTTCGGTTGTGGCACAGGAAGACATCCACCATGCACAAATTACGTTGTATTGCGCTTCAGCCTCCTCTTGAGTCTTTGCGTTCTTCCAGATTTTGCAAAGGGCGATGTGTTGCTCTCTGAAGCTGGGTAGAATGCTTCTAGTAGTGGCTCCTTGAAGACATTTGGTCCAATGAAATAAGCAAGTCCGTTCTTTGTTATCCATAGGCTTCTCCTTGTCACCGGAGGCATAAACTCGCCGGACGGCGTGCCAATTCGCTCCAGAGCTATCTACTATAAAGCCTTTGAAGTTTGTCTCATGTAGGCCGTGGTTCTTCATTGTGCCATTCAAATTCTCCTAGGACAGTTGTTGGGCTTTAGCGTCCTCCGATTGCATGATGCACATGGCGATTGTCATGACTCTACAATACTTACTATCATACACATGGCATGCCATGGTAGTCCAATCCTTCACTCGCTTTACATGATCAAACATCAACCAACAATCTTGGAGATCCCCCCGGCTTGCATACGCTTTACAAGGTCGATACCACTACCTAGACGATCAATAGACATCTTAAAAACAAAAACTTTACCTTCAGATTGACCCGGAAACTTGTTTTCGTGGATAAACTCAAACTTGGACAATTCTTTCAGATCCATGATGTCCAATTCCCTTCATTGACTTTCTCCGTATTTTAATTAATGCGTGCAGATATAATGTTGATTGTGGAAATCCTGTAGGTCGTGGAGACAAGGTCAGTTCGAGGGGACTCCAAAGTTAGGATGGCGACTAGCGCAGGGAGTGACGACAATCATGTATGTCATACTCCACTTTGTTGTGAACAATTCTCTTGATTTTGATTCAGCGAACTTCGGAACTGGACTGCTGTGGATTTCCATGTTTTCAAAAAAAATCCTGGTAGCCCGTATACACGCTTATTCAGGTAATGGAGTTATTGACACTTTCATATCCGTTGGGGTGTTGTATATTATCCCTACATCTATCCTCTGAAGTTCATACTTTTGTTATGTTAGCTTTATAGGATGGATAGGAGGCGTGCAGATAGGCCTGAATCTAGTGGGCTATCCAATGAAGAGGTTGCTCTAGCTAAGGAGAAAGCAGTTGAACGTCAAAGACGTTGAAGAGCATGAAAGAGGGATTGGCGGAGCAGTTGCTGCAATTGGCTGTTGCCGGTGAGGACTTTAGTGAGAACAATTCTGGACGTAGGGATGTGAATAGAGTCTGTGCACGAATTTCTGAATTCATTTTGAAGGAATTCGAAGCTATTGGCAAGGGTTTAGGGTTCCGACAGGCTGTCCTTGAGTCGGTTTTGTCTAACAAAATTATAGTTCCCAACTTGCTCAAATGTTGCCCTGACCAGGATGATGCGAAAACTAACCATGCCATCATTCAATCCTATAGGAACAAATTGCAGCTTCTCAGATACCCATGCTCTAGAGAAAAATTAGTGAGGAGGAAGGCACTATTTGATGCTGCTATTAATGTTGATGGCACATGAGTACGTGCAATATCAAGGGTCCTTCGTACAAAAAAATGGAACATTGTTGCAGCCATGCATCGACAGCAAAGCCTACAATCCACTGGATCGTCGGTTTTCAAGCTTGTTGAGCGGAGAAAGAGGGCTGGATTGTTGAATCATACAAGGGAGTTTATGAAGGAATGGTGGTTTAAGAAGACTCGTATCAGTTCCAATACGAAGGATGTCAGGAGAAAATGGGTAGAAAAGAGAGTGTATGAAAGTCATCCAACGCACTTGCTGTTTGAAAGTCATGTACTTAACCGCACCCTCTCTGGTTATATGTGAATATTCAAGGTGGTCCCATTTGTAATTTGACCACTATCATAGTATGCATTTTTAGTATCTTCAACGTCCCGTTGTTGTCGTCGTTAAACATTCCAATAGTCCTTTGATACACATTCCTTGTATCTTTATGTACCCTAGGTTATAATTATATGGTACTTTTTGGTGCATAATTAACAGCAGTAGTTCAATGGAATACATGGGTGGTCCTTGTTGATACTGGGGTAGACTCCAATTTGCTAAGCTTGTCCGCGTACATAGTCTCTGTTAGTATGTGATATAATTGTAAAGTACGGCCTCATCACCTACAGTATGTTATCATACCAAAGTAGTCCTCTGCAATAGGCTTCGATTATTCCACAACACACCCTTCAAGTAGAATTATAGACACTTTGTGAATACTATTGAGGTTATTCAATGTCCCCACATAGTCTATAGCTATACTTGTGACACTGGACTATGGAATCCTGGAACACAGTTTACTTTGCTAAAATACTCTAATATACTTTGTATAAGTAGTTGTAATAGTTATCTACTCATTTGCACAGTATAAAAAGACAAGGTATATTTTCACATGTCTAAGTCAGGATGTATACTTTTAGTTTATTGACATACCTTTGTAGTATGATGTTATACTTCTATAGTCGTTGTTCATACTCGTGAGGTATATTTTGCACATTGCTGACATGAGATTTGGGCATTGTCTTTGGCAGACGTCCTTGTACGAGAGGTTCAAGGCTGCACATCCTAACACTAGTACAAAACTCGGAAGAAAAAACCACACTCGAATTGGACCACGCTGTCGAAACAGTCAGCATTGTTCCTAAATCGGGTTGTCCCGGGGTTTCTGGCCATAACTCCCTCATTTTTGGGAGTTTTTGGACGTGTAATATACCGTTGAAAGCGTCTTGAAAACACGCATCCAACGGTATATTACACGGTATATTACTTAGCATGGATGATTTGCGTGTTTTCAAAAAATTCAGCGACCCCTTAGAACCACCTTCGGATCCGAAGGTGGTTTTCAAGGGTCACATAATTTTATGAAAACGTGGAACTCCACGGAGCTTGAATGTAGGCGGCCATGGATTTCCACGTTTTCAAAAAATCATGTGACCCATATAAACCACCTTCGGATCCGAAGGTGGTTTTCAAGGGTCAAATAATTTTTTGAAAACGTGGAACTCCGCAGAGCTTGAATGTAGGCTGCCGTGGATTTCCATGTTTTCAAAAATTTCTATGACCCATAAAACCACCTTCGGATCCGAAGGTGGTTTCCAAGGGTCACTAAAAAATTTTGAAACATGGAATTCCGCGGAGCTCGAATGTGGGCTGCCAAGGATCTCCGTGTTTTCTAAAAATTCAGTGACCCTTGAGAACCACCTTCGGATCCGAAGGTGATTTTCATGGGTCACTAAATTTTCAGAAAACGTGGAACTCCACGGAGCTCGAGAGTCGAATGTGGGCTGCCGTGGATTCCCATGTTTTCAAAAATTTCTGTGACCCATGAAAACCACCTTCGAATTCGAACGTGGTTTTCAAGCATCACAGAAATTTTTGAAAACATGGAAATCCACGGCAGCCCACATTCGAGCTCCGCGGAGTTCCATGTTTCCAATTTTTTTGGTGACCCTTCAAAACCACCTTCGGATCCGAAGGTGGTTTTTATGGGTCACAGAAATTTTTGAAAACATGAAAATCCATGGCAGCCCACATTCGACTCTCGAGCTCCGTGGAGTTTCACATTTTCAAAAAATTCAGTGAACCTTAAAAACCACCTTCGGATCTGAAGGTGGTTCTTAAGGGTCACTAAATTTTTTGAAAACACGGAAATCCTTGGCAGCCAACATTTGAGCTCCGCGGAGTTCCATGTTTCAAAATTTTTTGGTGATCGTTGGAAACCACCTTCGGATCCGAAGGTGGTTTTTATGGGTCACAGAAATTTTTGAAAACATGGAAATCCACGGCAGCCTACATTCAAGCTCCGCGGAGTTCCACGTTTTCATAAAATTATGTGACCCTTGAAAACCACCTTCGGATCCGAAGGTGGTTCTAAGGGGTCGCTGAATTTTTTGAAAACACGCAAATCATCCATGCTAAGTAATATACCGTGTAATATACCGTTGGATGCGTGTTTTCAAGACGCTTTCAACGGTATATTACACGTCCAAAAACTCCCAAAAATGAGGGAGTTATGGCCAGAAACCCCGGGACAACCCGATTTAGGAACAATGCTGACTGTTTCGACAGCGTGGTCCAATTCGAGTGTGGTTTTTTCTTCCGAGTTTTGTACTAGTGTTAGGATGTGCAGCCTTGAACCTCTCGTACAAGGACGTCTGCCAAAGACAATGCCCAAATCTCATGTCAGCAATGTGCAAAATATACCTCACGAGTATGAACAACAACTATAGAATCTGATGGTGGTTTTCAAAGGACACTGAAATTTTTCAAAACTCGGAAATAACCATTCCTTGTATAAATTTGGTTGCAAGGGCATTATTCTTTCTCGTACCTTAGCTCTTCTAAGAAGCATCCAGTTCGTCCTGATTAATCCTTGCATTTCCATGCATAGATCATATTCTTTGGAAGCGTGGAAATATGCATGATTTCAATCCTTGCGTTTTGATAGCTTCACTGATTATCACCTTGGTGTTCATAGACTTGAGAGGGAGAGTTTCTAATATTCTATTAAACCGATGGAGACTAGAGACGTGCATATGGGCTCCTCCTCAAGGGGTGATGGTAACTATATGGCTCTTCAAGTTTTGGAATTTGGGGAAGATCCAGGGTTGAAGACGACCGCACTGGCATTACGGAGGTCCTTGCGTGGGACTTCTTACGTCGTCCTACAGAAGTCCACTTACAAGGACACTCTCGTTACTGGCAATGGTGAGGACCGCAAAGAGAGTTTTGCTGAGTTGGTGAGTAAGTTCACAGACGCGGTACAGAAGAAGAAGGTCTCATGTCAGACCAATTTCAATCGACTATTGGCAGTTGCCAATCCGGCCAATGGCAAAGGCTTCTTCAAAGAGGTTTGATCTTTTAAGTTTTCTTATTGACCAGAGTCCAATTCGTTGTTTCTTATATTTTTTATTTCCAAATTAGTTTGAATATATACCAAATTGACACAAGACTTTGTGTGTCTTTTGTTTAGGTGTTGCACCATTTTGACATTTACCAGTTGAAGCCGGAGATGACATCGGAGAAGTTACAACTCTTTTGTACCGCTACGGTGCCATTAAAGTTCAAGGCGCGTTGGTGCAAGTGGTGGAACATGAGCAAGTTGAGCAGGGAGGAGTATCACTTCCCAAAATCTCCAGCTTCGGACAGAAGTCTTTGGGGGTAGATCGATAGAGCTGCCTTCTGGGCTGGGGTAAGTTTCCCATATCATCGGATTTTAGTTAATGTAGATTTTCATTGCTAATAATTTCTTTGTCTAACTTGTTGTTTGGTTGGTTTCAGCTGGAAGACGAATGTGAGAAGAAATTTGTGGAGATTGTCCAGGAGGACAATATTGTCATCCAGACGGAAGGACTTCCCAATCCCGTGAAAGGGATTGGAGCATGGATCAAATCGTGGTGCATCAGGCTATGGGACATAGCGTTTTCTGCCCAATGTATGGAGAAGAAGATTGGATTCACGAAGACCGAGGAGTTCCTAACACAGCCCGAGTGTGAGAGATCAATGAAGAGGGCATTGCTTTGCTACTTCTGGAGAGAGCTTGTTGCCAAAAGAGCCATGCTCCCGAACAACTTCCGATTCGTTTGAATATGTAGACGGATCCCACTGATGTCCAATGCATCTTCACGGAGGCGTAGTTGCGACGCTTCTCTCATCACCACTTGAAGTAGTGCCCTTGGTTCTTGGAGTTGAAGGATTCTGATCCTACCCCAGGCAAGGAGATGTAGCTAAGGTCTCGTTGTGACTCCTTACCCGTCTCAGATGGTGATGACGGGATGCTTCCTGCATCGGTCCCCTCAATGGCTGCGCAATTGGATGTAGAGTTGTCTCAAAAGGAGAAAGAGGCAGCACCTGCAAAGGCGGCGAAGGTGGCGGCTAAGGCGGCGGAGAAGGAAGCCCTCAGGGTAGAGAAAGAGACCGCCAAGACACTGAAGAAGGAAGTCAAGGAGAGGAACAAAGAGTTGGCAGCGTTGGTGTTGAGGGAGGGGCCCGAGAAGCTCATGGCTCAATTTAGGGTGGGTGCATCGCTTGCCATTCCTGTTGCGGTCGCACCATTACAAGGAATTTTGCCCTCAGCCAGTAGCTGGCCCTCAGCACTCATTACAAAGCCTTTGCAGATAGTGTACATGATCCTAGTGATCGAACAAGTTGATTCTTCTGTTGAAGTGTGGGTGATGTGTGAAAGTGCCTTCTCCCTGATGCCTCTCTTTGACGATATCTCCGAAGATGCTGACTACCCCCCGGTTTGGACCGAGTTGCGACTGTTTGCGAAGGCGCATGCTCGCTCTAGGCTCCGAACCTTGCGTGGAGATCCTTGTGATCTTGGTTTGGTGGACATGGTGATCATAGATGTGCTGGAGGGGTTGCCGGTCCCAAGGATTCATTGTGGCACTAAAGTGCCCAGTTGGAACAAGCATCCAACTCAACTGAATGAGAGAGGCAAGAAGGAATCTCCTTTCATTTACCGTTGTTTTGAGATGGCCAGGGAGCTGCTTCGTGACGGAGCGCTGCTCATTGTGTTTTATCCGGACTTAAAGTTCATTTTCAATGAACTGTTTCGTTGGGCGATTGGGCAGAGTTCGTCCAGGAGACAAAGTGATTAGCCATTAATGGCTTGCCACTCTCGCGCGATGGGCAGCCCACACGCACTTACAAGTGCTTCATGGTGAAGTGTTTTGTAAGAAAGTCCAAGTCAACATCCCATTTTTCTTTCTATGACAGGGTGAAGCTAATTCGCGAAGGGATTCAGCTGTCCTCGGATGGTCACTTGACCAATCTTATTACACAATACCCGCCGACAATGAGAAGAACCACCATGGAGCCATGGCGGAAAGCGCCGGAGAAGTCTTCGAACCTCATGGAGGCTTTGATTGACCTGTGCACCTAGGAGGACGACGTAGTTTTTGATTTGACAACATCTATCGGTAAGTATTCTTACTAAGGCGAATTGTATTATCCTTCATTGTATTACAACTCTAGTACTAATTATTTTGTTTATCTTGTAAAGGAGCATCAATCAAGGCTTGCAAGGCTCTAAAGCGCCACATCTTGGCATTGGAGTCTAATCCGGATTTGGTTGAGGGGGTCCTCCGACCCTTCATTCCGAGATCGGTGGAGGTGGAGTCAACAATGGCACCAGCGCTGCAGGAGGAGTCTCGTAAGCGCTCGTTGAAGCTCGATGACGATGAGCGAGAGGTGAGGACGGCTTGCAAGAGAACTTGTAAGTAAGTTCTCTACTTTGGTGAATTTGTAATTTTATTTCTGACTTTAACAACACAATTGCTTTGGTTTTTTGCAGTTGGTCGAGGTCATTGATGGCTTCACCATCAACAACGCGGGCGGGGATGTTGTTAAGGTTGTCAAAGCTGGTTAATAGCCGGCCGCGGACATATGATTTGGCTCCTTGGGATGGTGGTGTTGCAAATGCGATGGCAACACAATCATCCCCTCCAAGTGTTCCTCGGGCACCCTGTCATAGGTCCATCGCAAGGCAGTTTGTAGACGATGAGGATGATGGTAGTGGGTCAAACAATAGTGCCCCTTGTTTGGACGAGGATGACTTTGTTGACTTTTCGGCGGAGGACTTGTAATTCTTCTATTTGGATTGTTTTAAAAAATTTCTATGGGGCCTACTTTTGTTTGATATCATCTTTGTAATTGTTGGAGTCTTTTTGTGCATATGTCGATGTCCCATCTTATATTAATTAAAACACATCATTGGAATGATTTAACACATTACCGAACAACTCTATTCCATTATTCGATCCATCCATAAACCAAGGTATTGTTGTGTACTACATGTAGACAAAACTGAGTACTGTATGAAATTCAAAAGAAAATTGTAGTAATTTAGAGAATTCACCACGTCTTTTATAGTACGCTGTCCAACATGAACGTGTTTATGTGCTTCGTACCATAGACAATTGTCGGTATTAAACGCTTTTTATTGAAGTATGTCAAATTCTCAATTAAAGGTGGTTCCTACACCACGGGTATCACCTAGGTATGATATGGATATCACCTAGGTATTATATGGATATCGCCATGATATTATATGGGTATCATCTATGTATTGTAAGGGTATGGCCTTCCATTAATCTTTTTAATTTTGAAATTATTGGGAGAGTTCCATTCTCAATGAAATAAATACAAATACGACCAATGAGTAATTCAAACCTGTTTCGTTACCCTAACCTAAATACCAAACTCATAAGTGCCCCTTTCATTTTGAAGAAAAATTGTTGCTCTAAGACCATCAAGTTGTCAACAATTCAGACTTTAATATGTCCAAATATTGTAGAATTTTACATGATTTTTTACATATGTCAAGATAGACTAAATATAACCTACGGCCATAGGCGTTGCTTTCAAATTTTGTAAAAAAATTGTGGAAAAAAAAACAATAAAATTCAGTGCTCACCGCTCGCCGCTCGCCGCTCACGGCTCACAAGATAGCAATCCTGCATGGATAACCAACTCTGGGAGGGTACCCAATGCTGATCGGCCTTGTTCAACTTTTGAGGTGATGCCACCAATGAAAGGTCAATTGAGGTGGAGCAACCCAAAATTGCATACATCGTGACCCGATGCCAATAATAAGTGGTGTTCTCAAATTTTGAGTTATTGGTTTTGGGATCACTTCATGCACCATTTCATGCATGTGCCATTTTCATGCACCCTGACATGCACACTCTAGATCGGAATTGGGTGGCCCATCGGAATTGGGTGCCTCTACCTTAATCTTAAACCAAGAGAAGTCAAAGTCTGCTGATCTACTCAACGCATGGAAGAAAATGAACTAGTTGATGGACTTCAAATAATATAATCTTTCAATCCGTGCGGTCAAATTTTATGAAATTTCGTGAGAATATTACTTAATAAGTCTTAATTGAAATCCTACAATAAAAACTAGAAATGAATTTTTTTTGTTTCCTTCTTCATTTATTCCACTAGAATGCAACAATTTGGAAGTGTTTTTGGTGTGAAACAGATATGGTACCTTAGAGCATCTGCACGCCGCTACAGCATCCCGCAAGATGGGGTGGAATTGCTGTGGCGAGGTGGAGGGGAACCCCCACGGCATGCCCAAGAACGGGGGAGCGGGGCGGGGTTTCCCCGGGATAGGGCCTCGTCGACAGGGAACTGCGGCAGTTCCCCGGGGCCCCGTTTTAATGCCGGCAGCTGGCCACCCACTCACAGCATGCCACGTGGCATGCCGTGAGTGGCCCGGTCTTTTTTTAAAATTTTTAAATTTAATTTTTTTTGAAAACCAAAAAAAGACACTGGAAAAAAATTTAAAAATTTAAAAATAAAATAAGATTGAGTTTTATTTTAAAAATCTTTTTAAATTTAAAAAAAAAAAATTGGTGCTCGCCGCACCCTGGCCGCGGGTGCGGGGAGGGGAGGATAACTCCTCCCCCGTCCTCCTCCTCCCATGGGGTAATCTCCACCTGGCGTGGGAGTTTCCCGGCCAGGGGTGGAGATGCTCTTAGGGGTTAATCTGGAACTCAAGGCCCTAAAAATTGCAGTTTTTACAGAATGCACATGATTTGCACCAGAGTTGACAATCGGGTACAGCGCCTTAAAATAGACAAGTAAATAGTCAGACTCTGAAAAGTTGGGTTGACTAGAGTGCTGATCTGACATGGAATGCCACTCCGGATGGATATGCGGAAAATCGAGGCCGCATCTGGCTGCCATCACTGTCCGTTGCAGTGTCTTTTATCGACCAAAAGCCACATGAGCTTCAATAATGCTACTTACTGTTGCAAAAAGCTTTCTAGCAATCCAGGATCTACAATACTTAGGGTCTATTAATGATGTCGTCATAATGATACGCACATTAAACTCTATGGTTGGTACTGTAAATTTGTAATGGGCAGGTTTACTTCAGTTCAAGGACAGGACAAGTCTGGAAAGAACATCATCCAAGTTTATCTGTCGGTACTAAATCTAGAACCATCATATGCAATGTCTACTGCAAAGCTAGTGCTCGTGTGCTTTGGAAAATCGAGACCTAAAAGTCAAACGTGATGAGTTGCTTCGGAATATGAAGCCTCCAGCTGACAGTAGGCCGATCTTCCATCTCGCCACAGTGAATTTGTCTCAACCGTCGATAGAAGGTTACACAGGCCCTGATTGGACTAATCTGTACGTTACCTGATCCCGCTCCGAAACCCTGGGTTGACCCCAGTGGTGAATGGAATGGTCGCTCATACATGCAGAAATTCGGACTTCCGTTGAAGAAATGGCAACCCGAAACGTAAATATCATGACTATTATTTTAGCCTCGGAAAAGGTCAACGGTGGCTCCTGATAAGCGTGAGTGTGGACCAGTAACAACACGATCACTGATCTATTTAACGTCGACCCCGGTTCATTGCATTCTCATCTCTGCAGCTCTGCAGCTCAGCAGCATTCCTGCCTCTCCATCTTCACCAGTTACCTGCGTTCCGAACCAGTAGCGATGGCGAGCTCGCGACGTGTGATGCTCATGGTGGTAGCCACTTTGGTGGTGCTCTTCGTCGGTAATGTCCCATCTCTAGTCACCAGCTCAACTTGCTCCATTTCTTAGATGTAGTGATATATTGTTCGGAAGCGTCGAAGAAACTAGAGATCAACGAGGATTGAATTATGATATACAGTTGATGTTCGCGAGCATGTCTGCATGATTGGGTGCATACTGAAGTGATCACGTGACTAGTCTGTTGTTGAGACCCTAATGTTTGCTGGTCTCATGGTTTTAGGGAACGCCGATGCGTGGGGATGCCCGTCCGGGTACAAGAACTGCGACCCTCACAAGGAAGGCTGCGAGACCTGCGTCCTGTACGACGTCAAGAACTGCGGCGACTGCGGCAACGTGTGCAAGGTGGAGTGGAAGGGTGGCGAGGTGACGTGCAAGGATGGCCAGTGCAAGCAGCAGTGCAAGTACGGTTTCGAGTACGACTGGGCGAAGAAATGCTGCGTCCCAAAGTGCAAAGCCGACACCAAGACCGACGTGAACAACTGCGGCAAGTGCGGCAACGTGTGCAAGGTGGAGTGGAAGGGTGGCGAGGTGACTTGCAAGGATGGCCAGTGCAAGCAGCAGTGCAAGTACGGTTTCGAGTACGACTGGAATAAGAAATGCTGCGTCCCCAAGTGCAAAGCCGACACCAAGACCGACGTGAACAACTGCGGCAAGTGCGGCAACGTGTGCAAGGTGGAGTGGAAGGGTGGCGAGGTGACTTGCAAGGATGGCCAGTGCAAGCAGCAGTGCAAGTACGGTTTCGAGTACGACTGGAATAAGAAATGCTGCGTCCCCAAGTGCAAAGCCGACACCAAGACCGACGTGAACAACTGCGGCAAGTGCGGCAACGTGTGCAAGGTGGAGTGGAAGGGTGGCGAGGTGACGTGCAAGGATGGCCAGTGCAAGCAGCAGTGCAAGTACGGTTTCGAGTACGACTGGAAGAAGAAATGCTGCGTCCCCAAGAAGAGGTACTGAAGATCAGAGATCTAACTGCCTGATGAAATCTTGTCATCTGTCCCTCGTGAGTTGTTCCTACCAGTAATGTTTACTTCGTTGTGGAGCTTGGTTCTGGCGGTCACGCCCAAGTTCGAAAATAGCAGAGCTTCTGATCTTGTTCTGGGAACATCTTGTTTCCACCTCTTCTGCTCAGTGCTCTTGTTCTGGGAACATCTCGTTTCCACCTCTTCTGCTCTTGTTCTGGAAACATCTTGTTTCCACCTTCTGTAGATTATACCACAACAGTGGCGATTGGATGGTCGGAGATGTTTTCATGTGGTAAACACCTAATGGTTTTCTAGAGAGGACCCTGGGTAAATCACATGGCTTTGTATCTGGAATTGCAAATAAAGAGCGGTGGTGTGTAATTCGTTGTTTAAGTGCTACATTTGTCAATGTATGATTCCTTCCTTTCATTCTGATCACGTTTTCATTTCAAGAGAATTCATTACCTATGTCACCTTCTTAAATCACTCATCAGATTGTGTTTTTCTGGATTTATTGATTTTTATGTCCCACATGATGTTTGTTTGGATGGGTATTATATCCTTTGTAGAAGGTGTCACATCCTCACATTGATTTCCTATCAGAGTATTCGTAAGATGGTATTCGTGAGATGGGAAAACGTCATGACTGTGCCAACTTCGAGCCTGTTTGTACCCTGTTCATAAACAAGTTGGCTGGTTGAAAAGTTGGATCGCTTCTTGTGTATGTTTTGGTATTTGTTGAACTCTTGGGGCAAACCATGCGTTACTTCAGGGCCAAGTTGAACAGTAACTTATGGAGTTTTGTGGTCACCCTCTCATGGCTTGCGTACTGAAATGCGAAGCCACAGCCATCAGATGGATATCCTCAGAATATTCAACAGTTGCCATTGCTGAAGTCCAAGCTGTCGTTACCTCAGATAATACTTCGAGGATGGTTGGGTCCCGGCAAAAGCGATGCCAAAGAGAATGAAATTACAGGTAGACAATTCAGTTGAAAAGAATTTTATTTTATTTTTTTGACACAAGCAAAGGTAACCTTTACTGCTTGTTGAAAAGAAATTCAGAAGTCCTCTTGAGTGCATAATACCGAAATCTCCCGACAAACTGTTTCCATGCCAGGCTGAGAAGTGTGTGGACCACCGAGTGATGTTTATAAACTACATAAATAGACTAGAATTCGAAATGGGTTACACATAGGGCAGAGGATCTGACGGGAACCGGCCAAGGGGGCTCTTGTTGGTGGACGGCGTTGGCTCTTGAGGACCACGTCCCTCGGCGAACGACACATTCCGGCTATAGTCCAACGGACCCGAGAAGCGGTCGGCCTTCCGCCGCGGCTTGCCATCTGCACCCAACTCACCCGACGGTTCCACTTCCGGCCGCTTGTGCTGCCCTGTAAACTTAATGGGACCTGAAAAGATGGAGCCTCTGGAGGCTATTGAGGGTGATGGTGCGTTACTTCACTCGGCTCCCCGAATGTGTCACCCGGTTCCCTTCGTCATGCCACCGTTGCGAAGCGCTGAACCTGAATGCTGCCGTGTCGAGGGATGCACCTGGACCAGGCTCGAAACAGAACTCTCGTGGTAAATCTGGTAGGTGGAGCGCATGATCGTGTGCGGGACGTAGCTTTCAAGTGTGCTCCGGGGCAAATAATCTGTCAGCTCGCAAAGCTGGTCGAGTAATACCAGCTATGCAACCAGAGGACTCCAGCAACAAAATAATATATTCACAACCAAGAAATGATCAAGCAGAGAGAAGATCAGTGAAAGAGTTGAACACTTTCGTCCCAGGCTTCCAGCACCGTGACCACCGCGCACTGCAGAAAGGTCTCCATCGATTCCTTGATACTGATGTCCACATCATCCGGTACATCACAGAATAATATCCTCTGTGAAAATATAGGCTTGGAACTTTTTTCCAGATAGATCATCGATATGATATCTGTCGATATTTCTTAAGGGAAGGGTTTAGTGTTTATCAGATCTTTTCACAAACAAGGCGCTTAGCATTTAACAACAAAATGGCTCATGTGAGGCATTTTTCATCTTATGCTGACCAGATGCAACGGGAAGCAGGCCTTCCCGTCTTGAACTATGGTGAAGTCACACCCAGTGAAATCCTAGATCTAATCATCAGGCGCTTTCCATCGAAGAGTCAGATATTTGGAGAGCAGATCTGTCAAGCATCTGAAGTGCCTTTTTCATATCCCTGCCTGTCCGGGAAACTGAGCTTGAATGACATGCTACATAGTTGTCTTCAAACTCTAGCCAGACAGTATGGTACGAGAATCTTCTTCTTGACAAGTTACAGGTGCGAGAATGGCAGGGAAGTGGAGACGGGTTTGGATGATTCTGGCGACGTGACCAAAACGCTTCAGAGCCTCGCCTTGCAAGGGAGCGTTCACTTTGCGATCACGAAGCTCAGAAAGTCGCAAGTGCCGGAGCAGACATTGAGCAGATCGTGTCGATTGGCAGCTCACAGATCTCTGCTGTCAATTCCACTTAGCGAGTCATTGTGAGTTGCATGCTGTGATCCCTGTTGCAGCTGCTGCAACGTAGACAAATGCACTTCGCAGTCTGTCTCCGAGGCTCATTTCTGAACCTATTCTGTAAGCCTTTTCTTTCCAAGGTGGCCGTTTCCTACTGGATCTTTTGTTCTTTTGTTTCTCCGGTTGATGCCGTCGTGGTTTGTGCAAAAGCACGGCGAGAAGTTCCACCAAACGGTGATCCTGCAATCCGGAATGTCCACGATGCCATGCCGGTGCGCCTCACCGTCGTCTACACATCGTCAGGCATTCCAGAGATCAAACTCGGACGAGGATGGCGAGAGTTCGCCATGTAGAAGGGCGGTATTCTTATAATAGGTGCGCCAAGTGCGCAAGTTTCCATATATGTGCACGTAAGTCCACTCTTGAAAACAGGAAGGATAAGCTGTAAGTTTACAACTTGCAGGTGTGGAGTCATAAAAGTCAACTCAAATGAATATCACCCAACAGGTTTTATAGGAACTCAAAAGTCAAACCCTGTCTTAATCGAGCTCAGGGCACGCTATTCACTACCGTCTTATCTTTTTTTTTCTTTGTGACACAAGCAAAGGAAAACTTTACTGCAATGGAACAAGGACAGGGCGAGCCCCCGCCAGGGCCGGCGAGGCCAGGCCGAAGCCCGGGCCGGGTCAGAGGTCCACCGTCTTATCTTCGAAATGGGACTTCATTATCGTTTGCTATATTGCGCAAACATAGTTCTTATTATAATCTAAATGATATATTTAAAAGATTCGACCAATTCCTGGGGCGCCTATCCGAGTTGGTGATTTAAGTTTACTAGTCACCGACCGATTAGGACCTTGATCAGTGGTCACGAACCAACTTGTGTATAAGGCAGATGTTTGCCACTACTTCACATTGTCCAGAGTAAGAATTTACGTGACGAAACGGTTAGATACATAATTCTTTAGTAGGTAATGTGCAAGCAGCCCAGGGTCAAGTAAGAACTAATCTTTGCATTCTAGCTATGGGCTTGGCCTGTTGCTTTCAAACTAGCTTTCAAACTAGTGGCTGCTTCGGCAACTGACGTGAATAGTTGGCACTTCCTCAACGATGACCAATCAAGAGTCACGAATGAAGGCCTTCTAAGCATCAAAGCAGCCCTTGGTTACAGGAAATAACGTTGTCCTTCCTACCCAATCGGTTGTCCTGCCACCTCTTCAAGCATGGGATGCTCTACACGAGCGAAAGGCAGTGAAAGTGACGTGACTGGACTCGTGGTAATAGGATTTTCTCTAGTGATTAATCAACATGCCCACGATCCTGGTTGGAGATAAGTACTAACTCTGGAGGAGCCAGAATAACTGAGACTTCCTGGTCGAATTGGCTGTCGAGGTCAACGACCTGCACGTAGTCACAGAGCTACTTTTACAAAATCATGTCACTAGATTGTCAACACTGGCCAAGTCAACGAGTCTCACAATGTTCGGCATGGGTTCCAAGCGACGGCTCGGATTGCAAATTTCTTGTTAGATGGAGGGAGACCTTAAATGGACGGGCGTCGGGACTCAAATACCAAAGCAAGTCATACGGAAAATATCACCACCACTTTCATTTGCTGCAGCGCGCTCCTCGAAATTATTGAGTTGATTTCTTGTGAGTCGTACACGAGCCAGCGGATGACGCAGATGCTGGGTCTAAATTTAACTTCCATCGCACGGGCACGGGCATGGGCAGCGGACACGGTCCATGGCCACAGTTCTGAACCAAACCAACTTCACGTCGTTGACTTAATTGCCGTGACGGTGTGTGAAGATCGGCAGCCACGAGGTGGATGACGTGCTATTTATACTTATAGAAAGTCAACGAATTTCGACTATACAACGCCGGGGGGTTCGCTTTGCTTACACGGATGATCTTCATTACACTGATTTTGATGTTTAGTGTCATGGGCAGTAAATGACTTGTAAATGTTGTAAGTTTTTACTTTTGATATAAATTTTTACAAAGAGCACAACAATCTATACTACTCAAAGAGGGGGATCATAGTGGACATGGTCGGTAAAAATATTCATCCAGAGTGAAAACTTATAGCATTTACAAGTCATTTGCTGCCCATGACACTAAACATCAAAATCAGTGTACTACCAAGGGCATCGCTTTTAATTCCAAATGTGTCGCATTTCACTGACTGAAAATCTGGAAAAACATCACTTTTTTGTTTCTCTTATGACGAACTTCACTCACCTTTACCTACCCTCAGAATAGCAAGTGAAAAACTAATACGTCCGCTAAGTCTACACTGATTTTGATGTTTGGTGTCATGGGCAGTAAATGACTTATAAATGCTATAAGTTTTCACTCTTAATGAATATTTTCACCAACCATGTCCACTATGATCCCCCTCTTTGAGTAGTGTAGATTGTTGTGCTCTTAGTAAAAAGTTATATCAAAACCTAAAACTTACAGCATTTATAAGTGATTTACTGCTCATGCCACTAAACATCAAAATCAGTGTAGTGATGTGGGGAGACTTTGAGCGCTGAGAAGCTTATTTCTGCCTTCGCTTATCTTGTTGTTGTCTTTTGGTGTTCATCATTTCATCCAAACTTTTGTGGGTGATTCTTCATCCATTGAATTACCGAGAATAAGAACTTTTCTCTTCCCTGATAATAGGATTGAGAAGAGGGTTCATGTCTGCCATCCAAACATCATGATGGGCTGACATTTCAGAGGCGGATGCACCACTTGAGTCTTTCTATGACCACATTAAGGTAGAGGCACCCAATTCCGATCACTTAAGCAAGTTGGGGACTCAAATGACATTGTATGTTAAACATTTATGTAGAAAGATGCGGAATTAGGAATGAAACTCAACAAATATTCTTTCAAACATAATCCCAAAAGATTTGGAATTGATATAAAATTTAAAAGCCGAGTGAGTGAGTAAACAAGAGAAGACATGCCATGGATAACCAACTCTGGGAGGGTACCCAATGTTGATCGGCCTTGTTCAACTTTTGAGGTGATGCCACCAATGAAAGCTCAATTGAGGTGGAGCAATCCAAAATTGCATACATCGTGACCCGATGCCAATAATAAGTGGTGTTCTCAAATTTTGAGTTATCGGTTTTGGGATCACTTCATGCACCATTTCATGCATGTGCCATTTTCATGCACCCTGACATGCACACTCTAGATCGGAATTGGGTGGCCCATCGGAATTGGGTGCCTCTACCTTAATCTTAAACTGGAGGCCTCTACCTTAATCTTAAACCAAGAGAAGTCAAAGTGTTCTGATCTACTCAACGCATGGAAGAAAATGAACTAGTTGATGGACTTCAAATAATATAATCTTTCAATCCGTGTGGTCAAATTTTATGAAATTTCGTGAGAATATTACTTAATAAGTCTTAATTGAAATCCTACAATAAAAACTAGAAATGAATTTTTTTTTGTTTCCTTCATATATTCCACTAGAATGCAACAAATTGGAAGTGTTTTCGGTGTGAAACAGATATGGTACCTTAGAGCATCTGCACGCCGCTACAACATCCCGCAAGATGGGGTGGAATTGTTGTGGCGAGGTGGAGGGGAACCCCCACCGCATGCTCTAGAATGGGGGAACGGGGTGGGGTTTCCCCGGGATAGGGCCCCGTCTACAGGGAACTGCGGCAGTTCCACAGGGCCCCGTTTTAATGCCGGCAGCTGGCCACCCACTCACAGCATGCCACGTGGCATGCCGTGAGTGGCCCGGTCTTTTTTTTAAATTTTTAAATTTAATTTTTTTTGAAAACCAAAAAAAGACACTGGAAAAAAATTTAAAAATTTAAAAATAAAATAAGATTGAGTTTTATTTTAAAAATCTTTTTAAATTTAAAAAAAAAAAATTGGTGCTCGCCGCACCCTGGCCGCGGGTGCGGGGAGGGGAGGATAACTCCTCCCCCGTCCTCCTCCTCCCATGGGGTAATCTCCACCTGGCGTGGGAGTTTCCCGGCCAGGGGTGGAGATGCTCTTAGGGGTTAATCTGGAACTCAAGGCCCTAAAAATTGCAGTTTTTACAGAATGCACATGATTTGCACCAGAGTTGACAATCGGGTACAGCGCCTTAAAATAGACAAGTAAATAGTCAGACTCTGAAAAGTTGGGTTGACTAGAGTGCTGATCTGACATGGAATGCCACTCCGGATGGATATGCGGAAAATCGAGGCCGCATCTGGCTGCCATCACTGTCCGTTGCAGTGTCTTTTATCGACCAAAAGCCACATGAGCTTCAATAATGCTACTTACTGTTGCAAAAAGCTTTCTAGCAATCCAGGATCTACAATACTTAGGGTCTATTAATGATGTCGTCATAATGATACGCACATTAAACTCTATGGTTGGTACTGTAAATTTGTAATGGGCAGGTTTACTTCAGTTCAAGGACAGGACAAGTCTGGAAAGAACATCATCCAAGTTTATCTGTCGGTACTAAATCTAGAACCATCATATGCAATGTCTACTGCAAAGCTAGTGCTCGTGTGCTTTGGAAAATCGAGACCTAAAAGTCAAACGTGATGAGTTGCTTCGGAATATGAAGCCTCCAGCTGACAGTAGGCCGATCTTCCATCTCGCCACAGTGAATTTGTCTCAACCGTCGATAGAAGGTTACACAGGCCCTGATTGGACTAATCTGTACGTTACCTGATCCCGCTCCGAAACCCTGGGTTGACCCCAGTGGTGAATGGAATGGTCGCTCATACATGCAGAAATTCGGACTTCCGTTGAAGAAATGGCAACCCGAAACGTAAATATCATGACTATTATTTTAGCCTCGGAAAAGGTCAACGGTGGCTCCTGATAAGCGTGAGTGTGGACCAGTAACAACACGATCACTGATCTATTTAACGTCGACCCCGGTTCATTGCATTCTCATCTCTGCAGCTCTGCAGCTCAGCAGCATTCCTGCCTCTCCATCTTCACCAGTTACCTGCGTTCCGAACCAGTAGCGATGGCGAGCTCGCGACGTGTGATGCTCATGGTGGTAGCCACTTTGGTGGTGCTCTTCGTCGGTAATGTCCCATCTCTAGTCACCAGCTCAACTTGCTCCATTTCTTAGATGTAGTGATATATTGTTCGGAAGCGTCGAAGAAACTAGAGATCAACGAGGATTGAATTATGATATACAGTTGATGTTCGCGAGCATGTCTGCATGATTGGGTGCATACTGAAGTGATCACGTGACTAGTCTGTTGTTGAGACCCTAATGTTTGCTGGTCTCATGGTTTTAGGGAACGCCGATGCGTGGGGATGCCCGTCCGGTTACAAGAACTGCGACCCTCACAAGGAAGGCTGCGAGACCTGCGTCCTGTACGACGTCAAGAACTGCGGCGACTGCGGCAACGTGTGCAAGGTGGAGTGGAAGGGTGGCGAGGTGACGTGCAAGGATGGCCAGTGCAAGCAGCAGTGCAAGTACGGTTTCGAGTACGACTGGAATAAGAAATGCTGCGTCCCAAAGTGCAAAGCCGACACCAAGACCGACGTGAACAACTGCGGCAAGTGCGGCAACGTGTGCAAGGTGGAGTGGAAGGGTGGCGAGGTGACTTGCAAGGATGGCCAGTGCAAGCAGCAGTGCAAGTACGGTTTCGAGTACCACTGGGCGAAGAAATGCTGCGTCCCAAAGTGCAAAGCCGACACCAAGACCGACGTGAACAACTGCGGCAAGTGCGGCAACGTGTGCAAGGTGGAGTGGAAGGGTGGCGAGGTGACTTGCAAGGATGGCCAGTGCAAGCAGCAGTGCAAGTACGGTTTCGAGTACGACTGGAAGAAGAAATGCTGCGTCCCCAAGTGCAAAGCCGACACCAAGACCGACGTGAACAACTGCGGCAAGTGCGGCAACGTGTGCAAGGTGGAGTGGAAGGGTGGCGAGGTGACTTGCAAGGATGGCCAGTGCAAGCAGCAGTGCAAGTACGGTTTCGAGTACGACTGGAATAAGAAATGCTGCGTCCCCAAGTGCAAAGCCGACACCAAGACCGACGTGAACAACTGCGGCAAGTGCGGCAACGTGTGCAAGGTGGAGTGGAAGGGTGGCGAGGTGACGTGCAAGGATGGCCAGTGCAAGCAGCAGTGCAAGTACGGTTTCGAGTACGACTGGAAGAAGAAATGCTGCGTCCCCAAGAAGAGGTACTGAAGATCAGAGATCTAACTGCCTGATGAAATCTTGTCATCTGTCCCTCGTGAGTTGTTCCTACCAGTAATGTTTACTTCGTTGTGGAGCTTGGTTCTGGCGGTCACGCCCAAGTTCGAAAATAGCAGAGCTTCTGATCTTGTTCTGGGAACATCTTGTTTCCACCTCTTCTGCTCAGTGCTCTTGTTCTGGGAACATCTCGTTTCCACCTCTTCTGCTCTTGTTCTGGAAACATCTTGTTTCCACCTTCTGTAGATTATACCACAACAGTGGCGATTGGATGGTCGGAGATGTTTTCATGTGGTAAACACCTAATGGTTTTCTAGAGAGGACCCTGGGTAAATCACATGGCTTTGTATCTGGAATTGCAAATAAAGAGCGGTGGTGTGTAATTCGTTGTTTAAGTGCTACATTTGTCAATGTATGATTCCTTCCTTTCATTCTGATCACGTTTTC
Source organism: Bryoerythrophyllum caledonicum (assembly GCA_963971425.1). Taxonomy (NCBI): domain Eukaryota; kingdom Viridiplantae; phylum Streptophyta; class Bryopsida; order Pottiales; family Pottiaceae; genus Bryoerythrophyllum; species Bryoerythrophyllum caledonicum. The sequence continues at coordinate 14,580,591 of OZ020524.1, read as the reverse complement.
ATTTCAAGAGAATTCATTACCTATGTCACCTTCTTAAATCACTCATCAGATTGTGTTTTTCTGGATTTATTGATTTTTGTGAGATTTCCTACTAATCCTCTAGGCTCTTATCACAATTGCACATACATATCTCATTTACAGAAACACTCTTCAAGACTCTTCAATCCTCACACAGTATTGGATTAAGGCTCTTCAACCAAGCTCTCTTTATTCAATCAGAAACTAAGGTCAATTCAGCTAAGTCACATGATCAATTCACTACGCTTCATTGACAAACTACAGCTCTCAATTCTAACGTTCAAACGCACTAACTTACACTAGAAAAGACAAAGGCACAATGGACAAGTAAACAGAGATATAGTTGATTGCGCGAGGAAGACGAAGTGACGTCATCAGAAGATTCTAGTCCTAAAGTCCAATGGATGAACAGAGTGGATGAAAACGAAGATCATCTAAAAAAGAAACAACAACACTCCCACTTGATCAAGTGAAGTCCACAATGCTGTCCTTTGAACGTTAATTGAAAGTAATCTCCCACTCGTTCAAGAGACTGCCAATAGATCCATCCCAATTAGTGCTCGAAGGTGAGTAAACTGGTCCTTGGGAAGACTCTTCGTAAAAATATCTGCAAGCTGTGACTTAGTGGTGATGTAGGAAACATCGATATCACCAAGTTCAAACTTCTCGCGTGAAAAATAATATTTACGATCAATGTGCTTTGTGCGCTTATGAAACTCTGGATTTTTCACGAGGCGAATAGCAGACTGATTATCGCATAGAATCATGGTAGGAAGTTTCAGAGGAATCTCAAGGCTTCGAAGAAGACGTCTAAGCCATATGGCTTCCTTAGTGGCTTCGGCCAGGGCAACAAACTCTGCCTCAGTTGTAGATTCAGATGTACAACCTTGCTTCTGTGAAAACCAAGAAACAGGACCATTTGCCATCTTGAAAACGATACCTGTCCTTGACTTTTGGTCACTGTGATCACCACTGTAGTCTGAGTCAACATATCCAATCACATTCAAATCAGAGGATGATGAGAATGTGATACCATAAGAAAGAGTCCCTCTTAAATATCACATTATCCTCTTGACAGCAGCCCAATGAGACATTCGAGGTAGTTTCGAATATTGAGCACACTTGGTCACGGCATATGTAATATCACAGCGCGTAAGCACCATTGCGTACATAAGGCATCCAATTGCTTGGAGATATGGCCCATCGAATGGTAGGTCATCAGCGTTTGCTTGATCAAGAAGATCAACGTGAGAATCACTCGGGGTAGAAACAGGGTTGCAGTTCATCATTCCAAACCGAATAAGAACATCTGTTATATACCGTGTTTGGTGGAGTGTGATAGATCTCGTAAGAGGGTCACGTTGCACTTGAAAGCCGACATAGTAGTCCATAGCTCCAATCACAACCTTGAAAAGGGTCTCCAGATAGTGAATAACAGCTGTAAGATGCTTCATATCGGCCGATGCACCTAATCCGTCATCAATAAAAATCGCAATGAGAAGTGTCATGGTTGCATTGTGATAAACACACGGATCCGCTTCGCTTGGTAACAAATCATATGTCTTCAAAAATCCATCAAATTTGATGTTCCATTGACGTGCACTCTGTTTGAGCCCATACAAGCTCTTTTTGAGTTTACACACAAGGGAATCAGATCCTGGTTGTGTGAACCCTTCAGGCTGAGACATAAATATATCCTCATTCAAGTCGCCATTTAGGAATGCAGTTCCAATGTCAAACTGGAGGAGGTGCATGTCACCGGCGGCTGCGATAGCAAAAACAACTCGAATAGATGAGTGTTTAACGACTGGAGAGAAAGTCTCAGTATAATCCACACCTGGTTTCTGAGAATAGCCTTTCGCAACTAATCTCGCCTTAAAGCGATCAAGTTCACCTGTGGAGGTATACTTCACTTTGAAAACCCACTTGCACTTGATTTGCTTCCTATCAGGTGGAAGTTTAACAAGCTCCCATGTATGATTTTCTATAAGAGAGTTATACTCTCTTTCCATTGCACACTTCCACTCATGAGAATGATTGGAGTTGAGCGCCTGTTGATAAGTCTGAGGCTCCATATAGACAGCTCCTGTTTCGCCAAGAAAAGCCTGAGAATGACACTGATCTGACTCCGGAGTAGTAAGGGAATATATGGGGTGAGAATTATCAATTCGGGTTGTAGATGAAAGCAAATCTTGAACCAACCGATACCGGGGAACTAGAGGTTCGCTATGTACCGAAAGAGGATCATTAATATCAGGTGCTCGTTGCTGATCTCCCACTGCTCCCATTGAGCCCACTGTACAACTCGGAGAATTAGCTCCCACTGTGTCAACTGCTCCCACTGTGTCGACTGCTCCCATTCCTTGAACTAGAGGATTCAGTGATGTAGAGGTATCCTCCACTTCATTAGAATGAGGTATAAGAGATGAAGATTGTCCCTGAACTGTGCTATCGCTGAGAATATCCGGGAATCTATTGGGAATCAAGGGGAGTGATCTAGAGAGATCAAAGAAAGTGTATTGAGAACGAGGTTGTTCTTCATCGAGATGACATTTGTCACCATACTCATTGAATAGAACATCGGAACTTTCAAGAATCTTGTTGGTAGCAACATCCCAGAACCGCCACCCTTTGCTGGTGGAACTGTATCCGACAAATCGAACAAGCTTTCCTCTGGCTTGGAATTTGGACCGTTGTGTCTTATCAATAAAGACGTATGCAGGAGAACCAAAAATTCGATAATGATCGATAGAAGGTTTAGTTCCATACCATAATTCATAAGGAGTGAGTTGTCCTATCTGATGGTTGATCGTTCGATTAAGGATATGAACAGCAGTTCCCACCGCTTCAGCCCATAGAGTTGGTGGAACATCCATTGCATTCATCATACTTCTGGCAGATTTGCACACAGTCCTGTTGTCTCGTTCTATGTAGCCGTTCTGTTGCGGCGTGCGAGGTGTACTCGTCTGTCGCAAGATTCCTTCAGAATCAAGTAAAGCATCAAATGCTGAGCTACAAAACTCTCCTCCCCGATCTGAACGAAACTGCTTGATTTTATTCCCAGTATTGCGTTCAACTCCTCTTATAGTCCGCTTGAATAGAGTGAGAACTTCATCCTTGGTTCGAATAAAGTATACAATCCTGAAAGAGGTTGCATCATCTTTAAAAAGAAGATAATAATAGGATTTACCAAGAGAAGGAACAATGTTCTTTCCTAATAAGTCTGCATGTAGGAACTGTCCAGGAACTTCACAACGCCGTTTCTCAGGGTCTCGCTTGTATGATGCTTTATGCTGCTTTCCGAGAGCGCATCCTTCACATATAGATGGAAAATCGTCAAAAGAAGTGATAGGAAAACCATCTAAAGAGTCATAAGCATGCATGTTCTTCATGGTCTGGATATTGACGTGCCCCATTCGCTCATGCCAGAGAAGCAAATCTGATTTCTGTCGAGTCGCTGATGTAGCAAAGGCTGTTGATAATTCAGCATCTCGTATTGCTACATGAAGTGAATCATCCGGAGGAACAGCACGGAAGGACATCAGAAATAGTTTTCCGTGTCGAGTGCCTTCAAGTACTTTAGAACCTCTGCCCTCATCCTTTCGGAATTCACAAGCTCTACCTGCTGTCATGAACGATAACCCCTTCTCAGTGGCCAAACCAATAGAAAATAGGTTGCGCTTTAAATCAGGTACATAGAGCACTCCTTCAAGAGAACCTTCTAATTCCACACCATCAACTATACGGATGATTTGGATCGATCCTGTGCCACGAACTGGTAATTTCCGATCATCAGCTACTGCAACATGCCATGATGAATCAGTAGAGATAGGAGAAAAAGTACTGAACCATGACTTATTATCAGTCATATGGTCAGTCGCTCCTGTGTCTCCAAACCATATGTCCAGATCGCTTGACACTGATAATGCCTCTGAAAGACGAGAAGTCGTCATAAATGCGTATGCATCATGTGATGAAGTATCACTATCTGAGTTCTCAGGCATATCATCATCTGGTAAGACGGAGTTTATGGAATACGCATTACTTTCCTTGGAAGGATGATGATAATTGCGCGATCTGTCCCTGGAGAAATGTCGAGAAGACTGAGGTTCATCACGTAATCGGGACTTCTCATGCTTATGATGCTCATGTTGATCACGGGGGGGCTTGTTACAGTCACGCGACCAATGCCCTTGCTCACCACAATCGTAACAATACGATCGGCTCTTGAGGTCTTTGATGTAGGCTGCATCACGCTCGCGAATCTCCTGTTTCGACATCTTCTTAAGATTAGAAGGGGCTCGGGTGAAAAACGCCGTATCTGTCTGGTTCTCCTTGTCCTGCAGCTTCAAAATATGCTCCTGCTGGAGAAGGCGTGTAGTAATTGCCGAAATAGTCTGATCCTGGGAGGGAACATTTGCCCACGCCGCCACTATCGAGTTATAAGAAGCTGGTTGACTCATTAGAATTTTTGTAATGACCTGCGTATCGCTCAGGGGCTCGCCTAAATCCTTCAAGACTCCAGCCATGTGCTCAATGCGATTGAGATGAGACTTGATAGAATCACCGTTCGTCATTTTGTAATCGTAAAATTCAGCATGAATCATGTAGACATTCTCCGCTGACTTGAGCTGGTGAATCGAACATAATTTGGACCACATCTGAGCAGCAGTAAGACAAGAGGTTAAATCTTCCATTACTAAAGTAGATACTGCCTGCATAATTAACATGCGAGCATGATCATTCTTGTCGTCCCAGGCAGAGATAGAATCTACAAAAGAACCAGGCGGAGGCCGCAACTCTGTGCCGTAAACTACTTTCAGCACCTTCTTGTAGGCAAATAAAATGTCTATGGAAGATTTCCAGACATTGAATTTCGTTCCAACAAAAACTTTGATCCCTGCCATCTCAGATGGCTCCATCGAACTCAATTAGAGCATAAGGTTTCCTAAATGAAATTTAGAACGCTATGAATACTCGTTTACGCTGAATAAAGGTTTTAGAAAACCATAGCCAAAGAAAATGGTCGAAAAACTCCTTTCCAAGAAGAGCGAGTAGAGATTAGGGTTCTAGATAGATGGAATACGCATACATGATAGCGTAGATGAAATTAGAGCGAAAAACTAACACTCAAATGGTCTGAAAGAGTTTTCTAAAAATTCTATGGCAAGATGAGGAAAAACAGGGAGTAGAAAACCTAAATTACGGCCCATAACCTGTGAGATTTCCTACTTCTAATCCTCTAGGCTCTTATCACAATTGCACATACATATCTCATTTACAGAAACACTCTTCAAGACACGATCAATCCTCACATACACAGTATTGGATTAAGGCTCTTCAACCAAGCTCTCTTTATTCAATCAGAAACTAAGGTCAATTCAGCTAAGTCACATGATCAATTCACTACGCTTCATTGACAAACTACAGCTCTCAATTCTAACGTTCAAACGCACTAACTTACACTAGAAAAGACAAAGGCACAATGGACAAGTAAACAGAGATATAGTTGATTGCGCGAGGAAGACGAAGTGACGTCATCAGAAGATTCTAGTCCTAAAGTCCAATGGATGAACCGAGTGGATGAAAACGAAGATCATCTAAAAAAGAAACAACAACAATTTTTATGTCCCACATGATGTTTGTTTGGATGGGTATTATATCCTTTGTAGAAGGTGTCACATCCTCACATTGATTTCCTATCAGAGTATTCGTAAGATGGTATTCGTGAGATGGGAAAACGTCATGACTGTGCCAACTTCGAGCCTGCTTGTACCCTGTTCATAAACAAGTTGGCTGGTTGAAAAGTTGGATCGCTTCTTGTGTATGTTTTGGTATTTGTTGAACTCTTGGGGCAAACCATGCGTTACTTCAGGGCCAAGTTGAACAGTAACTTATGGAGTTTTGTGGTCACCCTCTCATGGCTTGCGTACTGAAATGCGAAGCCACAGCCATCAGATGGATATCCTCAGAATATTCAACAGTTGCCATTGCTGAAGTCCAAGCTGTCGTTACCTCAGATAATACTTCGAGGATGGTTGGGTCCCGGCAAAAGCGATGCCAAAGAGAATGAAATTACAGGTAGACAATTCAGTTGAAAAGAATTTTATTTTGTTTGTTTTGACACAAGCAAAGGTAACCTTTACTGCTTGTTGAAAAGAAATTCAGAAGTCCTCTTGAGTGCATAATACCGAAATCTCCCGACAAACTGTTTCCATGCCAGGCTGAGAAGTGTGTGGACCACCGAGTGATGTTTATAAACTACATAAATAGACAAGAATTCGAAATGGGTTACACATAGGGCAGAGGATCTGACGGGAACCGGCCAAGGGGGCTCTTGTTGGTGGACGGCGTTGGCTCTTGAGGACCACGTCCCTCGGCGAACGACACATTCCGGCTATAGTCCAACGGACCCGAGAAGCGGTCGGCCTTCCGCCGCGGCTTGCCATCTGCACCCAACTCACCCGACGGTTCCACTTCCGGCCGCTTGTGCTGCCCTGTAAACTTAATGGGACCTGAAAAGATGGAGCCTCTGGAGGCTATTGAGGGTGATGGTGCGTTACTTCACTCGGCTCCCCGAATGTGTCACCCGGTTCCCTTCGTCATGCCACCGTTGCGAAGCGCTGAACCTGAATGCTGCCGTGTCGAGGGATGCACCTGGACCAGGCTCGAAACAGAACTCTCGTGGTAAATCTGGTAGGTGGAGCGCATGATCGTGTGCGGGACGTAGCTTTCAAGTGTGCTCCGGGGCAAATAATCTGTCAGCTCGCAAAGCTGGTCGAGTAATACCAGCTATGCAACCAGAGGACTCCAGCAACAAAATAATATATTCACAACCAAGAAATGATCAAGCAGAAAGAAGATCGGTGAAAGAGTTGAACACTTTCGTCCCAGGCTTCCAGCACCGTGACCACCGCGCACTGCAGAAAGGTCTCCATCGATTCCTTGATACTGATGTCCACATCATCCGGTAAATCACAGAATAATATCCTCTGTGAAAATATAGGCTTGGAACTTTTTTTCAGATAGATCATCGATATGATATCTGTCGACATATCTTAAGGGAAGGGTTTAGTGTTTATCAGATCTTTTCACAAACAAGGCGCTTAGCATTTAACAATAAAATGGCTCATGTGAGGCATTTTTCATCTTATGCTGACCAGATGCAACGGGAAGCAGGCCTTCCCGTCTTGAACTATGGTGAAGTCACACCCAGTGAAATCCGAGATCTATTTATTAGGCGCTTTGATGAATATACGTTCATCCAAGACGTTCATCCAATGATTTAGTTTGAATTTGAATTGTAGGTAGTTCTGGGCGCGAGTATATCTCTATCAACGAGCATTCCTCCGGCCTTATCTTGCATAGTTGTTTTTACCTCTGAGAGAAGAGAGTTCAGGTTGAGCAAGCTAGCGATAGCATTGCCGTGACAGGAATTAGTGTGGAGTGACTACGGAGTACCTGATTCTCGTTCTTGATCAGATTTAGCTTGAACATTGTGTACTGATCAGTATATTTGATGCCAGCATATTGCACTGATGAGTATAGATGTTTCTGTTCCAGTTGTTCGTTCATAGCTTCGTATGATTCGCTGTAGTTAAAGTTCAATATGCTTTCCATCTAAGAGTCAGATGTATGGAGAGCAGATCTGTCATGCATCTTAAGTGCCTTTTTCATATCCCTGCCTGTCCGAGAAACTGAGCTTGAATGACATGCTACATAGTTGTCTTCAAACTCTAGCCAAACAGTATGGTGCGAGAATCTTCGTCTTGACAAGTTACAGGTGCGAGAATGGCAGGGAAGTGGAGACGGGTTTGGATGATTCTGGCGACATAACCAAAACGCTTCAGAGCCTCGCCTTGCAAGGGAGCGTTCACTTTGCGATCACGAAGCTCAGAAAGTCGCAAGTGCCGGAGCAGACATTGAGCAGATCGTGTCGATTGGCAGCTCACAGATCTCTGCTGTCAATTCCACTTAGCGAGTCATTGTGAGTTGCATGCTGTGATCCCTGTTGCAGCTGCTGCAACGTAGACAAATGCACTTCGCAGTCTGTCTCCGAGGCTCATTTCTGAACCTATTCTGTAAGCCTTTTCTTTCCAAGGTGGCCGTTTCCTACTGGATCTTTTGTTCTTTTGTTTCTCCGGTTGATGCCGTCGTGGATTGTGCAAAAGCACGGCGAGAAGTTCCACCAAACGGTGATCCTGCAATCCGGAATGTCCACGATGCCATGCCGGTGCGCCTCACCGTCGTCTACACATCGTCAGGCATTCCAGAGATCAAACTCGGACGAGGATGGCGAGAGTTCGCCATGTAGAAGGGCGGTATTCTTATAATAGGTGCGCCAAGTGCGCAAGTTTCCATATATGTGCACGTAAGTCCACTCTTGAAAACAGGAAGGATAAGCTGTAAGTTTACAACTTGCAGGTGTGGAGTCATAAAAGTCAACTCAAATGAATATCACCCAACAGGTTTTATAGGAACTCAAAAGTCAAACCCTGTCTTAATCGAGCTCAGGGCACGCTATTCACTACCGTCTTATCTTTTTTTTTCTTTGTGACACAAGCAAAGGAAAACTTTACTGCAATGGAACAAGGACAGGGCGAGCCCCCGCCAGGGCCGGCGAGGCCAGGCCGAAGCCCGGGCCGGGTCAGAGGTCTACCGTCTTATCTTCGAAATGGGACTTCATTATCGTTTGCTATATTGCGCAAACACAGTTCTAATTATAATCTAAATGATATATTTAAAAGATTCGACCAATTCCTGGGGCGCCTATCCGAGTTGGTGATTTAAGTTTACTAGTCACTGACCGATTAGGACCTTGATCATTGGTCACGAACCAACTTGTGTAGAAGGCAGATGTTTGCCACTACTTCACATTGTCCAGAGTAAGAATTTACGTGACGAAACGGTTAGATACATAATTCTTTAGTAGGTAACTAGCAGTTGGCGCTTGCTTTGCAACGCATTAGTTCAACTATTTTAATGTAGTTTTTATATCACAAAATATAAAAAAGAAAGGTAACAACAATCTACATAAAACATACATATGTCTTTGAAACCTATGCATGAATTTTAATAATGTAATAGAATAGAATAGAAAAAAAATTAATTAGGTTTTAGATTTTTTGCATTCTAACATGGAATTTCATAAATGTTGTGAACGTCAAATTTGTAATCAAGAGTTTCAAATCTATTTTGGATAAGCACGAATTGCAACACACAAATGCAAATTTTACACACCCACAAACTCAACTTGCAATTACAATCTCAAAATTCACATACCCACAAACTCAATTTGCAATTGCAATCTCAAATTCATACACCCTCAAACTCAATTTGCAATTACAATCTCAAAACTTGCAATCTCACCTCAAAACTTGTAATTTCAATCTCCACAACTCAAATATGCAATTTTGCAAGTCCAACTTTGTATGCCAACCTCCAAGATACAACTCCAACTTCACAACTTTTTCACTCCAAGTTTACAACTCATAATTTACAATTCAATCTTTTAGTGCTTAACTCAAAAAATATTTTGAACGTCAAATTTGTAATCAAGAGCACAAATTGCAACACACAAATGCAAATTTGTCACACCCAAAAACTCAAGCTAATGCTTTACAACGCATTAGTCCAACCATTTTAATGTAGTTTTTATATTATAAACTATATTAAAAGAAAAAGGTAACATGATTCATTGTGCGGTTGGCTGCGCAATTAACTACGCGGTTGGCTGCACCGTTCCTATAGTTCACTGCACGGTTTACTGCGCGATTCATCATTGCATGGTTCACCGCGCGGATTATGATTTTAGTAGTATGATGTGCAAGGCAGCCCGGGGTCAAGTAAGAACTAATCTTTGCATTCTAGCTATGGGCTTGGCCTGTTGCTTTCAAACTAGCTTTCAAACTAGTGGCTGCTTCGGCAACTGACGTGAATAGTTGGCACTTCCTCAACGATGACCAATCAAGAGTCACGAATGAAGGCCTTCTAAGCATCAAAGCAGCCCTTGGTTACAGGAAATAACGTTGTCCTTCCTACCCAATCGGTTGTCCTGCCACCTCTCACAGGAAACTTAGGACGCGTTAGCCCCTGGGGCTAAAGTGAGCACAGGGTCTAAACCGCCCCACTTTAGACCCCAAAATTTAGCCGGGGCTAAAACTCAATGTAATTTTATTGCCCAAAGTCTAACTCAAAGCTTACAAGTGTTGGTCCCAAGAGCTAAAATGGGGCAAGGAGTCTAAAGTGCCCCACTTTAGACCCCAACGTTTAGCCGGGGCTAAAATCTAATGTGATTCTCCTAAGTTTAGCCGGGGCTAAACTTTGGTGCAAACTGATTTCTGGAAAAAAAGCACTACCATTTTGTACAACCTTTGTTGTTGTGAATGATTTTGGATATTGTAGAAATTATTATTTCAATAACTACAATTTATGGCACTCATTTTTGTATGCTTGTGCTTATTGTTGTTCAATATGGTTGTTCCATGTAGGATCACATTGTATTGCGTAGCTAAGAGGGTTTTTGTAAGTGTTATGCACTCTTCTATGCTACAATAATAATATTGTTTTCAAGACTTCAATCTAAGCTTACTTCTCTCTGTGGACTAAGACTGTACAAATGCATCTATTGATTTGTAGTAATAATTTTTTTTGTACATGGAATAACAATTCCCATTTTTTTTCCCCAATGGATGTTCATTGTTTACAACTTCCTTGTAAGTTGAATTTTGATTGTATAATATATTTTTAGATTTCACATGCAATCCCTATGATGAAAAAAGTAGTTAGAAAAAGTCGCCACATAGCAAAGAAATTATTTTTCACTTGTTTTTGTGTGTATTATAATTTAATCTTAAAACAATTTCTATAGCATTTGAGCTTAACTCATAAAAGGAACTTCATCAATTCAAATAAGTTAGTACTTGATTTTGAATTCCTTGAAAACTTTGAAGCGTGCCCACTTAGTAAGTGACAAGCATAATGTATAATGTGGCAATTGCAAGAAACACCTGAACTATCTGTTGCCTATTTAGGAGTGTAGTTGATTTTTTCTAGAGTGCTTTTTAATTATAATAATACTTAGTAAAAAACTTGAACACTGTAAATAATGTATACTTTTTCTAGATGAAGATACTCTTGGAAGGAAAACCCTAGGAAAATTCTCTGATTAGGAGAACTAGAAAACTCCAAAATCTGCAAAAATTGCAAAAGATAACAAGTTCTAAAATAAAGTGAATTTGGAGTCAAAAGAATTTTATTCTCTCATTCACACTACTAAAGTCATCATCACGCTTACAATATCACATATCCAACCGCTATGACACTACCAGAAAGACTTGTTTGCAAAAATGACATAATGTTCAAGATATTGGTAAAGTGACATTAGAGAAGTGGAGGTTCTTAAATTACCTTTGTTGCTTTTCTTCATGTTGAATTTCTTTGCACTTCTACAACAAAGAGTATTATACCATCTTAGCTCCATAAATTTGATTCTCCATGCTATTATCAAAATGATCGGCATGATTTTTAATATTAAAACAAACATGAATCAGACAACAATCCATGTAATCACAAAGCCTCTATAAATTTCAAATTTGTCATTTCATGTCTCCAATTTCAAGCACAATGCACCATGGGTTGTAAAGTAAAATCTTTATTAGCTACTACTGATTAAATATTCTATTGAAAGACCAATGTCAGCGAGGGGAGAGATGGTGAGAGAGTGTGCTCCGTAATTCCTGGAGAGGGGGGCGCAGGGACTTAGTTTCAAAACTAGTGCTACAGGCCACAAGGAATGCTGGACTTTGTGGACGAGCCCCTATTTGCACTAGTTTGTGAGAGAAGGAATAGGCTCAATGAAACAGAGAGTGTGTTGGAATGGCTCGAAACTTTCAGATCTAAGGTTAGCACTACGAATTAGGACGTTTTGAAGAGAGATCTGCGGCGAGTTGCTCTGAAAGCTTGGAAAATGGGTGTTGGTCCGACAGATCTACTTTTCTGCATCCTGGAGCGCTGGTGCGGCCACAGATCTCAAGAACTGCCCCAATCTGTAGAGCCTCCTGAAAAGTCCGTGCACCCTCCAACCAGGCGCCCCAGCATTCATCGTCGGTTCGCAGATCAGCTCACCCAAGCTGAAGGACGACTACAGCACACTCGAACATGCTATCTCTCACGCAAAACTCACTTTCGCATATTTCGTTTTTCTAACATACTGCTCTATACTTGCTTTAGATATCACCACACATACACTTGCTACCACCACATATGCTTTAGTCTCACCCACTTACACCAATAGACAGAAACTAGGCGCACAAGAAACATATCACAGTACACTACCTAGCCACTATCGTCAACCACACAATGGCACACTAGCTAGACATCACAAACACCCTCATAATACTTGGCACTACTTTAGAATAATCAGATTTGCAAAAACCACGCGGAAGCGCTGCCGAAAACTTAACAAATACCATTACAATGCTAGATTGTATTGCAGACAACTGAGTCTTACAAATCTCACGCATAGATGGCAGACTGATTTATGGAGGACAAATCAAAAAACAGAGCCGCAACAACAGGAGACGAGGAGAGATCCAAACAGCCTGACCAAATCTACACCTCCACAATCATGCGATCACACAAAAGGGGGACATTATAACAAGATCGACACCAACTATAGAAACACCAAGAAGACAAGCATCACCCACGATCTGCCAAAACCAGATAATCTCAAACCAAACTATCTCTTGCATTCGATTTCTTGTAGTTTGAATACCTATGCTCTTCCAACCTACACACTCTATTCACCCCTACACAACACACACTCGCACATCCACAAGCACAATAGCAATCCACACACTACAAACATAACTGTAAGAAAACAAAAAAATCAAACACTCACCTTGCCGTGTAAGTTTGACGCAACATTGTGCAGGTCCAACAAAAGAGGTCAGCAACCCAAACGTTGCACCCGCCAGCGCACAACAATCACATTCGGCAACAGTCCTCCACCCGGCAGCAACAACAGCGACCGCAGCACCAACTCGAACATAGACCTGCCGAGAACGACCCGGCCTAGAGCACCAACGTCAGCACCTGCAGCACTAACGGCGGCACCTGCAACACCAACGACGACACCGGCCTCACAGACCCCCAACATCCCTACAGAGAGAAGGCACCAGTTATTGGCCCCGCCCATCCGACATAAACCGTTGCGCAAAGAGACACAGGCAGGCTGGAGAAAAACCTCGCCTCTGCTCGTGTACAACGCCGCTCCTGAGAGAAGGCAACAACTCTCAACCTCGTCCCTCCGACCCAAGACTCGGCGGAAGTCCGTACACAGCGTCCTTCTGAGTAGAATCCTACCTCTACCTATGCTTAGCGTCCCCCCGAAGAGACAACACCAACTCCCAGCCGCGCCTCTCAGACACAAGCCTCTACGCAAGACGACACAGGAACGTGGGAGCAACAGCGTCAAAGCGTCGAAGCGAAGACATCCTTTCTCTGCCTCGGCCCACCTACAGAAGCCACTGCGCAAGAAGCTACAGAAACCGTGGAGCAAACCCCCGTCCCTGTCCGTGCAAAGAGCTCCTCTGGAGCGACGACACCAACACCCAAGATATAAGACAACGACCCCACAACACCAAACAGTACTCTACACAGGGCACCACAGGCGACACACAAGAAACAAGCGTGCACCCCCCAGCCTCAGGTACCAGTCCCACATTGAACCTTTGCTCCCCTCCTCTATCCAGGAACCCTTGACTCCTCAAAAGCGAAGGATGAACACAAGAAAGCCCAGCGAAGGAAGGACGACGAGGAACCCCGATACCAGTACGTACGAAGAAAGACCGCAGATGGTGCAGCCAACAGGAAGCGGAAAGAAAAACTCGGCCACACACATGGAGATTGAATCCCCCGACAGTACACCTCCCAGGCTCCACAATACAAGACTACAGAGAAGAACGGAAGAGGAGAACATCACAAGCAAGAAGAGCAAGCTCACCTATTCTGAGAAAGGTAAGTCCCCACATGAACCAGAACTATTCAAGTTTAAGTTTTGGATGGGCTTCAAGGCCATGGAGGCCTTGGCAATCGAAGAAGGTGCAAAAGAACTTTTCAGTGGAAAATCGGCAGAAGACATGGTGACTAGAGGAATAAAGGAGGAGGAAGTTGTGGAGGTATGCAACGCACGAATAGCCTTCCCACGAATTCCTCAACTACTATACCCTATGACAAAGAATGGAGTGGGAGGCCAACACTACAACATCACCCAAGTACCTTTCGACATCAAAACTAGTGAGAGTTCCGGTCTCTCCCTTGACTTTCATGTTGCTATCTTCTTTGAAACACCTAAAATCCCAATCATGAAGGAGGTAGTTAAAAAGATGATCGAAGAAAGACTTAAGAAAATGGACATCATACTAGGGATAGATCTCTTTGACCCAATAGACATTCAATGCCTAAGCATCAAACACGGGAAAATTAAAGGAGTATGGGCAGGGAGCATTAAATTGCATCTTCTTAAACCAAAGATTGATGGGCTAATGCTACTCAAGGGCATTAGGCCCTTTATTCTAACAATTGATGGTGAATGTGTTGTGGGAAAGGTATGTAAGGCATACCATGGAATTGCCAATGGATCTAACCTCTCCGTGAAAGTTAAAAGTGACACTATGGTGAACATCTCCGCCCAAGTGCTTTTCAAGGAAGTACTTGAAAATAGCTTCCACCGGGGACATGAGTTTGAGATCACGGGAGTGCACAAGGTATTTGGCGAATCCCATGCCTTCATCATAGCGACCACACCTCAACAAGTGACCAAGATATTGTTGCATCAAATCACCATGAGAAGAGAGGTCTTGCAAGCAAAACAAGTCCTTGACACAAAAGGACCAAAAGGTATTTTCGAAACCAAGGCTAGGAAAGATGCTTTGACACTCACACTTTCCCCCCTCCCTCTCCGCTTGGACACATCAAACACCACCCATGAAATCTATAGAATCATGGGAGGTGCCAATGTAAGGTCAATTTACTTCCATCGGTCCGAAGGTAATAACCATATTGGTAGTGCAAATGTGCTTTGTGCTAACCCAATCGTGTATAGAACCTTTGTGAAGAAGACACATGTCATTGGAGGAAATTATGTGGATTTTGCACCACACATTAGAAGCTTGGAAGGCCTAAAACCACCATCCGATGACCAAGTGAAGGCTTTTGGATTTAGCGACATCAATACCGCCATTGTCAACACAATGACCACCTTCAACATGCAAAGTGAGGTCATCACCAAGAAGGACATGATAGAATTATTGGAGGAGAACAACAAGAAGCTAAGGCAAGAAAATAGGGAGTATGCGGACAAGTTACACGATGACTTGAAAGAAAAGATGGAGGCAATTGAGGAATCCATACTTGCCACACTCCAAAGCATGCGAGCTATCACGGGGAAAACCAACAATCCAAGAATTGAGTCACATGTGACCTTCGAAGACCGCAGGGAAATACATACCTACCCTACAATATACTCTAGTTCACAATACTTTCTTGACACTAGTATTAAATACGAAATAGCATACAAGTATGTGAAAATGATATACACATACCGTATTAGACACCTCACTCAATACCATGATAAATACAGTAGACTATACCATACTACATACTATACCAAACGATGTATTTTTTACTATATGCAATACAAAAACTATACAAAAACACTTACATACCTTAGCCACAAACAAATACCAATACTTGCACTACACAAACACTTGCATTGTACTAAACAATACTCTCAATACAAAATACAACATTATACCAAACCTCGCATTAAAAAATACCTACATTGTATTAAAAAAAATACGGGAATATACATATCTCAAGCTCCATACACAAAACTTAAGCCGACATTGTATCCCATAACATACAATACAGTACAGAGTAAAAATACCAACAAAAACACTAGTACACACACTATTACTTATACAGGTACGAACACTAGAACAAATACAGGTATTGATTCGAATACTGGACCGAATATTGGTACAAATACTGGTTTAAATACTGATACGGATACTAGTACGAAATCTGGAATGAATATTGGTACAAATACTTGTACGATTACTGGTACGAATACTAAGACAAACACTGATATAAATACTGAGACAAATATTAATACTAAAACAAATACCAAGACATATACCAATAAAAACATACGTATGAAGACCAAAACCAATACAACTACACCCACAAAAACAATTACATACCATCAACGAAACACATACACACACACAAACAAAAATGAAAACAAAATATCAAAAAAGCACAAAACAAAACGCCAAAGCCACATGTGGGAAAAAATTATTACTATTAAACAAAACAAAAAACCTATCTACTACAAAATATTAATACTAATTGGAGGGGACATAGTGACTAACCCAAGACCCATCGAAAACAAATATACTCAAAATCTAAAATCAAGCAAAAAACTCCAAAATCACAAAATAAAAGAATGGACGAACACAAAAAGTAAGAAAAATCTTAAACCTAGTAAAGAAGTAAAAAATACAAAGAGAAATAAAAAATTTAGAACTTACATGAAATACATATGGAAAACAAAGATTAGAAATGATTCAAAACAAATAAATACTAAGAATAATATTAGAAAACAAAGAAAAACTACAAGAGAAGATATAACTAACAAAAGAAATAAAATATAACTAAAGAAAGGAAATAAAACAAAGAAAGTAAATAAAACAAAAATAAGAGAAGATAATAAAATAAAAACAAATGCAAAAATAAATGAAAAGGATAAAATTAATCAAAGGAATAGATTAAATAAACAAACAAAAAACAAAAGCATCAAAACCAAAATAAAAAATAAAAGGAATAAGAGAAAAGATGGAATTAGAATAAATAATAAAAGGAAGGAGAAAATAAGAATCATAACTACATATAACAAAAAAGGAAACAATAATAATGAAAACAATAATGGAAATTTTGTAATAAAGATACATAAGGGTATTAGGGAATCCAAACCTAACAACCAAAAATAGACTTACTAAAAATAGAAATTCTAATGAAAGTAAGAATGTATACGAATCTAATTGAAATAAATATTAATATATTTTTTCTGAATACTGGTACGTATCTGTATAAATATTTGTATACTGGTATATATATATATATGTATACTGTTGTGTATATTAATACAAATACTGATACTTACACTAATACAAATACCAATATGAATACTAGTACGTACACTAGTACAAATTATAACACGAATACTAACAAGGATACTTATTCAAACACCGAGACAAAAACCGAGGCATATACTAATACGAACATATGAATAAATACTAATATGAAAACAAATAAAAATACATATACACACGCAAAGACAACAACACACCATCAACGTAACACATACAGAGAAGAACGCCGGCGTGAATCATAACAAATACATATACATACACACATACAAAAACAAATACATACAATCAAAAAAACACCAAAGTCACATACAAAAACAAAAAAACTTTAAACAAAACAAAAAACCCATCTACTACAAACTACTAATATTAATCGGAGGAGACATAGAGACTAACCCAAGACCTATGCCGAACGTATTAAAAAGACACCCCACTTCACACAAAAAGAATGCCAAAACATATTTCATACCAAATACCATAAAACTACAACCCGAATACAAACACATCGCCCAAAAATTTGCCCCCCTTTTCAAAACCACACATATATTACATCAACAACATAATAACGCATATCCACATATCGCCACATATATAAACCAACACAACGAATATCCTCCATCCCACATTCTATATGCCCTAGCCATTACTATACACCCCAACATAGACCTCTGCAATCAACTCCTAAACACACAAAATCAAACCATAACCCAATGGACCAATACACTCCTTCACACTCTACATAATCTCAAAACCCCCCCCAAAGACACATTAGTACTCCACATCCTCACAAAACATTTCTTGAATCCAACTTAAACATCATAACCCACAACACATCGATAAATAAAGAACTATATGACTTTATACACAACCAAAATACACCCCCAGCAAATGACATGATAAAACAAAGATTTCCCTACCTCCCTAACACTATCATAAACGAGGCACTAAAATGCCCAAACCTCCTCCCGGAATACACTCATCCACCCCCACCACCAAACTACATCCCACCATAAAACCGTAACTCACATACGAACAACAACAACACAAGCATAATAACATGGAATGCCTCATCCCTAAACACTGCGCTCCCAAACCTACAAAACATAATTATACACACTAACACACCACCGACACTCATAGTCATACAAGAAACAAAAATATCGGCCACAAAATCCACAAAATACATACAAAGACTATTTCCCGACTACAAACTTATTTTCAATAATACACATGCCCTAACACGATGCATACAACAAAGAAGACCATATACACCGGGCCGAGCGGGCCTCCTCACCCTCATTCACAAAAATTACGCCTTTCCAGGCAATGTTAAAAAAATCCCCACCCCTATGAACATATCCCCATACCTCCAAATTATGGAAATCTCCAATCACCCATTACAATCATGGCTAATCCACCACATATACATGCCATCCCACCCCGAAGACATCAGACTTACCGAGGACGTCAAAACTATCATCACCACCCATATCACCAACAATCTCAACCACAACCACATCTTATGTGGTGACTTCAATAGAGACGTTGCCCTCATAGGTAGACAAAACGGAAACCAACACACACCACTACAAATAATAGATCTACAATGGAAACAATTTACTGAAAATCTAAACTTCAATTATATTCCCACAAACACTACATACTCTAGACAAGGAGGATATAACTATAACAACTGGAGCCTAATTGATGGATTCTACGTCCGTGCAACTAACCATACGACATTTACCTCCACAACAAATAATAACATTCATCTGAACTCCGATCACTCACCTATACAACTCCACATCCCAAACAACACATTTATAAACCGTACGCCGACCAACACAAATAATGACCACATATGTATCCTCAACCCCATCCCACAAAACAACATAGAATTATTCAACACAAAATTCTTTGAGGAAAACTCACTACGCATTGACTCCCTAATAAACGAATTGGAATCTAATAACCATCTTTCCCAAACACAATGGCAAGAAGCCTGTCACACCCTAGATACACTCATCAACAACATATCCAATACAATTGAACAAACTTGCAAAGCCCAATCCATACCACAAATGACAAATCGAACATCACAACAAGGGGAATATTTACCCCGGAAACTATCTAAAACATGGAAAAAACATCTAACCATTTACCACACCATACGGAAAACCATAAGAATCGTAAATAACAACCCCCAATGGCGAAACCACCCAATTCTCAATGAACTTCAAAACCTTCAACACACACAAATCCCTAACCCACTCCCCATACACCTACCTCACGACACATGGATAAATGACATAGCATTAATTGCAAAAAATGCCAACATACAAGCCCGAAAAATCACCACCAAACATACCCAAGAAAACATTTGAAAAGACATCTCCAAATACAGACAACTATATGAAACTAGCCCCAAGAAAATAAACAGAAAAATATTAAAAAATATGGAGTCCCCACCATTAGACTGCATCATCGACCAATATAACAATATACTAACTAGCCCAGAAGACATTGCAAACGAAATATTTAACCAACAAACAAAAAACAACACACCTACGGTAAACACATGCAACTATCAACTGGACCACCGCACTACATGCACATGCGCAATACGACAATATCCATGGCATGACCTAGATGGATTCACGTTAGAAACAAGAGGAGACCCGGAAACCCCACTACACACATACTTTAAACAAGCTATATATAACACATGCCTACGTAACCTAGGAAATAACAAAGCCCCCGGACCGGATGGCATACCGAACTCTATCCTAAAAAATATGCCCCCAAGGTTCCACAAACTACTAAACCTCTTCTTCTCCCACTGCTACAAACAAAGACAAATCCCCGCTTCATGGAAAACAAGTGCAACGATCCTACTATACAAAAAAAAAGATCCATCCATGCTACCGAACCATAGACCCATCGCACTAGCCAATACCATCTATAAACTATTTATGAGCACATTCACATCAATACTATCATCATATGGCGAAAAACATAAAATACTGCATGATAGTCAAGAAGGATTCCGCGCAGAAAGAAGCACCGCTAGACAAATCCAAACAGTAATAGCCGCACTAGAAGATGCAAGATTTACAAACCAAGACATATTTATATTGTATGTCGACTTTAAAAATGCCTTCGGCTCTATTGACCACGCTAGACTTTTAGCCATAATGACGGACCTTGGATACCCCAAAGACGCCACCACACTAGTGGGAAATATATACTCCGAATCCTCAACTTCCTACATAGGAGAACACTTTGGTAAAACTAAACCCATAGCCATCCAAAGGGGAACAATACAAGGAGATACCCTAAGCCCATATTTATTTATTATATTCCTAGAACCACTACTTAGATGGCTAGATAGAGGCAACAATGAATACACATTCGGGACATCACAAACCACCATCAACTCCACGGCATACGCGGACGACCTTGCGGCCATAACCAACAAAATCAACGCCATAAAAATACAAATTAACAAAATAGACAGGTACTGCAAATGGACATGTATGGATGTAGGGGTCCCAAAATGTGCCATCACTGGATGCCCAAATAAATCAAAAACAAACCCCACCGCATTCAAAGCCCTAATACAAACCTCTAACATTAATTACCGAAACCAACAAATACATGTACTACACCAAAACGAACCATATACATATCTAGGAATAAGTCTCGTCCCCTCCCTAAAATGGAAAACCCAAATTCATGCCACCACCACAAAATTAATCAAACAATGCAAAAAACTAGTAGCTTGTCCGGCCACTATGAAACAAAAAATAAAAATAATCGACACAATTTTAAGACCGGGCGTGGCATACAGCTTCTACGCGGTACCATACTCAATGCCTGCCATCAAAAAATTGGGCCAAAAAATAACTACCACACAAAAAACCGTATGCGGCATGCCAAAATGTATGTCTAACATAATTACCCAACTACCACACAACCTCTTTAGACTAGAAGCCTTCTCACTAAAAAACGCATACCTTAGATGCATAGGAGAACAACTCCAGAACGCTCTAAATGACAGTGGCAGACTTGGGAAAATATACAAAGGCCTAACACATCACATCCTCGCACAATATGGGTGGGCAGAAAACATACCTAGAGTAAAAAAGACAAATTGTACAAGATCACCAATAACACGTACCTTCTTCTTACTAAAACACGTAGCAAAAGTCCACCTAAAAAGCACTCTCCCCAACTTTCTTACAGAACCAACAACACTAGAAAAAGCCTGGACTCTTGAAACACAAAACCATAATACACTCAACATACAATTATCTCAAAAGTTATTACAAAAACTCCTAACAAAAAATATCTACGAACTAAAACAAATCTCCCTACCCAACGGAACACACATCATGAACAATGAAGAATTTAAAACCTACCACTTCACCCCATCAAAACTTATTAAAAGTGCCCTAAAAATTGCACGACAACTCTTTTGTCACCCAATATATCCCCCCCACCCAATACACATACCAATACACATACATACTCTCATACAATTAGAGACCCATTCATCACTATAAACAATGACATCACCCCAAGAAATATCACCAGACAATCGATCCACCCACACCACCCCCACCCCCCAAACCACATCCTCAAAAAACCCCACCACCTATCCCATTAACAACATCATACACCACGAATACAAGGAAGAAATAGATAAAAACCAAATAGAAAACAATTACACTAGATATCTATGCCAATGGACTCACAATAACCACACTTACAACAAATGGCTCCTCCAAAGAAACCTCTTCCCAAGACACAACCAAAACACCATTTCACATAACACAAATATATTGACACAATATTATCAAAGAACTCAACACAAATTCTACACCAAAATTATCCAAGTTCACCACCCACAAAACCAACCCCAAGACACAAGGTCCGTCACCCCACCCACAATAATCCCCCTACTAAACATCTACACAACGGAATGCAACCCCGAAAAAGACACTCTTACCTCATCTAACACAATAAAAATTGACAAAGACCAAGCACACTTATACGAAGAAGATGGAAGGCATCTTTTTACCATCCCAATCACTAGGCTCACATGGTTGTGGAACCAATACAATACTAAACTACAAACCCCTACAAACATTGAATCAACAACCCAACCGTTCGAAACCAAAGTCATTTGGCTATACCAAAGATACAAATATAGATTACCAAACAATAACCCCCTTAAACTTACACAATATACACTACCCATACCTATACTTAATTCACTAATCTCCACATTCAACATCCAACACTCATATTTCTCCTCCCCCGTCACATGCTCCACCAAACTCAACAAATTTTACTCCCCCTTTGAAAGAGATAAAATATTCGGATCACTAGGCAAAGCCTTTGACCACAAATGGATAGGTAATGGCATGGCCCACCCACACAATGAAGAAGAAACGCAACAAGCTCTACATTGGGCCCGCCTCGCGGCCAAACATGACCCAAACCACACCTCCACCCTAATCATAACCCCAGACAAAAACTGGTACCAAAATAATTATCCACACTCGGGCCCCTTTCCCGATACACACATCATCACAATATTCGAAGCGGATTCAATAACATATGAAGAACCCACCATCCCTCTAGATCTAAAAAACCCAGAATTGAATCATCCACTCTACAAATAATATGCATCCACCACCAAAATCATACTCTAGGCACACAAGAACAACTAGAAGAACTCTCCTCCATAGCAAAGACTCTAAACGTACACCGGATACTCACAAAATTGGCCCCACCAACGCCAATGCAAACACCCGTCAACAGAAGCAAAAAATGGTCAAAACTACACTACAATAACAATACACTAAACTACACCTTAACACCCCCACCCCTTCCGGAGTATCAAACTAACACCCCACCTAAATTTAACCCCGAATATAGCTACTATACTGATGGCTCCTTTAAACCGCCAGAACAAATTAGCCCGGGATCTTGGCGCAAAGAAAAAGCCAGTTATGGAATATACAACGCTACGAAAGAAATCAAACTAGCCAAAAGACTACATGGACTGCAAAATATCCTCACAACAGAACTAATGGCCATCCACAAAACACTAGAAATCGTCTCAACAAAATACAACAATGAACCGGTGCACATATTTACAGATTGCATTAACGCACTATATTTATTAAACACCCAAATAACACATCTTACCCTCCATAATAGTCACCCCGACCGAATCATACTAGAATCAATGGTCCAAATGATACTAAAAAGAGAACAAATCACAACCTTCCACAAAGTCCGAGTCCATGCTAATATTGATGGCAATGAACAAGCGGATAAACTTGCAAAAGAAGGAAGAGAAAAATCACATTAAAATGCCAAAGACCCACATGAACATGCCCACGCCACCCCTTACTATTTCCAAAAAGAAGATTGGCCCTCCAAAGAAGACACCCCTGATAAAGGCCCGGTCAGATTCCTGAGCAAATACCTTAAAAAACAAGACCTACATAACAATCTTGACACAATCACAGACAACTTTCCTAACATAGAAAAGTGGACTAACAACAATGACATAGACAATGAACTCTCTACAAATTTTTGGAAAAACCCCATCATCACCGATTCACAAATAACATGCCTTATCAAATTCCGTACCGGTCAATACATGGGAAATGCCTGTAAACAACTCTTCTTTGGAATAGAAAGATTTCCATCCATAACATGCCCCATATGCCCCTCAACGGACCCCGACACATGGCTACATGTTCTACTCAAATGCCAAAACCACCACATACACTCCCTAATTGTTAAAAGACATAACAAAGCGGTATCGGAAGTCCAAAAACTAATCACCTCCTACAATAAATCGAGATGTTTTATACTAATGAACGCCGACACTTTCAATAACAATCCACAAGAAAATACGGTCCCCCCGTGCCTACTCCCATGCTCATGTACGACCCAAAGATGTCATTGCAACGCTAGGCTCAAACCGGACATCCTTTGTGTCAAAGGTTTACCATACAATGACCCACCACCCGATAACGTCAACCAAGACTACACCATTCAATTCATTGAATTCACATATTGCAACGATAGATTCTCCCCGGTAACAATCCAAAACAAAATAGACAAATACCAACCCCTTATTGACGACATCATCGCCCTCGGATGGAATGTCGACCCCCTTATGGTAATCGCATCCGGCGCTCGGGCCACCACCTTTATCCCATCTATGAAAACTCTAGAAGACACCTTCAAGATACCCATTGAAACAATTAAAACATCCTTTAAAAACATTAACACCATAGCTATCCAACATGCCATGTCCATTCTTCTACATAAACGCAAAATCGAAAACAACCAAGCCCTCCCCGATACACAGGACCCCCCCTAAATTCTCCCCGCCTTTTTTTTCATGACTAGTTGGTTTTAAGGTTTTTGACTACTTGCCTGGTTTGTGGTTAGTTCGTTGGCTAGTTGCTTAGTTTGTGATTCGTTGGTTGGTTGGTTGACTTGTGGTTCTTTGGTTTCTTGTTACATAGTGTCTATCCTCGAGAGAGGGAAGTAGTTCCAGCTTACTAATTCCTTGTCCTGTGGGCATGGTCTTAGTAGTGGAACGAACAGACACTTTATTCATGCCGGCCCCTTCGGAGACCGGCGTTCTTCTTCTTCTTATAAAATTTCAAGTGGAGGAGATCTATACAACAAAGTTTATGTTAGATTTACCAACATAGGGTAGTTGTGAGAAAAGTTTCACTGCTGCCAACTTTAACACCTTCCTAAGGAATGGGAATTTTTTTTTTGCCATGAAATAAATGGAGTGCACACACCTTTATGTTGTTTACATGTGCAAAAAAATTCAAGTCCAAAATATCCATACAAAACATAATATTCCAAATCTACCAACTTGTGTAGTTTTGAGAAATGAAGCAAACAACCATTTTACCACTTCCAACTTTGACACCCTCCTTATGACCGAGAATTTGTTGTTTGGACATGAAATTTTTATCACACTGTCTCCTGTTTTTGGATAGCATGGGTGAGAAGTTTCTGGGCAAGGAAATTAATTCATGCACAAGAATTGTATTGCAGGCCTTGATTCAATTCTAAATTGATACGAACACCATTTCACCAGCACGTGTGCTACTACTAAAGGGGGCAAGTTTAGACCTATTCTTAAAGTATATAAATTCTTTAATGTAAATAGTTCTTTTTCAATCATTTAGCTACTTAATGTAAATATTATCACAAATTATCTACTTCTTAATATACTTAGAACCCTTTTTATACTATGACTTTGGAAATAAAATGAAATTAAAGTACTTAGCTCTACATATTGCTAGTGGCAGATGTCCTTTACCTTGGTGGCGCCAACTAGTCCAAATAGATCAAAATTTTGTAGAAAAGCAACAACGTGTTGAAACACTTAGAAGATATTCATGTAATAACTAAGGTAAGCCTCCCCATAACCAACAAAAACCCATAGCCAACGCCTATAAAATTGGGGTATTTCCAACCCTCTTTCATCCCATTACCACCAACTCAGTTCCAAGTGGAGGTTAGCTATTAGTCAAGACCCTTACTTTTGGTTGTTGGTTATGGGGGGTACCTACTGATGGCCACCCACTAAACATGGCTGCACAGTTTGAAAATTCATAACTAATTCAATTTTCATTGAAAAAATATGAAATCACTTGGGTTGGAATTGTAATTCTATTGGCTATCACTGAAAAAAATAGTATAATTCTCTCCTCTCTCCATATGTGCACATTCCTTAACTTGTCGGTTTTAGGGGGGCTTACCTTAGATGGATTGGTTTGCACAACAAACTCCTCGCCTCCGCGCGCCTCGCTCTCCACCTCCCAGGTCCTCCTCCACACCTAAACCCTAAAGTTCGACCCAAACCCTATTCATACCGTGAACCCCTTGGTTGCTTGCAGATGATGATCCTGCGTCTCCGTCGCTTATGACGTTGGTGAGACTGGATGCTGCTGGGATTACGAATTCCCAATCATCTAAGTCCGGATCGCGTCCGGGAGCCGCTCCTCCTGGTATGCACACACTCTTTTTTCTGCAGTTTTGACATCACATATTGTTACTAGGTTATGTTTTTCTTTTTCTTATTTGTTGGTTTTTTCGGATGTTTTATAGATTGGTCACACGACGACGACGTAGCTTAGAGACGATTGATGGCTGGTGAAGGTGATTCTGGCTCCGACTCTGAAGGAGGAGTTGAAACTCAGGTCTGCTCATCTTGAATAGACAATCTAATTCATCCTTCTATGTGATAGTGACTCAGATCCTGACCATGATGTGATCGTTTGTTCAGGCGAACGAGCAGACAGTGGCGCTGCGTTGGTTTGGAGCGTTGGTCTCGCCTCATCTTCAAGCTTCACAAACGTCCTTTGAGTCAGGTATGATCCTGGATTGAGTGTTTTCCATCTCGGAGTCCTGTGATCATCACCCGTGCTGGAGGTACTGAAAAACCCTAAGCTCGTGTGCAGGTGACGAAAGAAGGTGACGAAAGAGATAGAGGAGTGCAAGATGTCGCCAAGTTAGTCCAGCTCTGTTGCGTTTGAAGCCCAGATTTCTGCACAAGATGTAATCAATGTTTTTGTAACTGGTGGCATTGGGGGCGTCCATCGAGAGGGTGAAACAAGTAAAATTTTCCTATCATATGCTCATTTGTATGCATTTGGAATTTTTGTATTAGACAAAGCATGTTCCTCATGAGATATCGTAATATTTTACTTGTGGACTTTGTTCACTTCGTTTACTTTCTAACTTGTTTTTCACTTGTGAGGCCTGGTTTCGTGTGGCTCATTCGCCGATGATGATGTGCTTTGTGTGTATAATTTTGCAGCCATGGACGTGTCGTCAGATTTGACTGAACTTGGTCGAACAGCTGTTACTGTTGTGTGCGCTGGTGTCAAATCCATCCTGGATATTCCGAGGACGCTTGAGTATCTAGTATGCGCTATGAACCTCTTTCTGCTGAAGTGTACCTTCAGAGAGTAATTTTACATTAGTGAACTTTTCCTGAGGCGGGTGTTCTTACGGTGCAGGAAACTCAAAGAGTGACAGTGATTGGTTACGGAACTGATGAGTTTCCGGCGTTCTTTACCCCAAGAAGTGGCTGCAAGGTAATACCCTAGCATAACAAGCTTCTCATTAGTTGCACACTTCTCAAGAAGAGATTTGAAAACTATTTCTTGCGTGTGGTGCAGGCTCCATTGCGTGTGAATACACCAGAAGAATGTGCTGCAATAGCTGGTATATTTCTCTCAAATGCTTATTGCACACATTCACAGACGATTGCAGATTGAATCTGTAGCAAATCAGTTGATTCCTCTCTCTATCGGTTCAAATGAGTCCAAAGAGCTGTGTCAATTGCGCTAGAATGGGCACGAGTGTAGGTTGTTTCCGTTTAAGGTCTTTCTGTATCTTGAAAACATCAACGCTATTACCTGCTAGATATAGTTCGCTTTTCTTATTGAATTGGTGATTTATGGCAGGTGGACATTGTGGCAGGGCGATCAGATGATAGCCTGGTTTACAGTTGAGATACAGGCGATACGTAGTTGAGGAGAACTTGTGGTATAGGACTAGTGACATATGTTTTTTGTATTTATTATGAATTCTATAATAATTGAAAATTTTGCCACTATTATTGGTTTTCTAGGTTTTTTAAGTATTGGTCCATTTGGCTCAATGTAATTGCAACACTTGTCAGCATTAAAAATTGCCACATAAGCCATTTCAAAGACAAACACATTAGCCCCGGCTAATAAAGGAAGTGCAAGATGGATTAGCCCCGGCTAATACAGGAAGTGCAAGATGCATTAGCCCCGGGGCTAATACAAGGCAAAATAGCCCTATGTAATACATGAAGCTTCAGCCCTTCAACTTTAGCCCGGGCAAGGGGAACATTTTTGGGGGCTAAAGTCCATTTAGCAAAGGACACCCAAGATTTTCCACATGCTTTGTAAGAGGGGGCTAAAAGGGAGGCTAACCCTCAAAACACTAGCCCTGGCTAACGCCTCCTAAGTATCCTGTGTCTTCAAGCATGGGATGCTCTACACGAGCGAAAGGCAGTGAAAGTGACGTGACTGGACTCGTGGTAATAGGATTTTCTCTAGTGATTAATCAACATGCCCACGATCCTGGTTGGAGATAAGTACTAACTCTGGAGGAGCCAGAATAACTGAGACTTCCTGGTCGAATTGGCTGTCGAGGTCAACGACCTGCACGTAGTCACAGAGCTACTTTTACAAAATCATGTCACTAGATTGTCAACACTGGCCAAGTCAACGAGTCTCACAATGTTCGGCATGGGTTCCAAGCGACGGCTCGGATTGCAAATTTCTTGTTAGATGGAGGGAGACCTTAAATGGACGGGCGTCGGGACTCAAATACCAAAGCAAGTCATACGGAAAATATCACCACCACTTTCATTTGCTGCAGCGCGCTCCTCGAAATTATTGAGTTGATTTCTTGTGAGTCGTACACGAGCCAGCGGATGACGCAGATGCTGGGTCTAAATTTAACTTCCATCGCACGGGCACGGGCATGGGCAGCGGACACGGTCCATGGCCACAGTTCTGAACCAAACCAACTTCACGTCGTTGACTTAATTGCCGTGACGGTGTGTGAAGATCGGCAGCCACGAGGTGGATGACGTGCTATTTATACTTATAGAAAGTCAACGAATTTCGACTATACAACGCCGGGGGGTTCGCTTTGCTTACACGGATGATCTTCATTACACTGATTTTGATGTTTAGTGTCATGGGCAGTAAATGACTTGTAAATGTTGTAAGTTTTTACTTTTGATATAAATTTTTACAAAGAGCACAACAATCTATACTACTCAAAGAGGGGGATCATAGTGGACATGGTCGGTAAAAATATTCATCCAGAGTGAAAACTTATAGCATTTACAAGTCATTTGCTGCCCATGACACTAAACATCAAAATCAGTGTACTACCAAGGGCATCGCTTTTAATTCCAAATGTGTCGCATTTCACTGACTGAAAATCTGGAAAAACATCACTTTTTTGTTTCTCTTATGACGAACTTCACTCACCTTTACCTACCCTCAGAATAGCAAGTGAAAAACTAATACGTCCGCTAAGTCTACACTGATTTTGATGTTTGGTGTCATGGGCAGTAAATGACTTATAAATGCTATAAGTTTTCACTCTTAATGAATATTTTCACCAACCATGTCCACTATGATCCCCCTCTTTGAGTAGTGTAGATTGTTGTGCTCTTAGTAAAAAGTTATATCAAAAACTAAAACTTACAGCATTTACAAGTGATTTACTGCTCATGACACTAAACATCAAAATCAGTGTAGTGATGTGGGGAGACTTTGAGCGCTGAGAAGCTTATTTCTGCCTTCGCTTATCTTGTTGTTGTCTTTTGGTGTTCATCATTTCATCCAAACTTTTGTGGGTGATTCTTCATCCATTGAATTACCGAGAATAAGAACTTTTCTCTTCCCTGACAATAGGATTGAGAAGAGGGTTCATGTCTGCCATCCAAACATCATGATGGGCTGACATTTCAGAGGCGGATGCACCACTTGAGTCTTTCTATGACCACATTAAGGTAGAGGCACCCAATTCCGATCACTTAAGCAAGTTGGGGACTCAAATGACATTGTATGTTAAACATTTATGTAGAAAGATGCGGAATTAGGAATGAAACTCAACAAATATTCTTTCAAACATAATCCCAAAAGATTTGGAATTGATATAAAATTTAAAAGCCGAGTGAGTGAGTAAACAAGAGAAGACATGCCATGGATAACCAACTCTGGGAGGGTACCCAATGTTGATCGGCCTTGTTCAACTTTTGAGGTGATGCCACCAATGAAAGCTCAATTGAGGTGGAGCAATCCAAAATTGCATACATCGTGACCCGATGCCAATAATAAGTGGTGTTCTCAAATTTTGAGTTATCGGTTTTGGGATCACTTCATGCACCATTTCATGCATGTGCCATTTTCATGCACCCTGACATGCACACTCTAGATCGGAATTGGGTGGCCCATCGGAATTGGGTGCCTCTACCTTAATCTTAAACTGGAGGCCTCTACCTTAATCTTAAACCAAGAGAAGTCAAAGTGTTCTGATCTACTCAACGCATGGAAGAAAATGAACTAGTTGATGGACTTCAAATAATATAATCTTTCAATCCGTGCGGTCAAATTTTATGAAATTTCGTGAGAATATTACTTAATAAGTCTTAATTGAAATCCTACAGTAAAAACTAGAAATGAATTTTTTTTTGTTTCCTTCTTCATATATTCCACTAGAATGCAACAAATTGGAAGTGTTTTCGGTGTGAAACAGATATGGTACCTTAGAGCATCTGCACGCCGCTACAACATCCCGCAAGATGGGGTGGAATTGTTGTGGCGAGGTGGAGGGGAACCCCCACCGCATGCTCTAGAATGGGGGAACGGGGTGGGGTTTCCCCGGGATAGGGCCCCGTCTACAGGGAACTGCGGCAGTTCCACAGGGCCCCGTTTTAATGCCGGCAGCTGGCCACCCACTCACAGCATGCCACGTGGCATGCCGTGAGTGGCCCGGTCTTTTTTTTAAATTTTTAAATTTAATTTTTTTTGAAAACCAAAAAAAGACACTGGAAAAAAATTTAAAAATTTAAAAATAAAATAAGATTGAGTTTTATTTTAAAAATCTTTTTAAATTTAAAAAAAAAAAATTGGTGCTCGCCGCACCCTGGCCGCGGGTGCGGGGAGGGGAGGATAACTCCTCCCCCGTCCTCCTCCTCCCATGGGGTAATCTCCACCTGGCGTGGGAGTTTCCCGGCCAGGGGTGGAGATGCTCTTAGGGGTTAATCTGGAACTCAAGGCCCTAAAAATTGCAGTTTTTACAGAATGCACATGATTTGCACCAGAGTTGACAATCGGGTACAGCGCCTTAAAATAGACAAGTAAATAGTCAGACTCTGAAAAGTTGGGTTGACTAGAGTGCTGATCTGACATGGAATGCCACTCCGGATGGATATGCGGAAAATCGAGGCCGCATCTGGCTGCCATCACTGTCCGTTGCAGTGTCTTTTATCGACCAAAAGCCACATGAGCTTCAATAATGCTACTTACTGTTGCAAAAAGCTTTCTAGCAATCCAGGATCTACAATACTTAGGGTCTATTAATGATGTCGTCATAATGATACGCACATTAAACTCTATGGTTGGTACTGTAAATTTGTAATGGGCAGGTTTACTTCAGTTCAAGGACAGGACAAGTCTGGAAAGAACATCATCCAAGTTTATCTGTCGGTACTAAATCTAGAACCATCATATGCAATGTCTACTGCAAAGCTAGTGCTCGTGTGCTTTGGAAAATCGAGACCTAAAAGTCAAACGTGATGAGTTGCTTCGGAATATGAAGCCTCCAGCTGACAGTAGGCCGATCTTCCATCTCGCCACAGTGAATTTGTCTCAACCGTCGATAGAAGGTTACACAGGCCCTGATTGGACTAATCTGTACGTTACCTGATCCCGCTCCGAAACCCTGGGTTGACCCCAGTGGTGAATGGAATGGTCGCTCATACATGCAGAAATTCGGACTTCCGTTGAAGAAATGGCAACCCGAAACGTAAATATCATGACTATTATTTTAGCCTCGGAAAAGGTCAACGGTGGCTCCTGATAAGCGTGAGTGTGGACCAGTAACAACACGATCACTGATCTATTTAACGTCGACCCCGGTTCATTGCATTCTCATCTCTGCAGCTCTGCAGCTCAGCAGCATTCCTGCCTCTCCATCTTCACCAGTTACCTGCGTTCCGAACCAGTAGCGATGGCGAGCTCGCGACGTGTGATGCTCATGGTGGTAGCCACTTTGGTGGTGCTCTTCGTCGGTAATGTCCCATCTCTAGTCACCAGCTCAACTTGCTCCATTTCTTAGATGTAGTGATATATTGTTCGGAAGCGTCGAAGAAACTAGAGATCAACGAGGATTGAATTATGATATACAGTTGATGTTCGCGAGCATGTCTGCATGATTGGGTGCATACTGAAGTGATCACGTGACTAGTCTGTTGTTGAGACCCTAATGTTTGCTGGTCTCATGGTTTTAGGGAACGCCGATGCGTGGGGATGCCCGTCCGGGTACAAGAACTGCGACCCTCACAAGGAAGGCTGCGAGACCTGCGTCCTGTACGACGTCAAGAACTGCGGCGACTGCGGCAACGTGTGCAAGGTGGAGTGGAAGGGTGGCGAGGTGACGTGCAAGGATGGCCAGTGCAAGCAGCAGTGCAAGTACGGTTTCGAGTACGACTGGGCGAAGAAATGCTGCGTCCCAAAGTGCAAAGCCGACACCAAGACCGACGTGAACAACTGCGGCAAGTGCGGCAACGTGTGCAAGGTGGAGTGGAAGGGTGGCGAGGTGACTTGCAAGGATGGCCAGTGCAAGCAGCAGTGCAAGTACGGTTTCGAGTACGACTGGAATAAGAAATGCTGCGTCCCCAAGTGCAAAGCCGACACCAAGACCGACGTGAACAACTGCGGCAAGTGCGGCAACGTGTGCAAGGTGGAGTGGAAGGGTGGCGAGGTGACTTGCAAGGATGGCCAGTGCAAGCAGCAGTGCAAGTACGGTTTCGAGTACGACTGGAAGAAGAAATGCTGCGTCCCCAAGTGCAAAGCCGACACCAAGACCGACGTGAACAACTGCGGCAAGTGCGGCAACGTGTGCAAGGTGGAGTGGAAGGGTGGCGAGGTGACTTGCAAGGATGGCCAGTGCAAGCAGCAGTGCAAGTACGGTTTCGAGTACGACTGGAAGAAGAAATGCTGCGTCCCCAAGAAGAGGTACTGAAGATCAGAGATCTAACTGCCTGATGAAATCTTGTCATCTGTCCCTCGTGAGTTGTTCCTACCAGTAATGTTTACTTCGTTGTGGAGCTTGGTTCTGGCGGTCACGCCCAAGTTCGAAAATAGCAGAGCTTCTGATCTTGTTCTGGGAACATCTTGTTTCCACCTCTTCTGCTCAGTGCTCTTGTTCTGGGAACATCTCGTTTCCACCTTCTGCTCTTGTTCTGGAAACATCTTGTTTCCACCTTCTGAAGATTATACCACAACAGTGGCGATTGGATGGTCGGAGATGTTTTCATGTGGTAAACACCTAATGGTTTTCTAGAGAGGACCCTGGGTAAATCACATGGCTTTGTATCTGGAATTGCAAATAAAGAGCGGTGGTGTGTAATTCGTTGTTTAAGTGCTACATTTGTCAATGTATGATTCCTTCCTTTCATTCTGATCACGTTTTCATTTCAAGAGAATTCATTACCTATGTCACCTTCTTAAATCACTCATCAGATTGTGTTTTTCTGGATTTATTGATTTTTATGTCCCACATGATGTTTGTTTGGATGGGTATTATATCCTTTGTAGAAGGTGTCACATCCTCACATTGATTTCCTATCAGAGTATTCGTAAGATGGTATTCGTGAGATGGGAAAACGTCATGACTGTGCCAACTTCGAGCCTGCTTGTACCCTGTTCATAAACAAGTTGGCTGGTTGAAAAGTTGGATCGCTTCTTGTGTATGTTTTGGTATTTGTTGAACTCTTGGGGCAAACCATGCGTTACTTCAGGGCCAAGTTGAACAGTAACTTATGGAGTTTTGTGGTCACCCTCTCATGGCTTGCGTACTGAAATGCGAAGCCACAGCCATCAGATGGATATCCTCAGAATATTCAACAGTTGCCATTGCTGAAGTCCAAGCTGTCGTTACCTCAGATAATACTTCGAGGATGGTTGGGTCCCGGCAAAAGCGATGCCAAAGAGAATGAAATTACAGGTAGACAATTCAGTTGAAAAGAATTTTATTTTGTTTGTTTTGACACAAGCAAAGGTAACCTTTACTGCCAGTTGAAAAGAAATTCAGAAGTCCTCTTGAGTGCATAATACTAAAATCTCCCGACAAACTGTTTCCATGCCAGGCTGAGAAGTGTGT
The DNA here is from genome assembly GCA_963971425.1 of Bryoerythrophyllum caledonicum. Classification (NCBI taxonomy): domain Eukaryota; kingdom Viridiplantae; phylum Streptophyta; class Bryopsida; order Pottiales; family Pottiaceae; genus Bryoerythrophyllum; species Bryoerythrophyllum caledonicum. Next base: position 14,546,353 of record OZ020524.1, on the reverse strand, counting down.
GGACCACCGAGTGATGTTTATAAACTACATAAATAGACAAGAATTCGAAATGGGTTACACATAGGGCAGAGGATCTGACGGGAACCGGCCAAGGGGGCTCTTGTTGGTGGACGGCGTTGGCTCTTGAGGACCACGTCCCTCGGCGAACGACACATTCCGGCTATAGTCCAACGGACCCGAGAAGCGGTCGGCCTTCCGCCGCGGCTTGCCATCTGCACCCAACTCACCCGACGGTTCCACTTCCGGCCGCTTGTGCTGCCCTGTAAACTTAATGGGACCTGAAAAGATGGAGCCTCTGGAGGCTATTGAGGGTGATGGTGCGTTACTTCACTCGGCTCCCCGAATGTGTCACCCGGTTCCCTTCGTCATGCCACCGTTGCGAAGCGCTGAACCTGAATGCTGCCGTGTCGAGGGATGCACCTGGACCAGGCTCGAAACAGAACTCTCGTGGTAAATCTGGTAGGTGGAGCGCATGATCGTGTGCGGGACGTAGCTTTCAAGTGTGCTCCGGGGCAAATAATCTGTCAGCTCGCAAAGCTGGTCGAGTAATACCAGCTATGCAACCAGAGGACTCCAGCAACAAAATAATATATTCACAACCAAGAAATGATTAAGCAGAGAGAAGATCAGTGAAAGACTTGAACACTTTCGTCCCAGGCTTCCAGCACCGTGACCACCGCGCACTGCAGAAAGGTCTCCATCGATTCCTTGATACTGATGTCCACATCATCCGGTACATCACAGAATAATATCCTCTGTGAAAATATAGGCTTGGAACTTTTTTTCAGATAGATCATCGATATGATATCTGTCGACATATCTTAAGGGAAGGGTTTAGTGTTTATCAGATCTTTTCACAAATAAGGCGCTTAGCATTTAACAATGAAATGGCTCATGTGAGGCATTTTTCATCTTATGCTGACCAGATGCAACGGGAAGCAGACTTTCCCGTCTTGAACTATGGTGAAGTCACACCCAGTGAAATCCTAGATCTAATCATTGTGCGCTTTCCATCCGAGAGTTTGACATATGGAGTGCAGACCTGTCATGCTTCTTAAGTACTTTTTCCATATCCCTGCCTTTTCCATATCCCTGCCTGTCCGAGAAACCGAGGTTGAATGACATGCTACATAGTTGTCTTTAAACTCTAGCCAAACAGTATGGTACGAGAATCTTCTTCTTGACAAGTTACAGGTGCGAGAATGGCAGGGAAGTGGAGACGGGTTTGGATGATTCTGGCGACGTGACCAAAACGCTTCAGAGCCTCGCCTTGCAAGGGAGCGTTCACTTTGCGATCACGGAGCTCAGAAAGTCGCAAGTGCCGGAGCAGACATTGAGCAGATCGTGTCGATTGGCAGCTCACCGATCTCTTCTGTCAATTCCACTTAGCGAGTCATTATGAATTGCATGCTGTGATCCATGTTGCAGCTTTGCAACGTAGACACATGCACTTCGCAGTCTGTCTCCGAGGCTCATTTCAGAACCTATTCTGTGAGCCTTTCCTTTCCAAGGAGGCCGTTTCCTACTGGATCTTTTGATTTCTTGTTTCTCCAGTTGATGCAGTCGTGGTTTGTGCAAAAACTCGGCGACAAGTTCCACCAAACGGTGATCCTGCAATCCGGATTGTCCGCGGTGCCATACCGGTGCGCCTCACCGTCGTCTACACATCGTCAGGCATTCCAGAGATCAACTCGGACGAGGATGGCGAGAGTTCGCCACGTACAACCGGGTCGGGGTCAGCGACTCCGTGATTGCTCGAGCTCCGAAATCGCAGTCCACATCTTCCGAGCTCTATCCTCAGTGCTCCGCTGATAAGTCCGAGCTAAGTGACGACGACGACGACGACGACGACGACGACTCCAGCGCGGGAAATTGCAGCAGCCGAAGAAAGCGAAGGTGCAGGGAATGGACTGCAGAGAAGCGAGGAATTGTTAAATCCAGGTGACAAAACACAGACCAAGGCCCCGAACTCGTAATAAGTCGTGCACACACCATGAGTTGGACTCATTCTGCCAGAGCCATGCATAGTGAAACCCTAAATCCCGATGAATCCAAATCCTTTAATAGCCTAAAATCCATATGGATAGTAAAAATCCTAAATATTCCTGATGCACAAATAAAGCCTCACGTACTTGCCCTTCGATCTGCACAATGAGCGCGACAGAGTTGCAAACTTCACTTACCAAATCTCGAAAGAGCTCCAGCGCACTTGTTAGAATTATTCGGATGCAAAAGGGAAGTTGGTGCGTAGGAGCATGCCAAGAAGGGTGATCTGCTGAGAACATTCAGGCCCGTTTTCCCTCCACTACACAGGGCGGGAAGTGAACGGTGCTTGGTTGCCCGCCTGACGTGATGCCCTCCACTCTAACGACGAGATCGCAACGGCGACTCCATGTTTGGAACGGGCAGGCGCTCGACACGCCTCAGCAGTACCTGATCAGGCGCCCAACATCCGCACCCTCCTACCCCGCACTTGTAAGCATACGCACATGAGGTCCCAAATCCGGCTCCTACGGGGCCGGGTTTGGTGTCTCACACCATATCGGGTTGAGGTGGAAAACTTGTTTTGTTACTAACCAAACCATTTGTTTTTACCCTTCCTCGACTTTACAAGTGTTACCATATTTGTAACTTAGCTGTTTCCATCGTGTTCCCACATCATTCTCATGTGTTCCCAATCTTCCCAATTACGTTCCCAAGCGAGTTCCTAAGTGGGCACGTCTGTTCCCAAGTGTTCCTAATGTGTTCCCAATATGTAACTTTCAAATGTTAGAAACAAAATTTCACATGAGGTGGGGCCCACCATTTGACGTTGGGTCAAGATGGGATTTCCATCTGGTTGCCTGTGCGTTTGACACAGGCGGTCACTACCCTTCTCCCTTGGCCTTGAACAACCCCGGTGATCAAGTTCATCGCCAGCTCGAGCCCAGTCCCGCGCCTACAAATCAACTATAGCAAGTAAGAACTTCACTCACTTTTCATTTGAAACATGGGTTGCATGTATAAGGTTTATGGTCTCATGTGTGTTACGATTGTATCATAAGCTCCAGTGAGAACCTAAGTTTTGGTCTCAATTTGGCAATATCTTCAATCTCATTGTTGTACATACAGTTTGTTCAGGTATGGATTGGCCGGCTGAAGTTATTCTTCTTCTTCTTTCTCTATTTTCAGGTATGGTCTCCTGAACATACGATCAATCAAAACAAAGGTTCACTATCAATCAGGCACTTTTGGGGGTACCTGTTGGCAGCCACCAAGTAAACATGACAACACACTTTGAAAATTCATATTAATTAATTCACATGTTGGCCCAAGTATGAAATCACTATTGATAGATTGTAATCCTATTGGCTATTACTAAAAATAAAGTGTATAATTCTTCCCTCTCTCCATATATGCACATTGCTTGACTTGTCAGTTAGAGGGAGGTTTACCTTAAATAGTGTTTGTTTTGCCCAACTTTACTGATTGGATTACTTTTTGCCCCTGGGAAGATTCTTTTATAATCCAAAGGTACAGTGAAAACTTCCCTAAATCTTAACCCCGAAAGAACCAAAGTCCCCTCGAGGGACATTTTGAGTTTGGGTAAGGTACCACGTTCTCAATTCTAGGCATTATTTTCTGAGATTTTTTATTGAATGGACAACTTTTGATTAGCTTTGCACAGACACAAATTTCGTAGAATTCCAACTAAAAGTTCAAAAGTTACAATTTATTTTCACTTACATATACAAATAGTGTAGCAGTTTAGTGTGACATATCACAAATATTGTCACTAAACTTTATTAACTTCTAAATTCAATAGAAATTCGAGTTTTTGTCCATTTAAAACAAAGAAAATGTCCTTTTGGAAAGGAAATTGAGATCTTTGCATCTACCATACGGATTTGTGAATTTCAAAAATTTGAAAAGGATATGATATATGCAAAATATAAAGTGTATTGTTGATTCTCAACACATAGTTGCATTGCAGGATTTTTTAGGACATCTTCTACACCTCTTTTACTTCTAAAATTTGGTGCACATGTGCCTAACATGATCCTTTTCAAGTTAACATAATAAATTCCTGGCCTGTAGTGCAAAAAGTTGCCATAGAAGGTGGTCGAAGTTTGTTGAAGGTGTTTAGTATGACCTCAGAAAGAGATTATGTCTCACTTCAAAGGCTGATATCTTTCAATCTGTGCGGTCAAACTTACCAAATTTTCACCACACACTCTCATACAACTCTAGTACAAGATCCTACGGTTAAATTTTTAGAAAAAACATTTTGAATCATTTCGTGTTGAATGCGCTGAAAATGGCAGTTTTGGAGTGATTTTGAGGAGAAAAATCTTGGTCCTTTAGGGATTGAGCCCAATCCTAAGACTTGAAATGAGAGTAGAGGTACATTCACATCTAGACTTTGTTAAGAGTGGCATAGTTTACCAAAGACCTAGGTTTAAGTATCTATTGGGTCCTTTTCACATTGTATCCTTCAAAAACTAGTTATATGGATAATGTTAAGTGAGGTATCAAACGTGTGTTTACACACAGTGATGGGTATTCCTACTGGGGTTGCCTTTTCTGTTGGCACATATGATGGGTTCAAATATATGAGGCAGTTTTTGTTTACCTCTGACACTTTGACTTAGGGTGGTTTCACACGCAAACCGTGGACCAAACTATGTCAAGAGGCCAAGTTTTGGAGTTGAAAAAATTTATTGAAATATGTAATTTGTGGAGCTTGGGTTTTTGTGGTGAGAAAGCCCGAGGGACCGAGTTGAGAGGCCGAGACCTATACAATTTGGCAAATTTTAAGTCAATTTCTACTTCTTAAGGGTCTTACTTTTATGAAATTTTCCTCTCTCACATTCTCTAGCCATGGAATCTACAAGGGAACACATTTTTGGTTTAAAAAATCAAGAAAATGGTCAAAATGCTCATTACACAAAAAAAAATACGACCATAAGCACTTGCACAGAAAAATTTAGGTAAAAACATTTAGGTGAAAATTCGAAAAAAAAATTCAGGTAAAAATTTTAGGTTAAAAAGTTCAATAGAACCGTTGGGTAAAAAATCTAGGTAAAGAATTTTGGTAAAATATTTTAGGATAAAATAAGTTATTGTTTTAATCTAACAGTTGAGATCTTGTCAAATTTTAATATTTAAATGGAAAAAAGTTTGCCACCTCGGCAAAAGTTTGGTCCAAACAAGAATAGAAACCCAAACTTCTCTCAAGGGATCCAACTCTTGGCGCCAAAACCTTCAAAAAGTGTTGTCATGTAGGCATTTTAGACGCCCTCAGCCTCTCGATCCTTGGTCCGTGTGTGAAAGCCAAGAGGCCAACCAAGGCCGATATTGAGGATCTAGACCAATCCAATTGCAAGTAGCACTCGGCCTCTCGACCCTTAGTCAGCATGTGAAACTCCCCTTACCCACCTCTCAACACAATACAAGCTTTGCAAATGTGCAAAATCAGACAGTAGAAATCGCAGATCTTAAACCCTGATGGACGCCACAGTTGAAGCTTTGGTGCAAGAAGTTGACGAGCAACACTCAACCAATATCTAGAATACGTTGTGACGATTCAACAAAAACTTGTCGGATCGAAGGTGATCACTCAAGGTAGCAACATGGCCATGGCCATGAAAACAGAGGTAAGCACTCAAAATTTGCATCTTTTGGTGATTAGAATCTTGAAGGTGAACTCAATGTCAAGAAGATATTTGTTTAACTTGAGTATCAAACCAAGTCAATACTTGGTTTGATAACTTGTTTCGCAGTTTTTGTGGCGACAAGAATCCACGTGGAGCTTCAGCACCTTCTACAACGACAACGACCACAATGACCCTCACTAGATGGATCCGCAGTACACCGAAGATTACATCACGCGCTACATTTAACCGATGAATGTTTCATATTCCACCTATTCAGTGGTTTTTTTCCATGTGAACTTGGAAAACTCACTACTGCTTGTTACATACTATACAGTCCCCTTCAATAAGGTTACGTACTTTTTGCATTCCTAGGGATAGTAACTTTCAGTGCTACCAACTTTGACACCTTCTTGAGGGTGAGAAATTGTTATTTTACCATGAAATTATTGGCACAAGATCATTTCTATGTTGACAACACGTGTGCAAAATTTCAAGGTCGGAAGTCAAATTAAAAAAAAGATATTCAAGATCTACCAACATGGGTAGCACTAAGAAAAGTTTCATAGCTACGAACTTTGACACCCTCCCAAGGATTGAATTTTTTGTTTTTGCCCATGTAATTTTTGGCATGGGACCTTCTTTGTGTTTATTACATGTTTAAAGTCCAAAACATCCACACTAAGAAACATATTTAAAATCTAGCAACATGTGTAGTTGTGAGTGTAGTTGTAAGAAACATTTCACTCCTCGCCAACTTTGACACACTCCCAAGGATTAAATCTTTTGATTTCGCACATGAAATTTTTGGAATGAAACCATGTCTGTATTGAATACATGTGTACCAAGTTTTAAGGCCAGAATACCTACATAGCAAAAGATTTTTGAAATCTACCAACATGTGTAGTTGTGAGAAACATTTCACTCTTGCCAAATTTGACACCCTCCCATGGATTGAATTTTATATTTTTTCCCATGAGATTTTGGACATGAGACCATCTCTACGTTGATTATATGTGTGCTTAATTTCAAGTCTAAAATATCCACGATAGAAAAGAAAAAAATCAAAATCTACCAACGTGCTAATTGTGAGAAACAACTGGGTACCATTTCAACTTTGGCACCTTCCCTAGGTTTGAAAGATTGTTATTTTACAATGAAATTTTTAACACATGATCACCTCTATGTTTATAACAGGTGTGCCAAATTTCAAGGCCAGAAGATGAATAAAAAAACCCATATTCAAAATTTACCAACATGTAAAACTATGAGAAACAATCTTGTGTATCTATTATTGTATTCATCACATGGCTTTGAAATTTCACACACATGTTATCAGCATAGAGATGATCTTGTGATAAAAATTTCATGGTAAAATATCAAATTTTCAGCCCTCACGAGGGTGTCAAAATTGGCAGTAGTGAATGGCTTACAACTACACATGTTGGTAAATTTGGAATATCTTTTTCTATGTTCATCTTCTGGCCTTGAAATTTGGCACACATGCTGTCAACATAGAAATGATCTTGTGCCAAAAATTCATGGTAAAATAATTATTTTCTAGACCTCAAGAGGGTGTCAAAGTTGGCGGCACTGAAAGTTACTATCCCTAGGAATGCCAAAAGTACGTAACTTTATTGAAGGGGACTGTACATGAGCCCATCGAACTAAAGTGTTCCTCAAGATGAGAAGACGAGCTCATGCTGAAAAACAAACTTCATCACGATGAAAAGTTGATGCTCCTGAGAATGCATGCTCTGAGAACGCAAGTCCTGATTCATACTTTGTGAGGATGAGGATTGTTACTTTCCGAGAGTTCAGGGCACATTCACGAAGTATGGAGGCACCGTTGTTAGCTAATGGTTGTTCTTTAGTGCACATATGTAAGAGCGCCCCGATACCTGAGAGGTCTACAATTTGAGAAGATTGAAACTTACAAAAAAGTTGGGAGGCTTTAGTTCCTACATGCAATGTAGATTCCTCTAAAACCGGTCTTATCCTCCTCCACATCGCCTACCACCTAGGCTCGGTGATTAGCAAAGAGCGATGGTGGGAACGGACAAAAACTTTTCCCATTAATTTCACAAAGCTTGCCTTAGCAAAGTCCAGGTGTGAATGTACCTTGAATTGGTAAGGGGAAAGTTGCATCTGTGGTGAGAAATTCACCACATCATTAAGCTTTTTATGTTATAAGGGCACGTTAGTTTGGTGACATATACAGTATAATGTCAAGTGTGAACATGTCACCATACCCTACGCGTTGGTCACGTACATAACTAATTCACAAATGGAGACTGTCCAAAATTCTTAGAAAATTTAAGGGATTTGTCATACCCATGTAATATCTAGGCGATATCCATGTAGTACCTGGTGAAATCCATTGTGTCCGAATGAAATCCATTGTGTCCGGATCACTATGAATTGCAAAAAATAAGTAATTTGGCAGGGAGTATCCGAAACTGACTGATGCGTACATTAGTATAAAGAAGTAGAGAGTATCATGGGTAGCAAGCACAAATGAAACAGAGCAAGGAACAACATCAAGAGAACAGAACCATGGTCTACCATCACAATCTGGCAAATATATCTTGCATCTGCTTTCATGAGAGCAAACAAACAATGCAGTAGACGTCCCTTGTTATCCCATGGGTGTCGTCAACTGATTCAGATGCATTTCATCAATGTCTATTAGAAAAACAACGAGGCCAATTCCAGTAACCTACCAATCCACTCCAGACCCATTCCCCTAAGTTACACAAATAAGCATGCCAACATGCCTACCGCCCTTCGGCTCGTGCATCAACTATTAATGGGTACACAATCCCCCTATGACCGTGTCGGTACAGAACGCCGCCCCGATGGCCGTGTCGGTGCAGGTGTTTCTCATCTCTGTGCTTAACAGAATTCCAGCTTTGCAAGAATGTCGGTGGGTTGAAGGAATCAGGGTTTAGGGGTTTAACGAGCGTCACGAGTCGAGGGAGAAGTCGGGCTCGGCCGGTTTGGGGATGTTGGAGATCCTGGCGAGCTCGGCCGCCTGCATGCTCCGCAAGCGCTGCACGCCGCGCATGGCGTTCTTGGCGAACTTGCCGGCGAGGATGGTAGCGCCCAGACTGTGGCGGTCGCTGGGCATGGCGCCGCTCTGCATGGCCTCCTGGAGGTACTGGTCCTCCTGGCTGCGGCGCAGCTCCGCCAGCCTGCGGCGCTGGTACCGGCGCCACGCCGCCTGGATGAAGCTGGCGGCCCACGTGCGCCAGTGGTGCGAGTAGTAGCGGAACGTGTGCTGCAGCTGCTTGCTGTGCAGGCGCCGGAACTGGCTGGCGACGAACTTGAGGTCATCCGAGGAGAGGGAGAAGGCCTCCACCTCCATCACGGCCTTGACGGTGTGCGTGGAGATGGGCAGGTGGCTCTGCGGCTTCGGGTCCAGCGCCCACGTGAGAAGCTCCTCGCCGCAGAAGTCGCCGGCCTTGAGCACGCCGTAGTTGAAGAACCCCGAGCGCCCCCCGTTGGTCGTCATGCTCTCCAGCGAGCCGCGGATGATGAACAGCATCTCGTTCACCGGGTCACCCTCGCGCAGGATGATGGTCCCCTCGGTGCAGAGCGCCGTCTTGAGGCGCTCGCACATCGCGTCCAGCAAACTTTCGTCCATTTGGTCGAAGAACGGCACCTGGAAAATGCCACTCGTAAGTCACCAGAAGCTACCCTGCACGTTGACTTCTCATTGTTTGGAGGCTTACATTTCGGACGAGGTTGAGACAGAGATGGCGCTTGATGTCCCTGCGCAGATCCGACGGCAAGCTCTGCACCAGCATCTCCTCGTTCACGCCGCGCGTGGCCACCCACTTGTACTGGTCGTAGCGCCGCACCCGCTGCACGATGTCGTGCGGCAGGTTGCGGTGCCGCATCCATTGCTCGGAGTCTCGCCGCTTCACGCGCATCTCCTCCAGCCTCAGCGTCAGGGATTGCAGGTACGTCTGGGAAAACCAAAAGGAATGAATCATTCGGTCAATCAAATCTGAATGCAGTCACAAAAGACACTGGTATCGTATCATGAGTGTTTGGGTGAGAAACTCTATTAGTAAGAGAATCTGAGATGATTCAACTCGTACTTGCATGTTGCCGATCAGGAACGCGAAGAGTAGCAGGCCTGCAATGATGATGAGGATGTCGAAGATGATCTCCCACCCGTATGTGCTCACATTCAGTGTCTGCGTCAACGAACTGCAGCAACAGAAACACGCATGATGTTAAACATCAACCACCTGTGACTGGTGGTTTCAATCAAGAGCCAGGACTAGTCACGGTACCTGAGAGCGAGCAAGCCGAGCCACAAGCTGTAGAAGTAGCGCGTGAGGAACACCTCCGACGTGATGTTGTTCTCGATGGCGTTCTGGTAGATGCCATACTTGAAGCTCTGGCTGCTGCAGTTGGCTTTCTCTACCGTGACGTTGAGCCAGGCGTCGCGCGCCGGGTTCGGCGCCTGCAACGAGATGCAGTCTAGGAACACCTTCTGGCACCCTAGGGGACCCTCCGCGGCGCACACCCCCGACCAGCACTTGTACTGCCGCTCCACCGCCAAAATGTACCAACATGCGCCCACAACCTACAAACAATCAAGGTCCATCAGTGTCTCAAGTGATCTTGTGTTTCCAAACAAACCTAGAGCATCAAAGAATCCCATGAATTTAGCAAAGACTAGTTGAGACATGCTTGGTATGAGTAGTGTAGTTGGTTCCCTCCTGATTTGGAAGAGCACAAACTTCACATCAAGGAAACTTGTGAATAATAAAGACTAGCTAAGTTTTCAAACCTTGGATTACAGTGTATTAGATGCATGTTTGACATGAGTAATGTAGTTGGTTCCCAGTGTGTTAGATGTTTGGAAGAGCACAAACCCTATATAAGAAATGGCAGAACTTCATCATGAATTGTGAACATTAGCTATGTTTTCAACCCGAATATTTCAATGTGCCAAAACATGAGTATTGTAGTTGGTTCCCTCTTGCTTTCAGAAACTAGGACATCGTTAACAGAGAGGACTAGCTAAGGAAAAGCTTCATCTAACGTTGGGGTTTTTTTAGATTAACGCTTGTTTTAGCTTGTCTTGAAAGAGAGTTTCCTTTCCTCTTCTGATAAGACTATACTAGAAGTTAGAAAGATGGGATTCCCAGGGACTTGGCGAAATGCTTACATGGCTGGCGAGCATGTAGAGCAGGAGGTTGAAGGCGGCGCCGGCCCAGGCGGTCTCCATGAGCACGCCGGTTGTGTTGATGATCTTAGATGTCAAGGGGAACAGGCGAAAGAGACGAGGCAGGTACTGCAGGAAGACGATGAAGCGGAGCGTGTTCTTCGTGTCGATTGAGGGCGTGTTGGTCGTCAGGTTCGGAATCACCACCCAGATCATGATCTGCAAGAGAATAATGTGAAATAAGCAGCAGGTCAGAATCAAGTGGAACACGTACTGAATCAAAGGGAGCAGCAGGAGAAAACATGAAGGATGTCTGAGCATGAACTGCGTTTCGTTGGATTAGGGTTTCCGTTTCGGTCGGTCAATAAGTTGGCAGTCGTCTTGTCTAGATTCTGCAATACCATGTGTACTTCCATTGATCAACCCCAATGAAACCAAAATGGGGAGGAAAACTAATAAACCCAGTGTTTTTGCAACTATGGGGAGGAAAACTCATAAAGAGGAAACCCTTAAACAAAGGGAAGTCAAGGAGCAACTTCGAAACCCTACAACAGCAGGTGGCGAGAGAGCAATGATCACCTGAGGCACGGGCAAGACGGCGACGAGGTCGACCCAGAAGTCCTTCCGGAGGTAGCGCGCGGCGATCTTCTTAGGATCCGTGACGAGCTCCCCGCGGCCGAACACGCGGGACGAAGGGGCGATGTACGCCGTCCGGAACTGCAAAAACATGTGGACAATGTAGAAGAAATCCGTGATGGTCCGAAACACGGTGACGGACTTTTTGAGCCCCGCCGAGATGGCCACGCAGTTGCGCTCGTCGTCCACGTACGGCAGATAGTAGAAGAGCGGGTCCAAGAACACGGCCACGAGACAAGTCGACACGAAGAACGTGTTCCATCGCTGCAGCTTCAGGCTCGTCGGGTCCAGATACGTCTTGCTCCTCCCCGGCTTCGGGTCAACGTTGTCGTCATACACCTGGGACCCCGAGCTCCCACCTTTGAGCTTCAGCGAGCGGAAGATCCCGGAAGTGCCCTTCTCCAGCCCCCGCCGCACCGCGGATCCGCGCGAGTACTGCGCCTGCGTGCTGCTCGTCAGGGGCACATCCGTGTCGGAGTTGTACCCGTCCGTGGAGTCCAGGTCCGACCGAAACCTGAACAAACAATCAAAACACCAGAAACATCAACTCTCCGTCTTTCTCTCTCTACCTGTAACAATCAGAAAGCTAGACGAATCCAAACCAAAATGAAATCAGGTAGCTTCCATCTCTCTGTCTCCGACAATCAACCTCAACCGGAGACCTGCACGACACTCCTCAACCGACATTCACCTGACGAATCTCTTGGGCTGGCCATCCATCGTCAACACCCTCGACGTCCAGCCACGCATTTAATGCTGCTGGACCACACTCCCAAGTCCCTGCTCATCCCACGACATTCGCGCAGGCCACAATGTCGACTAACTCTGCGCAACCAACCCCATCCTCCGAATCTCAGACGAAATCATCCGAACCTGATCGATCAGAAAAAGCTAGACACCTGCAAGCAAGTTGGTACCACTGCAGCAGCCTGCAGGCGATCGACGAACTTGGGTCTGCCTGCCAACTGCGGCGCCTCGCCAGCCGCGCAGTGTGGATATTATTCACCAACTCAGTTCCGCACACGCATTCCCAGGAGGAATCCCAAAGGGAACTACAGCGAGATCCAGAGGCTCCAGCTGCAACCTGAAACAACTGGTAACTTGCAGACGCTACGGACCACCTCGTAGCAGCAGCCTAAACACGATGAGCCAGTCAGTCAGACAGACGACATCGACCAAGATCGCGCGCGTTTTCGAAGTTGGCACCCGCATCGTCGTCGGTAACAGCGCCGCAGCTGCAGCTGCAGACCGAAATCTTCTGCAGGAAACCATGGAACCACGCGTTTTACTCGAGTGAGAAACTCAGGTGACACTGGTGTGATACACGGGCGATACTCCTGTGATAGTGGCGTAATATCTGGGTGATACTCAGGTGATCAAGCGTGGCGACAGAGTCATACCGGTCGCCAATTGCGAGTGAACTGGACCACTGTTTCTAGAAGTTCTTGCAGTATGTGTGCGGATGAGCCTGCGTTGCGGCCCCAACATTGGTGGTGGGCCCCTCTAAACAAAAGGTAAATTTGGATAAAATTTTAAATGCATAAATTGGTTCCCAGTGTAACGCCTTGGGAACTCTTTGGAAACCGGGTACGCGTTGGAAATAGGGGATGCATTAGGGAACACGGTGGGGAACAATATGGGAACGCAATGGAGACATTGTGGTAATAATATGGCTTAAAAGGTAAATCAGAAGAAGGTAACCAAATGGTTTGGTTAGGAACCATATCAGATTTTACCATGAAATTGGTGTGGGCTTGACGAGCCCAACTTGGACATATTTGGGAGATGAAGCCCCATATGGTCGTTGTGTGCGTTTACTTAGCCCCTAAGAGCCCAAGTGTACGTGGGGTGTACGTTTAGGATTTTGGGCATGTACCTTTGAGTGGAAAAAACACTCCGATTCTTATGAAAATTTTACACTACATTGTCCTTGATGAAATCTATATAGGGAATTTTTCAAATACGATTTTGGACTTTTGGTTCAAAAGTTATTAGCCTTCGAAGGTCAAAATGGGGAGTCTGGACTATAGGGGCAACCATGTCAACCAATGCAATTTGAGGAGAAAAATGAGGTAGAATATTGGGACAGAAAGGGCAAGGAAAGGAGTCCAAACTTCTATGCACAAAGTCCAAGTGGAAAAAGCTTTGAAAATTATTAAAATAGTTGTTAAACTAATTTTTTAAAAACAGCAAATAAACAACGGTCAACTGGCCTGCCAGCATCCCGTGCCGGAAGCGGGCCTGCCGAGATTTTTTTATTTTTTTATTTTTAAATATTTTTTTATATTTTTTTCCCTTCCAACTGTGAGGGCTGTCAACAGCGGGACAATTTGGCCATCCAATTTCGAGCACTGCCCTTTTCCATAATGCTTTATTTATTCCATATATTCATGAAAATTATGGATTTTACTAATTTTAGTCGTTTCTTTTCTAAAATTAGTGACAAAATCAATTGAAAGTTTCCATCATTGGGATTCTCAAATGCAACTTGTATGAAACAAACAATTTCATATCACTTATGTAGTAATTGTCATCATTTTGTACCCCCTTTCACTAAAGTATATATTTCTATATCTATTACCCCTCGAATTGACCTCAAATTTTGCACACAAATAGCTAACAACATATAAGTCATATTGGTAAAAGATTTGATCACATTTCAATGTAAAAACTAGAAGATATGCCTAGTCAAACTAGGCTGACCTTGCCGGGCAAGGGGGGAAAAATACTTTTCTTTGCACTTCAAACGCTATAATCTATACATCGGTGCGGTGGATTGCAACCAAATTTAAATTGTAAGTTCATATATATGTCTATTTTAAGATTGTGATGTTAACCGTCTAAAATTAGACTTTAATGATAGATTTCGTTACCACTTGTTGATGATGGCAGTTTTGGAGTGTTTCATGAGGAAAAATGCCTTGGGCTTTCAGGGGTTAGTGAAGGAAAGGCTGGTGACCATTCCTATCCTTGTGGCTTTCATATCCGCATGAGCTTCTTGGGTAATATTCCAGTAAGAAACTACGGTGATGCTGGTATGACATCTCGATAACACTTAGGTGGATAGACGTGGCTGGTCGCTCATGACCACTACACTAATTTTGGTATTTAGTATTATAAACAATAAATGATTTGTAAATGCTATAAGCTTTTACTCTTGATGAATATTTTGACCAACTATGTCTACAATAATCTCCGTCCTTGAGTAGTGTGAATTGTTGTGCTCTTAGTAAAATAATCTTCATCAAAAGTAAAAATTTAGAGCATTTACATGTCATTTATTGTGCATTACACTAAATACCAAAATGAGCGTAGTTCGATTACACCAAACAGTGCACACAATGTGGACCAAACTATTTCAAAATACCTACACTAATTCCAGTACACGCATATTATAGTGGTCCACCTCAATTCTCAATCCACATCAAATCATGTCCCTCGGAAAATACTACGGGATGCTTCAAAATTGTTGACACAAAATTAATGTGCATTATGAAGAGGTGGCGGCAAGCAACAAAGGAGTGGAAGATATTTGGTAGTGAGTGGGGGTGAGGTGGCAAAAGAATGGCATGACACATGTTGAAATGTGTCCACATCAATTGTGTTCCAAAACTCAAATGGATGTGGTCCACATCATTTTTCACCCACATTACCAATGAGTCCACACTATATTCAGTGGCTAGTGTAGTGACTATTCCTCGATACTGGCGTGATATCCAGGTATTACTAAGGTAATCACGACTGGAGCTGGTGATATCCGTGAGATATATGGGAGATACTTGGGCGTTGGCGGGTGTAGAACATGGAGCCAAAGTAGTCGTTCCCGACGCTCATCGCGCTGACACCACGTGGACTCGGTCTTTACGGTTTTTCAACTTTTACTTTTCTCGACGAGCTGACTTTCTGCAGTTTACCTTTTTCGTTTTCGGAGCTTTATTAACCAGCTTTTACTTTTCTCGAGGAGCTGACTTTCTGGATTGTACCTTTTTCGTTTCGGAAGCTTCATCAGATGTGATACCTCAAAAGATGGTTTGACATAAAAGGTTGTGGGGATGTACCATAAGGAGATGTCCGTTTTGGGGACAACTTTTCTCACAATCCGTACAGTTTAAATTCACAAAATTTTCAACACATCATCTCATATAAGTATAGAAGAAGATCCTATGGTTACATTCTCAAAAAATTCATCTTGGGAGTTTTAAACCATGGAGTAGAGATTCCTCTAAAATGCCCTTGGTCCTTTAGGGATTCATCATGTACAATTAATGGCGAGATTTCAGGTGAACAAACCCATCTAGAGGGACTCTAAAATCCTATCACAACAAACGTTTAGACGAACAACCACTGAAGCAACGCAGTTGTTTGCAAGCGGCCACACATTCCACAACAAGGCTTGTTTTTTGGTGATTTGAAGCCAAATGGCGAAAAAAATTCCCAAAAAAATGGGAAAATTATGATTTCATATCGCCAAATTTGCATTGGTGGCTGTTTCCACATCGCCATATTGCTACTAGTGAATACCAAGGACTCCATCATGTTGCCAAAAAGGATGTACAAATCTATGTTTATGGAGATGGATTCTCCAAAAATATATATTTATGGAGAAAATTTGATTTTGTATGGCTTCAGGAGAAACTTTGTGTCGCCACATGTATGGTCTCCAAAAAAAATTGTGTCACCACTCTAGCTAAAACCGTGAAACTTTGTGTCGCCATATGTATGGACTCCATTCTACGCAATGGTTACACTTTAGAACAAAAATCTATGAACTTGTTTCACATAAATCATTGTAGCTCGTCGATGCTTGCAACGATTGGGGTGGCGATGGTCTCAAAAGATGCCTATCTTCCTCCACCTCTAAATCACGGTCAATAATTTCCTTTGAGGTGGCCTATAGCACTTTTGTAAAGGTTTTTGTCCAGAATCGACCCATATATGGTCGATTTGCCTTAAAGGATTAACCTGCAAATGCTAGAAGGTGCCACTAGTGGCTGCAGTGTTCTACAACGAGTCGTATTTGAACATGATAAAGTATAGATTTTGCAATGACAGCTAACTAAAACATGTTAGTTGAAGAACCTTCAATCCAAAGGTGTGAGTATTGTAGAACTTTAATATATTTTTTGGATTTTACAGAGTACACTACATGCCTGTACTGTACATACGGTTCCCAAATGGCATTTAAGGATGAAGTAGATGCATATATAAATTTTCTATAGGGCAAAACTTTCACCCAAGACGAGTCAAAGTTTCTAAGCAGTGTGCTAATGTAGCTCCTATTGTTAGGCAGAAATAGACATTTTTTCTCTCAGAGATAATGCAATTTTATTTTTAGAAATTACTAGATTAAGAAATCATAAGTTTAGTGCATCGCTTGGATTGAAAACCAAATTTTCCATCTCTGAAAAATGAAATAACCATTGCGTAGATCTATCATCTCATCAACTTTTCCAATTGTGACCTCATCTCTAAAAAATGAAATAAAAAAAAATCCACTAGTATTCGATGAAAAATCAGTGCACATAGCAAAATGGAAATTGGGGTTGATTCCACGGTCATAGGCTCCGTCCTTTAAGGGTTAAACGGATCATGTTGGGCACATGTGCAACAAATTTTAGAATAGAAGAGGAGTAGAAGATGTCCTTGAAAATCCTGCAATGCAACTATGTGGTGAAAATAAACAATACTTGCCCATATAGCGACTTGTGTGTGTCAAAATTTTTTTTTTAAAAAATAAACAATACATTAACAAGTTTTGCATATATCATATCCTCTTCATATTTTAGAAAATAAAAACTTTATACAATGGATGCAAATATTTCCATTTCCTTTCCAAGCAGATTTTTTTTAATAAAAATGGACCAAAAATCAAATTTCTATTGAATTCATAATTAATTAAAAAAATTCTACACTATTTGTTTTATGTCACACTAAATTGCTGCAATATTTTTATATGGTACCAAAAAATTATTTGTACCTTTTGAATAGAAAGTCGGATTTCTACAAAAATTATGCCGACGGAAAGCTAATAAAAAATTTCCCATTCAATAAAAAAATCTAAGAAAATCATGCCAAAATTTGAGATCGAGGGACTCAAGTGAAACTCAAATAGCCCCCTAAGAAACTAATATTGTTTAGGGGTTAAACTTGGCTTAGATGCTATAATCTCTCAATCCGTGTTGTCAAAACTTGTATTAAAAACTGGAAGTGTTCTTCTAATGTTATACACCAAGATTATTATTTATGGATATGTGGTGGCATTATAAGCATTAGTTTTTAAGTTATTGTTTCAAAAACATAACTGTGATATCTTAGGGAGTTTTAAAAAGGCCTTAAATGAGATTCTTACATTTCACAACCATAAATGATTTGAGTGTTTGCCTTATTTTACATCTACAACACATGCCTTCCAATTGATCTACATTAAATTACAAAATGTAATCTCAGTTTGGACTAGTAGGGTAGACATTTTGCCACTCTGCAGAATTTGGCCATTGCTTAGCACCGTGATACGTTGCACTTTGCATGCATTTGCAGGGATCTCTTTAACCCCTAAAGGACCAAAGTCCCCTCGGGGGACATTTTGAGTTTGGGTAAGGTACCACGTTCTCGATTCTAGGCATTATTTTCTAAGATTTTTTATTGAATGGACGACTTTTGATTAGCTTTGCGTAGACACAAGTTTCGTAGAATTCCGACTTACGGTTCAAAAGTTACAAATTAATTTTCACTTACATATACAAATAGTGTAGCAGTTTAGTGTGACATATCACAAATACTGTCACTAAACTTTAACAACTTCTAAATTCAACAGAAATTCGAGTTTTTGTCCATTCAAAAGAAAGAAAATGCCCTCCTGGAAAAGAAATTGAGATCTTTGCATCTACCGTACGGATTTGTGAATTTCAAAAATTTGAGAAGGATATGATACATGCAAAATATAAAGTGTAATGTTGATTCTTAGCACATAGTTGCATTGCAGGATTTTTTAGGACATCTTCTACACCTCTTCTACTTCTAAAATTTGGTGCACATGTGCCTAACATGATCCTTTTCAAGTTAACATAATAAATTCACGGCCCGTAGTGCAAAAAGTTGCCATAAAGGTGGTCGAAGTTTGTTGAAGGTGTTTAGTATGACCTCAAAAAGAGATTATGTCCCCGGGGGGGTGACTTTTAGGGAGGTTATGACATCACGTGCGGCCAAGGGGAATTAATTAGGGGGTATTTAGCTGGCCTGGACTAATTAAATGCACCCTACCATTACCTAATTTTCTAATTCTACTTGTTTTCAGGGTCCATATCATTACTTATAATTGGAGGGGACTAATTTTTCAGCCCTTTAATTTATTGTAATGAATTAAAGTAAATAAAAAAAGTGAAGTATGAAGATTAAAGACAGAAATCTTACAGACTTTAAACTGACAGAATACCAACCAACTAGTATACAAACATTGCGGCATACATACAACAGACGATTACAAAACTGCAATTAAAAAACCACGATCTCCTTACAGAATGCTGGACCAAGAACAATGTAAAGAATCAAAACTTGAATCCTACAAGGCAAACACAGAACTAATCTAGCACTGCAACAAGCAAAGTGAGGGGGACAGAAACAAAGACATCATGCAACATCGACAAATGAGAGCCATCCCAAAGAAAGACATTTGCATTATGGTCCGTATTTACAAACACAATTCAGAACTTGTTTTCTCACAAAAGCCGGCCCTAAGTCCATGTTCGAACAAAAGCCGATCCGCAAAAACTGCAACGAACAAAACTGCTATAGAACTGAAGCCCTGTAGACAGACGAACATGTGTTCTACGAAACTAGAAAACTATCCGACACATGATCTTTGGATCACTCACGCATGGAGGGGGTGACCCACACCAAATCCATGTTCTTCCAATCTGTACCCGACGGCAAAAGATCCTCAACGCCCCAGCCTCCGTGCAACTTAGCGACATGTCCCTCCAGCTCCAAGGAGGAGAGCTCTGCAAGGGGTGTGGTGCGGAGGCGCTGCGACATAGGCTCCAGCAGCTCCCAAGATTTCGATAGCTTCGCCACATAGTAATCGAACCTGGAAACCACGAACTCATCAGCAGTGGTGTGACAAGGCAGAATCACACGAGCAAGCTCCGACTGAGCCAAGCGAAGCGCAGCATACTCCGTCTGGCCGGAGACAATGTTGCGCCATTCCCTGCAAGTTGCGAGTGCGTAGGGGATGGGTCGCAACGTAGACGCGCGACTGCCTTCACTGTCCTTCCACGGATCTCCCATCGACTTGCATGATTCAACCAACAACGGCACAAAGTGGTCAAAGGGGATTCCCTCAACTCGAGACGCATACATGTCCTGAAAAGCCCTCAGATTATCCTGTCCCTCTCCAGGTTCATGTTCCTCACTAGCCATCGATGCGCACAGAGACGCTCAACTGAAACACTTGTGGACTAATTGGAGAAGAAAAAATACAACAATGAAGGAGCAAGAGCGCTACTGCGAAAAGCAGACGATGGGTACAGGGATTCCAAGGGGGGTATATATACCTTGGGAGTGGGAGAGAAGACTCATGATTATTCGACACAGCCTAGCCTAGTCTAAACCACCTAGCCGGAAGATATAGATTACAGTTTGATCCTAATTTTGATCATGACGTCAGATTTGGAGATTTAGGATCCTCTAAATAATAATTTCAAGGGACCTGAAATTACCTGGGATCGATTATTTCACCTGGGATCGATTATTTCACGTGCGGTTTAACAAGCACCGTACGAGCTCCGATCATTCCCCACACCCTTGGAGATTTTTCATTAATGTAGCCAAATACTTCAAAATCTGCACAGCTCCTTGAATCTCCACGTGAGCGGCTAAGTTCAGGCTCGTTCTGCAACAAACTTATTCAAAGCATCAGCATCTTCAGGGTTTAGGGTGTACACAGAAGTAACGGGGTTGAATGAAAGTGTAACCGTGGTTATTATAGAATCAACATCTATCCAGTTAGTGTCGGTATGGTCGTACTTAAATCTGTTCAGGCCTGCAACTTTACTAAAGTATTGCAACATAACTTGAAGAGAGCAGGGAGGAGAGTTTTTTTTTCCTGTTGCTTCCGTTCGCTGAAGCAAGTCAATTGGATGTCAAAGTAGACCCCATTGCTGGGTCCCCACTTTCCTCCAAATTTTTTGCACACGACCGATCCACCAAGATCCTTCATCAGCTCCGTGCAGTATACTGAAGGGGCTCCCGCTCTTAGAAGCAGAACTGCCCCGTCCTCTCTTTCGTCTTACCGCAGCTTTCACTGTCGATGTTGTTGTCGTGCTTGTGCGTTGAACGAAGTAAATGCCACAATCGGAGCCAAGTCCAAGAAGACAGCTGCTCGATGAAGCAGCAGCAGTAATGTAATCATCGTGGTTATTAAAATACATTGAGTGCTTTACTCTCGTCAATCGGTCCTTTGAAAGAAATGGATTACCATTCAGCTGCGAAACTAGAGTAGACTTATAAATTTTATGACCATCGTACTCAACAAACGGGAGCACTTTCAATGGTGCAACACGTGAAGAGACTTGGATTTCTGCGTTGTTGAGGACATCCGCTAGAGCATCCCGGGCCTCGTCCGCAACTACGGCTTCAGGGTCGAGACCGTCGTCTACGATCTCATCTTCGACATCTTGGTTCAATATCTCAGGTAACAAACTCGACCCACCTGATAAGATGGACGTAGCGACAGCCTCCCTCATCACCTCACCGTCGCCGTCTTCACCATGAATTGGTCTGGCTGGAGGAGTGTACGCCATGAACTTCGGATCTTGTCCTTCGATCTGCCATGGTTTATTGAACCATACCTTCCGTGAGGCTGCTGCATGCACAGTTGGAGCCATGTTGAGCCCTCTCAACGTCCGCTGCGCAGCAACGAATCCTTCCTGCAACGCATCTACCACCTCGATGTTCGACGAGATTTTGCTGTAGTCACCCAAGTCACATAGAGATTCCCCGTCCTTTAATGGGTGAAGCTTTGCCCATATATTCTCCATCTTGTTATGGACCTTGATGAATCGCAGACCGTTTTCACCATATTTGATTGCCGACAATTGATTCCGGGTGTTCGCCGTGTTCACGAGCTCATGGAAATCGTAAGCTCTCTCGTGACTGTTCATCCCACCAATCTTCAAGAAAAAAATCTCACAAGAATCACTACCTGTCAAGTGTAACGGTATAGGTAGGTCTGCATAACGATCCCTAAAATGGCAGATTAGTAGCACCACAAAACTACAAGACAACTGGATGTCTATGAAACATTATTGACTCACAAAGTTGTGCGCTTCCACCATGTGCCCAAAATTGCCCAGGACGGAATGATCACCATGTTTCAGCCACAATTTCCACAAACGAAAGAAGAAACTCACCTTCGAAGCCAGGACAAGTCTACCTCGCAAATCCACGGTCTGTGAGCAAAAGATGTCAATGTACTCTACACAAATTTGGAGGTAAGTCTCAGTGCCTAGTGTGCGTTCTCTGTTCACATCCGGAGATTCACGTAAGCGTCTCAAACATTCCCTAACCTTGCCTTGACATATCCTTTGGGCCGAAGCCCAATTCTGTCTGTCTTTGAGATCAACATCTTCCTGTTTCAGTCCATGTTCGTCAGCTGTAAAGCAGTTATATACTAACCCTAAATGTTCATGCGTAGAAACATCCCCGCCCAGTTGCAAAACACGCACGGCTGAAAGTAGAGGGTTAATTAATTTTTTACCATTGTGTATATAATCTTGGTCGTGTAGGCCACGTGCATTTCCGAAGTCATCAAGTGAAGCTGTCAGATTCCAACCCTCCCAATTGACACTCAGACGATTTCCTAGACTAGATCGGTAGTCTTGCAGCATTAGCTGCCTTCTGCGAGAGTCGTCGTCGCTTGAATGTCCGACAATAGGCCCCACAGCAGAGAGACATTCCTTTGCCCACAGTTCGTCAACAACATCCCACTGTCTCCTTACCCACTCCGAATCACAGCAGTTACACGTACAGCATGCAACTAAGACAAGACGAGGTCATTTCTCATGCATAGGATTCACAACAATGACTCGAGCAAATCCCCCTACCTTGTTACATCTGAATGAGTCCAGAATTTTATTGTACCCCTCCTCTCCGGATCCAACAACAGGTTTGAAATTGGAAACACATACGTGACTCTCACTTGGACCACAAAACCCTGCCAAACTATCCCATTTCGGCTCATAAGCAACTCTACCCCTAACCTTTGTCTCGTCCTCAGCTAGTATTACAGGAACTGGTCCCGTAATTCCATGAGCCAGCTTTGCGTTCTTATAAATCTCCGCAACAGCTGCAAAAATTTCAGAGTCCTCACCAGGTATGAACTGTACCCCTTTTTGTGATCCTTCTTAATAGTACTGTAATTAGGTCCTAAGTAATTCAGGCTAAAAACATCACACATTCTCTTACCTCCGTATACCTTCATCACCTGAGCATACGATTTAGTATTATCGCTATATCGATTCCCTCGACTATCACGGTTCAAATTCTGAGCAACGTCTTTCATAAAGTCCCATAACGCACCTCTACCGCCGAAGGCACCAGTTCTATGTGCATTCAAAATATTATTACAGAACTTTAACAGATTGTGTTCAGAAGATGACTCTTTCGCCATCTCCTTCAGAGTTGGCCGCTTCACCTTCAACTATACTATTCTAGCTCTTGCAGACCAGTGGTTTAGTTTTTCTAACCTCAACTTCTTCCTCATGTCTCTGCCATGACGAACAAGCTCGGCAACGGTCAAGTACCCAACTCTCCTACCACCGCATGTAGTCCTACTGCCCCTTTCAGTGATAGCACGATCCTCTCTGACCACCCTCTTCTTGAAGTCATTTTCTTGTGGTATCTGAGCGCACATCGAGCATGTGAGGTCCAGAAACTCTTTCCCATCAGTACAGAATCTAACACATTCAGCATGTCGAAACGCACCACTAACCTTTACTACCTGCTCACCAACGATCAAAGACGCCGAAAGATGAGGTTCACTAAACCAAACAGCCCCTCTCATCTGATCCACTAACAAACCTCTCACAGCATATGACAAACCGTTGTAAATTGAATGCGAAGCCCGAAAACCCCAACACATTAACCCCTTCACAGCATTCGCATCCAAAGCCTCGGTTAAATACGTACCTCCATTGCTGCCCCCTGAATTACCACTGAACCATGAATGCAGGTCCGGCTGATTCAAGTGAGCACTTGTGCATGAAGACCTACTTGGCCTCCCACGCCTCCCCGAAAGCAAGGCAGCTGATTTTGCCAACAGGTTCTGCGCTTCGTCAACGGCCATCATGTGCTTCGATCCTCCAAAGTGGTTGCGCAAATTCGCCTCGAGATTTCTCTTAGGGGGGCACAGGTTCAACAATTCCTTGCAGTAGGGGCACTTAACTTTGAACCATAAACTTTTAGGGTTTGGGGTTTCGATGTTACCGACGACCGAGAAAGGCTGCACACCAACGTCCAGCCCCTGATTCACCTCCTCCATTATCGAAATCCCCTCCAAGATCAGTTCCTTGTGCCTGGACGGAGATAACGGTACAAATTTTCCCTTTGTTGCAACGGATGCGGGGTGGTCAAAGAAATTTACGTTGTGCTTCCGGCACCAGTTCTTCACATGTTGGGTACTGGGGAGGTGACTGGACTTGAAATTCGAGAACAGGTTCGCAACAGTAGTGTTGCTGTGATTTCCGCTGTCACCACCACATTCTTTACGGCATTCCAAACAGAAAACCTTGACGATCCCTACACCATCTTGATCCCACGACTTCAACACCCAATCGTTGTCGTCTAGCGACACATCCTTCAAATCCTTCCTCAATCTCTCAGCCTGCCTTAGGTACCGGTCCATGACGTCTTTGGGAATCAAAACAGATTTCCAGCATACCTCATTTTCTTCGGTTCCATTATCTTCGCCGCTAACCCAATAGGACCCTAGAGGCTCCACCGACAATTCGACTGTAGGATCTGGATCACCTGAATTTATATACGACTCCACCGCAGGCTCGAGTTGACGGTGTGTTTCTGCCTCCAACCTCCTCCGCTTGGCTGGAGCAGGGTTGCCATCGCCTACAGGTATTACATGCACCTCCTCCAAGATGTCGTTCAATGCCTCGATTTTCTGCCAAATCCTGCAATTGTCTTCAACATCCCAGAATTCGAAAGGCCAGTCCAACACCTTCGCGGACTCTAGCCTCTCCCGTAATGAGGCATACGATTGACCGTCGCCAACCTTCACCTTCCCGAAATATTCAGCATCCGCATCCTCGTCTTCCTTCGTCCACAGCTTAATGTGTCTCTCCCTCGGCGCAACCATCAACCCACAAAAAACCCTGAGGTACAAGGATCACGCGAACCCTAAACCTGAACCTGCAAGACCTCCAATACCCTGATCCGAAAGGAGCTATGAACCCGATGCGCACAGAGAAAACCGAAGACAAGAACGCCGTGCTCGTTGTTCAGCAAAAGAAGTGAAATATCGAGCGCAAAAGAAGTGAACTACCGCAAACCCGAGCGCAAACCCTACCCACAAAAACCACAACTACGAGCAAAAGCAACATGCACAGGAAATTGGATCAGCCACTGTGAAGAGCGCCAAACCCTAGAGAGACAAATTTCATTGGCGGCAAAATATCACCTTTTCTTTTCATCCACGATCGACAAACGTTACTTTCTCTTTTTCATCCATCTGAGCATTTTTCATCCATCTGAGCACAGTAATGGACTCTAAATAAAATTATTCTATAATTTCTTTATCCTATAGGGTATTTTAGTAAAAAAAAATTTAAATATGACACTTTACTTACCACTCTATCTTACTTATAATTTAGTATCCATTGATTTTTACACCCTATATTACCTCCAAGTTTTTTCTAATTTTTTGACACCATGAATTAATACCTCCCTATATTATGCCGCACGTTGTTTGCTAAAAAATTCTAAGTGACCCCCCCGAGATTATGTCTCACTTCACTATATCTTTCAATCCGTGCGGTCAAACTTACCAAAAGTTTCACCACACACTCTCATACAACTCTAGTACCAGAAAAAGTTTCACCACACACTCTCCTACGATTAAATTTTCAGAAAAAATATTTTGTATCATTTCGTGTTGAATGCCCTAAAAATGGTTGTTTTGTAGTGATTTTGAGGGGAAAATGTCTTGGTCATTTAGGGGTTAAATCATATAGACGGATGGTATGGTAAAAGGGGGTGTGGACAAAAGTTGGCCCCTATTTTTATGTTGAGGGGGCACCCTATTTAGACGAAGGTGGGCCCTTCAAGGATACTTTGGGGCCATAGGTCCCAAATTTGGCGCCAAAAACTCCAAAAAAAGTTTTGGACCCTTGAATTTTTTTTAAAAAGACAGAAAAAGAGGCCTACCCCTAGCCCATCCTCATTTGACATCGGTCTACATGAAATAAAGAGTTCACATTTGCAATGTTGTTTACAGACCTCAACTATAAAGATTTTTTCAAAGAAGCTATGTGTATTTGCAGCATGAGGCACCTACAACATTATATGTCAAGGTAGGGTGTACTTTTCTTTATGTAAAGGAGATGTTGCCAAGTAAGAATTGTTTCTAGAAAGCAAGGATGGCAGGGAATGTTAGAAGCATTCCAAGGACCATATTCCATGTCATTAACCTATCGAGAGCACACTTAATCTTAACCCTTTAGTGCCCACGAGACCCAAAATGTGACTCTGGAGGTGTTAACACTCAATATGCATGAAATCCATGAGGAATTAGGTTTTGAAATGTAAAGTTCATATTTGCGCACACATTACATGAACACTCCACAAAAATCATATCATAATTTGGAGTTATAGAACTCATGAGAAAGCCAGGAATACAATAAAAAATACATCAAAAACACTAAAATACAGTGATCACCATCCCGCATACTATGATGTATTTCATACATGCAGAATGATTTTGGTCTTAAATATTACGTTCTTTGAATATGTCAAAAAAAATTCTTGTCTTTAGTGACAAAAAACATTTTATCACATTTTTACACATTTCGGGCAAGCGGGGAAAGAAACTTCATCATTTTTACATTAAACCTAAAGATCGTCATAACTTTCACTTTTTATTTTTTCTACAACAATGTGGTGTAAACCTTCTTATTGGCCGTTTAGATTGTCATTCTAAAACATATTGAATTCTCAAAAAAAAAATCGTGAATTTGACAATTTTTAAACCTCCACTCTTTGCACACTTGTTTTGAATATGCTACACCCCTTCTCTACCTCTAAAAATTGTTGTATACGTAACTAACATCATGCTCAACACAATGGTAATAGATTTAGACCTTGTGTAGTGCAAAAATTTAATACCAAGTGAAGTCAAATTTTGCTGATCCACTCAACGCAGGGAAGAAAGTGAACCATTTTCTTAACTTCAAACACTATAATCTTTCAATCCGTGCGGTCAAAGTGTATGAAATTTTGTGAGTATGTTTTTATGGAGATCCTATGGTCAAGAAGAAAAATATAAGGTTTTATTTCCTTCCTTACTCATTGCTCTAAAATCAACAATTTTGAAGTGTTTTTGGTGTGAAATTGTCACGGGCTTTTAGGAATTAAGAGAATCTTCATTGTTTTGTGGCTGTGGATCTCTCTTATCACATACAAAACTTCCGTTTTGATTTGTATATGTTTGAAACGTTTTGGTATACAACTAAAATAGAAGGCACTACAGCCTTGGTGTAGTGGTTTGAGTCATAGTTCACCGATTCAGTGATTATGAGTTCAAGTCCCCATGCCGACGTAGTGTCTACCACCGTAGGCCATCCAATTATGGTGGGGGGTCTCAAGACCTCATTGTATGGGTATCCAAAAGCCCTTGGGGAGGATGACATGTCGGTTGTCTCTTACGCACTTAGTGTAGAAAAGTGTTTATCCTTGAAAAGGGGGAGTAGTTCTATTACACCCTATGTCCTGTGGTCATGGGCTTAGTGAAGAGAATGAACAAACACTATATTCTCGCCGGTCCCCAACGGGAACCGGAGTTCCTTTTCTTCTTACAATTAAGTAATCATATATAAATGTTTTCTTCACATATGATATGTCAATGCAAAGCTATCAACCTAGTGCACATGTAAACCACTTTCAATCAAAGTACAATTTTTTTTGCAAGAATCTATTGATGGATAAAGTAGTTTACCCTCCAAAATCCACAATTTTCATTACCAATATATGGTAACTTTAAACACTATAATCTATTCCATCAACCGTTGGATGTTGTGCAAATTTTCTCCAAAGATTTAGGTCATGGTTTGAGCTCAATTTTGTAAGGTTGGATACTAAAATTAGACATTGTATTCCATCAAAGTTAGTTCAGAGAAAAAATCACCACATTTATTGGGTTTGAAGAAACATGAGCTAAGTGCTAAAGGGTTGAGCTATCTGTGCCAGAAAGCCTTCCATTTTTTGTGTGTGGATAGAAGAAAGCTGTGGCTACTACGTGATCTTATGTCTATTGCCAAGGTGGTTGGCACATGGCCTGCTTGAGGTCACCTCTCTTCTTTGCCGTCTCGATAGAAGAATTGTCCTCATTGTCAAAGATCTTCAACAAATGGTGTTCGATCAATAGCGGTTGATAACCTTTTGTGGTTTTCACCATTCCATGGATGTTTGAATTGATATACTTGCAGGCAGGATTCATTACACCAAACACTGCATGTAGTGCAGACCTAGCCATTTTGAAATACCTACACTAATTCCAATTCATGCAAATTAGAGTGGTCCACTGCAATTCTTAATCCACATCGAATGATGTTCCTCATTAAATAGTGTGGGATGTTTCAAAATTGTTAACACAGAATTAATGTGGAATATGTAGAAGTGGTGGCCAGCGATGGTAAGGTGGCAGCAAGCAATGAAGAAGTGTGGTGGCAAAAAATAGCATGACACAAATTAAAATGTGTCCACATCAATTGTGTTCCAAAACCAAAATGGATGTGGTCCACGTCATTTTTCACCCACATTATCAAAAAAATCCACACTGTTTTTTTAAGGAATTTAAAAAGCAGGAATTGGTACCGATATCAACAACGGGGATCATAACACGCTTACCAGCTGCAAAAGCTCGAGAACAAACTCGAACATTCTCAAACATAGCACAAACCGTGATATAAAATGGTGATTAACAAAGACAAACCAGTGACAATCAAGATCTGAAAACACGCACAGACACGAAGTTACTCGAAAGTAACTCAGGACATTGTTACCGTAGGAAACCGAAAGACACAAAATGTGGCATAAAACAATGGTGAGACCATCGTCCTAGGCATTAAAATGATTTCGAGGCGGTGAAGTGATTGTGCTTGTAAGCTACAATCACAGGCTCACCGCGCGCGCAACTTAGAAGAACAGACCTATGTACGAGAACCGGTACCTTGACAAACCAAGACAAACCACTTGCAATCAAT
This sequence comes from Bryoerythrophyllum caledonicum, assembly GCA_963971425.1. NCBI lineage: Eukaryota > Viridiplantae > Streptophyta > Bryopsida > Pottiales > Pottiaceae > Bryoerythrophyllum > Bryoerythrophyllum caledonicum. The sequence goes on along the minus strand of OZ020524.1, from coordinate 14,517,416 downwards.
ACCGCAGAACATGTAGCAACACAAACTTGAACATAACCTGGAAATGTAGCAACACAAACTTGAACAGAACATAACCTGAACATAACCTTGTTACCCACACAAACCAGAGAGGCATAAAATAACGTTATCCGCCGTATATAGCGTGGTGAATTTACCTAGTGGTGAATTTACAGGAGGAGGTACAAGTGGTCTAGATCTTGGACGCGAACCCCAAGCCCGCGGCCACCAAGTCGTCCTTGGACTCCACGGAGGGCTGCTCGCGCGCCACCTTGGCGATGAGCTTGTTCTCGTCCGGGGACCCACCCTCCAGGAACGCGCCCGTGACCTTGCCGTCCTTCACCCAGTAGGCGCCGAACTTGGAGCCGGGCGCGCCCGCACCCTCGCGGCCCCACAACACCGCCTCGCCCACGTTGTCGCCGTAGAACTGCCACGACAGGTCGAAGGAGCGCGAATAGAAGAACGGCAGGTAGTCGTAGTCGTCCACCACCTCGCCCTTCTCCGCCGCCTTGATCGCCTGCACTTGTCACATCAGCTTCATTGTTAGATACTCGGTGGATGCCAGAAATAAGTGCGGAGGCTGTCAAAGGATTCTATGCTGCGTGTGTTCTATGGAAATGAATGGACACGAGTATGAACAGAAAGTTGTATACAATGGAGATGATTGAATAATCAAAGACTAATCTAAAGAGGGGAGTTATTTTAAGGTAGCAAACATCTTGCAAACTGAGAGTGCTACCCTTGAATGTCTTTGAGGAGAAGGTTAAGGTTTAGACGAGAATAGCTAGGCTTGAGAAAGTGAAAGCATTCAATACACACCTGAACAGCCTGCATGGCAGACTTCCTTGCGTGATCCACATGTTCCACTCGCCGTGTGTCGCCGTACATCTTCAGTGGGAACGTTGCGACATCGCCAATAGCGTACACGTCTGGGGCGCTTGACTTAAATGTGGAATCAACCTGCAATCAAAAAGAAAGTGGGTTCATCAAATTCCTGATGCCAACAGTTCTGTAATTTGAGACCAATTATTTCCCTGTTTCAGTGTTCTGGGCCCCTACCAGCATATCCGGGGTTCAAAACAACATGTATAACGAAGGTTTGAGCAGTACTATATAAAGTACCGAGAAGAAACACAAACCTTAAAGCCACCCTTCTCCTCCTCCAACAAACCCTTGAAAGGCGTCAACAGAGGCTTCGCACCAATTCCCACCACCACAAGGCTGCTGTCCAATGAACTACCATCCTTCAGAATGGCTTTCGTCACCTGCATCACCCATCCTGAAATGTTAAATTGCAAAGCCAGGTAGGTATTAAAAAAAAAACCACCTCTTTCATCAAGAACTCGATAGGCATATCTTTGGTACGATATCACACCCATTCTAAACTAAAACAGGATAGAAAAGCTCCTCAGAGTCTCACGTAGCCATCGTCGTCTTTCTCAAAAGCAGTCACAGATGTTCCCTTGATGATGGTTACACCTTTACCCTCATAGTAACCCTCGTAAAACGAAGCAAGCTCGGGTGTAAACAGACGAGGCACTGCAAAACAAACAACACATCATTAATTGAATGCACACAAGTACTAAAAACATATGAAACTACACTAATTAGAACCATTAATTCAGCCAGTTTGCAGAGGGACCTACTGAAGCATGGATCTGGGAACACCATGGTAACTTTAATCTTGTTGACAGTCAGGCACGCAGCCAATTCCAGGCCAATGTAGCCTCCTCCAACGACCAATGCTTCGTCTCCCTTGCGTGATTTGATGGCCTCAACAAGCTTATCGGCATCACGCACATCCCTAAGGTAGAAAATTCCCTTGGCATCAGCTCCGGGGGTTTTGAAGTCGGCAAGATTAAGGAACTGCAAGCACTCACATCAGTTAGAACAATGAGCTCCATTGTGTTTCTTCTTTGATGATTTTTTTTGTAAATCCAGGATAGTGCACTGACCGTTGAGCCTGTTGCAACAAGTAGAGTTCCGTACTGGTAGACGTCACCCTTGTCAGTGGTCACGGTCTTGTTCTCCACATCGGCCTTCACTATCTCAGTCTCTAGTTTCAGCTCAATACCTGGTGCAAGTCATAGAAGAGGATGTTAGTGTGTTAATGATGTAGGTAATGATTTCTCTCCTCGTCAATTAAAGCACTTGCCTTTCTCAGCGTACCACTCCGGCAGTTGCTTCTCTCCTCCACTTCCGACACACACATGGAATCCTGGAAGCCGGGCAGGAGCTATCACGGAGCAAACAACAAATCCTCTTATTAGAAGAAAAGAGAAAAGTGTTCTCATGGATTAGAACACTGCTTATATAAAATGTAAATCTTGCTACAATAACAAACACGAAAACTCGAGCAAACACCGAGGAGAGTTCCTCTACAGCAAGATAGCTCTTTTCTCACGAGATGTGCGGTCATTGGTTTCAAGAAGAGGAAAAGTAAACTATGGAATGAACATATACAATCAATTGAGATGGAACACCGATTTCAGGTGAGATCAGTTCTTACAATCAGGGAACATGTAAGCTTTGCTCAGAGCAGGGCGCTCATAAGGTGCCGCCTGTCGTACAAATTGATTGCATCATATTTCCATAAATAAAACGTGGTACAACCAATCTCCACTAATTTGCACAAATCAATCGATGAGAGAACACTCTTCAGAATCAACAATTACAGAATAAACTGAAAGTCATTACATGAGTTCAAACCTTTTCCCCAGAGAAGATGGTCAGCTCTCCAGGTTGCAACCCAAGTTTTACAAACTCACGAGCAGCATAACCCTGCGCAAACAATGACAGCAACTCAGAAGTTCATCTCCACACCCACTTCTAAACTTCAAACCCCTAATTGTAAACCGGAATCAAACAATGACCATGTCTCTGAAATCTTGTCAAACGTGCATTCCAATGAAGTCTGACTGTGGCCTAATCACCCAACTATTCAACAAGATACCCCCTGCATTATTCTACTAGTTCTTCACTCTTAATAACAATGGATTAGCATGGCGGCCTCCAAACTCAAAGTCAGAAGTAGTTTTAAGGAGAGTTCATATAGAACCATGTATCCTGGCCGCCTTTTGTTCTGATAATAAATTGATTGAGAGCTTATTAGGCTGATTTAATCATTAAAAATGAAAGATGAGATATCTTTGCCTGACTTTACAAATAACTCCAGAAAATAATTAAATCTAGATGTTGATCTATCAACCAACGGAACGCCCTTCCATCTATCTGAAATGCTTTTATGGACCGATTCATCTTGAGGATGTCGTTATAAACCAGATGGATCTACTCAGATCCTTAGACAAATTTTCTAATAGACCACATCCTTCTCAGACAATTACACCTCTCAAAAAACCGATCCCTCTAGAAGACTTACCCCAGCGACGCCTCCTCCCACCACAATGTACTTGCGCAATATCGCAGCCATGATGGAACTCTTCAGAGCACTGCACCACCAAAAGAAAAAAAAAACTCGAATCTAAGCAGATAATCAACAAAACCCACAGGTGGTCAACACAAAAAACTCCACTAAACCCTAAAAACCCACAGGAGCCCGAATTCGCATACGAAAAGCTCAGAAGGAGTGCGAATTTAACGAAAACTAGAGGCCATGGCCATGTCAATCTTCACCCAAACACCAGACTGCAGCGCTACCTAAGACAGATCGACCCCGTGAGCAAAACCCAGCTCGTGAAACTCCCTCAGATGCCACCAACGGCGCGCATTCTCAAAAAGTAGCTTGGAGGAATCGCGAGAATTCAGTCAAACCTACACCGAATTGCGATTTGAGAAGTGAAGTGGATTCAGGAAGAGAGTAGCTTGAGGACTCACCAAGCCAGAGCGTGATCGCGAGACGGGCGGAGAATTGGTGCGGCGAGGTGAAGACGGTGCGAGCAGGTCGAAAGTAGAACGTTTGGTGCGGTTTCCGTCTGTTTGGGAGCACGGAGGACGTTTGTCGGGAACCAGGCGAACGCGGGTAGGGAACGACGAGAACGACGTTGGGAACAGGATTCTTTCATGGAACAGGAAAGAGTCTAGGTAGCTTCATCTTGTGTCTGTCCTTCCTTCTTTTACAAGTGGCCTTGTGGTCACAACATGACCTCAACTTTTTAGGTGGAGTAGCAGAAAAGAATGAAGAAAAAGAGATGGCTCGGTGGTCATTTGTGTGTGGCCGGCCTCGGAACGTTGTTGAATGGTGCATTATGAGGTCATTTTCTCTCTCTCTTTCTTCTTCTTCATTTTGTTTTTTTGTTTTTTTTAGACCATTTCAGATAAACAGTCGTCCACGAGAATTGTAATCGTATTAATACACTCGCCTACAATGGTTGGGCCATATCGGGCCATTTTATGAAAGCGTGCACTCTTATCTTGAAATGCCAGGCTAAGATTGTAGCGCTTGATACTTATTGTGATGAAATTCAGATGTGCAGAATGCGCACACAATATCAATAATACCATGCGATCAGGGCAGCTACGTTGAAGGGCGGGACCCAGAATAAATCGGAATAACTTGATACGTTGAGGAGTAAGGACATCACCTGTAGTGAATTCTATGTGGTGGTCGTCTGCAAAGGAGGAAATCGACGCGGATGAAGTACTCCACTTGCGTAGAAAGAACTAAAAACTAACCAACGTTGCTGCAGCTTCAAGTCCTGTCTCGTGGTTTAGCTCATTTTGAATCCCGCCTCAGCAACGAACAGGTTCTGCATTCCGTTCGGTCTAGTGTGATCAATCACTGTCCAGACGATAAAATCTATCGTCTATCGATAATGGTTCTGTTGGACATCCTCAGTTACCCAAACGGAAATCGCCTGAAATGTGGAAATCTTCTTCGCATTTCAGTGACACAGCAGCTAGTTGCAAGAGGACCAGAAACTTGAAGATCGCATGAGTGTAACTCTGTGCACCAATTCTCATTATACAACGCAAATCCCTAGTCCCGCATGCCAGTGTCTGCGTGAGGCTTAAAATTAAAAGCGTGCGCACTAAGTTCAAAAGCAAGTTACACAACGTTTCCATAACGACATTTGTACATATTTGGTTCTCTTTCATTTCCTAAGGCAAGTCCACAAGACTTCCGAACATCGGCATCAACTGATCTTCTCTCTCTTTCAAACTTGAGATAATTACTCCTCACAGGAAGACAGCATGCAATTCAGAGACTGTTGTTTGATGAACAGCATCCCAAATCGAAGTGCTATTGAGATATCTAGTAAAGAGAGGTAGAGTCTTGATTGACATACCTCAGTGACCAGAAGTCCGTTGATAAAGATATGTCACGGTCGCATTATTCGCGACGTGCGTCCATCCTTTTCACAAGGCGATCAATAGTAAAGTGAGAATTGGAGTATGCACTGACCTCGTTACCGAACACGGAGTTTGAAGGAATCCAGAGGAATTTCGATCCACGCGGGGCCATGAATACACAGGCAGGCAACGTCAGTGCCCATACGACTATGTAAGCCACATTGGATGCTGAATACATCGCAATGCTCAAGCTCATCTCATGGCTACATGAGATGACAGCTCAGCGACCACAAGCAGTTCTAGCAATAACAGGCAAGGTCTCGACCATGTCATTCACAGGGATGATATTCCTGTGAATGATGCCAGTACAGGGTATCACTCGAGAATATCAAAGGTGGCCTGAGGCATGGAGCAAACAAATAGCTTACATATTCTCACTCCACGAAAAAAACTCCCACCACACTAAAGAATGTTTTACTGTGACTCACTAGCTAAGGCCGCTAACTCCTACAAAGACCCTGGTGACTTACGGACTCGCCTGGCAAACCTTGGACCTTTGGATAAGCTCTTGGGAGACCTTGCAGGCTTCTGTTTCGTAATGGACAAAATTTGACTGGGTGAGCGCCGCTTAGAACCCGAACCAACCTTGCGAGTTGGTGGCACGCGGATTGGTCCCGCAGGCACACCCTTCTTTAAAGCGCTCCCTCTCGGTGTAGCCGATGGAGGAGTTCGCATGGACTGAGGGGGAAGAGGATTGTTGGGCTTCCACACGATGTTGTTCTTCAGCACAAACTTGACTTTCTTCTTCTTTGTTGAGTTGGACCCTGGCGTCTGATCCGCTCCATTTGATTTCCCTGGGGGTGTCATCATTAGCCTTGGACTCAAAGTATTCTCGCTCAACGATGGCTCAGAACCTTCCACAGCCTTTCCTCTCTTCCGCTTCTTCTTGCCACCGCTTTCAGTCGGGGTCGCCTCTCCGCATGAACCATTGGACCTAGCTTCTTGAACACTCTCAGCGGCAATGGAAGCAAATTTCTGCTCTAAGTTTGAAATTACAGAGTCATTCACACTCACATTTATCACTGAATCTGCTTCTCTCATCCCCGACAAATCTCCAGCTCCTGCCTGCACTTGTTCACTCTGCTCGGACATCGTCGCTGTGCCTCCTGTTCCGACTGCTTCATAGAAACGTTGGAATTAGTCCAGGTACCGTTGAACATATCCAGTGGAAAACACGCAGCCACAGCTCTTACTACACAGCATACGGATGAAAACGAACGACAACCATAGTTGCAGACGTACAGCTGGAATTCAAAATTTAGAAGCTTCCTTTTGATCATCATGACAAAAATCTGTGCGCAAACCAATGTCCGTCAACCTTCCTATCTTAAACCCATATTACTTGATGCGCCCTTGTTCACTATACTTCAAGAGCCTTGCATAGACGGCTAACCCGTCAACAAACTCACACTCAGCTCCCCGCTCGATAAAATGGGGCATTTCACAGCTTCGACCAACCCGTCCCTTCAGAAATGATAGTGCGCCATAAACCTACGCCTGAGCTCTATGCGTACCTGCTGGCACAGAACTACCCTTCCCCACTCCCCCTCTCTTGGCCCCCTTTCTCTTGCTCGAGGCTTGGACTTCGGCAATCTCGGCAGCAGCGGCGGCTTTTTTCTTCCCCTTCTTCTTCTTCTCCGACACAGCATTCACGACCTGATCATCAATCTGCTCAACGTCAGCCTTCTCGGCTCCAGTTCCTTGTGTTGTTTCCTCTGATCCACCCTTCTTCACTACGGTTGAAGTCTTTTTCTTGAGATTTTTCTTTTTCCCATTAACGCTCACAACGTCAGCGACTGAGGGTTCCACCAGATTCAAAATAGGCGAGTCTGAAGGGTTTTCATATGGAGTAGGAACGTCCTTAATTTCCTTCACTTTCCTCTTCTTTCCGGCACCATTTCCTGCAACCACTATTTCCATCGTGGCCCTTTTTCCAGCTTGCCTTGCCGATTGCCTGGTAGGAACGCTAGCACGAACTTCAGCCATCTCGACGTCAATGTTACCACCCCCCATCATTATCGAACTTAGATCAATACCTGCAGCAGCAACTAGTTTCTCCAACTTGGCATATTCGGCGTTTATTTCGTACAAAATCTTGCGGTTAGCCTGGGGAGTAGACTCCACAGAAGCTAGCTCGAAAAGGCGGGCACCCAGTGGCAATGATACTACATGCGGTCCAAAGCTGTTCTCATCAACTACACTACCATCTTGCGCGCTTTTCAAGAAGGTTTGGGCTTCTTCCAGCAAGGGCATGAACACACACTCTTTGACTCTCTTCAACAAGGACTTGTCAGGAGCGCCCGCGAGAGTCGCGTAGCATGGCTGCAGCATCAGCCTTAGCGTCCCAGCAGAGATAGGCTGAAACTTCCGAAGCTCGGTAAGAAAGATGTCCACAAAGTGCAGGTTCACCCCCAAAGCTGGATACTGGTCGTTGGCAAGCAAAGACCTCTCAACCAACGCATTCATGTATTTTCCAATGGTTTCTTCGTCCCACTTGCTCTTCTGAAGAAGAGTGAACACTCTTATCAGAAATTGCCTCAGGAGACGGTAGAACTTGTCCAACCTCAACCTGTCAATTCCACCCCACTCCCGTCTCATTGTCGTGAGAAAAACTTCGAAAAACGCCAAAGACGTATTCGCATCCAGGCTTTCGAGAATGCCTGCTAACTTGTTAATGAGATCCCCTTGCACATGGGCCTTGTCCGAGTGCCACAAGCAATAGAACAATCCTTTCCATATTTTTTTCAGCTCATCCTCTCCGACTTCCTGTACACAGCGCACCGGAGAAAACTTGGATAAGAAACCTTTGAATCGTGCATGAAACCGTATCCTCCAGGGTTAATTCGACACAGCATTATAGATACCCTCTCGTTCCCAAAAACCTCCAAACACAGATCAGGAACAAAAAAAAATACACAGTGAGGCGGCACTTCTACTTTCGCAAAAATTTGCCCAACAAAAAATTTAAAGAAGATCGAAACAAACTACAACATCGACAAGGCAAGGTCAGACAGCTGATCCTTCTCAGGCACACCTACCCTAAAACCCTAGGTCGCAGCTGACTAATCAGGGTTTAGTCCCACGCAATTAGCGTAATCCTAGTTATCGCGAGAAACTCACGCACTAGATGCTACTAAAGTAACAGTCGGTACTAGAGCAACGGACAACGACTGGAACGAATCCAAACGAGCGAATTCCGCAGTTATCAACCGCAATTCTTTTTCAAAACCAGAGCGCGTAACTCAAACAGACTAAATATCCTGCCAGAACGAAGATGTATCTCGAGAAGAAAAAGGACGGTCATTCTAGCAAGACAGTTCTCCGTGCATGCACAAATTCCACTTTAACTTGCACTGTATCACCCCATTCAAGACCAAGAGACATGTATCTGGTTCGCAATCCGAACAGTCCAAGACACGTACAGTCCACGAACACCACATATACAAACCACGAGTCACGCGTCGTCGAACTAGGCGGCCATATTCACTACTAGACGACCTATCTCACTCCCCCGGACAGACGAATACACGGATTCGCAGTAACAACTGACAATATTCAGTTTCCATCGATCAAAGACACGAACACTACGACAACCGCTACGAACTTACAACGCTGCAACTCAGTCATTCGAAACTAACTCCATCACTAATTACTATCGAGAATTTCTCATAGCGACTGAATAAAGCACTACGACTCACACCTAAGAACGCAAACGCGCCAATTCTCATTATCTAAACATGACGACTCAGATGTTAACGATCAACCGATAAATAAATCGCAGATTCAACAGGAAGAAGTGCAAGCAATCCTCAATTGCGAACAATTACCCCCGCTAGTACAGACGAACTCACCTTCTGGCACGAGAGCCAGAGCACCAGCAACGACAGTCCCTTCTCCCGCGTCTTCTTGTCCGCAGATCCCAACTTCCGCGCGAAGTTGTTCTTCTCCACCACGCCTCCCCCCGCGTCTTCCATTGTGCTCGCCCTCTCTCCCTCAGAAGCGCGGCAAGCGCGCCCCCCTCCCTCTCCTTACCAATCACCTCCTCAACAAACAACAAACAATGCCGCACTCCACTGAACGAACCTCCGGCCTTCAAAACTGGACTCTAACAAATGGAAACTCTCACAATGACCCTAGCATCCGCGATACGGGATGAAAACGGGAGGGCGGAGGAGCTGCAGATAGAAGACAGGGAGAGGAAGCGATCTAAACCGCGACGGGGGCCAGAGAGCGGCGAGACAGCAGCGGCTGGCAGCGAGCGGCGAGCTCCATAGCCGTCACTGCGAGAGAGAGAGAGAGTGAGAGCGAGAAAGCTTCCCATCGCGTTCAGTGTGAGTTTTCTCTTCCGGGAAGACAAATGCCCTAACCCGTCATCCTATCCAAAACCCGACACACTCTCATTATGTACGCGGCCAGAAGATCACGCCTCTCGGTGTTCGGCCGCGGGCGCGGGCTGGGGTTCCGGGACCGGATTCGTATTGGCCCGCGGCCGTGACGGCGCCGTAAGGGATGGTATCGTGAAAGCGCCACTGTTTCTAAAACCGTTCCTGTACCTAAAATGCTCATTATCTAGTTTTAGGGCATATTTGAGACACTAGCGGTTTCAGGGAAGTCATGGTTTTGGGTGGCGTTTCCTGATGCGAATTCAAATTTGAAGTGCGGACCCTAATTCCAATATTGTACATTCAATACCTGGGTTTCATTCGGGTTTAGTGAGGTTATCTACCGGGTATGTGGGATTGCAGTATTTACTGGACGAGTTAGGGTCGGGTATCAATTGGGTGTGCGATTGGGTGAGGGAGGGTATCAGGTGTGTATCGTTCAGATATACCTCGGGTATGATTATAGCATCACTGGGTATTGTGTAAGTATTGAAAGTCGTATGAGGGTGACTTGACTTGGGAGAATCTACGAGTGTAACTTATCATCATCTAGATAGTGGGTACATTTCATCACGACTGGTCGTCGTGGAAATCACTAGAGTTTGCCCGTCAGACTTTGGCACAAATTCTCACAACATTCATTGAAAGCATATCAATCCTTGGAACTTAAATTAGAATGCAAATCAAATAGAGATGGAGTTTATGGTTTTTGTTTCTAGCATGTTATTTATGTATGTCATGGTATTTTCTAAATCTATGTATGAATCATAAAAGTAGTAAGAACTCCGGCCTTCAAAAGGTCGGCGTGAATAAAGTGTTCGTTTGTTCCTAGTACTATATCAATGTCCAGAAGACAGAGAAAAGTGGATGGGAACTACTACCCCTTTTCAAGGGTAGACACTATGGGAAGTGGCAGGTGAAAAGGAGAAGTATCTCCTTTGATAGGAGGATATTAAAAGATTAGAACAAAGAAAAGAGTAAACTAATTGGTTGGAAGGAGTAAATATGGGTTGTTTTTTTTTGTTTTGTTTTTATATATATATATTTATTTATTTATTTATTTTACACGTGGAATGTTAAAGAAATTTTTAGAGTCAAGGAAAGGTAGTTCGTAAGTCAAACGTAGGGAGAGGTAAATTGAGACTGCTTAACACTAGTATGTGCCAAGAATGGAGCTCTAGTAAGAATTTAAGGAGAAAAGTTCAAAAATAAAGTAAAATAAATTCTAATGTGTTGCGAAGTTGAGCTAAATAATGAGAAGTTGAATGCGGAAAAAGGGAACTACTGTTGACTTTTAAGAAGAATGCTAGGCCAATTATAGGAGATCTCATGCGCATGAGATCTCCAATAAATCGTACTTGGTCTCTGTTAGTTGCAGATGGCGTAGATCTTTCTGGCACTTGAGTAGGTAGTGGAGGATAGATTGGAGGTCCTGGACTAAGAGGGGCTCTACCACGATGTCCAAAGTTCAGAGATGCATCTAATCTTGGCCTTTGAGTAGGGGGTTGTAGAACCGCATCTATCAAGGGTAGGAATGGACGATGTCGACTCTGAGGAGATGGTGGTTGGGTGAAGGGTATATTGTGATCTGGAAGACCAGAAAATGAAAGCTCTTGTTCCAGTTGCGGAACATCTGATACTGACATCGGTTGGAGATTTGTCTCGACGGACTGTGAAAGGTTTACATCTACTAGACTATCAGATCTTGAGGAGCAATACCAAATGGTATTTGACATAGGGGTGTGAGACGTACTAGAGGTTGGCTGCTGGTGGGGTTATAACTGTGGATGGTTAGCTGGTGCAAAAGTGTCTTTATATTGAATTTTGTTAGTGTTAGGGAGATATTTTAGTGTGTAGGCAAAGTCAACTTCCTGTGAAATTTAGACAGTTGTCAAGATATGTGAGGACCGTTTAACTTTTTGACATAATTTATTGGACGGTGGTTTTGGCGGTAATGAATTAATTATGTTGGTCACAAGTCAATTGTCAATTTGGCGGGGTATTTGATATAGAAATCGAATCTAGAGCCTTTGTCATTGAGCTTGGAATAGTAATATTGTAGTATTCATAGTGTTGAATAAAAATGACTATGGGGGATCTAGGATTGTGGGTATTGGTTGGTTGTTTTCAATTTGTCGTTTGTGTAGTAGTATAGACATAGCATGGTGCGCGGCAATGTTGTTAATATTTTTAAAAGTGTGTTGGATGGTGGTAAGAGGAATATTAAATTTCTCTGTAAGTATTGTTAGTGGCAAGTTGTGTGATGTGGCTCTAGCTCCGGCTGTGAGAATGATGATAGGGTCTACTTTCCAGCCGTGGCTAGTTATACTGTCGATTAACGATTGATATTTAATAATTTTGTTGAGAATTGTTTGAGAGGAGAATCTATCATTACAATATGCAAATTCAATAAATTGTATTGTTAAATTTGGGTTTATAGTGGTGATGAATCATAAAATGTAACATATGAAACATAGTCTAATGATCATTATTCTAAAAATAACCACATAAAGAAAAATGTTTATTTGTTTGCTGTAGCCGCAAGTTCAAAAGTTACATTGTTATTTGAATATGGTGTGGATCTAAGTAATTTGAGATGATACACTAAGTAGATGCAAATGTGGACTCGCACACATATGCTTGGAAACAAATGACCAATCACAACTTCACATGCATGTACTTGATGTTAATTAGTGTGGTTGATCTACATCAATAATGAATCTACACTATATTTAATGAAGGGTGTAGTAAAAATTCAACTATTTGTATAAATAACAACTATTGATTTTGAGTTTTTGGAGGGTCTAAAATTTAAATTGAGGTTGTGTGAGGGTTATAAACTTAATGGCAAAGAAAGCTCAAGCAAAAACATTCATGGGCATAAAAGAACAAGAAGCCCATATTGACCATAAGCAAGAGGTTGTTGGCAACTCCATTGTGACACGTAGACCAGAAATGCTCAAGTATTACTCAATATCAATGAATAATTCAAAGAAAAGCCAAGGACAAAGATTATTAGATGTAGACAACATATTAAGGGTTAAACCATCACCTTGAAATGTTAAATCCTTTCATCTCAACCTTTCTAAGAATGTAAATTACTAGATAAATTTTGTCAATGTCAAATGGTAATCTCTCCCTTGGCTTTTAATGGAGGTCAATCACTTAATCACTTTTATCGATGTCACACAATGAATTCTTTTTCTCATTTTCTCCCTCAATTCAAGTTACAATGTCAAAATGTAAAATTATTTTGTTAACCTCTTTGTCAACATCAAGAAGAGATTCTACCCTATAAAGTCTCTTATTCACTATCATTCAATATATAATCTTTTCAATGTGGAATAGTAAATTTTTTATAATAGGTCTCTGTAAGAAATGTTTGATATTTGAACTTTTTTCAATGCTAGATCATTTATTCTTTTTATCAATGTGAAAACTTTAAAGCAACAATGTGATCCTTTAGCTTGATGTTTATATTGATGATTGGTAAATATTTTTTAAATCAAAATTTTAATGATTCTTTTTTCTATTTTTTGTATAATTGTGCCTTTGTTTAATATTTCTCCTTTGAAATATATTAATTCATCTACTTTCAACAATATCAAGATTTAATGTGTCATGTAATTGAACATCATCACACACAACAAGATTGAATGCTATAACAACATTTATTAATCAAAGATCATACACATAAAAGTGCACATGTTGCACACTCTTAAATGAAAAAAAAAGGAATCATACATGTAGGCAAGCCTCTTTTGCTCCACCAAGAGAGAATCAAAGAATGCAACTTGCAGGTGGATATGGAACGTGTCAAGCTTTACTTAATGGCAAAATCACCATGATCTCTAGACAAAGCTAGCAACAAGAACTCCAAACTCTCTCACAAAACTTGAATTGACAAGAGTATCAAGCCAAAGAGGGTTCCTCCATTCCAAACTCAAATCCTAGGCGAATGAAATAATTTAGTGGATGGAAAATGCATGAATGGATCAAACACCATCAAACACAAACTCAATTGTTAAAATACAACTAATTCATCCAAATACTAATTTGATATGGTCAGGCACTAGATGGCACACACCCTGACATGTGTTGTATCAATGAACTTCGTTATAGACAATAGGTTGAGTTCCATAACCAACATCAAATATACAAAATTCATGCACACAAAAGTGTATGTATAGTAAACCCTCAAATCCCCCTTCAAGCTAACTATAGAGACTTGCTAAACAACTTAGACCCATGTAAACACGGAAAAAGGTATGGTGTAGCAATACACCATCCTCATAGTATATGTTGTTGTGAAATAGCCACTAGATGGAAGAATGAGAAAATTTCAAGAAAATGTAGGATGGGTGTAGGGTATAAGGACACTAAGGTACCCACTTTTTATGTCACAATGTCCCATATTTTGTACAAATTTATTTATAGGATACATAAATGAGAGAATTACATTATTATATTTGGTGCAATGATTGACATTTCCTATGGATCTTAGGGTCCAAGGGCAATTTTCCGTTTGTAATCAATAATTAGTTATATTACTAATTTTACTAAAAATGGGGAATTCGATAAAAATTTGAAAATAATTTATTCACTCTTGTTGATTGATAGAGGAAAATAACAAAAATTTGCAGGTGGGCCAAACTTTCAATCAATTAATACTTGGTTTCAGAAATAACTCTAAACTGAGGATTATAAATTTTTAGTGTTGCAATGTATCTCCTCACAAGTTTAGCGTTCTTGAAAAATTCCTCGTAGAAGGGATTAAATAACAAATCAAGACTAATAGCAAACCCCCATTTGGAGCTTAGTTGGTGGTTATGGCATGGAAGAGGGTTGAATATATCCCAATTTTATAGGCGTTGGCTATGAATTTTTGTTAGTTATGGGGAGGCTTACCTTAGTTGATCGACCCAATATGTGAAGAAAAGATTGTAAAGAAACCGGGCGTCAACAGAGGAGGATGGAGAACTAAAGGAGCTCCGATTTTTCTGGTGAGGGCTGCTTTGGAAGTTAGTCGTAGATTGAGAGTAGAGGGCAACAAGAGGTATTGGGCTTGTTGATGATTCCACCTTTACTCAGATCTAGAAGTGTATGAGCTTGGGGAGGGACGTGAAGTGTTGGAGCGGAGTTATGCAAGACAGATCTACGCGTGCAAACTTTCTCGAAGTGGAGAGTGTGCTGAGAAGTAGGACCTTGTTGCAAGTCATCTGTAAGAGCTGGAACTTGATGTGTTGGGCGACTAGGTCTAGACCTCACTCCAGATGAAAAGAGCAAGTGGTAGATCTGTAAGCTTAGGAAAGTACACGTACATAGCTCATACACAGACTCCGAAGGCAGTCCAGATCCAGAAGCATCAACCTAACAAAGCTGGAGCAAGAAGATCAACACAAGTTGCCACCAACGTCTACATTGCCCACCCCTGAGCTACGCACTTCCTTCAACCCTCGCTCTCACTCTTGCACAATTTTGCTTTTGCTTCTTGTTGTTTTTGTTCATGTTATCACTAGATACCCCACAATAAGCACATAGATTCACTTAGGTTTCACAACTAGACCAAACTCACAAAATTCTCACAAACCTCCTAGTCCTAATAGCATACAAACTAGTCAGTACTGCCAACAAAACAGATCTAACAACACGTTAGAAAGACAACACAAGCATTGTCACACTTTTAGGCACTATCTTAGTAAACTTAGATCTATAAAAACCACGCAGAAGCGCTGCTAGCACTACAACAGACAATTAGAAATTAAAAATTGCAAGCATTTTACGTGTTACACAAGCTGTATACATATTAGAAGCGAACAAGTTTTGGGGCATCAAGGAAACCATACGAGCTGCAAGCAGCTCACGGAACACAAGGGTTCAAAACAGTCCAGGAAGGAGCATGATCTGAAGTCGTAGGATCAGCACCAGGATTCGCGACGCAACACAACAACAAGGAGTGGAAACTCAAGCGTCATACAAATCAGCACCATACTATAGGTTTCACTCTCCCACCCTCCCTTTACGCTTTCTTTTTCCATCATATGTAGTAGTTTTGTGTCTTTACGCAACAGCTGCTACTCTAAACTAATAAGCCGGAGTCCAACGAAGAAAGGCCCATCCAACTCCACCTGCACAAGAAGGAAAACGTTGAGTCAAAAGATACATCTCTCTTTGGACAAACCCCAAGCTACGAATACAAAGGCTCACATAGGAGATCAAAGAATGACAAGAGTAGTATTCACTACTGAGGAATATATCGGCAGCCACAAGGGGCACGACTGCTACTTTGATATAGGCGGAGACAGTTTAAGAGAGCACCTACGACTACCACTCAAGACACATCAACAACACTCGATCAAGACGAAGCAACGACCACATAAGAAGCACAACCGCAACACCACAGGGATCAAGACAACAAACATGACCTGCACGCGTCAACCCCAATCATGAAGCAACCAAGATATCAATTCACACCAGACCCCACGCGCGCCGACCCTACTAGACCAGACTCAACCTGGACATCAAGACAACAAAGCCTAGACCCCAGACATTCAGACGATAAGACCAACATCTCACCAACATAATTCCAGGAGCTACACCCCATCAACCTAGTAACATACTACAACATCGAGGGTCTCGACCACCACCTCAAGCACAGCCACCAAGGACCGCTGCAGGACTACAAACACAAGTCTACATGCCTCCTCTCTCAAAGAAAATCACTCGATAGGATCTGCTACAGCTACACGAGACTAGACTTCGACAACAAAATCTGGACGACAACGTGGGACAACGACAAACATTGCAGACAAGTTTTAGACCCAACATGTAAAGCGACAGGCACCGCCAACAATGCTACGCTTACACACTTAAGATCCCCACCAACAATACCATGCAAGAAGACCAACTCCCCCTTGACCTACGCAAAGTGATACAACAACGGACAACAAAGATCCTAGACTCAATTAGAGACAGCACGTCCACAAAGGTAAGTTCTCGATACTCATTGTTTTATGCTGGAAATCCTTGTGTTTGGAAGAAGAGCTCTCGTGGTGCAGGGCAGACAGGAAGCTCACAGGAAAAGGAAGAAAGCAAGTGCGCTCTCGGAGAACAACACACTCGAAGATTGTAGACCAGGAGGGAAACTCTCTTACAAGAAGTTGGAGCCACATCGGACAAGAGCCGAGAAGACACGTACAAGAAACAAACAAGAACCAGACGAGAGAACAAAGCAGGGAGGGTGTGACACTAACAAGAAAGCAAGAAACAACTAGGGCAAGCGAGACACAAACGAGGGAGCGAGACAACAAGGGCGCGAAGCAGAAGAGGGAACAAGAGAATACGAGTATTGAGCGCCTTGTTGCCTCAGACGAGGAAGCGAGTCTGCCACTTCAACGGAGTGTTGTGATCTGATAGCTCCCAAGCAAAAGTGCGGTGCTCTCACCCAGAGTTGTGAAGCTAAAGGGAGGCCAAACACCCCCTTATATACCAATAACCTCCTCACTCATAAGACAAGACCAACCTCAACCATCATCACCAACCGCCAGGGTAGTGCAACCCACACATGCTGAAGACCCCACCAACACTCCACAAGTCTACATCGACTCCCCTCCCAGGGCACATGTAACTCCCCTCCCAGGGCACAGGTAAGTCCCCTTATACCTCTCATTCAAACTCTATCACACCATAATGAGTGTTATTGATACCACTAATGCCATATACAAAGTCCTAGGTAATGATAACACTAAAAACATATGGTTTCATAAAGAGAATGGTGAAAGGCATAATGGAAGTGCTAATGTGGAATGTGCTAATCCTATCGTGTATAGAAAGTTCGTGAAGAAGACTATCCACATTGGAGGAAACCATGTGGACTTTGCCCCACATAGGAGGAGCTTGGAAGGAGTGGAACCACCAACTCAAGAACAAGTTGAAAGCTTTGGATTCAATGACATCAACACCGCCATGGTTAACACCATTGCTACATTCAAAATTCAAGATGCCCCTCATCCACCAATACCAATGTGACGAAGAAAGACCTAGAGGATGCATTGGAAGAAAATAACAAGAGGATGAGGAGAAAGAATAGAGGATACACCGACAAGCTACACAAAGAACTTGTTGCTCAAATGGAAAGCATCCAAAATTCCATGCAAGCTACCATTGAAGCCATGAGAGCCATCAAAGGAAGAGTCAAACCAAGACAAATTGAAGACACACCGTCAAACATGTGAAGAACAAAGACCACACGGTAAAATATACTTACCACAATAATTCATATGGTAAAATATCAATACTATACAAGCACATTAGTATGTTATACCAATATTGTACCTCTCAATATACTCAATACAAATACAGTATATTATACACTTGGACAAAAATACATACAAATACTAATACTAAATACATACATGGATATATATATACATATATATGGATATATATACATATACTTATATACACATATACATACATATATGTATGTATATACTTACATACATTTACTATCATAAAAACAAAAACACACACAAATCTACATTGGTACACCAATACTCATACACAATCGTACTAACAAACACATATCCACATGGATACATGCTTCCACAAGCACATACACACATCCACCAACGCAAATACACTCTCATAAACAAACTAAAACAACCACACATACATACACACACACATACACAAGAAGAAGAAGAACGCCGGTCTCCGAAGGAGCAAAACACACACACACACACACAAATACACAAAGACACACACACAAACATATATCCTCCCATACACATACAAACACACATATTAAACTCACACACACACATACACACAAAAACAAAAACATAAACATAAACATAAACATACGTATACCAATCCACACCCACATATAAACATCCAAAAAACACATAAAAATACATAAAAAACACATAAAAATACAATTTACTTCTATACAACATCAAAAACACACACAAATCCATATCAAAAAAACTATACACAAATTCACAGAAACATCACCAAAAACACACATCCAAATATAACACTAAAAAAAAACAAACAAAAATAAAATCACAACAAATCCCACATACAAAAACATACACACATACACAAACAAAAACACTAAAAACATAAACAATAAAACAAGAAAATACCTAACATATATACATAAACCATTAAATTAAAAACAACGCATTAAACCCTCACATTATAAAATCCTATTACTAATAAGAGGGGATATAGGAGCCAATCCGGGTCCAGGCCTAGTGTACTAAAAAGACACCCCACTAAAAAAAAAAAAAAAAACTCCGGTCTCCAAAAGAGGCCGGTGTGAATAAAGTGTCTATTCTTTCCACTACTAAAACAATGCCCACTGGACAAAAGAGACACCCCAGTACACCTAAGAAAAATGCCAAAATATACTTTATGGCAAACACCATAAAACTACAACCGGAATACAAACACATTGCCTAGACATTTGCACCTCTCTTAAAAACTACACATATATTAAACATCAACTACACAACACAACACACCCAAATATGGCCCAATACATACAACAAAAAAACATGCACCCACCAACACACATTTTATATGCCCTAGTAATTACCATCCACCCAAATATAGACGAATGTAACCATCTCTTAAATCTACAAGACCCGAATACAACTACATGGACTAACACACTACTACAAACCTTATCAAACTTACAAAATCCACCCGAAAGACATATTCATACCCCACACCCTTATACAAAATTTCTAGAAGAAAACATAAATACCATAAACCACGGAAACTCAATACACACTGAATTATACCACTTCTTACACAATCAAACCATACCACCTTCAAAAAGCACAATAAAACAAAAATTTCCTTACCTTCCTTACAATCTAATCAATGAGTCACTAAAATGTTTCGACCCAATACTTGAATATACCCATCCTCCACCCCCCCCTTTTTTACCCTCCCCCCCAAACCAAAACATTAATTCCAATAATGAATGTACAAACATAATCACATGGAATGTTGCATCTCTAAACACCGCTCTCCCCAGCCTACAAACTTTGGTTACGCATACAAACATTCCACCGGCTATCATAGTTATACAAGAAACAAAAATATCGGCCACAAAATCCACAAAATATATACAAAACATATTTCAAGACTACGAACTCATTTTTAATAAGACACATGCACTAACAAGATGCATCCAACAACGGAGACCATACACACCGGGCCGTGGTGGCCTCCTTACACTGATACATAAAAAGTACGCCTTCCCGGGTAACATCAAAAAAATTCTCACGCCAATGCATATATCTTCCTACCTTCAAATAATTAGAATTACCAATCAACCACTACTACCATGGTTAATCCTCCACATATATATGCCATCTCACCCCAAAGATACTAGATTTATTATAGACATACAAAATACTATTACATCTCAAATAAATAACAACCCTAATCGCACCTACATGCTATGTGGAGATTTCAACAGAGACATAGCTTTAATTGGCCGACAAAACGAAAACCATAACACTCCCCCTCAAACCACAGACTATCAATGGCGCATCTTCACATAAAGTTTAAACTTCACCTATATAAATACCGACACACAATACTCCTGACAAGGCGGACATAACTATAGCAATTGGAGCCTAATAGATGGATTCTACATAAATACATCTAACAATACACAATAGACCTCCACATCAAACAAAGACATTAGCCTCAACTCAGACCACATACCCATAGAACTCCATATCCCAAACAATATACTAATTAGTCGTACCCCCATAATTACAAACAATGACACCATACGAATACTGAACCCCATCCCAAAAGATAACTTAGAAAAATCCAACACAAAAGTTCTTTGAAGAAAATTCCATGCAAATTGACTCACTAATAAACACCCTTGAGAATAATAATCAACTCTCCCAAATACAATGGCACGAGACATGCCATACCTTAGACTTACTCATCAAGAATATCTCCAAAACACTTGAACAAACATGCAAAGCCCAACCAATACCAAAGATGACGAATTGCACAACACAACAAGGATGATATCTACCTCGAAAAACTTGCTAAAACATTGAAACAATACCTAGACACATACCATGTAATTCAAAAAACTATTAGAATTGTAAAAAATAATCCCCAATGGCAAAATCACACCATATGCAACGAATTACTAACAATACAAAACACCCAAATCCCTACCTCACCCTCTCTAGACCTCCCACACGACACATGGATAAATGATATTGCAAAAATAGCAAAAATGCCAATAAACAAGCCCGGAATATCACTACAAAATATGCCAAGGAAAACATCAAAAAAGCCATCTCAAAATATAGACAACTTTACGAAACATGCCCTAAAAAAATAAACAGAAAAGTCTTTAAACACAGTGAATCTCCACCACTAAATTGTATCATCGACCAACACAACAATATTCTAACTAGTCCAGAAGACATTGCAAACGAAATATTCAACCAACAAATAAAAACAATAGACCCACAGTACCAACATGTAATCACCAACCACAACATCCAATCAATTGCACATGTGTTGTACGTCAATATCCATGGCATGACCTAGATGGTTATACCTTAGACAAGAGAGGTCAACCTGACACACCATTACATACATACTTCAACAAAACCACATACGACACATGCCTACAAAACCTTGGAAAGAACAAAGCTCCACGGCCATATCGAGTACCGAACTCAATACTTAAAAATATGCCCCCTAGATTTCATAAACTATTATTCCTATTCTTCTCTCACTGTTACAAACAAAAACAAATACCGGACTCAAGGAAAACAAGCCTAACAATCCTACTATACGAAAAAGGAGATCCCTCAATACTATCCAACCATAGACCAATCGTACTAGCTAACACAATCCATAAATTATATACCAGTACACTCATATATATATTATCCTCATATAGAGAAAAATTCAAAATCCTACATAATAGTCAAGAAGGTTTTAGAGCAGAAAGAGGCACATCCAAACAAATACAAACCATAATCGCCGTACTTGAAGATGCAAGATTTACAAATCAAGATATATATATGTCGTAGTCTAGTGGTTCGTTATTCTCAAAATTAACCGAAATTAACCTTAAGCAAGCCCACCTTACCAGATCGTTTCCAGGGATTTTTATCGTGCATCAAACTCTTTAAATCTTAACAATAATTCACACATAATACCTCGGCACATCCCGAAGGATGGCTTCCCAGGTATCTTAGTAACCGGTAACAAGTAACCACATGTTTTTCAGTTAAACTCTGTTGAGCGTCAGAGTAGATTTCCGGTAAGTTTTTACAGTGCCCGGAAAGTCACTGCCCTCCGTTCTCGCAGTCCAGAGGCCACAATATCCATAATCTAACCCTACACCTTGAAAGAGTTATAAAGGTCGTAGCCGGTTCACCGGTCTTCACAATCTACCGGGAACTTGTACCGGTAAACCGGTCACACAAGCCCGGGTTCCAACTACAACCACACCCAATGAATCAAATCAAGAAGATACAAGACTCACAACAAGTTAGTACTAAGCAAATCATATGAGCAAAACAACCTTCTACGGGGATCGTCGGAACTCATTCACTGCAAGGGTAATAATCCCGGTATTCTCCGGACTCAGGCTTAGCCGGGATGTCTCCCGGTGTACCGAGAGAAGGGGGATGTCACCCCCTACTCCCTACCAATCCGAACACTTCCCACTTAATCCCTAAAGTTCCTTGACAATTTCCCTCAAAAACTATAAGTGGTACTAACTTTCAAACCACAAATCCAAAAAATAAAATAAAAATATGTCCACGAAGCTCTTATCAAAGGCAATCTAGAATAAAAAATTTAGAGAAAATTGATTTTTTTTCAAATTTTAGAAACCTGTCCAAAAATCAAGGAATCCCCCCGAAGGAGACTCTGGTCCTTTAGGGGTTAAAGGAGGCTATCATAAATAGCCGTAGGCTTCCCGGATCCCATCCGAAAAGGCAACTCTTCCCGGTCCCACCGCTGAAAAGTCTAGAGCACAAGTCCCGGACCTCACTCTACCTATCTAACCCGGATATCCTAGCCCCTCGGGATGTCTCTACTCACACTCAATCACTTAACACACAACAAGTCACAACCTTGCACACCTAGCAAAGACACACTAGGAGGACTCAACTCTCTCCCGGTCCACTCACACAAGCTCAACAAAGACTCTAGACACAAGCAATGAGGGCAAGACACGAGCAGATCAACAAAGAGAAGAGTACATAACACAAGAGCCAAAGGGCCTTAAGTATACAAAGGCCACTAGCTACCCTCCAAAACTAGATCCCCAAAATGTGGAAATGGCATTTAAAGAGTGCACTAAAGTCAATAGCTACACTTCAAAAGTAGACCGCAAAAGGACAAAACGACATCTAGGAGGTGCACTAAAGTCAATAGCTACTCTCCAAAAGTAGCTCCACTAAAAGACAAAACGACATCTAGATCCTAAAATCAAGGGTAGCCTAGTCACCGGCGGATTACCGGTAGACCGGTAAACTGGAAGACTCCCGGTCCGGCGGTCTCGGGACCGGTGAACCTTTTCCTAACAAAAATAAGTAGCCGGAGAAACCAGTCAAGTGGTAGTGACCGAGTGCGCAATGGGGCCCCATCGACATCACTACTCTCACCCTAGTGTGTAATTCTAGCAATTTAAAATGACATCTCACCAACCGGTGAGGTAAATGAACACATAATATATAACAAAGACTCAACCGGAAGACTCTTCCGATTGAGACATATAGGGATTGTCACTACGTATGGAAGTACCAACATGGTCAAGAGAATCCCCCGGGAGGTCGGATGTCTCAACCGGGAGGTCTACTGGTGGATTGGGATTATCCACCGGAAGGTCTATCCACCGGGAGGTCTACCGGTGCAGTGGCGGTATCCAATGGAATGTTGGGTGTATCTATGGATACATGTGGAGTCTCCTTAAGCTCAATCAATATGGCCACAGAAGATTCCACCAAGGACTCCGGGGTTGAGGAAGGGAGGTCTACCGGTTCCTTCCCGGTAGGAGTTACCGAGAGGTTTCTTTTTCTCTCGTAGACCTTCACACCCCACTCCTTGGAGGGCGGGGAATCCACCCTACTCACCGGTGTTTGAGTGGGTGGACCATCCTCTTCCGAAGAAGAAGATTTGGTGTGGACCAATCTCCTCTTCTTCCGGGGTGAACCCCGGTCTTGCAACGGTGTGGTGGCACTAGGCCGCTTGGCAAGCTTCTTGGTCAATGATAGGATAGCCTCTTGGGACTGCGCCTTCGAGTCTTGGATCTCCTTCTGAGCGGCCCGGAGATCTTTCTTCAACTTGGTCACTAGTTCTAGCTTCTCCCGGGCTGCCGGTAAAATCTCCCGGTTGTCCTCCACTTCAAAGATCCTCCGAAGAGCCCATTTAAAACTCTTTGCCTCCTTTACTTCCATCTCCATCTCTTGGATCTCCCAAGTCACCTCCCGGGAGAACTTGGAGACGTTCTCCACGAGAGTGAGTTGCTTGGATGTTTCGGGTGGTTGCGGTGGTCTCTCCCGGTGAGACTGGGAGGTCCTCTCTTTCCTTGGAATTGCTTGAGATGAAGAGGCTTTCCGGGGAGTCCCCGGTAGAGTTGATCGCGACTCCGGTTGCGAAGGATCCTCGGGAGTCACCAGTAACACCAACCGGGTCTCCGGTTGCTGAAGAGGGCCCCGGGGAGGATGATCTAGAGGACCCATCGCATCTCTCCACATCTTCTGCTCATCCGGGTCCACACAACGGTGGTGCTCATACAGATGCATGAGAAAGGGGGTCAGAAAAGTCTTAGAGCCTCCACCTTGTCGAACCACCCGGATTTGAGGCAAGATTGCCTCAACCAACAAAGACCCCCAATCCGGGGAGGATTCTTCGAAAAATGCCTCGATGTAGGCAGTGGCCAACCGGGCCGTAACCCTTTCACGACGGTTGAGATGGAGGATTGGATTTAGAAACTCAACCGCCCTTCTCAACCGGTGATTCGTGAAGTGGTCGCTTCGGTAGCATTCTGAAGAGTTGTAGTGTTGCGATACGTGTTCCTCTAATCAACCCCCGGTTGACTGCGGCTGACCACTCGCTCTTTTGACGAAGAGAGTACACTTCGTGCCACGCGTCTAAGACCGGTGATTAGCCCGGTAGGCTCCCCGGGAGTTCCCGGGAGGTTGCAACTCCAACACCGCATGTCCCCTCTTGAATACCCATGGCTTCCCGTAAAGTCCCCGGCACCCCATCCGGATGAGGTCTTCCTCCAACTGTATGCCCTTCGCAGCCCCCTCCCACTTGTTTGGATCTATCTTCGAAAGAGTTAGCAACACCGGTAGAGCCATGTTGTCCGGGATGGACGAAATTCTTGAAGTGCCTATACTTCCACCAATCTTCCTATTAACTTGTCACAAATTCCGGTCCGGCTCGGAAACACAAATCTACCGGTCAGCCGGTAGACAACTCCGGAACATTTTGCTAGAGTATGTGGATATGGATGTCTTACACATCTAACAACATACTAACAACACAAGGTCACATATAATGATAACGAGGAGAGGACTTTGGAGACAAGGACTGAGAAAGAGGTTTTTCCCGGTTGACCGAAAAGATCGGGAAAATTATAGGAATTGGGGCAAGACCTAAAATGATAGGAAGAGGGAGACAACTCAAAATAACAACTTACCACAAGGCTAGGACAATCGACAACAACTATACATGTAAACAACACAATAAGGTCTACACGAAGTCCCCCGGGGGACTTTTTCTCTAGACCGTAAAGGATGTTACCGGGGAGTCACCCCGGTAGACAAGAGAGGAAAAAACTTACAAACGAAAGAAACCCAACATGGGCAAGAGTCACCTTTGTTGTTGCACCCGCAACCTCCTTCCTTTGTCTCTTTTATCTTCTTGCTTCGAGCACAAATCTCTTCCACTTCCGCAAACCCTAAAATTCTTCACCACCTTCTTCAAACCCTAGCTTGTGCTTCGAATCTAGAGAGTGCGCGCCTCTTCTTCCAAACCCTAGCTTATGCTATCTTCTCTTCAAAGCTCCTCTTCTTGAAACCCTAGTTGGCACTCCTTGTCTTCTTCTTGAAACCCAACTCCCAAAAGATATAGAACTAAATTTGTTGAGAAAGGGAAAAGCTCGTATGTGAGCGGTGAGCAAAGAGCGGAGAGTCGTGAACAAAAAAAAGAGCAGACTTTTAAGGGTTTTTTGTGGACTTAATAAACTAAGAGGCCCCTATTACCGTGGTTTATTTTTAGAAAATTATAATTTTTTTAATTCAATCATATTTTTAATATATATTTATAGGAATTAGGGCTGACGTCATCATCTACGATTTAATAAAGAGTGATGTCATCATTGATACATACCTCTGTTTTTTATAATCAATTTAATAAATCATATTACGGAATATATCCGATGAGGGAATCCAACGATGACGGAGTGTTTCTCCCTTCTTTAAATGTAAGTTGTGTTACTGTTTTAGTTTCACCTAAATTGCAATTTTAGATTAAGTTAAGTTATTTTTGTTTAGTACTTAATAACTTTAGTTCAACTTATATGTTTAAATCAATGGATAATACCCTAGTACTGTTGGAGACAATGGGGATCCACTAATTAATTATAATATTGTGTTTACATGTGATAGCCATATCAAAAAGACATGGGAAGATTATGAATCAAATTGTAACAAAACATACTTTAGTTTTCAACTAATTTATTGAAGAAGGTGTGATTGAAAGCAATATCATTTGAAGCCGGACGTCAGAAAACAATTAGTCATCCAAACATATGGATCTAAGTTCTCCCTATCCTCTCAAAGACGTGTGAGATGCCTATCAACAATGATTTGAGAGCCTGGAACAAATCCTCATTTGCATTGTAAGTTTATTGTTATACAAACCAACCTTGAGCTCTTGAAAAGCATTTTGGCTCTACCTCAAAATTACTTGCAATCACCAAAATAATGAACTTTGAGATGACCTCATTCATCTCCATACCACACTTTGATTTCTCCAATGTCCTATCTAGTTTTAGTAGGTCAAAAATTGAGAAAGAAATAAATGAATAATGATGCCGATTGAGCATATATGCCCTCTTATACACTATAACCCCATCCTCTCGACGAGTGGCGGATTATCCTTTGCCTCTCTAACTACATGAGCTAAGTGAACACAAGCTTTCTACCTGCAAAAACTTATGTGAACGCTATTAAAATTGAAATTAATTAAGTGCAACTACTAGAAACAAAGTTCTTCTCCAATGGATCTTCGTTTAGAGATTTGAAGTATACTCACCTTTTTGGTAAGCAAACTTGTCAAAGTCCAAAATTTTGATTTATTGTCACTACGTCTTCGTATTTACAATGGATAATATGTAGACTTATTCCAATCCCTTTGTAATTCTTTCGATATTTGATTGGTATTGAGAAGGTTTGTGAGGGCGTATGGGCTTTGAAAGTTAACGAAAATCCTTCCATAAGGGTTCAAGCCAAGGTAAAACTCCAAAAAAATAACTTTCAAAAGATTTTGACTTGGAACATATAAAACTAGTTGTATTCCATGTAATTTTTGGGAGTAAAAAGGAAAGCAACTAAGAACTACATATGCAAAAAAACTTAAGAATATGGGCCTTTCAACATGCTCACTTGTTGTAAGACCCATACAACAATACTCTAAGCTCCAACAATAGAGAGACAAAAACAAACATAATCCAAGTTACCATCCAAAACAAAATTGCCTAAGACTTCCGACTTATAAATCCACTTCAAAAACTACGGAAATATTTGACTTCAAATATGCTTAATTAGTTGGTTTTGATATGTGATGCCAAAAAATTAGAAAAAAATAAAAAAATCGGCCGAAGCTCCACAAATGACCCTCTCGGAAACGAGACCTACACATCCAAAAATACTTGGAAGATACATACAAACAATTTTTGAATTCTCTTTAAAAATCCCGTAGCCTCAAACTTCCAAAATACAACTCCGATTCCAAATCTAAGGATAGATTTGGATTCAGAAGTGCCTAATTAGTTGGTTTTTGATATGTGATGCTAAATTTTTTGAAAATAAAATAAAAAGAAATCGGCCGAAGCTCCACGAATGACCCTCTCAAAAACGAGACCTACACATCCAAAAATACTTGGAAGATATATACAAACAATTTTTGAATTCTCTTTAAAAATCCCGTAGCCTCTAACTTCCAAAATACAACTCCGATTCCAAATCCAAGGATAGATTTGGATTCAGAAGTGCCTAATTAGTTGGTTTTGATATGTGATGCCAAAAATTTTGAAAAAAAAAAAAAAAAAAAAATCTGCCGAAGCTCCATAAATGACCTTCTCGGAAACGAGACCTACACATCCAAAAATACTTGGAAGATATGTACAAACAATTTTTGAATTCTCTTTAAAAATCCCGTAGCCTCTAACTTCCAAAATACAACTCCGATTCCAAATCCAAGGATAGATTTGGATTCAGAAGTGCCTAATTAGTTGGTTTTGATATGTGATGCCAAAATTTTTGAAAAAATAAAAATATAAAATCGGAGAGGAATGCTATGGGATAGTACCTCATTCCGGCCCAGCTTTGGGGATGTCTCCCTCTCGTTCCGAGAGGGTGACATCCTTGAAGTTAGGCCGCAATGGGGCCCCACCCCACGGTGCCTTCCTCGGGTACAAGAAGTCACCATAGAGTTGGGTTGCATTGCGGCCCAACTTTTGGAAATACCCCTCTCGGAACGAGAGGATTACTTCTGTGAAGTTGGGCCGCAATGGGGCCCCACCCCACGGTGCACGTCTCGGAAATGAGAAGGTCACTTTGAATTGGGCCCCATTGCGGCCTAACTTCAAGGATGTCACCGTCTCGTTCTGAGAGGGTCATTCCCTAGAGTTGGGCCGCAATGAGGTACTGTCCCATTGCGTTCCTCTTGAATTTATTTTATTTTATTTTTTCAAAAAATTTGGCATCACATATGAAAACCAACTTACTTCATCTTTGGTAAGTGCTCATTGCGGCCTAACTTCATGAAAGTAACCTTCTCGGAACGAGAGGGTGACATCCCTGAAGTTAGGCCGCAATGGGGCCCAATTCATAGTGACCTTCTCGTTTCCGAGACGTGCACCGTGGGGTGGGGCCCCATTGCGGCCCAACTTCACAGAAGTCACCCTCTCGTTCCGAGAGGGTGACATCCCCAGAGTTGGGCCGCAATGAGGTACTGTCCCATAGCGTTCCTCTCGGATTTTTTTAATTTATTTTTTTCAAATTTTTTGGCATCACATATCAAAACCTACTAATTAGGCACTTCTGAATCCAAATCTATCCTTGGATTTGGAATCGGAGTCCTATTTTGGAAGTTAGAGGCAAGAGGATTTCTGGTGAGAATTCAATGGGGCCCAACTCTATGGTGATTTCTTGTACCCGAGGAGGGCACCGTGGGGTGGGGCCCCATTGCAGCCTAACTTCAAGGATGTCACCCTCTCGGAACGAAAGGGTGACATCCCCAAAGCTGGGCCGGAATGAGGTACTGTCCCATAGCGTTCCTCTCGGATTTTTTATTTTTATTTTTTCAAAATTTTTGGCATCACATATCAAAACCAACTAATTAGGCACTTCTGAATCCAAATCTATCCTTGGATTTGGAATCGGAGTTGTATTTTGGAAGTTAGAGGCTACGGGATTTTTAAAGAGAATTCAAAAATTGTTCGTATATATCTTCCAAGTATTTTTGGATGTGTAGGTCTCGTTTCCGAGAGGGTCATTTACGGAGCTTCGGCAGATTTTTTTATTTTTTATTTTTCAAATTTTTTGGCATCACATATCAAAACCAACTAATTAGGCACTTCTGAATCCAAATCTATCCTTGGATTTGGAATCGGAGTTGTAGTTTGGAAGTTAGAGGCAACATGATTTTTAAAGAGAATTCAAAAAATTGTTTGTATTTGTCTTCCACAAATTTTTTTGTCTTCCACAAATTTATTTTATTTTATTTTTTCCAAATTTTTGGCATCACATATCAAAACCAACTAATTAGGCACTTCTGAATCCAAATCTATCATTGAATTTGGAACCGGAGTCCTATTTCGGAAGTTACAGGCAATGTATTTTTTGGTGAGAATTAAAAAAATTTGTTTGTATTTGTCTTCCAAGTATTTTGGATGTGTACATCTTGTTTCCGAGAGGGTCATTTGTGGAGCTTCGGCTGACTTTTGTTTTTTTGTTTTTTCAAAAAATTTGGCATCACATATCAAAACCAACTAATTAGGCACTTCTGAATCCAAATCTATCATTGAATTTGGAATCGGAGTTCTATTTCGGAAGTTATAGGCAACGTGTTTTTTGGTGAGAATTTAAAAAAATTGTTTGTATTTGTCTTTCAAGTATTTTTGGATGTGTACGTCTCGTTTCCGAGAGGGTCGTTTGTCGGGAGTAGAAGATATAGAAGTAGAAGTGGAAGAGTTGAAGTGTAAGAGGAGGAAGAAGAAGTGGAGGAAGAAGTAGAGGAAGATGTAGAAGAAAAAGAATAACGGATATTTAACAAAATATAGACAATTGAAAGTCCAGAAATAGTGGTCGGCTGCCAACCGAGAGCTGCCAAAGCGTCTTATCAAAAATCTTCTAAAGTGCCTTACTCACTCATTTTTTATCCAAATGGAGCATATGAGATTTTTTTTGGCATCTACGAAAAATGTAGATGTCAATAAACACCTCATAAGCTTGATTTGGATAAAATTTGAGTAAGTTATGACCATTTGAAATTTTCATACGAAGAGAAGTATCGGTTGGCAGCCGATAAGAATTCAGAGTCTAATTGGTCCACAAATGGTGATTTTGTCTAGATTTTGTTATATATCCGTTAGAGGAAGAAGAGGAGGATAAAGAAGAAGAAGATGATGAAGGAGATGAAGATGAAGAAGAAGAAGTTGAAGAGAAGAAGATGAAGAAGAAGAAGAGGAAGAAGAAGAAGTTGAAGAGAAGAAGATGAAGAAGAAGAAGAGGAAGAATAAGAAGATGGGGAAGAAGAAGAGGAAGACGAAGAAGAGGAAGATGAAGAAGAAGATGAAGAAGAAGAAGCAGATGAAGAAGAAGAAGCAGATGGAGAAGAAGAAGCAATTGAAGAAGAAGAAGCAGATGAAAAAGAAGAAGAAGAAGAAGAAGAAGAAAAATAAAAATAGAAGAATAGAAGAGGTAGAAGGAAAGAAGAGGAAGAATAGAAGGTTAAGAAGACGAAGAAGAATTATTTGTAGAAGTTACATTATTATCATGAAGTGGGATTTTGATGGGAGTTACATTAGAATGGACCCATATTTAGATTATTTTTTTATTTCTACTTCCTTGGCCTCTTTTTAGATGGCACAAGGCCCTTTTGTGGACACCATGAGGGAGTTTCTTCATACTATCTAGTAATATGCTCTGATTCTGGAATACACATTGTAGAATATGGGCATGAGTAGTCTCTCTTTCTTTCTTGTAATGGAATCATCAACTAAACGATGTTTGGTGGAGGAAGAATAGTTCTATGGTATGCCTTGAGTATCTTGGGTTGAACTTCTACATCCTCATCTCCTTCCTCCACAATAGGCTCTGCGTCTTTCAAATCAATCATCACCGCTCATGCCTTCTTAAGCTTGATTAAGGTACCACAATCTATATCATGAAAGTCCTCTACAGGAGGCACAACAACCACTTCTTCCCTATCAATCTCATCTTCTATCAATCCTGATAGTATGTAGACATTTTATGAGGACACAATCTCATCTTCACTAGTGTTCGCTATCCCGACAATTGTAATAGCCAATGTCTTTTCAATTTCTAAAAACTAAGCATCATTGACAGAGAGAGACAATCATTATGGGTTTTCAAATCCAAAAAAAGTAGTCATGTATGCCTACAAAAATAAACATTTAAGGCAAAGAGGGGAGGAAGTACTAGGAACTTCAAAAATCCTAGCAAAAATGATTCCACGGTCTTAGGTCCTAGATATTACTTTTAAAAGTAAAAATGTAAAAGTTTCTAAAAATAAATCAAACAATATGAGAATATTCGAATATACCACAAATATTCTAGGAATATTCGGGGGAGAGAGAGCTGCGGCGGTAGGGAGAGAGAGAGCTGCGGCGGTAGGGAGAGAGAGAGCTGGAAAAATTTAAAAAATAGAGTGGGGCTCGGGTTTTAGCTGGCGCTGGCAGGGGGGATTGCCTCCCTCCCGACCAGCTGGCCCCTCGGTCCAGCAGGCCAGGGCCCGGTCAGGGTCCGGGTGGCCAAGCCCTGGGGTCGGCCCCGGCCCGGTTGGTACCCGGGTGGGAACCCGGGGTGATACCCGGTCCTGCCCGGGTATCAACCATATTTTATTTTATTTTTAATTATTTTCTTATTATATTTCTTTTCTTTTCTCTACCACTACTACTAATTCAAACAAAAATTAGTATCTAGAACTCAACTACTTCTAACTACCTTCTAAACTTAACTATTTAATTTAGATTTAAGTGGTGATTTTAGACTTACGTCCCGGGATCTCTCCCGGGAGTCTTTTGAAATTGTTTCCCGGGACCTAAATTAGTAATTTTAAGACCCGGTTTTATCACCACTATAAACCTAATTAACTAAAGCATTTTTCTATTTTCTCTATTCGCTATCTAATCTAATTTCACACAATACTAACTACTTTTCTAGTTAACTAATATTAAAAACCCTATTTTAACTATTTTTTTTGGTAGGGCGACCAAGTGGGAGTTTTAGACTCCCACAATATATCCTTTATATTGACTTAAAAAATGCCTTTGGCTCCATAGATCACGCTAGATTAATGGCAATAATGACAGATCTTGGCTACCTAGAGGATGCAGCCGCACTAGTTGGAAACATCTACGTCCAATCATCTACTCACTACATTGGAGAACACTTCGGAAAAACCAAATCCATTCCCATTCAAAGAGGTACTATACAAGGAGACACCCTCAGCCCATACCTATTCATTATATTTCTTGAACCATTACTCAAGTGGTTTGAAAAGGGAAATAATGGATACACGTTCGGTACTTCTCAAATCACCATAAATTCTGCCGCATACGCCGATGACCTCGCGACCATAACCAACAAAATAAAATCAGTACAAACCCAAATCGACAAAATCGACAGATATTGTAAATGGACTTGTATGGAAGTAGGAGTCCCAAAATGTGCTGCTCCTGGATGCCCAAATAAATCCAAAACAAACCCAACCACATTCAAAGCCATACTGCAAGCCTCTAACATCAACTTCAGGAACCAACCAATCCCTATACTCCACCAAAATGAACCATACGTATACTTAGGCACAAATCTAGTTCCATCACTAAAATGAAAATCCAAATTCACAGTACAACAACAAAACTCATCAAACAATATAAAGAACTGACAACATGCCCGGCTATTATGAAACAAAAAATAAAAATGGTTGATACCATACTACGGCCAGGAATAGCATACAGCTTCTATGATGTACCATACTCTGTGCCTGCCATCAAAAAACTAGATAACAAAATTATAGCCATACAAAAAACCATTCATGGTATGCCAAAATGTATGTCAAATGCGATAACCCAACTACCACAAAATTTATTTGGCCTGGAAGCCTTCTCCCTTAAAAATGCTTATCTCAAATGCATCGGTGAGCAACTACAAAATGCTCTAAATGACAAAGGACGACTGAGGAAAACATACATAGGACTAACTCAATATGTTTAAGCTCAACACGGTGGGAGCTGAAAACATCCTTAGAATTAAAAAAACAGATTGCATAAGATCACCAATAACTTGCACACTACACCATATAGCCATGTTCACCTCAAAAGTACACTTCCAAACTTCCTCCTCGATCCCACACCATTAGAAGTATCATGGCGCCAAGAAACACAAAATCACATCACACTCAATCCCCAACACTCCAAAAAACTTCTACAAAAACTCCTTTCAAAAAATATCTTTGAATTAAAACAAATTACTCTCCCAAATGGCACATACATCATGAATAATGAGGACTTCAAAACCTACCATTTTACCCCATCTAAACTAATCAAGTGCGCCCTAAATATTGCAAAACAACTCTTCTGCCAACCAACATGTTCAACAACATGCATCACCCCTTGCCTCATACACCCATATTCCCATAGACTTGTAGACCCATTCATCACTACCAACAACAACATATCCCCAAGAACTACCCTTCAACAAACCCACCTCCCCAATCCGGCACTACCCTCTTAACCCCGGCCCCCAACACACCTCCCCAAGAACCCCACCTTATACCCCATCAACAAAATAATACACCATAAACACATACAACACAAAGATATCAACAACATACAAAACACATACACCAAATATCTATGCCAATGGCAACACAATGATAACACATTTAACAAGTGGCTTTCCCAAAGAAACCCTTTTCCACAACACGACCATAATACCTCCATCCACAACATCAATAAACTAAAACAATACTATCAAAGGATCCAAAATAAATTATACTCCAAAATCATTCAAACCTATCACCTCCAAGTTCAACTCCAAGACACAAGATTCGTAACCCCACCAATAAGTATCCCACTCCTAAGCATCCATACCACATAATGTAACCCCAAAAAAGATATCCTCACAAGCTCAAACACAATCAAAATAGACAACAACCTAGCACATCTATATGAAGAAAATGGCCGACACCTACAAACCATTACCACTACTAGACTCCAATGGCTATGGAACCAATACAATACAAAATAGTGAGACATGTGGTGGTACTCTCTAGAAATAGCTATGACTATCTAAATTTGGCATGTTAGGCCCTAAAGGATTAACAAGACAACCGTAGCACAAGCATATTCACCATTGGAGAACTAGATTAATCATCCTTCCAGCAACTTCTCGCAACATTTTTTAACGACAATCCTTTAAGAAATACGAAGCCTATTATGTCTATGAGAGATAGGATGGGTGTCTTTTAACCTCTAAAGGACAACTTGTCCCTACGAGAGACAAATCGATTTTGGGTAGGTTCCTAGAAATCCATTTTTGAAGATAACTCTTGAAATTTTTAGTGAGAATAGGAATATCGGCTATCTTTCAAAGGATTTTTTTTTTGGGACTTACAGGGAAAAAATTATGGTGCTTCAAATATAGAAAGCTTAACTCTTTTGGTAGCTAGACATGACTATAGAGATGAATAGTACTATTGTAGAGTTGACAATTGCACTTTTTTGAGGCGAGTAGTAGTGAATAAAAGTTCTTGGCAACCTTCATTGTTTTCACTTTAAGATGCATTGAAATGATTGATTTAAATTTTTTTGAAAATATATTTTTTCTATTATTAGATTAACTCATAATAGTTCTATTCACTGTTTGGATTTTAGATCCAACAATTATTTCTTCATTTAAAAATCAAATTGCTTTCCTAAGTAAAGGGCCACTTTCTATGTCTTTAGTCCTTGCAGGTCCATTTTTCATATAAAAAACACCTCCATTAGTGGTGATATTGGGCGTGCCATGACCTAGTGTAAGTTAAAACATAGATCCATTGAGTTTATGCAATGTGTAGTGCAAAATATTTCCATTATCTTGAGTCAAAGTATGGTGAACTTGTCTGGGCACAGTAGAAAAAAACAAATTCTCACTTTTGAAATGCATATATCTTTCAATCCATACAGTCAAAGTTTACAGAAAATCTGTTGTATCTTTTTTTAGTAGTTGGCTTAAAGATCCAATGGTTGAAAATAGTAGTAAAATGCTTGAATAAATCTAATAATATCTCGTCTCAATGTGGCAGTTTTGGGGTGTTTTTGGTGAAGCACAAGGCCCGGTCCTTTAAATGAAAGGGGATGGATCATCATTTGTAGCCTTCAAGATTCCAAAGACTAAAAGAAAAACACATTCAATAAAAGCAAATGAATGCCCATACCCTTCATGCCTTAGCATCATGAGTTGAGGGCCTAACTTCAATGGCCAATCATGAAACTTTGTGGTCTCTTCATCTATCAAAAGAGAACCACTTGTTGTAGACATGGATAAAACTACTATGTAGTAAGGTAGAGGAACCCAATTCCAATCACTTAACCCCTAAAGGACCAAGGCAATTTTTCCTCAAAAACTGCCATTTTCAGCACATTCAACACAAAATGATACAAAATCATTATTTTGAAAATTTAACCGTAGGATCTTGTACTAGACTTGTATGAGAGTGTGCAATAAAAAAATTGGTAAGTTTGACCGCACGGATTGAAAGATATTAGCCTTTAAAGTGAAACATAATCTCTTTTTCAGGTCATATTATACACCTTCAACAAACTTCGACCACCTTCTATGGCAACTTTTTGCACTACGGGCCATGAATTTATTGTGTTAACTTGAAAAGGATCATGTTAGGCACATGTGCACCAAATTTTAGAAGAGGAAGAAGTGTAGAAGATGTCCTAAAAAATCCTGCAATGCAACTATGTGCCGAGAATCAACAATACACTTTATATTTTGCATATATCATATCCTACTCAAATATTTGAAATTCACAAATCCATACGGTAGATGCAAAGATCTCAATTTCCTTTCCAAGTGGACATTTTCTTTGTTTTAAATGGACAAAAAATCGAATTTATATTGAATTTAGAAGTTATTAAAGTTTGGTGATAGTATTTGTGATATGTCACACTAAACTGCTGCACTATTTGTATATGTAAGTGAAAATAAATTGTAACTTTTAACCGTAAGTAGGAATTCTACGAAATTTGTGTCTACGCAAAGCTAATCAAAGGTTGTCCATTCAATAAAAAATCTCAGAAAATAATGCCTAGGCTATAGAAATAATGACTAGACTAGTTGAGATTATAGTTGAGAACGTGGTACCTTACCCAAACTCAACATGTCCCCCGAGGGCACATTGGTCCTTTAGAGGTTAAGCTAGTTGGGAACTCAAATGACATTGTATGTCAAAAGCATTTAAATAGAAAGGTGCGGAATTAGGAATGAAACTCAACAAATATTTTTTCAAATTTAATCTCAAAGATTTGGAATTGATATAGAATTTAATAGCTCAAAAACTAGCGGAGCCCATAATCAAACTATAGAGTAGGTGAGATTTGGTGCTCTCCTTTGTCCAATGCCAATAAGTGAGAGTGAATAATAGACATGCCATGGATAACCAACTCATGGAGGTACCCAATGTTGATCGGCTTTGTTTGACTTTTGAGGCAAAGCCACCAATGAGAGCTCAATTGAGGTAGAGCAACCCAAAATTGTACACTTCATGACCCAATGCCGATAATGACTGGGGTTTTCAGATTTTGAGTTATTGGTTTTTGGTCGCTTCATGCACCATTTCATGCATACTCTACTAATTGGAATTGGTTGGTGGAACTGAATTGGGTGCCTCTACATTAGAGAAGGCACTCTCCGTGCTCTAAAATTTGTGCTAGTAGTAGAAACTGAAACTTCATCACTACACTAAAATTGAGAATTAGTGTAACCACACTAATTTATTTGTAAATGCTATAAGTTTTTACTTTAGATGAAATTTTTTACTACGAGCACATCTATTGATACTATTCAACGAGGGGAATCATTGTAAACATCGTTGGTAAAAATATTCATCACAAGTAAAAACTTATTAACATTTTAGATCATTTACTGTGCTTAACACTAATTCTCAATTTTAGTATACTAGCAGTCTGTGATGATGTAAGAGATAGAAGAGAAGGTGAGAATACCTGAGGAAACATACTCTGAGCCACCATTCTCCCAAGTCCTAGGCAAAAATAGCAAAAATACGTCCACCAACCCATTTTATTAGTCTTCTACGTACATAAAATATAAAATATTCTATTAAAAATAAAATGATCTACTATGACTTTAGTAGTTGTAGTGGATATTGTTGGTCACGTAAGATGAAAGCTAAGAAGGGTTAAGGCGGAGAATTAACAATCAAATTAACAATCTCTTTGTCTTTTTAAGCTATAGCGTTGTTCATGCTTTTAGAAAAGTTAATCAAGAAGTAGCTTCGTGGATGACTTTGAATGCATGATACTAGGTGAAGAATTGATATTTTTCATCCAATTCTTTTGTGGACAGTTCATTGAATACGTAAGCAATAGATGATGATGGAACTTACATCATTAAAGTGTTCATGATATTTCTAAGAAACAAAAATGTTTTTCACACGGACCTCAATGTACTAAAAATTGCTAGCTTTTGCTCTAAATTTGAATTTAAGCCAATAAAATGATATTTTTTGAATTTGGGTCCAACTAATGAAATATTGTTCCTAAAGTTTTGACTTTTTCTTCTATTTTGAAAGTACCAAAACTTCATAAAATTGAACAAGTTATTGCAATTTGAACTTTGGACCAATAACCATGGTAGATTGATTTTCTAATTTTATCTTAACATAGAAGTTTCAATTACACCACAATGTAGTGAAATTTTCAAAGACTATGAGCATACTTTGTATTTGATGTGAATTTTCTTCACTTTTTTTCCCAAAGATCACAATAATTCAATATTTTCTCCAGAAAATTTGTGATTCTTGTGACACATACAAAAACATGGATCTCAACTTTTAAAAAATATGTTAAAATTTTCTTTTTAAATTAAAAAATCAAAAAATGAAAGAAAGAAACAAATAAATTAATTCCACTTTTATTTGATGAAAATTTAGAACACCATAAAATGGAAATTGGGATTGATGCCACAATCATAGGCTTTGTCGTTCCAGGGTTAATGCTCTTCGCTCATTTTAGTGAGATTGTTGCAGATTGAACTCCTTAAGCTGCACAAAAAGAGCATTTTAGTCAGTTTCGTGGAAAGATCAAGAAAAGACTTTCAAAGCAAGCCCATGGAAAGTTCAAGATATTACAGATATCCTTAAAATTCATGACACAGCTTAGCTAAGAGTTGCAAATACATGACAAAATCAAAGTTGTAGATGTTAAAAGTGTTGCCATACGGGGACCAACAAACACTACTAATGCTTAATCAAACGCACAATCAATTGGCGGATATTTATGTTTTCTAAAGAAAATAGTAGACAATTTACCTCAAGGACACGAGTGCGATTCACATCAAAAAGTCGGAATATAAGGTCCAACTCACTCTGCACATGGATACATGTTAAATCCTCCTATTCAAAATCTTTTAGACATGAGGAAAAAAGATTTGGACAAAACACATCTTGATGTCAAACACTCTCCAAGCACTAAATCTCAACAACTTATAGCCAATAGAGTTGTTTGTAAAGCCACCCAAAGTTTTTAGTACGATAGCCCATCTTCTGATTAATTATATGAGCTGTTAGATTAACCGTTAGACATCATAATGAGCCCTTAGTGGCCACAATATTCTACATGTATAATTTCGAAGTTGAAAATGATAAGGTTCAGATATTGAAATGACCTCCAAATGAAAGATGTTGGTTGAAGAATCTTTAATCCAAAAGTGTAGCTCTAATGTTGGATTAAACAATTTCAACATGTAAATAATGTAGATAATCTCAAACCTGAGTCATATGCTGGGCAGTGGGATGCTTCTTCACAATTCTCATAAATTCCAGTTGCGTCACAGCTTTGCCTGCCACTAAAACGAAAAAAAAAAAACAAACAGCTTGTTAGGAACAGACGAAAAAACAAGAAAATTCAAGAGGTTACTTTCTCACTTGAACAAGAGATATGTTGCCAACCTCGTCTATTTGAAAAGATACATATTCTAAGCAGGGACACAATTCCATATCCACCAGTTCAAAGGGAGATGCTACATTAACCTTTCTCCTCATCATTTCTATAAAAATAATATAACCAGGCACTAATGCTATACTTGACAAGTTGACACTAATTATATTATTTTTATAGATAGACATCACAGAAATTAAAATGGTAAAAAAGCCAAGAGTGTCAAATCTAAAAGTTAGTATTGTAACAAAAACTCATCTCTCGATAGCCGAAGTAGTAAAAATGCATATGATTTTGGTTTCAGACCAAACCTTCCATGATGACCACTTGGAAAATGTCATCAAGATCATCCAGATGTTGCAAGAGATTTTGCAGCCCTGCTAGGTCCTGTGAGACACGATCAAGAACATAAAGAAAAAATTAGACTTGAAATTGTAACTAAATAAATAACTAAATAAAATGAAACAAAAAAACTATAAAAACAATCAAAGGAATTCAATACTGGAGATGCTGAGAAATTCTTGAAGTCACTTCAACGTTGAGCGTTGTGAGCTATTGAAAGACCTGAGCGCGGCGCTTGTCATCGATTCGGGGTCGAACACGCAAGTAGACAAAGAGTCCAGCAGCAACAACCATAGATGAGGCTGTGGCACATCCTGATACCCACCAGAACAGGCTCGGGTGCTCTTCCAATCCGCTGCACCAGAGTAATAATGTAGGCACTATTTGTAAGGTGAGAAGAAAGATACGTTTTCCACTTTAAAATAAGGGAAGGTGGCTAAAAGTACTTCTAACTTGAGTTTAGAGACCACCACGCTCTTCCATTGATCTGATAGCTATTAAGAGTGAGGAAAGAATAGCCAAAAGAGGGGGATTCACAGAAAATCCAGGAATAAATTGAGGACTAACCTTGTAAGATTCATGCCGAAAAATGCACCCACGGCAGCAGCTCTGTT
The DNA here is from genome assembly GCA_963971425.1 of Bryoerythrophyllum caledonicum. Lineage (NCBI taxonomy): Eukaryota > Viridiplantae > Streptophyta > Bryopsida > Pottiales > Pottiaceae > Bryoerythrophyllum > Bryoerythrophyllum caledonicum. The sequence goes on along the minus strand of OZ020524.1, from coordinate 14,477,040 downwards.
AATGCCAGACAGTAGTGATAGTGAACAGCAACTCCAAGCGTGTGTTGTGAATACCAAGAGACAATCCAGAGATTCTTATTATTCAAGCAAAGGCAGGTCATACACCGATTGTTCGTTTACACAGGGCAACACTCTAAACGTAGAACAATTCATAAAAGAACAACACACGCAAAATTAGAGACTAATAATAATAATGCAGGAAGCAGACATCATGTTGGTTATATTGGCCAATCCAACCTGTTATTTTGATCTCTAGCTTTGTGTCGTGTTCTTTACTAACTGGGATTAGTCATATGGAGAACAACTAGTACTTCATCATTCAAATGTTTGGAAGTTTTGATAAGGAGGCATGGTATGAGGAGTGCATACAAGCTCACGGATAAAGTGCCCATGCTCATCATCAAATCAGTGCGTATGATGCGGTTCCGAGTGGTGTCTAATCCCAATTCCCAAATCTGCACCCATTTTCCCCTTGTTAAACCAAGACAAACAATCCACATTTAGGTTGATGTCATTGAATGTGTTCAACATACTACACCAAAAAAGTATGAGACAGGATTGGCAGATGACTACCACCACTTATTCTGGTTTTATGAGTGCACCTAAACTTACACTCTTGAGGTTTTTGAGAATTTACCTCCTGAGCTGCATTCAAGTCTTTTCGTAGCTCCTCAAGCGCACCACCAGCGTCATCAAACTGTTCAACCACAGAGAAAATTTAGGGCATTCTTCTCTACTTTATAGATTTCTTTGTGGAGTCATCCAAAGTCTGAATAAGATACACCCAATCTACAACTATTTTCATGTGAATACCTCTCGTTGATAAGTGAGGAGCATGTCAGCTGCTGCCTGTCGGGTATCGCCAAGCTGCTGCAATGTTTTCTCATCATTTCTAAGAAAGCAAGGGACAAGAAAAAGTTTAGAAAGAGATTGCTCCAACCACTGCAGTCAATTGATGCTATTCACCTAAAAGTCAAGGAGAGAGAGAGAGAAAGATGTACTACTCTTTGCAAAAGGCGTTTGACCATGGTTCTCTTTTTTTCTCAAAACAAAGCGCTTGCAGATTGTCATCACTGTTCAGCACCTGGAATTTGAAAGCATAATTAGATCAATATGACCATAATCAGAAGAGAATAATAGATTAAACTACCACAAGGGAAGACAAATAGAGTCCAAGAATGATATCTAGGAGAGATAGAAGATCTTTGGATAGTAAGGCAAAGTTTCAACAAGGTACCCATCTTTTCGTTTATGCTCTTCCCTCACTCTTAATGGCTATTAGAGCACGGTAGTGTCTGAACTAGAATTCTTCAATGCAAGAGCTTGGTGGTCTCTAAACCCAAGTTAGAACCGTCTTTGAGAATGAAGAAGGAGAGGTCATGTAGTACCAAGAATCTTAGCCACTTTTTTCCCTCTTCAATCTTAGCCACTTTTTTCCCTCTTCATTGAGAGCTATTTAGAGGCTGATTTAGATATGAGAAAAAGAGGTCAAAACTCTTGGTGTCTTTGCCTCACTCTTCATAGTATAGAGCAACTCACCTGCTCCATTGCATTATGAGCATCGTGAATATCATGCTCCAATTCTGTGAGAGCCCTCTTCAATGGAAGCAACCGTTGGAGCCTGTTGGTTGCAATCAACGTCAATGTGGGTATCATCGTTGCAACTTCAACAGGAACTGACAAGGAATTCTTGTTTGAAACACACAAAGAGAGAGAAAGTAGTACGCACCCTCCCATGTTCACATCTGATGTAAGCTCCTCAAGCACACGCTCCACCAGTACCTTCAGCCTTAAATGCAGATAACCAAATAAGTGCTCACAATTTTGATTTTTTAATTAATTTGAAAATTTTCTGTTTTCTGTTCAAATCTAAACATGAAATCTCCGCCTTTCTGAAGATTCTTCTGCTTATTCACTTTCAGTTTTTGATCCCAAAGTGAAGTACTGGTTTACACGAAACAGAAAGATGGTGAACAAGATCATTAAGGTTGGTATAAGGTTCAATTTCACTTATTGATTTTTCATGAGGTTAAGTGATTATCACCTTTCAACTTTCTGGTTGAAAAAGCTGCTGGTCTCCTCAAGCAAGCACTCCACCATTTTCAAATGAAACGGCATGGTCTCATAAGTGTATCCTGATGGATTCTTCACTTGCTCCACCATAGAAATTGCAAAGAACTCTCGTGCCCTGAAACATCATGTAGGTACTGAATCAAAAACTCAAGACTCAAATGGTATCATTCAAACACTAAAGTTAGAGTTATTTGTAAAGTTTCAGTACGATACCCCCTCTTTTTTCTCATAATTAAAGTATCACCTCTAAAGAGTGAATCTCAATCAGCTCACAGGAGGGAGAGAGAGAGAGAGAGAGAGAGAGAGAGAGAGAGAGAGAGAGAGAGAGAGAGAGAGAGAGAGAGAGAGAGAGAGAGAGAGAGAGAGAGAGAGAGAGAGAGAGAGAGAGAGAGAGAGAGAGAGAGAGAGAGAGAGAGAGAGAGAGAGAGAGAGAGAGAGAGAGAGAGAGAGAGAGAGAGAGAGAGAGAGAGAGAGAGAGAGAGAGAGAGAGAGAGAGAGAGAGAGAGAGAGAGAGAGAGAGAGAGAGAGAGAGAGAGAGAGAGAGAGAGAGAGAGGGCGGTTAATATGAATCTCTTTCTCCACTCTCAAAGATGGCATAAACTACTTTAACTTGAAGCTCTTCCATAGGACAGGGCCTCCAAGCTCTTCTGTAAATCAAATAACTATTTAGAGTGACAAAAGAGTAGCATAACAAATCAAATAATAGTGGAGGTCTCTCATTGAAACTCTACAAATAACTGAGAACCAAGTACCTATCCATCACTTCATTTGACGCTCTTTTCTTGCTCGCCAGATTTCCTGCAACTCCACCCACTTTACCAATCCTACAACCAACAAATAATGATCATCAGCTCTCCAGGATATCAAATTTGAACAGGAAACCAAGAAAAAAGGGGGGGGGGGAGCACAAAACAAGGACCCTAACACCTAAAACTTGAAAGGAGATTGGCACAGAGAATAATACGGAGGACGGCGAGCTTCAAAGAGCAGAACGTGATCCTTGCAAACCAGTGCTCTCACATTCTCCATTCGCACAATTACCTGGCATGATATTCATGACATACACAACATGATCAAGAGCCTGGTCAACTGATGAATTGGGTGCACTCTTTTCACAATCCAAGTCTAGTGAGTGGTACCTTTTCACTGCGAACAGATATTGTGGCTCGCTGTGGCACGAAGGACTTGGACCTTGCCAACACGTCAATATCCCTAGGATGTATGTCCTTAAAATCACGAGAAGAGAGACTCAATTCAGAATCAGCACCTCCGTAGCTCTCAATCAATCTAGAACCACCTCAAAAAAGCGGATCAAGTGGCTGAAATCATCATGGTACAACATGATCTCTCGCAAATTAAAAGAGGAGTGTTTTTAGAAAGAAAGGACATATGGTAAAACAGTGATTCACAAGAAAGAGGATATTATACTACTTACAAGTTGAGAGGTTCTGAGAGCAAGATGATGCCATGATCCATCATCATTGATACGCACAACTTTGAACTTTGCGCCTCCATCCAGAGTTTGCTTCTTGGCAACGCTCGTCACGTCCTTGGTACTAGGCACAGAGACCTCCTCATTCTCATCAAGCATCTTTATACTGTAATGTCTCGTTGGATTGCACCAATGTGACTCGGTTGCAGCGCATGTCCATGGTTGGGGATCATAGCCGTTAAACCTATGGGTGATTGTAGTAGCAGGTCTAGAAAGCGAGCCTGAGATGAAGATCGGAATGGAGCGTTGGCTGAGAATGAACCTTCCAGCCAATCGTTGCAGGACCTGCATCCTGGCCATGTTTGCTGCAATTCCTAAGCCAACATGGCCTCTTTTAAACCCTAAACCATAGTGAGATTCAGCTCACAAAAAGCCTTCAGGATCCATCCACCTTCGTCCTCCTGCAGCTCACAACAAACACCCGTTACCAATCAATCACATGAAAGACATCACACAACTTAACATAAAATCACATCCAAAATGACGAAGAGAATTTCGCATACCCAGATCAGCTTGAAACCCTAATTCTGAAAAAACAAGAAAACACTCCCGCGTTTGCAAACAAACCGCACCAATAATGCAACAAGACCATCAAAATCAATCACTGGAGACCAACTCCAAGCATGAAACCCTAATCCAACGCAGAGCATCCAAAACATAATCACCCACTTACAAACTTACATGAAACTTGTTACATGAGACGAAAGAGAAGTAATTACAGGATTTTTGCTTCGAGATTGAATGTGAGCTCTGTAGATCTGTGAATGCGATGCTTCTGGACCAGAATGAGTGAAGAAAATGCCTGATGTGCAGGCTGGAATTCTCGCTTCTCTCTAAGGAAAACATGAATGGGTCTGGAAGACGCATCAATATTCCTTGGAAACTGAGCTCAATCGATCCTAGGGCTCTTCTTCTTGTCAAGTGGCATCTGCCACCTCGGATTCTGCACACCTGCCACGTCAGAACATACTAATATTTTCTTTTGAAAAAAAACAGTATCATTTTTATCTATCACTAGCTTAGTACTAGTATATTAACCTGTTGTCCCCAACGAGTAATGCAAGTTTAGGTATGTTACTTGAAAGTGTAACATTAAAAATAAAAGTAAAGTTCCCGTCCTCGTCCTCGGAAATATCTCCCAGTTATCTTCCAGTTACGTCCCCAGTTATCACTTGGGTGTAGATGATATCCGTTATGGATTTTATAATATTTTCATTACAGAGAGATATTAGATTTGGGTTGTTTCTTTTGGCATCATTTTACGGGGTTTTAAAGGTTTAGGGTTTAGGGTTTAGGGTTTAGGGTTTCTGGTATGGGTTTCATGAAACTTCTCACGATAGACTCACTTTTGCTCTGTCAAGTGCTCCGCTTTTTCTTCACAGTTTTTTTTTCTTAGGTTTTTTCTTGTGGGGGTTGGGTTTTCTTCATGTTAGGGTTTAGGGTCTATGATTAGGTTTGATTCTGTGCAGGAGTGAATAAGCAGAATAAGCCACTTTGAATTCAGGGTTAAGGGTTTATGGAATCGCTCTCTAGATTTTAGGGTTGAGGGGTTTCAGAGGGTGACTGTTGGAAACCAAAGTGGAAGATCAAGCGCGATGTCTCGGCAAATATGTCGAGATTTTCAGCGGGGAAAGTGCGTGATGTTGTTGTTTTCACTATTGGTTTGAACCTAGTATCATGTGTGTTTGTGCGTTGATTGTTTGCGTTCAATTTAACCACTGAACGGTTGTTCTCCACAGCTGCCGATTTGGCACACGGTGTAAATTTCTGCACCAGACGGGCACCTCACAGCAACAGCAGACGCAACAACAGGTGCGTGTTCAAATTGGTGCAGTGTCTCTTTTTGAAGTGTTGCTTCCCAAGTGACAACTGGTTGGTGTTGCTTTGTAGGGTTTTGGGAACAACAACCGCCTCGGAGGGGGTTTCAACAACAACACCTCGAATAATCATCAACGAGCGCCACAACAGCAAACAGCACCAGCCAAAGATCACAAGTCAGTACCACTATTTTGTTGTATGTTATTATGTGCGGTTTTTTTCATGACTGATAACCCAAGGTGTATTTGGATGCTGCAGGTGTGGTAATCCCAAGGTTTGCCAGGATCAAATCAAGGAAGATGTGAGCACGGAGCAGCCCACTTATTGGCGCTTGACAAGCTATGCACACTGGAAATTGTAATGCTTCTTGTCTCTAATCTTCTTGAGTAGGATACCCCCGGCTTTTTTGTCGTTAAATTCACCTCTGTATAGCTCTTAGGGGCTAACTTGTTTAAATGCTTGATAGATTATGTCGTAGGGTTGAAATTCAAGTAGGAACTGGAAAGACTAAGTTGTTTATGTTGTTGTTTTTGGCAGCCTTCCAAATGACATTACCGGTGACATCAGCCCAGAAGAGCTACGATCACTGGCGTACACCAATGCGAAGCAGGGTTGGTCTACTCAACAGATTGTGAGCTTACTCCCTCATCGTCTATGGTGTTATGGAACTCATCTGTATGTGTCTTGGGAGTTGGTTTTGTTCGTATGATGCCATGAGTTTCTTTTTCCCTCCTATGATGAGAAATCTAGGTCTTCTTTCACATGCCATAAACTCCTTACGTTTGTGAAAAATAGGTTCAAAATGAGCAATCTCTAGTTGCTGCAAAGATTGCGGAATTTGAATCTCTGCAACGGAATCCCTACCGGGGTCCAGCAGCAACCCAGGGTTTGGGAGGATTTCATCAGGGAGGTTCACCTCAGCCATCTCCATTCGGAAGCAGCGCAGGAGCATTCTCTGGATTTGGAGCACCTCAAACTCAAGCTCCTGCTTCTGTAGCATTTGGTCAGCCACAAACAATGTTCGGAGTTCCAGTTACTACTACTCCACAACCCGGGTACGTCACAAGGTTTTTATGAGGTGGTCACAAATAGACAAGAGCTCCTTCTACTTTGCACCCTTGGAGTCTAAGCAAGTGTAGTGCCAGACCTTAAGTGCTTTGCAATAATTTTGGACGAAGGGTGGTCGGTTAAGTTCTGTGATTTTTTTTTTGACATGATTTTTGCAGAGGTGGATTTGGAAACGCGTTCAACAAGACATCCACAAATCCAAAGCTTAGTCCCAGCCCTTTTCAGCCAAGCGGCTTTGGTCAAAGCAGCCAGTTTGCACAGACCGGCTTTGGTTCCCAGGCTCCCAAGAATATTTTCGGTTCACAAGCTTCGCAAAATAGCAACATCTTTGGCACACCAGCGCAACCTTCCCTCGGGAATGGCAACAGTGTGTTTGGAGGTAACTTTTGCTTCTGTGTGATGTCTAATGTCTTTGGAGGTGTAGTGAGAAATTGGTGTCAGAAGTGTTGTGCATGTTGCCCTTGTCCTGTTGATCGATGGTATTTTTGTTGATGTATCACAGGTGGATTTGGCGCTCAACCCTCAATGAATCAACCGGCTCCTGCCTCAATGAATCCAGCTGGGTTCGGATCCTCGCCTTTCACAACTGCAACTGCTTTTGGCACCTCACCATTTGCCATACCTGCTGCTGCAACTCCACCACCTAGTATTCCTGCTGCTGTCATTACCCCTAACACGTGAGTTTCACCTGACCAAATTGAATATACCCTTTCCAGATATCAGATCATTTCCTGATGATCAATCATGGACTAAATTGGCAGATTGGCGATTGGATCACCACCTCCACAGAGTGTACAAACTGCCGCTGGCGTAGACGGCGTTTGGCAGAAAGAGACTTGGAAATTGGGCGAGGTAACTATTCGTGCTCTTCAGGCCATCACTGAAATTTTTGTCTTTTTAGTAATGAAGAAAGTTGCAATGTGCAGATTCCAGAGGGGGAACCTCCAGAAAGTACCAGGTATTAGCTCTCCTGCCGATTCAAGGAGTACGGAGAGCTTCAAGACCCCTTCATCTCGTTTTGACCATGCATCATCACAACTGCTCAACATGTGTTCATGTGAGAGTCGTCCAGTCCAAGCCACAGGATCGTGTCAGATGCCAAGGCCTTCAACACCAATCTAGCATTGCTGCTGAAGCAAATTTGAAGAGAATCGCTTCCAAGGGCAACAAGGAGCATGGCCATTATCACCATGGCTTGGTCTCATGACTCAAGCCTGCTGCAGATTTCAGAATCAGATGGAGACCGATTCTTATCAAGGTGTAGATAAACTCCCAGGATTGTGTACTATCTCCCCGTAGGATGTCGTAGTGTGAATCATCACGTGAATTGCTGACCTCCATCTCATCATCAGGAAGGCTAGGCTCCTGGTCAGGTGTATAATATTTTGACCATGTTGAATTAGATATAACCTAGTTCGGTACTATGATATTCTTCTTTGAAACAGGTCGGTTTCAATGAGGTCTCAGTGCACCACATTACATGTGAGATGCTGCTTCTTGTGAGCATGTTGAATATGTAGAATTCTGCTTCTTCTTCTTCTCCTTCTTCGCTTGTTGAATGTGGAGAGTTGTGTTGCTTCTTTTTCTTCTTGTGAGCTTGTTGAATAAGGAGCGTTGTACACCCATTATTGTATCTGAGCCACAATTTGTCTAAATTTCTTATCATGAAGTGAAATACAGGAGTTATCTGAAATAATTCTATTTGGACTTTGTTCTAATTCCTTGGAAAACATTTCTAAGCTTTTGTTGTTAATCTGAATTTGGCTAAACAAGATAATGGGTGAGGTCAACTGGTTATGTTGTGCAAGCACTTATTTTTCTGAGACCTTGCACTTCTAGTTTGCTTGGTTTAGATATTTAGATATTCTAGAGCAAACCCTAGCACCTCCTCTTTGGTTGGCAGAGGAATTTTTATTGTCGTTTAGTTCGAGCAAAATGGTATTGGTAGCGTTGAGAGTGTGAATTCAGTGGTTTCCTTAACCCCTCAAGGACCACGACCTAATTCGCTCTAAAACCAGTCCAAAACTGCCACTGTCAAAAAGAGACATGAAAATCACATTTTCAAGTGAATTTTGGAGTTTCAACCGTAAGATCTTAAAATAGACTTCCAAATAAACATTCCACTAAAATTTTGGTTGCAATCCACCGCACGGATTGATAGATTTTAGTGTTTAAAGTCAAAACAATGGTTCATTTTCATCCCTGCGTTCAGTAGATCAGCTGACTTTGACTTCATTTTGTATCAAATTTTTGCATTGTACAAGGTCTAAATCTTTTACCATTGTCTTAAGCATGATGTTATTTCCCAACTCACCAATTTTTAGAGGTAAAAAAGGGGTGTAGCATATTCAAAAAAAGTGTGCAAGGAGTGGAGGTTCAAAAATTGCCATTTCACGTTTTATTTTTTTGTGAACTACGTATGTATTCAAATGATAATCCAAACGGTCAATAAGAAGGTTTTTACCACATATTGTAGTTGAAAAAATAAAAGTGAAAAATATGAAGATCTCTAGGTTTTATGTAGAAAAGATGAAGTTTTTTTCCCCCGTTGCCCGACAATGTGTGAAAATGTTTGACTTGGAATAAAATGCCTTTTTACACTAAAGACAAGAATTTTTTTTGAAAATTTCTAAATAAGGGAATATTCTTTACATGTGTGAAAAATCTCAATGTCAATAGAAACTTTTGTCAAAAATTTTGCAGGTGCCCGAAGTCCCACTTTTGGCTTAAAGTGGTACTAACTTTCAAACCACAAATCCAAAAAAAAATTTAAAAATATCTCCTCGAAGCTCTTATTAGATCCTATCTTGAAAAAAAAATTCAACTAAAAAGGATTTTTTTTCGAATTGCAGGTCCATGCCCAAAATCCAAAATGACCCCGTGGGGACGTTTGGTCCTTTAGGGGTTAACAGAAGACAAAAGTTTGTTCTATATCATAGGCTAGTGTAGAAAGGATTTGAGGTAAGCCCCCCGTAACCAACAAAAACCCATAGCCAACACGTATAAAATTGGGGTATATCCAACCCTCTTCCATCCCATTACCACCAACTCAGCTCCAAATGGAGGTTTGCTATTAGTCAAGACCCTTACTTTTGGTCGTTGGTTATGGGGGTACCTACTACTAGCCACCCACTAAACATGGCTGCACAGTTTGAAAATTCATAACTAATTCAATTTTCATTGAAAAAATATGAAATCACTTGGGTTGGAATTGCAATTCTATTGGCTATCACTGAAAAATAAGAGTCTAATTATCTCCTCTCTCCATATATGCACATTCCTTAACTTGTCAGTTTTACGGGGCTTACCTTACTTCTAAAGTCTTATTTCATTCTCTTGCATGGGCACTACCAAATAGGATGTCTCCGCTAATGTGTAATTCTAAAATTTCCATTGCTCCAATTAATCATGATCCAATTATTGCTTGAAAGTGTGCATGCAATGTGTGTGTAAATCGGAACGTTGAAGATGAAAATCTAGTTCGTCACGCATTTCTGCAAAAAGAGCACCTGAAGGCCACAAATTCATGTCCTCCCCAACCACCTCCACAATTGCCCTCCCTCCCTTCAAAAAATTCAAGGTAAAATCGTTCAAAACATACACACTCATAACTACGCCGTCCAGTGATGCCTAGACACGAGGAGTCCATGCCAGCCCTGATACCAAGGCAATACTCTTGCCCTTCTGCTGTAATAACCGGATGATACTACGGCTGCCACTGTAATACCCGGTGAAAACCATATCGACACCTATATTCGGGTATATCCAACCCACTTCCGTCCCATTACCCATTCAACTGGAGGTTCACTATCAGTCATGTCCCCTTACTTTTGGTCAGTACTTATGGGGTACCCATTACCCATTCAGCTAGCGGTTCACTATCAGTCAAGTCCCCTTACTTTTGGTACCTATTGGCGCCACCGGCTAAACATTTGAAAATTCATAACTAATTGACATTTCATCGGAAAAATATGAAATAAATTGGGCGGAAATCACGATTCCACCGGCTATCACTGAAAAATAAAAGTAAAAATATTTCCTCACTCCATATATTCTCAGGTGGTCGGTCCTCTGGCACCGAATCAGGAGCAGTGGGCCTAGTATTCAACGCTGGCACTGCAGATGACAGGCTCCGCACTTATGACGCTTTCTGCACAGATGTGGTGGCATGTTCCATCACCAGTTGTAGCTGCAGTCTTCCGTTGTAGTCGAGGTAGGACAAAAGCTATATAAACTCAGCTCCCACCGGTTCAACTACCAGACCAAAGAGCTTGGTGGATCCAGCACCACTCTAGTTGATGGTTGCAGCGGCACAACATCCTTCAGAAGGCGAGTGGAGTTTGATGGAGGATTTGGTTTTGGACAAGTTTCGGAGGACTTTGGGAGGGGATTGGTATTGAAGTGTTTGGATTTGGGAGTGAGAACTGGCTTGAACTGTTTGGTAGAGCCTCTGGAGTTGGGAGTCTGGTTCTAGCGGTGGTCGATCATGATGGAGTGGTTTTCTAGGTTTCTAGTTGTGGTGGTGTTGTTAAATTTAGTGAGCTATGGAGTGTTAGCTCAGCAGCAGCAGTATGAGCAATATTTGCCGCTTCAGAGCTCCCTGTACGCGAAGGATTTCGTCGCAAGATGGAATGAGTATAATGCGGGCGCGGTCGGCGATCAGTTGCAGCTGCGGCTCGTTCAGAGCGGCAACTATTCGGAAGGTAATGAGGTTATTATCAGTCATTTGCTAGATGAGACAAGTGATTCACCACCACCACCACGAAGGTTTTTGGCTCAAGTTTACTAGGAATGCACAGCGGTCTGTCTGTATCCTTGGTGGCGACGTTGGTGAAGCACATTTATTCTTGGTGAGCGAAAAACAAGTGGCATTGCGTTTATTGAATGTACAGCGTGAAGGATGTACAGTCTTTTGTTGTTTTTTTAGACTATTTCTGGAAAATTGAATAATTTAGTGTGCGCAGGTGCAACTGTGTCGACAAATGTCACCTACTTTTACGGTTACTTTAGAGCGACCATCAAGTTGCCCAAGGGCATCAACACTGCCGGCACAGTCACCACCTTCTATGTAAGTGCCTTGAATGATATTGTACCTTGAATCTTGACTGCCTTTGAGATTGAATGAGAACTGATTGGAATGATAGGAAATGAGACAAGAAGTCAAAACTCACAGTAACATTCCCCCCACTTTACAAGTACCTGATTCACTTGACAAGAATCTTCCAGTATGATTTATTGGTGCAAGCTAATGTTATGGTGTCCATGATATTGCAGCTGTCATCTCCGGGCGGAGCGAACTCCAACCACAGTGAGATAGACTTTGAGTTCCTCGGCAACAAGACGGACGCTGTGACGGGCCAGATTGAGTGGCACCTGCAGACCAACGTGTTCGCCAACGGCGTCGGTGAGCGCGAGCAGCGCATCAGTCTGTGGTTCGACCCTTCTCACGAGGACCACTACTACAGCATCATCTGGAACCACAAAACTGTCTCGTAAGCTGCTCAACTTACATGATCTCATACGTCCCGGGAGCAGTCTCATCTGAAAACCTGGGGCATGAATGTTTGCAGGATGTACGTGGACGAGGTGTTGATCCGGGTGTTCCAGAACTACGAAGACCAAGGGATCGCGTACTTGAATTCCAAGCAGATGCAGGTGTACATGAGCATCTTCGACGGGTCGAGCTGGGCCACGCGCGGCGGCCTCGACAAGATCGACTGGGTGTACGCCCCCTTTCAGGCGCTCTACTCCAACTTCACCCTGGACGCGTGCCAGGTCGACCCCGCCAACATCCAGGCCTCTCCGTGTGCCAATCCGGACCACGGTAAGACGAGGTTGTTGTTGTTGTCATCATCGTCAGGGGCTGGTTTGAAGTTATCCTAGTTTCTGTGAGGTCGATCATCCAGATTATGAACTCGTTCCCCTTCTTATGCCTCGATATAGTTACTGTTACTTGCACACTACCAGACACATCCTCAATCTTTAATGATCAATCAAGGGTGAAAGAACAGCTCCTGATTATGAACAAGGACCTGATTGATTGATTCCTTGTGGAAAATGACAGACAACTGGTGGAACAAACCGGACTTCTGGTCGCTTCCGGCGGAGCGTCTGGCGTACATGGATGAGATCAACGCCAGGCACATGCGTTACAACTACTGCACCGACAAGGAGCGTTTCCCTCAGCCTCCCAAGGAGTGTACCCTTCCTCGCCGTTAGAAATCAATCACCCTGTGATCGTTTGATTCTTTATTGAGATAATACTATTCTTTGACCTCAAATCGTCAGCAGGGTATGAACATGGTAGGTAGGTTCCTGAATCATTTAGAACGGATCCGTATTAACATTTGATTCCCATTTTATTCTTATGAGCATAAGCGACATGCTGTCCGGAAGAAAATAGTATTATCTGAGGTATTATCACAGTATGTGGCGTGCGTTTTGATAAAGAGGAGGTTGGTCAAGGTGTCCCCAAAAACTACACCAAACTGAATCAAGGTCACAAAAGAATGGATGAAACTCTGCCTCTCTTTTCAGATAACTCTGGACTTATTGGTTTATCAGATCATTAACACGAACACTGGCTGCAAGTTTACAGGTCTAGGTTCAGTAATCGAAAACTAAATCCATGGATGTAACTGACCTTGATTCCTTTGGCAATGTAAACACCAATCGTTTGTCAATCATCGACGGTACATGTACCCATCACGCAGCAAATAAGGGCTTGACTTCTGCAATTAACTCCGTCGCAGCTGATAACTCGTGACTCTCTTCTGCGGTTGTTTCTGCCTCAGCTTCGACCTGCGCCATGTAATTTCCCATGAATGAACTTATGCCAGATGGTGACCCGGAGAGTGCATCAATGAAGAAGAGAAGGTCTTCAATGACAATGACGTACCACAGCTGCCTCAAGAGCAGCCAGAGCCGTCTCCAAACGCTTCCTGCAGTTTGATATCATCAAGCAGGACTCCGCCAGCACGTGCTCCTGAAACGCCCACAACCACCACCACCATCATCATCTCTCGACCGAAATCCCAGCCTAAAACGCAACAATTTCAAACGAACAGGCATCCATTTGCTTGCTCACTGCCTGATGGAAAAGTTGATGACATTTTTGAAGTACCTGCTGCTTGATATCGAACGGATCACCATGAGAGTTCTTCATGTTATCCGTCTTCACACATTCTCGGTCCGCCTCCGTCTGATACGAGTGAAGCTCCTTCATCACCCGCTTGCAAACTCCAGTCTTTATTTTCAGATTCTTCAGCGTCGCCATGGCGCTCTGTTGTTTTCATAAACCGCTGCAAAGTGCTATAATAGGGCTCTTACGGTTACTTCCTCAACTTCTTCTTCTTCCCTGAAATGGTTAACGTCCTCCACTTTTATGGATGAATGGGTAGAATATCAATGCACCATCATCCAACCGGTTTCTTGAGATTCACAGCCACCTGATTCTGCCTGAATATGCTTCCCCAAGCTCTGTTAGTGGTAGTCACACCTCTTACATCTCTGAAAATATCTCTAGATGTGACTAGCTCTATTGAGATTCTAGCTGAAAGTGCTTCCCCAAGAACCGTTTCAGAGGTTGAGAATACGATAACCTTCAACATCCAAAGGAGAGTGTAACAATAGCAATCCTTTGTTGTGCAACGAAACTGAGGAGAAAAGCAAACTGGTTTGAAGAATCGGTTAATTTACATGGAGCTGGAGGTTTTTTGACTTCCCTAGCAAGTACTTGCTGTAAGCATCTGGTTCAAACCCGCGCCGGACCATTTCCTTGACGACTTCCTTGGCTTCAGTGAAGTTTTTGTTGGCAATGCATCCGCCTAACAAAGTGTTGAAAGTGATGAGATCTGGCTTCACACGCGCCCTCCGAAGCTCCTTGAGGAAGGCGGCCGCCATTCCGGGCTGCAACGCGCCCTTGCACCGGGCGTTGATCACTGTGTTGAAGGTGATGATGTCCGGGTCACAGCCCTTGGACTCCATCAACTCCAGGATCTGCTGCACCGCCTGCCAGTTGCCTTGCTTCGCATACACGCCCATAATCCCATGAAACACCTGCACATTAGTCAAAGATTAACCCCTACTTAACAAAGAGGGAGAATTTGCTACCGAACAAACAGTCCAAGCCAGGCGCCCAGTAGCTCACTAGAAGCACGTTGACGTAAACCTCGAACTCAACCTTTCAACACACATCACACAACAAACACCTCCAACAACACATCTGCAACACACATCACACAACACACATCTGCAACACATCACAGATCACACAAAACACATCACACATCTGCAACGACACATCTGCAACCTCAGAAAGCACGACGGCGCTCTCACCTGCACATCAGCGCCCGTAAGCTCCGGCTCCGCCCTTAAGAAGAGCTCCCTAGCGACGTTCACCTGGTTGACCCTGCCCAGCACGCCCAGCACAGTGGCCAGCATCCTCGTGTTGGGGCAGTACCACTTGCGCAGGTTCAAGCACTCGTAGAGCTCCAGCGCGCGCCGCCAATTCTCTCGCCCGACGCTGCCCAACACCACCGCGAGATCCTCGTTATTCAGCTGCTCGGGCCAGCTCTCCAGCACGTCCGCCACAGGACGAGCGAGATCCAGCTCACAAATGGCGATGGCGAGACGCTGAACTCGCTCCTTCCAATCGACGGCTTTCTTCAGGGCCAGCTTGTTCATCCTCTTCAGCCTCTTGGTCTGCTCGCGCTGCGGGCGGTGGAAGATCTCGCGCTCTCGGGCCTTGTCTCGGGCTTTGTCCTCTCGCATGAGGCTGTAAACCGGTGAGGAATGAGGTTCGTGATCCCTCTCCTCAATCTCTTCCTCCTCGTGGTCGCTGTTTGGCCATCTCTCTGCGGGTGAGGCACGGCGGTATGTGAAGGCGGGTTGCTCCTCTGCTACCTCGATCTCTACTGGTTTCCAGCGGCGAATTGCGAAGCAGATGGAGGTCGGAGGGGAGGTTGACGTCCGGGTGCGGGATGGCATGGCGGTGGTGGTGGTGGGGCGGCACCACAGAGTGGGTGTGGATGCTGCAGCCATGGTCGAGATTCGTCGGACAGAGATGTGAGCTCACTTCCTCACGTCGCCATGGTCGAACGTCATGAGCTCCAAACCCTAATAAACCATCTCCGCAAACTAAAAACCCTAACAACGCAACAAACACGAAGAATGCTTTTGCGAACGTATGAATCCAATCCCGCGGAGCTCGGACAATCCCGGATCACCCACAAATGCAAGCGTCCACACGATGCGAGTGACTGGCAACCTTGGAAGCCGCAAAACCCTAACGCGCTTCTCTCAAACCCTCGCAAGCAACCAGTTCCTCTTTCTCAAAATCACTAAACCGCAAGATGGGCGAACAGCAATCAATCAACGCTCAGCACCGAATCCTGAAATCCATCCAAACAACCTCCAGCGCCGACATCGTCACCAATCAAATGCGAATATTACGCCTTAAACCTACGTGGTCGCCTCCAAACACAGACTCCATCAAACAATCCCCTGTCGTTACCACCGCTGGAGCCCATCCACAGGAGAAAGAGCGGAGAAGAGGGCGCGTATCACACTTGGCGAGTCCAACCGTCAAGCAATCCTCGCTCCACGACACTCCACCACCATCGCCACAAACTCCGGTAAGGCACAGTATCAGACCGGCGAGCAGTGAAACTAACTGGAATCGCACTCCGTCGAATGCACTCAGTGAATTAGTGGAATCCTCGACTATAGAGTACATTTGTCTTCGGAGGAAGAATTGGGCGTTTGATCAGCGATGACGGAGGTGATGGCGAGGCATTTTCTACCCGTGACGAGGGGCTTGGGGAAAGAGTATGCGCCGCGGATTTACGACTCGTTGTTTCCACCTTGGGCCGCCGAACAATGCCCCATGCCCTACACAAATCTGCGGGTAAAGCATCAAGCAATTCACAATCAACGCAAGCAACTCCCCCTGAATCTTTCGTGAAGCGTTGCAGCAACGGATTCGAGCCGTTTCGCTCTGATTTTGCTCTGAATTGCTCCAATTCGCGTCGCCTTGCTCTGATTTTGCTCTCTCTCTGCTCTGACTTTCTCTGATTGGGCTTTGGGTCTTTGCAGATTTCGAGAGGCGATATCGTGACGTTGTTCTGGCCCGCGACATCGCTGGTGATCCTCGCCGGCCTGCTCACGGGCTGGCTGCTGGGTTCGCGTCTCCTGGTCCGCTGTCTCCGCGATGGCGCGCGCGCTCGGCAGGGGCTGTTCCTCACCTCCGTGGGCGTGCTCGCCTACGGCTTCATGTGCCTCGGCGGGTTCTTCTTCCACTGCTTCCACATCCGGCCCCTGTTCCACATGCTGGACATGGAGGCGACCGGCCTGGCCTCTCTCTGCTTCGTCGCCGCCTTCGCGGCTTACAGCGGCTTGATCGATGATCGAACATCGTCGCAGCGCTTGAAAATCCTCGCCTCCGCGCTGGGGTTCATCCTTATCGACTTGTACTCCCCCTCGTTCCTCCAAGAGCAGTTCTACCTGGCTCCTGCGTTCGCAGCTGTCGCTTCCGGGGGAGTTTTCCTCCTGCGATCGTTTCGAGCGCAGCAGAAATCCGCGCAGCTAGCGCAGGGGCTCCGAGACGCGCAGTTTTCGCTCATGCTCAGCGCAGTCGGGGTTGCGGTGGCAGTTGCGGCAATTCCGCTCGACAAGTACCTGTGTGTTGCGCTCGGAAGCGAGTTCCTCTTCCTGTTCTGGTTCTTCCTGGGATGTAACTGTGCCGTTGCTGCCTTGTATCGGTTCGCGGTCGTGGCAGCAGAGAAGAACGTCCAGTTTACAGACGTGAGAGCGGATTGAGAAGATGGCGAAGGTCGTGTACACTAAAGTCATTCAGGTTTGTGATTTTTTCTGGACTGTAGACTAGAATTGGTTGCGGTTTCGGTTGGATTCTCGTGGCTGTTTAGCTTCAGAGTTCGTGTGAGGTTTGGAGGATTTGTTAGAGTAGACTAGAATTTTGCGTTGTCCGATTGGATTCTTCGGGGCTGTTTAGCTTCAGAATTCGTGTGAGGTTTTGGAGGAGGATTTGCAAGAAGTAGACTAGAATTTTGCGTTGTTCGATTGGATTCTTGTGGCTGTTTAGCTTCAGAATTCGTGTGAGGTTTTGGAGGAGGATTTGTTCGAGTAGACTAGAATTTTGAGTTGTTCGATTGGATTCTTCGGGGCTGTTTAGCTTCAGAGTTCGTGTGAGGTTTGGAGCAGGATTTGTTTGAGTAGACTAGAATTTTGCGTTGTTCGATTGGATTCTTCGTGGCTGTTTAGCTGCTACGAATGTTTCAGTGAACCTCAGCCTTTGTGTGATTGATTTCTTGCGTCACTCTTGTGTGACATTCTCAATCGCATGGATGTACACTGCAGTAAATTATGAATTGGTTGGAGTTTCTTCCTCCAGATTGTGGGAGGCTTCCTTTTCCTTTCAATTCGTCAACAGTGAAGTTCTGGATAACATGTTTGGATACGTGAGTGAAAAGTGTGGGGGTCCCTTGTTAATATCGGAGGGGCCTCGGTTGTGCCCCTGAGCTTTAAACCCTCAAAACCTAAACCCTAAACCTAGAGTGCAATCTCGGTAGGGTCCTTTTCACTTGACCTGCGAACTCGTCAGGGCCTTGGGGAACTCAAACTCGTTAGGGCTTCTTTCACTGGCTCTCTTTTCGTGGAGGTTGCAATGCCGTTAGGGCACTTTTCACTGGAACGTCAGGGCCTATGACCGTGGCATCCATCCCATTTTCCATTCTATTTTTCATTAGTTAAGTGTAAGTTCATTTTTTTTTAAATTCTTCAGAGATGAGATCACATGTCTTATATATCTCACACAAAGTATGCTTAGCCCTAAAGGTCTGGACAACTACATTCTGGTTGCTATGATTGGTTCTAGAGTTTGTACTGGCAAAGCACAATGTGTTGACTAATGCTATACATTAGGAAGTTTGTATTTTTGTTGTTGCACATTTAGTGCTATATTGCAATAGCGTTTTCAAGTTGTGTTGCGGCAGTGGGAACGGAAGGTAACCACGTTGCCATACGATATTGTGAAAGGACACTGTATATTCTCTTCATGGAAGCAGGGGATTTAGCGTACCACCCATGTGATGGGCGCGGACAGGACGTCCCCCACGCTCGGACTTACCCAAGGTGGGCCCCGTCTTAATTGCATGGGTTCATTTTTCTGGCCCTCCCATTTTGGGGGGGTCAGAGGCTTTTTTTGGCTTTTTTTTTACGAAATTGGGGCCTACGGCCCCACTTTAGTCTGTAGGTCCCCCTTTGGCTAAATTTAGGCCCCATTCAAAAACAAAATAGGGGCTAGGTTTTGGCCCCACCACCTCATCCCCACCCGGTAAGTCCAAGCGTGGGGGATGTCCTGTCAAATCGCATGTGATGATGTTGGCATTCAAGAATTTAGAGTTTTGCAATGACGGGAGAGAAAGTTGTAGAATTTTTTGTAAGTACTTTTCAGAAATAGATGTTGGAACTGCGCTATACTAGTAGCATTTAGCCCTAGCTGTATAAATATTTATCTTTTCTATATCTTCAGCTGTGTATGTTTGGTATTCTTCTAAAGCTAATAAATTGTGTTGGTTTCAAAATATTTATGCTTGCACACTCGTTACAAGAACAAAAAGCCGGTTTACATAATACATATGGTGTGATTGCAATGCAATAGATGGAGGTGGACTTACAAAACGGAAGCTTAAGTCATATCATAGTCTCAACATCCTGATTCTAACATCATAGCGGAAATGGAAAATGGCATTGCATCAAAGTCCAGTGGTTGTGTGTCTTGGCAATTTTGAGAAATGTTAGTACTTGGATTGTATTTAAATGCTTCTATGGAGTCTTTTGTTCTTGTTAGTGTGTTTGTTTTGGCCACTTTTTTAATTGTAAATTAATTATTTTTTTAATGTACATCTAGTAGAAGGAGCCGACATTGATGTTTGAGCCACCGTTTAATATTCATCAGCCTGTTAATTAATATGGTCGATGGAGGTGATGGTGTGGGCAAGTTTTGTCGTGGCAAGGGCTATTTTCCTCCTAACACATCAACATGCCCTGAACTATGCATTAGTTCAAATTCTCATATAGATCATAAAATTTAGACCCCTTCCAATACAGTGCAACTTAAGCGATCAATTAGCCTAACTGATCCGCAAAAAAAGGTTTTCGTATAATCTCCAAATTCGATTTATGTCATTTTTAACAAATGTTCTTTTCCCTATTGGTTTGTAGATTTCTTTTAAAATTTTCAATGTTTTTTTTCCCTACATTGTGGCATAGTTTTGTTATATGTTTAGTTGTTATTTTTTCTTTTTCAATCCCGGTTAAATACTTTATTATATTTCTAAAATACCATTATTGCTGATTTTGAAGTCAAGTAAAAGGAACTTACAAAACAACATGGAAAAAAGAAGATTTTTTAATAGAAAAGGAGATAAACACGTGAACATTTGGCAGCAATATAATTATTTCAAAAACATTCAAATGTTTTAATCATGTTCACAAATCTCAATAAAACGTATACACGGTGAAAGAACATACCTTTGTGCATTTATTTCTCTCTTCCTCGCATATTAGGCAAAAATTTTGAAAATACCTTTAGAGAAGAAAAAAGATCGAAAGATTAAAAAATGAGGAAAATTTAGAAGATAAATAAGGAAGTAAAGGAGTTTTGGATTCTTCTATTTTTGTTTAGAAACTCATGTGTTGCCTAATCACATGTATTTATTAAGAATTTAGTTGTTTTGTGTTATTGTCTTCCAAGTTTGAGCACATCTCGTCCCTTATCAAATAAAAAAAATTGACTCCTTATGCCTTGTCGTTTTGCATATATTTCATTTCTATAAAACTCATATATTTTGTTTTTAATTTTTATCTAATTCAATTTTATTGATAAAGTGATGCTTTGTACTTTGTGTTTTAAAAAATAATTAAAACTTTATCTATTGGTATTAGTTTCATAAAATAAGCCATTAGTATTCCGCTCATAGTTTTTTTGAACTAATATCAAAATTGCAAAATCTAAATGAAAATGCAAAATTTGGATGAAATTATAGATTTTTTAAGAAACTGTATTGTTTTTTAATAAAACTGAAATGTATTTGAAAGATCAAACTATATAGTTCAAACAAAAGTTTCTAGAGTGGGTTTCAATTATTTTACTTAATTTTATTTTAAATCTATATTCAAAGACATTTAGTTATAACTTTTAAGATACGGCTATACATTTTTCTTATTAAAAAAGAAAAATCATAAACTTTTTACCTTTAAATAATTAATGAATTGCAACTAAAAATTCAACATTTTCTCGTAGCAAATTCTTTCTTCAGCATAGCGTGGGGCATGATAGCCTTGAGAACGTCCATTGGACAGTGGAACCATTACTCTTGTGAGCAAAGGAGCAATACAATTGCAAAATGAGTTTCATAGTTGACAAGATAATGGTTTCATACAAGGTCTGATATTGCAATTCAGTAGTATTTGTATGTGTTGTAGTCTAGTAGTTTGTAATTTTTAAAGTTAACCGAAATTAATCTTAAGCGAGCCCATCTAACCATATCGTTTCCAAGGGTTTTTATCGTGCGTCAAACTTCCTAAATCTAAAAACAATACATACTCTATACCTTAGCACACCCGGAAGGATCGCTTCTTCGGTACCTTGGTGACCGATAACAAGTAACCACAAATGTTTAATTTAAATTGTGTCGAGCGTCAAAGTAGTTTTTTGATAAGTTTTTACAGTGCCCGAAAAGTCACTGCTCTCCATTCTAACAGTTCAGAGGCTACAATCTCTACAACGTAACTCTACACCATTAAAGAGTTAAAAGGTTGCAGCTAGTTCACCGGCCTTCACAATCTACCAGAAAATAGTGCAAGTAAACCGGTCACGCAAAGCATTCCAACTACAACCACACCCAATGAATCAAACAAGGAAGATTCAAGAATCGCAACAATCTAGTGCTAAGTAATTCACATAAGCAAGACAACTTTCCACAAGGATCAAGGGAACCCATCTACTATAAGGGTAGAAAATCGGGAATACTCCAAACTCAGGCTTAACTGGGATCTCTCCTGATGTACCAAGAGAGAGGATGTCACCTTCCTCCTCACCAATCCAAATACTTCCCACTTAAGGAATGCTATCATAAATAGTGGTGGGCTTCTCGGATCCAACATCCGATATGCAACTCTTCTCGGTCCAACCGGTCTAGGGTTTGGAATAGATCC
This sequence comes from Bryoerythrophyllum caledonicum, assembly GCA_963971425.1. NCBI lineage: Eukaryota > Viridiplantae > Streptophyta > Bryopsida > Pottiales > Pottiaceae > Bryoerythrophyllum > Bryoerythrophyllum caledonicum. The sequence goes on along the minus strand of OZ020524.1, from coordinate 14,455,352 downwards.
CGGATCTTACTCTACCATTTAGCTTGGATATCCTACTCCCTCGGAAAGCCTTAGCTTACATTCAACCACATAACACTCAACAAGCCACAACCTTGCACATCCTAGCCACTAGGAGGACTCAACTCTCTCCCTCTCTACACACACAAGCTCAACAATAACTCTAGATACAAGCAATGAAGGCAAGAGACAAGCAATGAAGCCAAGACACAAACAAAACAACAAAGACAAGGGTACTTAAACCAAGAGCCCAAGGCTCTCTAAGTACACAAAGGCCACTAGGTACCCTCCAAAAGCTAGGTCCACAAAAGGTGGAAAACAACATCTAGATCCTACAATTGAGAGTTGCCTACTCACCGGCGGATTACCAGTTAGATCGGTAAACCGGAAGACTCTTGGTCCGAGACCAATAAATACATATTTTGGCAATAGTAGGTAGCTGGAGAATTCACTCAAGTCGTAGTGATCGGGTGCACAATGAGGCCCCGTCGATATCACTATTTCCACCCTAGCGTTAATCTACCGTACCTAGCGAAATCCTATCAACGGATAGAAAAAATCCACGATAATATGTAACATTGGCTCATCCGGTAGACTTATTTGAAAGAGTGGACTTATCTTTCGGTAGTTCCATGGAAAAATTGATTGGAAGATTCAAAGTATCCACTGATAAAAACTCAAGAGGATCCACCGGAAAGTTGGAAATCTCAACCGGAAGGTCTACCGGTAGACTGGGAATATCTACCAATATATTGGGAGTATCCATCAATATATGAGAAGTCTCCACCGGATCAACAAGTATAGCTATCGAAGACTCAACCAAAGAATCCGTTTGTGAAAAGGAAAGATCAACCAGTTCTTTCCTGGCAGTGACCGGAAGACCTCGTTGTCTCTTATAGACTTTCATACCCCACTCCTTAGAAGATGGAGAATCTGCTGTACTCATTGGATATTGAGTAGGTGGATCATCATCTCCTGAAGAAAAAAGAAGTGGTGTAGATAAACCTTCTCTTCTTCCGGGTTGGGCTCTGGTCTTGCATTGATTTGGTGGCGCTCATATGTCTAGCAAACAACTTGATTAGTGCCACCATAGTCTCCTATGCCTTGACCTTCGTGTCAAGGTGCTCTTTTTGGAATGTCTGGAGATCCCTCCTCACTTTGATTAACTGTGCCCGGACCTCTCGGGGTGCAATTAAAATGTCATTGGTGTCTTCTACTCCAAACACCTTCCGAAGAGCCCTCTAAAGACTCTTTGCCTCCAAAAGCTCCATCTCCATTTACTGGACATCCCGAGTCACATCCCGGGAGAAATTAGCTATTTTTTCCTCCAGTGTGAGATTCTTGGATGGTCGTGGTGGTGGTGGTAGGTATTCTCCGTGAGACTGGGATGACCTATCACCATTCTAGAGTGACCGGGATGATGATGCTTCCTGTTGATTTGCCGATAACGCCACCATTCCTTTAGTAAGTTGGAGAAATGCACGGGAAGAATGGTCCTAGGGAATCATCCCTTACTTCCAAATCTTCTTTTCTTCTGGTTCTAGACAGCCATAATGCTCATACAAATGCACAAGGTATGGAGTCAAGAAAGTCTTGGAACACCCACCTTGTTGAAGTGCCATACGCTGTTGCAAAATTGCTTCCAACAAAAATCTCCGGTCCGCAAAGGAATCCTCGAAGATTGCCTATATGTAGGTTGTGGTCTACCGCGCTATGATTCTTTTACGTCGATTGGGATGGAAGATTGGGTTTTAAAACTCAACCACCCTCTTCAACCGGTTGTTCCTGAATTGATCACTCCAGTAGCACTCCGATGCGTCGTAGGAGCTTGATAGGTGTTTATCCAGCAACTCCCAGTTGACCCAAGGCGTCGATCCCTCCTCTTCTGCAAAAAAATACGCATTACGACATATTTTTTTGGTCCATGTCGGGTGTCCCGGGAGGTAGCAGCTCTGCAGCTGCATATCCTTTCTAAAAGACCCACGATTTCTCGTATCATGCCATGCAACCCATCCGGGTGAGGTCTTCTTCCGATAGTCCTCTTTTTTTTCAGTCCCCTCCCACTTGTTAGGATCAATCTTGGAAAGCTTCAGTGTCACTGGTGGAGTCATGTTGTCCGGGATGGACTAACTCCGGGATGTGGCTATACTTCCACCAATCACCCTACCAACTTATCACAATTTTCGGTCCGGCCCGGAAAACACAAGTGTATTGGGCAACCTCTTACTTCTCTCTGGAACACTTTTCTAGATTAATGTGGATGTGGGCATCTCACATATCTAGAAACACAACTAAACGAAACAGAATAACAATTAACCACTTCAAGCAAAAGAGATGGCTATGCTAGGAGAACAAGATTTTTTGAAGGGGGTTTTCCTGGAGACCGGAGAGACCGAGAAAAAGACAAAAAAATTAGAGAAGACAAGGAAAAAAACGGAAGAATAGAGAGATTTCAAAGAGTTCTTGCCACAAGGCCGGAACAATGGAAAGGAAGAAAATGAATAAACGGAAAAAAAAATAGATGCACAAGTAACAAAATTCAAGTCTTTAAGATGCACAAGGTCTAAGTAGAGTCTACCGGAAGACTTTCCCTGGACCAAAAAAAAGGCAACCAGAGTTCATCCCGGGAAAAGGAGATGAAAGAAACAATTGAAAGAGGAGGACTCACAAGCAAGGGAATTTTACAAACAAGAAAAATCTTAATGATTGACAAAAAGCACCTTGTTTACAATTTATTGCCTCTAGTTGCATTCACAACCTTCTTGCAATCGTGGTCTAGTCTCTGAATCTTCTTGCTCCACTTCCACGCCTAGAAATCGCCACCTTATTGCGTCAAAAATCCTCTCCGCCACAATCTTCTCACAAACCCTAGGTTACAACTTCAAACCCTAGGTGGTTGTAACTTCTTCTCTCCTCTTGCTCCTTCTTTTCTTGCTCCTCTTGCTCCTTTGTGCTCACGGTCGTTTGCTCCCCGACGGTCTCCCTTGTGCTCACGGTCGTCTGCTCCCCGACGATCTCCTTTTCCGCCTGTGTAGCTGCTCGCAGAACTGCACACCAGCAATCTCTCGTGGCGCAATCCCACGACATTCCCCTGCGCTCCAGGTTGTTCCCCGTAGTCTACCCTCATAGTCTCTCCCCTGCGTTCTCCGCTCGCTATTATTCTCGTCCTCCAGGCCTCTGTCAGGTGTTGGTGGCCCCCGCTACCTTTTGCTCCTGCCACCGTGGCTCCGCTGACTCCCGCTAGTATCCTCGCATGACTAGCCTGGTACCCAGGGGGTCGCCCATACCCGGATGATATCCGGGTTCTCCTGGGTATCAGCTGGTATTTTTTGTTTTCTTTTGTGTTTTTTTTATCATTATTTGTCTTATAAATATAAAATTTCTATACTTTCGAATAAGAATTTGAGTCTCCAACAAACTCTTAACTAAAAAGAGAAAACCTAAACAATTAAACTAGATAGAAAAACTACAATTAATCTATCTACGTAAAGAAAACTTGACTAACTAGTTTAGCCTTAAGTGGTGATTTGAACCTTTGTCCCGGAGACTTTTCCGGACATTCTCTTTTAGCTTTTTTGGGCATAACATTTCTTTGTATTAAGACCCGGTTTTATAACCAGTGTAACACTAATTAACTAGTTAAGCATTTTCCTATTTTCACTATTTGCTATACAATCTAATTCTATGCAATACTAACTACTTTGCCGGTTATCTAAACTAAAAATCACAATTTTAGCTAATTTTTATGGTAGAGGCAACCAAGTAGGAGTTCCAGGCTCCTATAGGAAGATAAACATGTGAAACTAAGAATTACAATATATGCATTAGCCTCATCTCAGTCACATTATATCTCCAACATCATTGTATGTCTTGGTGCAAGTGATGTATAAATGGTGTCTGTTTTAATGGTTGGAGCCAATGCAATTCGGGTGGCGCAAGCGTGGGCTAGAGAATAGAGAGCATGTTGTCATTTCAGTCAAATTTTTCATTGGAGTGAAAGTCTTCACAGAATTGTTTAAGCGGAGAATTTACTTGACGATACTCTCGAAAAGGATTTAAATAAATTTCTGAATTCTCTAAGAGCCTTTGTATAAGGATATTGTCTCAATCGCAACTATCGGTGGTGAAGATTTGTGCTTGATTCCTCCATTTTGAATGCATTCATATTGTATCGTCAAAAAGCTAAAGAAGTAGAACTTCCGGTCTATAGCCGCCATTGTGGCACTAAACTCTTAGATTGGAGACTGATTATCCCACTTGTATGTGTAGATGTGACGTGAGGCCCACTCCAAATTTTTTGGCACATTGTTACATATGTTAAAAAGAATAGAGATGTTTTTATTTAATAATACATTTTGGAGGTATTCAAACAATAAATCAAAATGTACTTGACAATACCTTTGATATTTCATGCATTTATTCCCTATATATCCGATCATTTATCCATGATAAAACTAAACATTTACACCTACTTTTGCACTTACTGCTCTAAAGTTCTCAATCATTACCTATACTAAATCAATCAATATAGTCAATTCTATTTATTTTAAACATGTGATGTAACAACAATCTATTATAACAAGCGGCTTGGCTCTAGAACAAATTTTTGCTCATTACAAGAATCATGTGCTAGTACAGTCTTTCTTGTCATTTAATTTGTTACCCTCTCACAACATCCACCCTAAACTTAACCCTGTAGCGCCGAGGAAGCTCGAAATGGGACTCTGGAGGTGCTAAAATTCAATTTGCATGAAATCCATGAGGAATTGGGCTTCAAGATATGAGGTTCAGATTTGCGCACACATTACATGAACACTTTCCAATAATCAGATCATGATTTGGATTTATAGAATTCTTGGAAAAGCTAGGAATACAACACAAAATACATTAAAACACTAAAATATAGTGAATATAGTGAATACCATGCCACATACTATGTTGCATTTCACACATATGCACATTGATTTTGGTCTTGAATTTTGATTGAACTTTGTCTTTAAGACATTCTTCATGTTTTGTGATTGTTGATCTCTCTCCTCACATACGAAACTTCCGTTTTGATTCATATAAGGTTGGAACATTTTTGTATACAATCAAGTAGAAAAAAGCAAAAAAAATCACCAATAATTGTGTAAAAATATTTTCTGCACATATGATATGTCAATGCAAAGCTATCAACCTAGTGCACATGTGAATTGCTCTAATTCAAAGTCAAAAAACTCTCGCAAGAATCTATTGAAGGTTAAAGTAGTACACCCTCCAAAATCCACAGCTTTCACTACCAATATACGGTAACTTTAAACACTATAATCTATTCCATCAACCGTTGGATGTTGTGCAAAATTTCACCAAAGTTCAGGTCATGGGTTTAGTTCAATCTTGTAAGGTTAGATATTAATGTTAGACATTGTATTTCCGTCAAATCCGGTTCAAAGAAAATTTTCAGTAGAAATCTTGGTTTTTCAAGAAACATCCCTAGGCGGTAAAGGGTTAAGAGGCATGTTTGTGAATCCTTGATTAGCAATCATGTAGTAATCATTCACTTCATAGGTCTCCATATTAGGACTTAAATTGTAAATAAGAGTACACTAAAGATGGCATTTAGTGTAGTGGACACTAAATACGAACCCGTACACTACTACTCAACTTGACAATTAGTGTAGTGACAAAACTATACACTAAATGTCAACTACTACACTAAATGTTGATTCTAGTAAATAGTGGAACTTAGGTTTTTTTACATGTGGACATTTAGTGTATGAAACATAGAAAATGATTACGTGCACATTTCGAGCATCAAAGTAAAGAAAGTTACGAGTGCATTGAAAAAAATAATAATTTGCAAAAGAAAGATTGGAAAAAGTATAATGTGGATATGGAACAAAAAAAAAATCCCAAAAGTAGAAAAAAATAGAATGTGATTATGGAAGGAAATGAATTTGCAAATATAAGATTGGAAAAATAAGAAATTGGAATTCAGAGGAAAGTAAGAGAAAAAAAATATATTGGAAAATTTAAAGAACATAGATAAAAAATAAATAATAAATAAACTATAATATTGGATACTAAAATAATAAATATGAAATAATGAAATTGATAAAAACCAAACATTAAATAATCATGGATCATCATAAATGAATATATATATAAAGATTAAATATTCACAAAACTTACAAATATACAAAAGTATTAGATTATATTTTTTAAATATTTCAATATTCATAAAAATCATGATATACAATCTATATTCATTAAATATTCACAAATATTCATTAAATATCAATTAAGTATTAATTGAATATTAACTAAATACTAAGTAATTATTTATCAAATATATATTATATATCAACTAAATATCATTTAAATATTAATTAAATTTTTAGTGGATGTGATTCAAATATTAATTAAATATTCATTAAATATTCATTAAAATATTCAATACATTATTATGAAATACTAATTATATATCAATTACATATTTATTAAATATTCAAAAATATTCATAAATTGTATTGAAACATTCATTCAATATTTATTCAATATTTATCATATACTCATTAAATATTGATAAATTATCATTTACATATTTCAATATTATTTACATACCAATGAAGTATTAAATAAGCATACATTTCATATCATTTAATTAAAAAATATTCATTAATTATATGATGAACATTAATTTAATATTAGTTTAATATTATTTTAATGATTTTAATATAATTTAAACATTGTTTTATTATTATTTTATATTATTTTGGAAATAGGATACTATTTTAATATTATTTTATTAGGGTACTATTTTAATATTATTTTAGAAATAGGGTACTATTCCCCATGTGGGTAAGTAGTACTATTTTAATCTTTTAATATTATTTTAGTATTTTTTTAATATTGTTTTAGGAAAAGGGTACCATGGTAGGTGGATGATTGGGGGTTATTTTAAATGTCAATGGCGGCTAACACTTATTGCCAACTTGTTCACGAATAGTGTACTAGGGTAATTACACTATTCGTACCATTACACTAAATGCCATCTTTAGTGTAGTTGTCTAAACTTCGCATACTGTTCATTTTAATCTTTTCTTATGCATCATGTGAGCATCATGCAATATACAATCATCACCAAAGCATTTTATCAAGTGAGTGATCTGTCTATCAACATTGAATATAATCTTTTGTGCTCACTACAAATTGTCCCAATTTTTTGCTGAAATTTTCATACAAGTTGCATTTTCACCTCTTTCGCACTTGTCTTTTGCCATAATTCTCTTATTTTTTGACATGCACTATAGGAATGAATGTGTAGGTGAAGTTACAAGTCCAAATGGTCGTGGAAATTTGAGGATTCAACCGGACATGTGTATCTTGTAAGAAGAAGTCCAAAACCATCTTGATCAAATACCAAAATGATAAAAGGACGAATGAGATTTCGGGGGCGGATGGGAAACAAGAGTGTCGTTGGTTCGAAGAGATAGACATATGGAAGAGTAAATGTGCAAGTGTTCACAACCAAATCCTAGCAAGTGCTATGGAAGGAGAGGACACGTTCATAACAACTTCTTCACCCCCTCAATTCTTGAATCAGCACATGTCAATCCCTCCATGACACCAAGTACACAAGAGAAGGATAAAAAAGTCTAAACAAAATTAAAAGGCTTATGCAGCCAGTGGTGGGAAATTCTATCATTTTGATTACCACCTTCCAGCAGTCTACAAATTTGTTAAAAAAATATGGATCGTCACTTTGCAGCACTTCTAGAGAGGTTTTAGCTATTCCTCCATAAAATCAGAAGTAGTATCAGAAAAAACTATATTTGATTACCTCCAAATTTTGAAATGCCATAGACTTTTGGCCGATACTTTGTGTGTTGTTGTAGCTTCACAAAGCAAGTATTCAGCTCTTTTAATCTCCTTCAATAAATACACTTTTACCTCTTCATCATTCACTTCATTTGTTGCCATTAAATAATTTCTATTCAAAATTCTATTCTTCAGTTTTTGAATTCATACCCTTTTAGCACGCAATTCTTGACCTTCACTTAAATCACCACTATCTAATATTTTTTGTAATTTTTCTTCGGCTTCCGTAATTTAGTCCAAGTTGAATCCATCCTTCATTGTGATGCACAAATTGTGCATCACAATGCATGTTGAGACAATATCCGGTACCATCCCCAGTGGTACATCACATCCCTACATGATAATTCTTCATCTTCCTTTCATGACTCTGAATGCCCTATCCACACACATTTGGGTTGAAGATTGAATGAAAATTCCAATTACCATGGATTTGTGACAGTTCGGTTTTTCCTCCTTTGAATGGACAATACATCCACAATCTAACGGGATTTGTTGCATCCCTTATCAATTTGTACACATGCAACTTTCCCTCCAAACAAGCTCTTCTGATTTTTGTAACTTAGAAAACAACTCAATCATGAAGTCTACTTGCCCAACCAAACTTGTGATCTCAAATTTTGTATTTTACAACTGCACACCCTTGAAGAATAGCTTGAATGGAATGGCTTTTGGAATAATAATCTTCTTCACCAACGATTGGCGCCAATACCGTGATATGCGACCCACCTATTGCGCCTACAATGTTTGAAATGTCATGCAGAGCTTCAATAATCTCTAGCTAAAACCCAAAATTGCGATATACTAGGCATTTGAACAAATACTCGTTGCAAATGATGTCTAACAACTTTGTAAAATTCTCTCACAATTTTTGAAACCGTACATTCAGCAATCCCATACAAATCCCCTAAAAGCAATTGTCCATTGCCAAATCCTAGTCTTGACAATGAAGTTGTCATTCTAGTTTCCACAGAAATTAAATTACTAAAAGGTGTATCTTATTTTTGCCAGAATAGCCCTAGCTTCTCAACAAAGAAATATGAAGGTAGCAAATTTAACTAGTGTTCTTACCTTGAATTGCCCTTTGGTGTGTGTACCTAACAACAATTGATCCGTTAATCCACCTTCTCTTGCAAAACTGCAAATGCTCCGTGTTCCTTGTCCCATATTCTCCAAAAACATGTTGAAAATTGCCAATTTCTCCCACTTTCCTTGTAAAATCAGTGCTTGCATGCTCAGAACGTGAAAAACGAGCATGTGCAAGCACATATGCAACCCTAGCATCAACACAAGGTCCCTCCTCCTCCCCTCCATTGAAACCCAAGTTGCTAAAATTTCAAGAGAAGAGAAAAAAAGAGAGAAGAAGTAGAGAGGGAAGGTGGAAACAAGGAGGAAGAAGTAGAGGAGGTGAGAGAGTGAATGACGAGGTAAACTCCAAATCTGCCCTTTTTAGATTTACATTAAAAAATCAACTTATACTTGTCCCAGTCAAAATCCACTTTACACTATGAAAACTGACCAAGATACTTTATAATGATTTTTTTATTTTTCATGGTCACGGCTCTAGACCAAGAGCCATGACCATGAAAATAAATGATTTCTCTTGGTCAATCCTTGAGGTCCATAGTATGGGTGTCTACCCTCGAAAGGGGGAAGTAGTTCCAGCTCACTGATTCCTTGTCCGGTGGACTTGGTCTTAGTAGTGGAACGAACGGACACTTTATTCACGCCGGCCTCCTAAGGAGACCGGTGTTCTTTCTCCATAGTATGAACCGCCCCTAATTGGACCGTTTACTATTGTAATTGCTCGTTTCCCAAGGCCTACAAGTTATTAGCACTTCCACCAAATTGAATATGTCATAACCATTTATCCAATATTTCCATGTAACAGCCCTCATATACCCTTTCCATTATATCAACCTCTTGAAATAGCATCCTTTATATATAACATGCACAAAATTCAAGGTTGTTACAAAGGGAATTAACTGTACGCTTGATTTACACATTTAACATAAAATCTATACCCATACAACTAGTGTATTGACTCGTTGTCTCCAATGGGCCAATATAAAAATTTGTCAGCATGCATTCTTAAACTCTAATCATCGCAAAATTTGTAATTCCTACTTGAATTATTTTTTGGTCTTTAGCAAAAGAGACTCTTTAGCTCTTTTCAAAAACATTTTCAGACCTTGACCGCACAGATTGAAAGATACATGCAATATGGTTTCTATCTTCCTTGTGAGGACATATTTAGCATACTTCGACTCAAGATAATGACATATTTTCATACTACACAATGCATAATTTGTATGGATCTATGTTCTACCGTGCATAAGGTCATTAAACATTGAAAATCACAAGTAATGGAGATGATTAAAATAAGCAAAGAGGGCTTGCAATGACTAGGGCTATAGAAAGTAGCCATTTTCATAGAGATACAATTTCATTTTTAGATAAAGAAAAAATTATTGGGTGTAAATCTAAACACTCAATAAGATTATTATGCTTGAATCTAATATTAGATTTTTCTTTGAAAAAAATGAAAATCTTTGATTTGTATGTGTTTTAACCCCTAAAGGACGAGCCTTATGCTTGAATTATTTTTTGGTCTTTAGCAAAAGAGACTCTTTAGCTCTTTTCAAAAACATTTTCAGACCTTGACCGCACAGATTGAAAGATACATGCAATATGGTTTCTATCTTCCTTGTGAGGACATATTTAGCATACTTCGACTCAAGATAATGACATATTTTCATACTACACAATGCATAATTTGTATGGATCTATGTTCTACCGTGCATAAGGTCATTAAACATTGAAAATCACAAGTAATGGAGATGATTAAAATAAGCAAAGAGGGCTTGCAATGACTAGGGCTATAGAAAGTAGCCATTTTCATAGAGATACAATTTCATTTTTAGATAAAGAAAAAATTATTGGGTGTAAATCTAAACACTCAATAAGATTATTATGCTTGAATCTAATATTAGATTTTTCTTTGAAAAAAATGAAAATCTTTGATTTGTATGTGTTTTAACCCCTAAAGGACGAGCCTTATGCTTCACCAAAATTACCCCAAAATTGCCACTTTGAGATGATATATTATTAGACTTATTCAAACAAATTTCTACTATTTGTAACCTCTGGATATTCAAGTCAATTACTATTAAAAGACATACTAATTTTTTTTCGAACTTTGACCGTATAGATTGAAAGATATATGCATTTGAAGGGTTCAAAATTGTTTTTTTCTACTATGCCCATATAGGTTCAGCGTACTTTGACTCAAGATAATGGCAAGTTTTTGCACTACACATTGCATAAAATCAATGGATCTATGTTCTACCTTGTGTTAGGTCATTGCACGCCAAATATCACAAGTAATGGAGTTAGTTATGATAAGAAAAATGGACTTGCAACGACTAGGGCTATAGCAATTGGTCCTTTAGTTGAGTGGAATGGCAACAACGAGATGAACACTGAGTAGAGCTCCGCATTTCCTGGTGAGGGGAGAGGAGGGACTTAGATGCAAAACCCTAGATCACGCACAACAGGAGGTGGCTGGCCCTGTTGTTGAGCCTGCGTGAGTCTTAGTGGTTGGCATGTGGTTAGAAGTGGAACGCAGAGTATGTGTGTTGAGAAGGCTCATAATTCTTTAGATCTGGGGTTTGTGGATTGAGGGTGGAGAGGTGGTGGCAAGATCTTGCTGTGAGGAATCTGAAGCTAGGGACACTTGTGTTGGAGCAGAGATCTGGCCGTTTCAATCTTACCCACAAGGTCACTCAATCTCAGATCGGAGAATAGGTTAACTGAATCCGCTTCCTACCACATACTCCCTCCTCCTCCCCGACCCAGGTGCACAAGCAAACAAGATTGACGACAAGACCGCCCCACCGTCGCCGCAAGGCATCAACACCGCACCACATCAGGCTACCTCTCACCTCCCTTACACTTTTTTGTCCTTTCCTTGCTTCACCACTGTTATCCACACATTGTCACCATGTTTTGTTAAGCACATATACACTTTACACGACAACTCTGACATCAATTGTTTGAGAGAGCTGTATACCAGATCTGAAGTTCAGCAGTACATAACAACCTCTGAAGTGGAGTTCAACATAACAAGTCTCAAAGATCTACCTCGAGACTGCACGCCGAAGCGCTGGATTTTTTTCTCAGATCTAGATCTAACTACGGAGAATCAGCAACCCTACAACACCAAACCGGAGCTTCTCCACGCGCACCCACAAACAATCTGCACCACAAGCATAGCCGTACCAAGCATCAGCAGCAAAGTCAAGCAATTTGAAGGAGATTTGCGACCGAAGATCAGCAGGCAAGCAATCGCAGTTCATTGGCAAGGACAACACGAACGTGAACAAACAAGGACAAGGTCAAATCAGGTGAGTACTATCGCTAAACCCTCGTCTTTCCGTAATCTCTTCCATAGTCCCTTCCCCCCCCGCAACAGGTGCCCCCTCTCTCCCACAGCTTGCAGCGTCCTCCCTTCCCTCCCTCTCCTCCAACCTATATGCAACCTAGCTCCCCCCGCAACAGGTTCCCCCTCCCCACACCCCAGCCAGCTCCCTACACTCTCTGTAAACCCCAGCCCTCGCAGACAAGAAGGAAGACAAGACACACAAGGAGGCAGACAGACCACGTACACGGACTTCCAACGTCATAGACCACGCACACGGACCCCTGCGACACAGACGACAAAGGAGCAACAGGGACGAACACAAACAGGGAACAACAGAGACAAACACGAACAAGCACAGAGAGCGAGGCAGACAAGACCCAGGAGCAAGAAACGAGTCAAGAACAGAGACAAACTCAATAAAGACGAGCAAGAAAAAGGACAAGGAACAAGGCAAGCACGCGCAAGGAGAACAGAAGAAGAGCACCATCAAGACCAGGCGTCGAGACGAGATACACACAAGGAGAAACGACACACACAGCGACTTGCGACACCTTCGAATTACCGACCTCCCCCCTACCAACCGACCTACTACCCACGACCCCCCGACCCTCCTGTCCCGACCCCTTTACTACCCCGACTCCCCCACTGTCCCGACTCCCCCACTGTCCCGACTCCCATACTGACCCGACCCCCCGACTCCCCCACTGACCGGACTCCCCTACTGTCCCGACCCCCCGACTCCCCCACTGTCCCGACTCCTATACGGACCCGACCCCCCGACTCCCCCACTGACCGGACTCCCTTACTGTCCCGACCCCCCGACTCCCCCACTGTCCCGACTCCCCAGCTAGCCCGACCCCCTAGCTGGCCCGACTCCCCCGACACCCCTACTAACCCGACTCTAGTACTGTCCCGACCCTACCCCTATCCCGACTCCCCCACTGTCCCGACTCCCCTGCTGCCCCCCTATCTCGACCCCCTGACCCGACCCCCCCTACTAAAACCTACGACCCCCAGACCCCAACGGTCCCCAACAGGCTGGCATCATCCCACTTTTTCCAATCCCCCTTCCCTTGCGACCTCCCTACCTAAACCTCTACGACCTCCTCCTCCCCCTGCGACCTTCCATAAACACCCTAATCTCCTCTTACAACCTCCTTCTCCCTCAAGTTGGGACCTCCCCCTTCCTCTATTATTCCCCCTACTTCCTCCCATCACCCTCTCCCCAACCTCGCTCCCCTTACACTCAACCCTCTACCTCACCACCACTAGTAGAGCCCGTCAAAATTGCATAAACCTTGGAAAACGGTGCCAATCCACTCCTCGCATAGCCATCGAAAAGAAGAATAGAGGAGTAGAAGTACATTGGAGGATCAATAGTGAAGAACCACTAGAAAACCTTAGTTCAGAAACTCCAAATTAACATCCTTCACCAACTATGGACGCCATGGACACCGAAAACCCCCACACAGGAGTTTTAAAGATCACAACAGCTGAAGATTTAGTATCAAAGGCAAGCGGAGGCCCAACCCCATCCAAGAAAGCTAGAGGTAGCTATTCCACCATTCAAGTCTCCATCCCTGACCTTTCATCATTTCGATTTTGGTTAGGCTTCCCCACTATGGAAAAACTTGCCATAGATGCAGGACAGGAGCCCCTATTTAGTGGAGAGAATGTTAGAGACATGATCACTCGTGGAGTACCCAAAGAAGAAGCAGAGGAGGCCATCAGCGCTAATGTGGCCTATCCTAGGATACCACAACTCTTATACTCTTCAATACGCAGCGACAACATCGAGGGCCAACACTACAACCTGACACAGGTACCCTTTGACATCCCTACAAGCCCTATCACTGGACTTTCCTACGACTTTCATGTGGCAATTCACTTCGAATTGCCACCACATCCCATGCACCATGACGATGTGAAGGGACTAGCCCTAGCAAGGCTTGAATACATGAAAATCCCCTTAGGCACCAACCTCATGGACCCTATCGCCGTTTTATGTAAGGGTGTCAAAAAAGAGGGACAAAGGGGTATATGGTCCGGTATCATCAAGTTACACCTCCTCAGGCCAGAGGTAGATGCTATTGCCCTTCTTCGAGGTACTAGATATTTTATCCTCCATCTGGACCCTTTAGGACAAGCCTCCCTAGGGAAAGTGTGTAAAACTTTCCACGCAGTGGCCCGGAAGAACTTATCAGTGCGAATCAAGAGCGAGACCCTTAAAGGTATGGCTGCCCACACCCTCTTCCAGGACGTGGTGACAAATAGTTTCTCGAGAAACTTGGAATTTGAGATTACAGACGTGCAGAAGGTACAAGAAGAGACACACGCCTTTATAGTCGCCCCAACCCCACAACAGGCCAAGAAGTTTGAGCTTCACCAGATCACCACACACCACGAGATGATACCAGCACGTGCTAGTAGCTCTGGTGGCCTCTCCCCCGCAGATAGAGCCAAGAAGGACGCATTGATAGTTACCCTCTCCCAACTCCCCATTTTAATGAACGTGGCAGAAACCACGAATGCTATCCATAAAACCTTTGAGGCCAAGAATGTCATCTCCCTATGGTTCCACAGGCAGCAGAGAGGAATGCACAATGGTAGTGCCAACGTGCAATTTCCTAACCCTATCATCTACCGCCAGTTTCTACACAAGACATTCACTATAGGACGACATCAAGTGGAGATTTCTCCCCACCGCCGCAGCCTTGAAGGTGATGACCCACCCACCACCGCACTACTGGAGAAGTGGGGCTTTAATGACATCAACAAAGCCCTCGTAAATACAGTAGAGTCCCTCCAAGTTACCCCTGCTCCTGCTAGTATTACCAGGTCAGAAATGACCTCCATTATAGATGCAGGCAACAAGAGACTGCGTCAGGAGCTCTCCACCCTCAGAGAGGACATCATCAAAGATACAAAGGCCTACACCGATAACCGCACCAGTGAGTTACAGGCGAAGCTCTCAAATGTCGAACAACTGATGGCCTCTGCACTGATGGCCATGCAACAAATCACAGGATCGCGGCCTCCAACTATCCCAGCCTTAGAAGACCACTCAAACGTGGATTGACCAAGGACTACAGTCGAAAAAATCACCAATGTGGCAACACATGGGTGAACAAGGTTGTCACCTCCCTCCCCTACATCTCCCAACTCTCTTCGTGCACTCACCTACTCATTGAAATCACTATCTCCCCTAGTATACTCTCCCCTTTACACTACAATATGATAGTTAATACCCCAATAGTTATGACACTTACACCCTCCACACCTCTCAAAATAGATATAGACTCCCAGAATCCCTACTCTTTCATTTATTTGCCATCAATAACGATATATCATTCTACTCTTATAGTCACAGTACACTCTAGCCTCACCATAGTCTATACACCTTCTTCACTACCCACCTCCTATGCTAGACATACTATATACTTCTACTATCACTCATCCACAACTAAACACATGACTTGGAGACCACATGGTGATCACATGTATTGGCCTTGGGGAATTTTTCCACATATCTATAAACTTTGGAAATGCATATACCATTACGGTATGAATATCTCTTTGAAAAATACATATGGAATACACACACTCAACACTCATACACCCCTACTACATCCCTACATTACAAACACTACTCACACAACGACTCATAACACATCAATCCTACTCCCACACACACCTCCAACC
Source organism: Bryoerythrophyllum caledonicum (assembly GCA_963971425.1). Lineage (NCBI taxonomy): Eukaryota > Viridiplantae > Streptophyta > Bryopsida > Pottiales > Pottiaceae > Bryoerythrophyllum > Bryoerythrophyllum caledonicum. Next base: position 14,439,370 of record OZ020524.1, on the reverse strand, counting down.
AATGTAAACACTCATCATCCTACATACCCCTCTATGTACACACCTTCCACAACCACAAACAAAAAAACCGCCATCATTACATACTCTCCCCAAAAAACAAAAATAAATACATCCACACCCACACACATCCATGCACAAAAATACATCAAAACAAACACACAATCATTTGCACACTTAAACACAATTACAAACACATACGAAAAATCCACAAATACATATGAACACACATCCACTCAAACACACCCATGCATCCAAACACACACACATAAACTCAAATATACACATACTACATACACACGCAAGCATATACACACAACTACCCATCCACACCCGCAGACAAAAACCCACTTATACACCACCGCAAAGACACACACAAAAAAATATCCAAACAAATATACACAAGCCCACACAAACACCATCAAAAATACACACCCGTATACAAAGCTCGAAATCACAAGAAAATACAAAACCACAACAAATTTCACAAACAAAAACATACACAAATACATAAACAAAAATACTACAACCATGAAAACAAAAACTAAAAAATACCTAAAACACATACACAAAACAATAAAACTAAAACAACACATTAAACCCTCATATTACAAAACCCTATTACTACAAAGTGGAGATATAGAAACCAACCCAGGACCCATGCCTAACATACTAAAAACACATCCTACAACACATAAGAAGAACGCAAAAATTTATTTCATACCAAACTCCATAAAACTTCAACCGGAATACAAACACATTTCTCAAACATTTGCCCCCCTTTTAAAACCCACACATACACTACATCAACTATATAACACAACACACCCAAATATTGCCCAATATATACTACAAAAAAATATGCATCCACCAACACATATTCTATATGCCCTAATAATCACCACTCACCCAAACATAGACGAATGTAACCATCTTTTAAATGTACAAAACCATAATACAATTACATGGACTAACACACTATTACGAACCTTATCAAACTTACAAAATCCACCTGAAAGACATATTCATACACCACACCCTTATACAAAATTTCTCGAAGAGAACCAAAGTATCATAAAACATGGAAACTCAATACATGAAGAACTGTACGACTTTATACATAATCAAACCATACCGCCATCTAACATAATAATAAAACAAAAATTCCCCTACCTCCCTAACAAACTTATTGATGAATCACTAAAATGTTTCGACCCCATACCTGAATATACCCATCCGCCCCCTCCACCTTCCTACCTTCCTCCACAACACCATAATAACAGTTCAAACGCCGAAAACACAAACATAATTACATGGAATGCTTCATCCCTTAATACTGCTCTTCCTAGCTTGCAAACCTTAGTCACATACACAGACACACCACCGGCCATAATAGTTATACAAGAAACAAAAACATCCACCACAAAATCCACAAAATATATACAAAATATATTTCAAAATTATAAACTCATCTTCAACAATACACATGCACTTACTAGATGCATTCAACAACGGAGACCATACACACCGGGCCGCGGTGGCCTCCTTACATTAATACACAAAAAATATACATTCCCAGGCAACATCAATAAAATCCCTACCCCAATGCACATATCACCGTACATTCAAATAATTAAAATCACTAATCACCCACTACAACCGTGGTTAATCTTTCACATGTATATGCCATCCCATCCCGAAGATACTAGATTTCTCTTAGATATACAAAACACTATTACATCCCATATTAATAATCATCCTAATCATACATACTTATTATGTGGAGACTTCAATAGAGACATAGCGCTAATTGGCCGCCAAAATGGAAACCATCACACCCCCCCTCAAAACATTGATTACCAATGGCGCCGCTTCACAGAAAACTTAAACTTCACTTACATCAATACCAATACACAATTCTCTAGACAAGGTGGCTACAATTATAGTGATTGGAGTCTAATAGATGGATTCTATATAAATACAAACAACAATACACAATACACCTCCACAACAAACAAAGATATTATTCTCAACTCGGACCACTCACCCATACAGTTGCACATCCCAAATAACACACTAATTAGTAGAACTCCTACAATCCCAAACAAAGACACTATACGCATACTCAACCCCATCCCAAAAACCAAGATAGAAAAATTCAACACAAAATTTTTCGAAGAAAATTCTGTACAAATAGACTCTCTCATCAACACTCTTGAAAATAATAGTCAATTAACACAAGCACAATGGCAAGAAGCATGCCACTCTCTAGACAAACTCATCAATAAAATATCTGATACACTAGAACAAACTTGTAGAGCACACCCCATACCCCAAATGACAAATAGATCCTCCCAACAAGGCGGGTATCTACCCCGCAAACTTTCTAAAACGTGGAAACAACACTTAACCACATACCATACCATACGTAAAACCATTAGAATTGTAAAAAACAACCCCCAATGGCGTAACCACCCCATACACAACGAACTACTAACTATACAACACATCCAAATCCCTATCCCGCCGCCTCCGGACTTTCCCCACGATACATGGATAAAAGATATCGCGATAATTGCAAAAAATGCCAACATACAAGCCAGGAAAATAATCACAAAATACACAAAAGAAAACATTAAAAAAGCCATATCAAAATACAGACAACTATACGAAATCAGCCCCAAAAAAATTAACAAAAAAGTCTTCAAAAACCTTGAATCCCCACCAATGGATTGTATCAAAAATCAATATAATAATATTCTAACCAGCCCCGAAGACATTGCGAATGAAATATTCAACCAACAAACAAAAACCAATAGACCAACAGTACCAACATGTAATTATCAGCCACAACATACAATAGAATGCACATGTGCAATACGCCAATACCCTTGGCACGACCTGGACGGATATACCCTTGACAAACGAGGCGAACCAGAAATTCCACTACATAAATACCTCAACAGAGCCACATACGACACATGCCTTCAAAATCTTGGAAACAATAAAGCCCCAGGCCCAGACCGCATACCAAACTCAATACTCAAAAACATGCCTCCAAGATTTCACAAGCTATTATTTCTATTCTTCTCCCACTGCTATAAACAAAAACAGATACCAAACTCATGGAAATTAAGTACAACAATTCTACTATACAAAAAAGGCGACCCGTCCATACTACCCAACCATAGACCAATAGCACTAGCTAACACAATATACAAACTCTTTACCAGTACACTCACCTCCATACTATCCTCATACGGCGAAAAATTCAAAATCCTACATGATAGTCAAGAAGGATTTAGAGCAGAGAGAAGTACCGCACGACAAATACAAACTATAATAGCCGCACTAGAAGACGCAAAGTTTACTAACCAAGATATATACATACTATACGTGGACTTCAAAAATGCCTTTGGTTCAATTGACCATGCCCGACTTTTAGCAATAATGATGGACCTTGGTTACCCAAAAGATGCAACTACACTTGTTGGAAACATCTATTCTAAATCATTTACATGTTATACCGGTGAACACTTTGGGAAAACAAAACCTATACCCATCCAAAGAGGAACTATACAAGGGGATACCCTTAGCCCATACCTATTCATTATATTTCTAGAACCACTACTCAGATGGCTCGAAAGAGGAAATTACGGATACACTTTTGGCACATCACAGGTCATAATAAACTCTGCCGCATATGCGGATGACCTAGCCACCATAACTAACAAAATCAAATCAATCCAAATACAACTAAATAAAATTGATAGATATTGTAAATGGGCCGGTATGGACGTAGGTGTCCCAAAATGTGCCGCTACCGGATGCCCAAACAAATCCAAATTGAATCCTACCACTTTCAAAGCCCTAATGCAAGCCTCGAACATCAATTACCGCAATCAACCGATCCCCATACTACACCAAAATGAACCATACATATACTTAGGCACAAACCTTGTTCCCTCACTAAAATGGAAAATCCAAATCCACACCACAACGACGAAACTCATCAAACAATGCAAAGAACTAACAACATGCCCGGCCACCATGAAACAAAAAATAAAAATGGTTGATACCGTATTACGCCCAGGTGTGGCATACAGTTTCTACGGTGTACCATACTCTATGCCAGCTATCAAAAAACTTGACAAAAAAATAATAGCCATACAAAAAACCATATGTGGATTACCAAAATGTATGTCAAATGCAATAACCCAACTACCACATAACCTATTTGGACTTGAAGCCTTCTCCCTCAAAAATGCTTACCTCCGATGTATAGGCGAACAACTGCAAAATGCTTTAAACGATAAAGGGAGACTTGGGAAAATATATAATGGATTAACTCACTATGTTCTTGCCCAATATGGTGGCGCTGAAAACATACCGAGAATTAAAAAAAGTGACTGCATAAGATCACCAATAACACGAACATTCTTCTTATTAAAATATGTAGCTAAAGCCCACCTTAAAAGTACGCTCCCGAACTTCCTCACTAATCCTACAACACTAGAAATACTATGGCGCCAAGAAACATTAAATCATAACACACTCAATGCCCAACTCTCCCAAAAGCTTCTACAAAAACTCCTCTCAAAAAATATTTTTGAGCTAAACCAAATTACCTTACCCAACGGTACACACATCATGAACGATGAGGACTTCAAAACCTACCACTTCACCCCATCTAAACTAATAAAGAGTGCCCTAAGTGTTGCTAAACAACTATTTTGCCACCTAACATGCCCCACTATATGTCATACCCCTTGCAACATACACCCATACTCTCATACACTTAAAGATCCATTCATCACCCTCAACGATAACATCATCCCAAGAAATATTCCCACACCAACCAATCCCCCTAACCCTCCACATATATACCACCCCCGCCCCCCAACATACATCCCCAAAAACCCTACCACATACCCCATTAATAATATCATAAACCATAAACATATTCAACACACAGACACAAATAACATACAAAATACCTACACAAAATATCTATGCCAATGGCAACATAATGATAATACATACAATAAATGGCTCCCCCAAAGAGACCTTTTTCCACGGCATGACACCAATACCTCCACACATAACATTGAAAAATTAAAACAATACTACCAAAAGATCCAAAATAAAATATACTCAGATATCATCCTTGCCCACCACCCCCAAGAACAATTCTCAGACTCAAGGTCCGTAACACCACCCATAATTATCCCACTCTTAAACATCTACACAACAGAATGCAACCCCGAAAATGATATCCTTACATCCTCAAACACAATTCAAATAGATAACAATCATGCACATCTATTCGAAGAAAACGGCCGACATTTACACACCATCCCCGTTACCCGACTCCAATGGCTATGGAATCAATATAATACCAAATTACAAACTCCTACAAACATCGAACCAACGACCCAACCCTTTGAAACCGAACTAATATGGCTCTACCAAAGGTATAAATACCGAATACCAAAAACTGACCCCCTCAAAAATGCCCAATACACAATACCCACTCTCATTTTAGACTCACTGATCTCATCCTTTAATATCGAGCAATCATACTTCTCTTCCCCAGTCACATGTTCTACTAAACTAAAAAAATTCTACTCACCGCATGAAAGAGACAAAATATTCGGATCCCTAGGAAAGGCCTTTGACTACAAATGGACCGGTAATGGCATAGCCCACCCCCACAACGAGAAGGACATGGATCAAGCCATACATTGGGCTAGACTTGCCGCCAAACACGATCCAAATAACACAAAAACAATCATCATCGCACCGAACAGTAATTGGTACCAAAACAACAACCAACATCCAAATCCATTCCCAGATTCCCATATCATTGCACTATTCGAAGCCGACACAATACCATACGAAGAACCTACTATTCCACCCGAGCTAAAAAAACCCCGAATAGAGCCATCTACATTACAAATACTATGCGTCCACCATCAAAATCAAACCCTTGGCTCCCTAGAACAACTTGCGGAACTTACCTCCGTAACAAACAATCTAGGCATACACCGACTATACACAAAACTGGCCCCACCAACACCTATACAAACCCCTGTAAACAAAAGTAAAAACTGGTCAAAACTAAACTATGTCAACAACACATTAAACTACTCCGTCATACCTCCCCCTCTTCCAGACTACCAAATCCATACTACACCAAAATTTAACCCCACATACAGTTATTACACCGACGGCTCCTTCAAACCACCAGAACAAATTAGCCCGGGCTCTTGGCGCAGAGAAAAAGCTGGCTACGGCATATATAATTTTATCAAAGAAATTAAACTAGCCAAAAGACTTCATGGACTACAAAATATTCTCAGAGCAGAACTCATGGCCATCCACAAAACACTACAAATCATCACAACAAAATACAATGATGAACCCGCACATATATTCACCGATTGTATAAATGCACTCTACCTACTTAACACTCAAATAACACACCCTACCCTTCACAATAGCCACCCCGACCAAACCATATTAACATCAATGGTCCAAATGTTACAAAACCGTACACAAATCACAACCCTCCACAAAGTAAGAGCCCATGCTAACATTGATGGCAATGAACAAGCAGACAAACTAGCAAAAGAAGGCCGAGAAAAAACACACAAAAACGCCACAGACCCACACGAACATGCCCATGCCACCCCATACTACTTTCAAAAAGAAGATTGGCCTTCCAAAGAAGATACCCCCGACAAAGGCCCAATTAGATTTTTGGGCAAATATCTCAAAAAACAAGACCTCTACAACAACCTTGACACAATTTCAGAAAATATTCCTAACATAGAAAAATGGACTAACAATAACGACATAGACAATGAACTCTCTACAAATTTTTGGAAAAACCCCATCATCCCAGACTCGCAAATAACATGCCTCATCAAATTCCGTACGGGTCAATATATGGGAAACGCTCGCAAACAACTCTTCTTTGGAATAGAAAGATTCCCATCCATAACATGCCCCATATGCCCCTCAACGGACCCCGACACATGGCTCCATGTCCTACTCAAATGCCAAAACCACCACATACACTCTCTAATTGTTAAAAGACATAATAAAGCGGTATGGGAAGTCCGAAAACTAATCACCTCCTACAATAAATCGAGATGTTTTATATTAATGAACGCCGGTACTTTTAATAACAATCCACAAGAAAATACGGTCCCCCCTTGGCTACTCCCATGCTCATGCATGACCCAAAGATGTCATTGCAACGCTAGGCTCAAACCGGATATCCTCTGCGTTAAAGGTTTACCATATAATGACCCACCACCCGATAACATCAACCAAGAATACACCATTCAATTCATTGAATTCACGTATTGCAACGATAGATTTTCCCCGGAAACAATCCAAAATAAAATAGATAAATACCAACCCCTTATTGACGACATCATCGCCCTCGGATGGAAGGTCGACCCCCTTATTGTAATCACATCCGGCGCTCGTGCCACCACGTTTATCCCATCTATGAAATCTCTTGAAGATACCTTCAAAATACCCATTGAAACAATTAAAACCTCCTTTAAAAACATTAACACCATTGCTATTCAATATGCCATGTCCATTCTCCTACATAAACGCAAAATCGAAAACAATCAAGCCCTCCCCGATACACAAGACCTCCCCCCTTAAATTTTTCCCCCGCCTTGATTTTTCATGACTAGTTGGTTTTGAGGTTTCTTGACGAATTGCTTGATTGGTGGTTCGTTTGTTGCCTTGTCGGTTAGTTAGTGGCTCGTCAGTTGGTTTGCGGTTCCTTGGCTACTTGTTACATAGTGTCTACCCTCGAGAGAGGGAAGTAGTTCCAGTTTACTAATTCCTTGTCCAGTGGGCATGGTCTTAGTAGTGGAACGAACAGACACTTTATTCACGCCGGTTCCCTTCGGGAACCGGCGTTCTTCTCTCTTCTTCTCTTCTCTCTTCTCTGGTCCTTTACTTAGGAAAACAATTTTATTTTGAAAATAGAGACATATTTATTGGATCTAAAATCCAAACGGTGAATAGAATTAGTATGACTTATTATGAAATTAGAAAAAAATATTTTTTCAAATGAAAGAAATCCTTAATTTCTATGCGATTTAAACCCCTAAAGGACCAAGTGTCAAAAATGGGCTTTTTGAAAGTTCGGTCACGTTCCTATGGTGTTAATTTCCAACATTCATCTTTGAAATATTTACCTATAGATGGGCATTACTAAAACCTCACTGGCAATACAAATTTTCCTAGATTGGACATTTGATGAAAAAATGATAGGGTTTTGAATTTCAAATCGGGAGAGCAAGCATGCCGGACACCTCCAAAAACTTTAGCTAAAACACTCTATTGAATGTGAGATTTTGAATACTTGCAGGTAATATTATTTCCCTCCACACTGCCAAAAAAATAATTCTTGTCTTTAACGAAGAATAGCAAATTCACCCAAGTCAATCATTTTCACCTATTGTCGGGCAAGGTACCAAAAAGACTTCTACTTTCCCACATAAAATTTAGAGGCTCTTCATATTTTTTACTTTTTACTTTTTCCACAACAATATGTGATGTAAACCGTCTTATTGACCATTTGGATCATCAATCTAAAACATATTTAGTTCACAAAAAACCAAGACGTGAATTGGCAAGTTTTTGAACCTCCAAAAGTTCACAAAATTATTAAATTTTGTAAGTGTGTTCTTTACTAAGTCTTATTTGAGATCCTACGATCAACACTAAAAATATGAGTCTCTATTTCCTTCTTTATTCATCGCATTAGACTCCAACAATTTTGAAGAATTTTTGGTACAGTAGAACTCTCACGGTACCTCAGGGGTTAAGTGAAAATAATGAAAGTTTCCAAGAACTTCCTTTCACTGCTACCTGCCTCAAAAAAGTGCAATTTTCAACCCTACTATAGCACTATTCATCTCTACAGTACCTTGCCCAGCTGCCGAAAGGAACATGCTTCTTGTGTTTGAAGCACCGAAATTTTTTTCCTATAAGTCCCAAAAAAGAATAGAACATATCTCCGCAAAAATTCTTGTATCCCTACTCTCACTAAAAAAAAATATCTTCAAAATAAAATTTCAGGAACTTGCCCAAAATCGATTTGTAAAAAGTCTTTAAGGGTTAATTTTAAAAAATTGCACGAAACTTTACGAATTTCCAAATACAAGAGATATACATAATTACCCACGCAATACCCAGGAAATACCTGGGAAAAGCCGGATAAAATCCCAGTAGATACCCGCCCAATGGCCACGCAATACTTCTGTGATCATACACGTGCGACTAATGAATAGTTCCAGCGCATCACCCGGGGTATACCCGCTCAATATCCGTCTCATACCACAGACATACCCCTACAGATATCCGGCGATACCTCGTCACCGACCTCACGACAGAGACCACGAGCATGACGCCGAGAAACCTTCTCTGCTCGCCGCAGCCACTGCTGCGACGAAGCCGAGGACGCTCGCTCGCAGTTTCAGAGTCGATGCCGCAATCGCAATGAGAAATCGCGAGGTGCCGGCAGCAGCAAGAGTTTGAGGTCTTCAGGAGCTTCGGCGGGTGTTCAGAGGGACGTGAAGTTTGTCGATCGATCGATGCTTGGATCGATCACGTCTTTCCTTATTAGATTGAGGGTAGACGCTTGCACATGATGATTCGTGTGTGAGATTCTGGTTCGGAATTGAGAGCAACTGAGCTTGGGTAGCTCTCAATGTGGAATTAGGGTTTTGTGGTGGAGGGGTTTTTGTTTTCCACCGCTTGTTTCTTCTTAGATTGATGGCGAACACTTTCACGCGTGAGCGGATGATTTAATAGTGTGAGAGTATGATTCATATACGAGACGATGATTCGTCTGTTATTGAGTGAGAAAGTGAGGTCTGTTGTGTGATTAGGGTTTTGTGGGTTTTGGTTTAGTCGCTCATTTCTCTTTTAAGTTGCCAGATGGTGAGACGGTGATTTATTTGTGAAATGGCGATTCGGATGTGAGAAAGCGTTCTCTGAGAGTGGAATTAGGGTTTCAATCATGGGGAGTACGAGCATTCGCCCGTTTCTTCAGCTCGGGTCTCTCATCTTCTTCCTCGCGCTCATCCAACAAGCTCAGAAATCACCCGATGGGAGCCAAAATGCGAGCGGAAGGCGTTTACTAAGCGATTCATATCTATCTAGGGAATGGAAGCACACAGCAGGAAACAGACGAGCAACCGAAGGGGAAGAAGTGCAACACAGCAACCACACGCTGTACGTGAAGGAGGAGCCATTCACCTCCTGTGCGGATGCGAGGGCGCATCCAGGTTATTCAGACTCGTGCTCTTACGTGCGCGCCAATCCAGAGTGCAAGTCGGGGACGATGATCGAGTATGTGGAGCGGTTCTACTGCACGTTCGGGGGAGCGCCCTTGGTTGGCTACGGCGTCTACCTCGTGTGGCTCATGGCGCTCTTCTACATGCTCGGGAACACCGCGGCCGACTTCTTCTGTCCTTCCCTGGAGAAGCTGTCGAAGCTGCTGCACCTCCCTCCCACCGTGGCCGGGGTGTCGCTTCTGCCTCTCGGAAATGGCGCCCCAGATGTGTTTGCCAGCATTGCTGCTTTCACTGGATCGGCAAACGGCCAGGTTAGTCATGTGATGCGTTCTGATGCAAGGATAGTGGATAGGATCGATGCTCATTATCCGGTTTGGTTTTTGTTGGTCGAAGATGCATCGTTTGTAGTATGTGGTACTCCCATGGCCAGATTAGTGTCATGCGTGATATCTTTATCCAACAGTGACAGGATGCAGATTATCCAGTTTGGTGGATGCATCCATGGCTTAGAGCTTTGGGTTGGCACCATGTCGAGGAAAGTTATATGATACTCACATGGAATTGTATGGTACTCGCATGGATTAACATTGATTTATTTCACTGGTTGCAGGTGGGGTTGAACAGCGTGCTGGGTGGCGCCATGTTTGTGACATCAGTGGTGGCAGGTACCGTCGCCCTGGTGGTCTCCAGCGTGCACGGCGCGGGGACGCTGAATCTGGACCGCAACTGCTTCCTCCGGGACGTCGGGTTCTTCATGGTCACTCTGGTGTCGCTCCTCCTGATCATCATCGTGGGGAAGATTCATCTGTGGGGGGCTATCATGTACCTATCCATCTACCTGGCATATGGGTTCATGGTAGCCGCGGGAGAGTGTATCAAGACGCAGGGCCGCAAGAAGCACCAGTCATCATACGCCCTGGAGCCACTCCTTTTAAGTATGCTCTCTCTTTCTTACTATAATAAAGCAGGAATCCATTGTATTATGTGTCCATTGGACATACAATTACCTTTATGAAGTTAGAATGATGATTCCTGACATGAGTTTCTGACTGACTTTCAGGTACTTCCTCAAATGACGAGGGGGGTTCAGGGTCGTTCGGTGAAGAGTCCGTGATGGAGAACACTTTGCCTCAGTGGATGTGGACCTCCAACGTTGCCATATACTCGCACAAAGGCTTGGCCACGTTAGAGGGCTCCTCTCGTCCACTGTGGGGATGGAGCGAGCAGGAAGAAGCCGAGTTGCAGGTACACTCTTCTGCTTCTTCCAATCAATGCCTGTCTACCTTCCTCTTCTAAGTCATTACCTCATCTTTAACCCTCGAATGCCCACGCGTAACATAGAACAATAACACTTCAAACTTTCACAGATAAAACTTATCCAAACTACCCCATGTTGTAGGACAGACTCCCTTCTTTTCATCGTATAATTTTGCCTCTTCCAAGAAGTTTTCTACTGGTTCGTTTGAGAAACTTTTATCCTCGTGTGCTCTTGGGGATCAATGACTAGAGATAGTGGCTGTGAGTTTGATCAGGCGATGGTCCCCATATGGTAAGATTACACGATACTGGAAGCAGATATTAAACAGTAAATAGGGTGTCTGTTGCAGGCACAGAGGTCCCTCCGGAGGCTATGCTGGCACCTGCTCTGGATGCCGCTGAACCTGCCTCGTCGCCTCACAATCCCCTTAGTAGAGGACTCACGCTGGTCTCGTCCCTTCGCAATCGGCAGCGCCGTGGTAGCCCCGACTCTTCTGGCAGCAGTCTGGGATGGAAACGATGGCCACCCGTTGGGAAGCAGCTCAAAGGTGTACCTGTTCGGCCTCACCCTGGGCGCGCTCCTGGGCGTCCTCAGCTTCTTCACCACCAGACCTGAGCGTCCGCCGCGGCGCTTCCTCTTCCCCTGGGCTTTCGGAGGGTTCATCATGAGCATCGTCTGGTTCTACCTCATTGCCAACGAGCTGGTGGCAGCGCTGGTGGCCCTGGGGATCATTCTGGAGATAGACGCGGCAATTCTCGGGTTGACCGTTCTTGCCTGGGGAAACTCGGTCGGAGACTTGATGGCGAACACAGCGCTCTCGTTCAGCGGCGCGGACGGTGTGCAGATTGCGGTGGCAGGGTGCTACGCGGGGCCCATGTTCAACACCCTGGTGGGCCTGGGGCTCTCGTTTCTGCTGGCGAGCTGGAAGTCCTACCCTGCTGCGTTCGTCATCCCCACCGACAACAGCTTGTTCTACACCATCGGGTTCCTGTATGCGGGGTTGCTGTGGGCGATGTGCACCTTGCCCATGAGGGGGATGACTCCCAGCAAGGGCCTTGGTGTGGGCCTCCTGCTTCTGTACGCTAGTTTTCTCTCCTTGCGCCTGGCGAATGTGACTGGCCTGGTTTCCTTGCCTGGCCTTCCAGGCAGTGACTCGCTCTAAGGTGAGTACTGCACTTGTAATATACCATGGTCGATTGGAATGCCACTCAAGCAGCTATGGTTGTACATTCCCTTTTTTAATTTTATTTCTATTTTCCTGTATTCCCAATGATTTCTTCTCCAACTTGGGTGCTCTTGGAGCTGGAAATGGTTGTACATTCCCTTTTTCAAATTTATTTCTATTTTCCTGTATTCCCAATGATTTCTTTCCCAACTTGGGTGGTCTTGGAGCTGGAAATGGTTGCTGGACAATGGACATGGTGGGTGTCACTTATGTATCATACAATTGAGGATGGATGTTTCCAGATTACTCCTCTGCATGCAACATTTCATGTGATATAATACACTCATCCATTCCTCAAATTGAATGCATCATTTGGAGATCTTCGGTTGAATTACACTAGAATCATCTGGAGATTTATCAAATCATTGGGAGATGTGATCAACGGTCATAATTTCTGGACTTTGCATCGTCCAGATTTAGTTAAATACGTCATTTTTGGAAATATGGAATGATGCTATTTTCATGGTTTGAAAGCCGGTGAGGAAGGGAAATGCACATGCTTGCATGCGAGTCTTCACTGATTGTCTGGGAAACAATATCATAATCAGCCCTTATTTTTTTGTTGATCTAGAGCCAAATTGCGGGAAAAAAAATTCCTAGAAAAGGAATATTCAAGAAAAAAGTGGAAATTTTATGATTTCATGTCGCCAAAACTTCGTTGATGGTCGTTGCTATATCGCCATATTGCCACTAATGAATAGCCGGGATTCCATCCTATCGTCAAAAAGGATGTACAATTCTTTGTTTGCGGAGACGAATTCTCAAAAAATGGATATTTATGGAGAAAATTTTGGTTTTGTATGGTTTCAAGAGAAAGCTAGAAGTGCTACAGCTCCCTGGCTTCTGTAGGGATCTCCCTATTTACCCTCTTTGAGCGTTGCACCAAGCCTCCGTCTTGGATGGTCCATTTTTCTAGCCTTTTAACTTTCGGGGTACTAGAGGCTTTTTTTGGAATTTTTTTGCCAGATTTGGGACCTGCAGCCCCAAATGGGCCTCATGAGATCAAATAGGGCCCCACTCTAACATTAAAAAAGGGGCCGGTTTTGTCCCTACCCTCCCTCACCCTTCCAAGCCTGAGACTTGGTGCAACTCTCAACCGGGATATTTCGGCAAAGCCCTTCGCTAGCCACTGTGGCTATCCCACTAAAACAAAAAAAATTAGGGCTGATCATAATCCTTCAAGAAGGCTCGAACTTCCAAATATATGGACACTCAGAGCTTTATGCACTGAAAAGCCTCATCATTCGGAGATTTTGCGCTCCTCATTGTCCATTCACCAAACCATATTACATATGAACTTTGTCAGAAGCTATCATTCCATTGCATCATCTCATGCTCTAAAGCTACCACATGTGTGAAGCAAATTTACACGAAGTGTTGTTCCCATTGTCAACGTAAAAGCCGAGGAGCAATGAAGAGATGAGAGGCTCAAAATTATGGTACTTTCAGTGTAGGTGCAGTGTTGTGAGTTGTGCAGGAAGACGGCCACCGTTGAAGACTTGAATGACAAGGCAGCAATAATAACGTTGTGTGGGGTCAAGCCAACCCAATCACACCATACACAATGGTTGTCCACAGACTTTTTTCCACAGTGACATAGTACCACTCTTCAATCCATCACATTAACCCTTTAACCCCTAAAGGACTGAACGTCCCCCCGGGGTCATTTTGGATTTCGGGCATGTACCTACAATTCGAAAAAAAATCCTTTTTAATTGAATTTTTTTTTTAAGATATGATCTGATAAGAGCTTCGTGGAGATATATATATATATATTTTTTTTGGATTTGTGGTTTGAAAGTTAGTACCACTTAAAGCCAAAAGTGGGACTTCAGGCACCTCCAAAAATTTTGACAAAAGTTTCTATTGACATTGAGATTTTTCACACATATAAATAATATTTCCTTATTTAGAAATTTTCAAAAAAAAATCTTGTCTTTAGTGTAAAAAGGCATTTTATTCCAAGTCAAACATTTTCACACATTCTCGGGCAACGGGGGAAAAAAACTTCATCTTTTCTACATAAAACCTAGAGATCTTCATATTTTTCACTTTTTTTTTTTTCAACAACAATATATGGTGAAAACCTTCTTATTGACCGTTTGGATTATCATTTGAATACATACGTAGTTCACAAAAAAATAAAACGTGAAATGGCAATTTTTGAACCTCCACTCCTTGCACACTTGTTTTGAATATGCTACACCCCTTTTTTACCTCTAAAAATTGGTGTGTTGGGAAATAACATCATGCTTAAGAAAATGGTAAAAGATTTAGGTCTTGTACAATGCAAAATTTGATACAAAATGAAGTCAAAGTCAGCTGATCTACTCAACGCAGGGATGAAAATGAACCATTGTTTTGACTTTAAACACTAAAATCTATCAATCCGTGCGGTGGATTGCAACCAAAATTTGATGGTATGTTTATATGGAAGTCTATTTTAAGATCTTACGGTTGAAACTCCAAAATTCACTTTAAAATGTGATTTTCATGTCTCTTTTTGACAGTGGCAGTTTTGGACTGGTTTTAGAGCGAATTAGGTCGTCGTCCTTTAGGGGTTAAGGACAAGGCCCAGAGCAACCATGGGCGGAATGTACCCGTTGCCTTGATGACGGACAACAACATCTACGACCCTCATAGATTGTGTCCATGGTCGTTCGAGGCTTCGTCCTTAAAGGATTAAACTCAGGCCTTTCTCACCTCGTGAGTTGGCACCCTGTAGAACTTGTATTCTGTTCCTATCCACCAATTAACTCTTAGACGTCATGAGGATTTGTATGTATATGCACATATTCTAGTGAGAAGAGTAGAAAAAATGTATTGAAGTTCAACAAGACTTACACCTTTGGATTAAAGATTTTTTCAAGTAACATCTTTCATTTGGATGTCATTTCAATCAATCTGAGGGCTGCTTCACACTATGCCCAAGTCTAGTGACCGTCCGTCAAAATGAGTGGCCAAACTATGGCGAGAGGCCAAACTTTTTGCCAAAAAATACATTAAATAATGTAGATTGAAGGTTTGGCCGGTCGTGGTGTGAAGCCCCAAAGCCCAAGTCCAAAGTCCAAAGTCCAAACCCCATATCATTACACCAAAAAAAAAATGAGCCAAAAAATTTAGCCTTTTTCATTTAACGGTCCAGATCTTGTCAGATTTTGATTTTTTAATTAAAAAATTCGACGGATTTTTTTTTTGGGCACAAAAACAAAGCGAAGTTTGAATTATAAAGAAACGAGGAACCAACAGAAAATACAGGTGCGCCAAGGGCGGCAGCACAAAGCTAGACAGAATCAGGACCCTAATGAAACTCTTTAACCCGCACCACCTGGTTAACCGACCTCGTACACAAAGCCTTGTTGCAGCCCCACTTGGAGTCAAAATTGATCGCAGCCTTGGACCTGTTTATCTCCAAGTTGGCCGTCTGAATCCTGTCCCACGCAATCCTGACGTAATCAGTGAGGCCTTGCCAAATCACATATTCAACCTTGTAAGGAGTCCATCGGTGTTGATTGAACATCCAATTGTTATGAGCAATCCACAAAGTCCAGATGGTGATGCCACGGAGGAACATGCTAAGTTTCCCGAATTTCCGCGGAGGGCGGGCAACAAACAAGGCTTGTTGGAGAGTGGGGAGTCCCCATCTCTACGTGGGAGAGCTGCTAATGTGTTGGAAAATTCGACGGACTCACGATTGTAATTTGGGTTCGCTATAATGGGCGACCCAAGTTTTGCTCGAGAGGCCGTCGCTTTGGCGCCAAAACAGCCCAAAAGTGTTGCCATGTAGGACGGCGGTCTTTGGAGTTTGGGCACAAGTGTGAAGGCCCAAATGTCCGGACTTTGGCCATTCTAGCAATCTCATTGGTGGAAAACGAGGGCCACTCGAGCAAAACTTTGGCCACCAAGTGTGAAGCGGCCCTGATCCTTATCATGTTCATGTTAACCCCTAAGAGCCCAAGTGTACGTGGGACGTATGTTTTGGATTTTGGGCATGTACCTTTGAGTGGAAAAATACTCCGATTCTTATGAAAATTTTACACTACATTGTCCTTGATGAAATCTATATGGGGAATTTTTCAAATATGATTTTGGGCTTTTGGTTCAAAAGTTATTAGCCTTCAAAGGTCAAAATGGGGACTCTGAACCATAGGGGCAGCCATGTCAACCAATGCAATTTGAGGAGAAAAATAAGGCAAAATTTTGAGACAGAAAGGGCGAGGAAAGGAATCCAGACTTCTACGCACAAGTCCAAGTAGGAAAAGCATTGAAAAAGAGTTATTAAAATAAATTTTAAAAAACAGCAAACAACCAGCCGTCAGTTGGCCTGCCAGCATTCCGCGCCAGAAGCGGGCCCACCCCCCAAAAAAAAACTTTTTTCCCCCCCTCCCCCCCCTTTCCGTCCAGCTGCGAGGGTGGTCAACGACGGGACAAATTGGCCACCCAATTTCAAGCACTGCCCTTTCCCATAATGCTTTATTTATTCCATATATTCATAAAAATGATGGATTTTACTAATTTTAGTTGTTTCTTTTTCTAAAATTAGTGAAAAAATAAACTGAAAGTTTCCACCATTGGGATTCTCAAATGCAACAACTTGTATGAAATAAACAATTTCATATCACTTGTGTAGTAATTGTCATCATTTTGTACCCCCTTTCACTAAAGTGTATATTTCTACATCTATTACCCCTCGAATTGACCTCAAATTTTGCACTCAAGTAGCTAACAACATATAAGTCATATTGGTAAAAGATTTGATCTCATTTCAATGAAAAAACTAGAAGATATGCCTAGTTAAAGTAGGCTGACCTTGCTGGGCAAAGGGGAAAACATAATTTTCTTTGCACTTCAAACGCTACAAATTTGTATTGTAAGTTCACATACGTGTCTATTTTAAGATTGTACGGTTAAAGTCTAAAATTAGACTTTAATGTTAGATTTCATTGCCACTTGTTGATGATGGCAGTTTTGGAGTGTTTCATGAGGAAAATGCCTTGGGCTTTTAGGGGTTAAGAGGAAAATTTGTTAGACCTCAATATTTTACCTTTTTCCCCTATATTCCAAATACATTTTTTTAATAAAATTTAGCTTCCAGTTTGATTGTATCCAATTGGCTGTAAATAAGTGAAATAAAAATTCACTGGTGATTGACTTTACCAAATGTCAGCCTCCCACATGTTTGGACCAAAAAGTCTCAACAACTACTAATGATTGAAGTCAAAAAGTTAAAGCTTGACTACAGCATTAAATGCTGTTTTTTTCCCCTTTTTTTACTGTGTATTTATTAACCCTTTCCAGCCTGAGCAACCATAGTCAATAATTCAAGATATCAGCTATTTTTTTATGTTCAATAGGTGCTAATAGAAACATGAGGTTTATTTTTAGCATCCAGAATTACAAAGATGAAATTGACACTTCAGCTAAAGCTCAGGGATATTTGCACAACATTTATCAATGGATAGAATAGATTATCGTGTACGAAGTCATGATCGTATATATCGTATATATCGCTAGTAAGAATTATAGTAGGTTTTAGAGGGTTTATTATTGCTAATAATAATTGTAGTAGGTTTTAGAGGGTTTATTAGCTTACCAATCTACAGAATCTTGGAAGAAAATTCATGAATGGAATGGGAACTTTTCCATGGATGCATTATGTTGATAGCTTTCTGTTGACATACAAAACTTTAACATAAAATATGAAATTTATGATGATGTTTTAACTCCTATCTTGGAGGATTCTAGCCTACTTCCTTACAAATTGTTTTACCACCTCTAAATGAAAATAGTCCCGAGGTGGGCTTTTGTAAATCTCGGGCACGTTCCCATGGTTGCAATTTATATTTTCAATTCTTGAAATTTTGTATAGAGATGCAAGAAGACAAGAGGTATGTGGGAGTATAATATTTATTCTCATCGGACTAATAGATAAAAAGTTATGCCACCTAAAAGAAAAAATTGCCGAGTGTGGGAACATTGGACAACTCCAAAACTATTGCTAGACATTCTAGTAAATTTGGGATTTTCAATACTAGCAAGTAATATTATTTCCTTTCATATTGACAAGAAGCATTTCTTGTCTTTAGTGAAAATACGCATTTTATCCCAAGTCAAAGATTTTCACACATTGCCACACATTGTCAGGCAAAGAACCAAAAAAACTTCTTCTTTTCTACATAAACGATTGAGATCTTCATGATTTTTCACCTTTTTACTTTAGCTATCACAAGACGTGGTGTAAACCTTCTTATTGGCCGTTTAGATTATCATTCTAAAACATATTTTGTTCTCAAAAAATTAAAATGTGAATTGGCACATTTTGAACCTTCATTCCTTGCACAATTTTTTTTGAATATGCTACACCCCTTTTCTACCTCTAAAGATGGGAGTAGGAGTTAATACCATGGTCAACATGATGATGTAAAATTAGAGCTTGTGTAGTGCAAAACTTTGACAACAAGTGAAGTCAAAGCTTGCTGATACACTCAATGTAGGGATGAAAATGAACCATTTTTTCTACTTCAAATAGTATAATCTCACAATCCGTGCGGTCAAAGTTGATGAAATTTTGTGAGTTTATTATTTATTAATTTTAAAATGAGATTCTACGGTTCAAACTAGAAATACAACTTTTTTCCCCTTACTTACTCATTGCACTAGAAATAACAGTTTTGAAGTGTTTTTGGTATGAAATTGTCAAGGAAATTTAGAGGTCAATCATAATTTAAAACGACCACCGACCACTTAGTGGAGGCATAGGCTCTAAAGGGTTGTTTGCACCAAATTACCATTCAAAAATTCACTTGAATTTTGAATGATAATTGAACTATTAAAAAAAATCTTTTGCATTTATCTTGCTTTATATGCAAGAGAATTTAAGATACAAATAAATGGTTTAAAAAAGTAATGAAAATAATAAATAATATAGTTTCCACACTTTTATAAGTTACAGTAGGGATGCCAAGGTTCCTTAACCCCTAAATTTTCAAGAGTCCCCTTGGGGGACTCTTGAAGGTTTGGGCAGGTTCCTACAATGTCAGTTTAGAACATTATTTTATGAATTTTTTCTTGTAGATGGAAATTACCAAAAGCTTTGTGTCCGTTAAATTTTTTTTCCTGAATTCGGACATTTAATGAAAAAGTTATGCCATCTTGAAGCAAAACTTTGCAAGAGCGGGCACATCGGGCAACTCCAATTTTTTTTGCTATGACACTCTATTGAATGTGAGATTTTCAATGCTAGCAAATAATATTATTTCCTTCCACATTGTCAGAAAATAATTCGTGTCTTTAGTGAAAATAGCATGCTAATCTCAGTCAAGAAAATTTAAACATTGTCTCACATTGTCGAGCAAGCTACCAAAAAACTTCTTCTTTTCTACACAAGAATTAGAGATCTTAATGTTTTTTACTTTTTATTTTTTCTACTATAAGATGTGGCATAAACCTTCTTATTGACTATTTGGATTTTCATCTAAACATACTGAGTTCACAAAAAAATAAAACGTGAAGTAGCAATTTTTGAACCTCCACTCCTTGCACAATTGTTGTGACTATGCTAGACCCCTTTTCTACTTCCAAAAATTGGTGTACAAGGATGTTTAACAGGCTGGTATAAAATTTAGACCGAGTGTAGTGCAAAAATTTGACACCAAGTGAAGTCAAAGTCTGCTCATCCACTAAATGTAGGGAAGAAAATGAACTGCTTTTTTTACTTCAAAGACTATTATCTTTCAATCCATGTAGTCAAAGTGTATGAAATTTTGTGAGTATCTTACTTAATAAGTCTTTATTGAGATCCTACGGTTTGAACTGAAAGTAAATTTTTTTATTTGCTTCCTTACTCATTGCACAAGAAACAACAGTTTTGATGTGTTAATGGTGGGAATTTGTCATAGAAATATAGGGTAATCCCTAAAGGACCACAACCAATTTTAGAGGAATCTCTACTCCATTGATTCAAATCTGCCAAGATGAACTTTGTAAGGATGTTGCTACAGGATCTTCTACTAAACTCATGTGAGAGGATGTGGTGAAATTTTTTATCGTTCGGAATCAAAGAGAATTGGAGTGAAAGTGAAAATTCCATTCCCCCGAACAGACACTTGATCCTGTAGGGTTTAAGTTATAAGAAAACTTCATAGTTTTAGTCATGAAATAGACTCGTTGCAAGGCACGAGAGAAGAAGGTAACGTGATTCAAACGCAGCCACCACCGTTGTACAAATAAGTCATGGAAGAATTAACGAATTGGAGCAGATTCCGAGATGGTGAAGGCAAGCAAGTGAATGGAATTGGCTCAATGAAGAATCATGTCGCCGCTTCCCATCATGATCATCATGGTTTGATATGTTTGTACGACTTGCTTGCTACAAACAAACGCAGATTCTTGTAACTCCCATCAAAAGAGATTTGGCCTCCCAACAAGTTGCAGTTGTACAAGGCTGCCTCACAGTGACCCATGCCACCATTTGCAAAGAATTTGGACCAACATCGATGACACCGCCTTTAGAATCTCCTTATTTACCCCGGGCGAGCATCGCACCAAGCCTCAGCCTTGGGTGGGTCCATTTTTCTCGCGTTCTAACTTTCGGGGCTCTGAAGGCTTTTAAAAAGAAAATTGGCTAAATTTGGGGCATGCAACCTCAATTTTTCCTCGTCGCCCCCCCTATGATCAAACAGGGCCCTCCTCCAATATAAAAAATAGGGGTTGGTTGTGTCCCTACCCTCCCCCACCCTCTTGAGCCTGAGGCTTGGTGCAACGCTTGACCGGGGTATTCTGGCAAATCCCCGCCTTTGCATAAGGCTGGTTAGTTGCCTCCTTTGCTGCGATTTGAGCCAATTTTCCCTTGTTGTTGAAAATGTAGTTTCGAGTATCTTACCGAACAAAGCTATACACATCAATGTAATATCCCATGCCAAAAATTAAAGAAACCAACACAACAATTTACACATGAGTTTTAAGGTAAAGTAAAAGTTCATTTAAGTTTTGTACCCAATGTCAGAAGTTCATTCTAATCTACATTGATTAACCCTTTAAGGACAAGCAAGCTTTGGACAATTGGAGAATCCATGAGCATAATAGATTTTGCAGAACATCTTCAAAGCAACTAATACATTCACCATCACAAAAATTGTGGCTCAACCTTAAGAGCTAAAAGATGTGTGAGTTTGATTTGGTTTGGTTTAACATTGTTGGTTTCTTCCAAACCATAAGGTAACACCCCTCGTAACCAACCCAAATCTAAAACTGACACCTGTAAAATCGGGGGCTATCCAACCTACTTCCATTCCATTACCATCGATTCCCCCATCCAAATGGAGGTTTTCAATTAGTCAAGACCCCTTACTTCTAGCCAACGCTTTTGGAGAGTACCTATTGGCGACCACCGGATAACACACTTTAAAAACTCACAAGTAATTCACAATTGATTGGAAAACATGAAATCACTTGGGTTGAAATTGTAATTCCATTGGCCATCACTAAAAAAAAAAAAATGTGATATTATTTGTTCTCTCCATTGCTTAACTTGTCGGTTTTGGGGGAGCTTATTTCAAGCAACCATGGAACCAAATGAGGTGTTGTTGAAAAGTCCCTGAAGGACTTTTTTTTGTCATACAAGATTCACTCATACATGCCAAGAACCAACATAATATCTCAATCTACACATCAAGAAAATATAGCTCAACAATTCACACATGAGTTCCAAGCAGGGTTTTTTTTTTTTTTTTTGCGATTTGGAGCCAAATGACGATTTTTTTCCCCTAAAAAAGAACATTCCCCCAAAGATGGGAAAATTACAATTTTACATCGTCAAAATTACATTGACGGCCGTTTCCATATCGCCATATTGCTGCTACTGTAGTGAACAGTAGGGACAATAGGTACTCCATCTTGTTGCCAAAAAGGATATACAAACCTATGTTTATGGAGATGGATTCTCCAAGAAAGATATTTATGGAGAAATTTGGTTTTGTATGGTTTCAGGAGAAACTTCGTGTCCCAAAAATTTGTGTCGCCACTCTAGCTATAACCATGAAACCAGAAAAAAAAAAGCCCAGGAACTTCCAAGGTAAAAATTGAAAAGTAAAAGTAAGGTCAAGATTACTAGAATTTAAGTCAAAGTGAAGTGAACCCAACAGCACAAGTCCACTCTTGTGTTTAGATATTACTTTTGAAATATATAAAATTGTTCCCCCCCCCCAGAAAAAAAAAGCACTTGCTTCCCTTAGAAAAACTACCATCCTTCCTGAGAAAATCATCCATCCACCCATAAATCATCCATCCACCCACCCATAAATCATCCTCCCACACATCAATCATCCATCCACACATAAATCATCCATCCAGCAACCAATCATCCATTCATTCATCCATAATCATCCACACGAGATAATCTATCCATCCACATATCATCCGTCTATTTATCATCCATCCACGGAATTATCATCCATTTCACCGATGGATGAGGCGAGGTGAAGCTGACGCCAGCGTGAATCCGCAACGCTAATCCTTTTCCGAGCGGCGCAGCGGCCGCAGCGTCCACCTCGGATCGCGAGCGGGAGCGCGGCGCAGGGCACTTGCCAATTTTGGATGCGTGCCACACGCCCTCAAGATCCTCCTTCTTCACCTCCTCCACCTCGCACCGCCCTCCTCCTCCTCCTCAGCAAAGAATTCCTCTCAAACCATCAACCCATCCTCTCACTCTCCCTCCTCCTCATCAGCAAAGAATTCCTCTCAAACCATCACTCATCCTCACTCTCAATCCATCAACCCATCCTCACGCTCTCCTCCTCATCTAAGAATCCCTCTCAAAACCATCAGCTCATCCTCACGCTCTCCTCTTCAAGCATCGATTGTGCAGCCGCAATTGGGGACAGGCGACGAGTTTTTGCTTTCAAGGTGTCTGTTTTACGAGTGAGTTTTGGAGATGGGGAGTTTTGGAGGCGGTTATTGTTGTTGGTTGTGCGATTTGTTGTTAGGTGTTTGAGTAGTAGTTGTGGTAGGAGGAGGAGGAGGAGTGATGCACGGTTTTTTTGCACCTACCCTGGTATCTCGCAGCGTTGCGCCTCTTGGTGGGTTGGGTGCTACTCTGCTTTTTGTAGCAAGGCTCCTTCTTGGTTCGAAGCAGGGGCGCGAGCGTGGGCGTGGCTGTGATGGAGAAGTCGACTGTAGGTTTCGCTTGGAATTGTGTGAATGGACCATGAGTCGTGGGCTGTCGCTGCATTGATTGTCTGCTCTAGAGCTTTTCCTGATCTTCTGTTGGTTTGTGTGGAATTGCAGAGCATCGGGAGTGGATGCGCAAGTTCAACCGTTCTTGGAGGTAGATCAACATGGACTCCAGAGAAGGTGAGCACGTTCTTTCAGGTTTGTTGTTTAGGGTATGTTTACTTCTTAGGTTTTTTATCCGTTGATCGATCTCTCATGGAATCCAATAAGAGATTAGTATCCGTGGGGGGTGATTAGGGTTGCTAATCGATTTTCAGTGGAGCACGTGTTCTGTGCCTTGTTTTTGTTGAGTTTTAGGTTGCCTCACGAGTGTGAGAATTACGTTGTAATTAGCACAGAAACTCCGTCAGAATTGGATGTGCAATGAGTAGTTAGGTATTTGTAGAAAAGGACTTGCAGATCAGTCTTTTTCTTCATGCTTTCATCTTGCAAATGGAAAACTCGTGCTGATCGGTCTCAATGTGGAATGTTTTTTAGGGTGAACGATTCTCTTTGTAAAGTTAGGTTAGGTTGACTGTGAATATGGACTTGGTTGTCTTTGTAAAATTGGGATGATTGACTATGTTGGCTTGATTGCTGTTGCTGGGCTCTGGTTGCCTGATTCTGGTTGCTTGGCTTTTTGTTTCACAGGACAAATACATGACCATGTTCAAGGCGGCTACCACGCATCGGAAGCCGGGGTGGACACGGACGCGCTGGAACTGGCAGAGAGGATGAGGGCTCGGAAGGGTGTAGGGGGCTTGTCGCAGCTGTTCTGGGTGTCGGAGGAGGATGAAATGGAGTCGGCGCCTCGCGACATGAAGCACCGGTGGAAGAAGATGATGCAGACACGGAACATCATGGACTCCGAGGACGTCGACAACGCTACGGTAGTCGACGAGGCGGCCAACACAGCGGTGGAGTCCAAGTGGCAGGACATGCCCATGGAGCTTCTGGTCCGCATCCTGGCCCTCGTGGACGACCGCACCGTGGTGGTGGCCTCCGGCGTGTGCACTGGATGGCGCGACTCCATCTCCGCTGGCATCAGTCATCTCTCCTTCGCTTGGTAAGTAGATAATCAGTCACATCTCTCTGATTCCATTCAAGGTGGAGGAAAACGAGAGCTCACTCTGGGTTGGATTGTGTGCTTGTAGGTGTAAACGGAATGTGAGCAACTTGGTGCAATCCGTGGCGCACAAATTCTCGCGCCTCGAGAACTGCAGCATCCGGCGCTGCTCGTTCCTGAACGACGACGCCATCCGGGCCGTGGGCGCGCACTGGCACGACCTGCGCGCCCTGGACCTGACGAGGTGCACCCAACTCACGGACATCTCGCTCATCGCCAGCGGCTGCCCGTTCCTGGAGAAGCTGGACCTGAGCGGCTGCGTGAGCGTGTCGGAGGCCGGGCTGGTGGGGCTCGCTCAGCAGTGCCAGCACTTGCGCCACCTCAACCTCTGTGGATGTGATAACGCCAGCACCGATGCCGCTTTATTGGTACGAAAACAACCACCCATGCCGTGTCAGATGTGAAGGTCTGGATGCTATTGTAGGATTGCTCACAGACGTGAACCGGTTTGCTGCAGGCTTTGGCTCAGAACTGCAGCGGGCTGCAGTACCTGAACGTTGGATGGTGCGAGCAAATCACAGACGCGGGCGTGACGGCGTTGGCGCTCGGGTGCCGCGACTTGCGCTTCGTGGACTTCTGTGGATGTCTCCAGATCACAGGTTTGTGAGCTGGTTTGTAGCTCAAGTTGTGAGCTGGTTGTAGAGAACTCGATGTGTCGTAATCCGGATTGCGCTTCGCAACCTAGTTGATGAATGTCATTATCTTTATGGTACAGGACATGATTACGAGGACTCTAATTTCTGAGTGAATGCATGCCCATGTGGTTATGATACGTTTTGTCTAGAGAACGTTTCTCACCTTTACGTGAGTTGCATGAGTTCATAAGATTATTTGCGTCTGTTGTGAGTCGGTGATGAATGCGACGAGGACTCTTTTCCTAAGTGTGTCAAGGATGTGCCCATGTGCAGATGAGAGCGTGATCGTCCTAGCTGACAACTGCCTGCGCCTGCGCGTCCTGGGCTTCCACTGCTGCCGCAACATCACGGATGCGGCCATGTACGCGCTCGTGAGCAGCAACAAGGTGCGCAAGGAGGCCAAGAAGCGCAGCAGCAGCACGGGGTCCAACACGCGCGTCCGTGACGAGCACCACTACAGCTCCACCAGCCGTAGCAGCAGCAGCAGCAGCAGCACTAGCAGCAGCAGTAGCAGCAACGACACCAGCAAAACCGGGGGGTTGGGGTTCGACACGTCCTACCTCCGGGACCCGGCGGGGTTCGGGCTGGTGTCGCTCAACCTGAGCGGGTGCACGGCGCTGTCCGCGCACGCCGTGCAGGCCGTGTGCGACGCGTTCCCGCAGCTGCACACATGCCCCGAGCGCCAGTCGCTCCTCACCAGCGGCTGCCTCCACCTCACCACCGTGCACTGCATCTGCGTCATCGAGGCGCGCCGCGAGCGCCTCAGCCGCGCGGCGACATCGACGCGGGCGCCACACCCGGCTTTGTAACTACTACTATTACCGCCGTTTTTTGTATGATACTACTCTTATGTCAACAAGCTAACTTCTGTAGATAATGATGTTGTAATCACTACATGTCGTAAGCAAGGTATGTAAGGACACGCGACTTAGCTGTGAAAACATTCAGGCTTTACGAGACACCCAAAAGTGGGTTAATTTTCTAACTTTCCTGGTGCAAGTTTTGATCTTGGTCTTGAGTTTTGGGCTCCACATATTGCCTGTTTACTGTTCATGATAAGATTGAAAGGTACCGTACTGGTAAGGAATTTGGCTGGAAAATTGAAGGAAAATCATGATCTTCAATTTGAAGGTGTAAACTTTTTGACATTTTTTGTAAAATATGTGCCTGGTTCGTGATTGACGTTTAAGGGTTAAAAAAAACTGAGGGCGTAGCTGACTACTAATTCTAAACTACCTTAATATCATTCAACAATTTGTGTTTTTTTTATGTCTGTTGCATCACATGCACTTCTTCGAAACTAGAAGTTCACGTGCAGTTCACCGGCCTCCAATATACCCTTCCGGATATACAGTATACATGTTGATTATTATGCATGCAATTTTGGCAGTCTGACTAGATGAGCACTGGTTAATATAATAATTATAGTAACAGTGATTTTAATGATGAGAAAAAGAAAAATGAATGATAAGGAGAAAATAATGAGGGTGAGATCCCTACAGAACGACTATTAAGTACCACGTCCAGCACATAACAAGAGAACTCAATTTGAAGATCAGATTGCAAGACAAAGACAGTAGAGTTGGTGATAAGAAAAGCACTTACATTACCGAAATAATTGGTATATATATAGTACACCTTTCGCCAGTGTCTCTGCGTCAAGAAACATCAAGTACTCCTGCTGCATTCATTGGCAATGTGGACACTACAAGGCAATCAAACTGGCATCAACTACGTCGCCATGAACCTTTCTGTGGCTCCTGCAGAAAATCCCATTGAATCATGTGTGAATTTGTTACAGATAGGCCTCGCCGTGCTTCAACGAGGTATCAAGGGCCAAGGAGAAACCTGAAGCTCCTTGTGAAAGTGAAAAATTACTGTTCAAGCGCCTCACAACCAACCAGATAGGGCGTTCAAACGCCAGGTGCTCCGAACTCATGTGCAGAGCATGGATGAGTTGGTGTCTTCAGTAGACCTCCATCCTCAATAAACTCGTTTTTGGAAGATTAGATGCTCTTCGTACCTGCTAATAAAGTGTTGCGAATTGATTGTTGGCCCGACGTTGCTGCTAAAATGTTGTCGCAGCGCCATGGTCATAAGGATGTTTCACCTGAACAGGAACAGGTTGTCTTTGAGAAGAAACATCCACTTCCCTGATCATCTCAAAGCGAGCATTTCCTTGCGCCTGATATGCCAGAAGATTCGTGTAGTAGCCCACCCTTCCTGGTGACCCACCTGCTCCAACCTGCAAAAGCAACAAATATATTCAGAACTCATAAACTGGCTAGAGAACAACCTAGTAAATGGTGTTTTATACACAAAGATGGAAAACGTTAACTTACGTCAGGGACACCTTCATTTGGTGGTGACAAATTAGGAGGAGCAAGGGTGGGGGGTGCTAAATGGCTATGTGGTGATGGAAGCTGTTGTTGCCCCTGCTGTTGCTGCTGCTGCTGCTGCATCCACTTGGGATAATGGTCGAGTTGTGTGACTTCTTCACTATCTGAGGACCATGTCTGTGTAAGCATCGATTGGCGCTAGCTTTGAGCTACATCAAAAAGAAACAAAATTCAGAAAGAATTGGAAAGTCGGTCTCTCTCTGAGCAAACTACTAATCTGAGGGGGCTGGCTGCATGGTGGAGAATAATCTACCGCGGGTGGACAACTCACCGATACACGCCACTTCTTTACAGGTATCCTCAGAATCTGGCCACTTTTCATCTTCCGGCTGCGAAATGAATACTTGATCTGCATTCCAATGCACAGCTCGCTTGGATGAGTTACTCCATCTCAAACAGACAGACAAAAACACAGCAGCGAGGTGGTAAAACGTTCCTCAGTAAAGAGATTAATGCTTCAATTATCACCTCTTTGCCACTTTTTTGCAGCTCCCTTGATGCCCCATTCCTCACCCAGTGTAAGCTGGTGGTGTTGGTTTATGGACTCTAGTAAAGACGGAAGCTCATCGAGATTAGACATAAGAGTCTTGGCAGTGAATCCCATCTCCTTGATTCTGAGAACGGTTTCAGGTCGAAGTCCAAAACCGTCGAAGAAGGTATCAAGGTCTATGGAGGCGAACATAGAGCTCTGAAACACACAACAAACAACTCCACGTCGTCAACACAATACACCATCAACAACATGCACATACACAAAGTTTACTGGAACCTTCAGATAAAGGTTTACTCATAAATTAAAACCATAAAACACCGACATCAAAGCAGGTCCAATTGTGTGCAAAACCTCTCACTCCTTCCATGTCACTGAACCAAACACTTTGACACCTGACTCCCTCTCAACGAACAGGGCAACAACAACCATTACATCGTCCATATCTTCTAAAGCCTGAAACAACAATGATTTGCTATGTTCTTAAATCATGCCTTTCTATATAAGCTTCGGGAAAACAATAACAAAAAATGACTAACCCTAGTCCAGCGTAAATTCGTCTCAACATCCGAAAGGACTGCATTCTTACGCGCATCAGAATCCAGAAAAATAAGAGAAACCCTGAAATTCGCACTGACCGCGACACATTCATACGGACTAACCCTAGTTCGGCAGAAATTCGTCTCCGGCATCCGGAAAATTGAGCGAAAACCTAGAATTTCAGAGAATCATCCCAAACTCAAAAGAAAACCATCACCTAGTCAAAAGAGCTAAACCCTAGTTCGGCGCAAATACGTCTTCTAACCCGCAACACTGTCAACTCAAAGCCGGAGAAACATACCATGCGGAGGAGCAGCTCATTCTGCGCGCTCAACCGGTCCCCTTTCCGGCCGGACGGCGTCTTCCCGCCGCCATCGAAGTGGTCCGCGCTCCCGGACGAGTGATCCGAGGTGGACGACGCGCCGCGGGCGCTCTTGACGGGCTTGCGCTTCTTCTGCGTCTGCTCGCGCGCGATCTCGATCAGCCGGAGCTCCTCGCGCGCCTCGTCCGGCACCGACGGGCAGCCGGTGACGCCCGCCTGGCGCTTGTTGCCCAGCAGGTGCGCGCGGATGCGCATGGCGTTGCCCTGAAACTCCTTGTCGCAGTGAATGCACCGCACCAGCGTCGCCATGCCATGCTTCTCCGGCTCCTTGATCACAATCACGTGGTTCCACTCCACTCCCTTCACCTTCACCATCGTCGCTCCTTAAACCCTCCTACCCCGGCCCTTAAACCCTAAAAACCCTCAAAAACACTTCCCCCTCCAAACTTTTCTCCTCGATTGTGCAAGAAGCAGTTCCCATCCTACGTTCCCATCCTACGCTCCCATCCTACGTTCCCATCCTACGTTCCCATTCAACAGTTCCCGGACAGCAAAGAGTAGAGAGAATGGATGTCGATGTTATGCTTTGTCTCGTGAGCTTGGAGACTTCTCTTGTTCCTACAAAGCAGCGCTCTTATCTTCATTATCCTAACCTACCAACGAGGCTCGGCATTACCAATTAGCGGTGGTGTGAATGCTTCAGAGAGTTTTCCATGTTATGCCCTGCTTAGGACTCAGAGGGAGATTGTAGCGATGGCGTTTTTTAATATTCCAGGGACGGACGAGGAGGTGCTAGAGGATTTTGAGAGGATTACACGGAATGCTGCGGAAGTGCAGCGGGAGACGCTGCGGAAGATCTTGGAGCGGAATGGAGAGGTGGAGTATTTGCAGCGGCACGGGCTGGAGCGGCGCACCGATGAAGCCTCCTTCAAGGCGTGCGTGCCGGTCATTACGTATTCTGCGATTCAGGACGATTTGGACCGCGTTGTAGATGGCGATTCTGCTGCAATATTGTGCGTGGAGCCTGCGATGTCGTTTTGTCTCAGGTAATCTGCGTTTGGCATTTGAATGAGTCTCAGGAACTGCAAGGCTTTGAGCTGGAGATAAGTTCTTGGAAACTTATAATCTGTGCGTTTATTCCGAAGTGTAGCGCTTCTGTGGAGTGGAGTACTCTTGGTTTGACGGGACTCTTCCCGCGCGCAATTCGAATCTGGGACGCCTTTCGGAAGTTTTTTGAGCTCTGTTGCAATAGCTTCTCAAGTGAACATTGAATTTGCCGCTTTAGGAGCTTAATTTGATGCTGGAGGATTTAACGTTGTTTTTGATGATTTGTGAGGTTTTCTTGAGCTCGAGATAAGCATCATGGTTTTGAAAATATAAAATTTAAGATTAGGAGCTGAGTTTTAATCCATGCGCGCGGATTATGGTGTCTTTTGTGAAGTTTCTGAAGTGTAGCACATCGATTCTCTACATTCGTAGGGCCTTGGACGCATTTCGCAAGTTTTAAGAGCTCAGTTGCAGTCGCATTGTGATTCTTAATCAAGAATTAGATTTGCGCCGCCTTAAAGAGCTTAACTAATCGAGTTAATGACGGAAGAACATTTTATTTAGTGAGCTTTCACTTTTTCTGATGTGAAGCGCATGGTAACGAATTTGGTGCAGCTCAGGGACTTCTGGAGGGAAGAGTAAAATGATTCCGAGGACCGACTGGTCAATGCAGCAGATGACGAAGGCATTCAAGATCGGTTCTCTCTTCAGAAGAAGGTACGCAAATGCTCGTGTTATTTGAAAATGAATTTTGTCATGCCGCACGAATTTCGCACTAAAGGAGCACACTGTTGTTGTTCTTGTTCCTAGAGCATTTCCTCGGAAGCTCGGCTCGGAAAGGCCGGTGGTCATGATGTTTGCCTATGCAGGGCGGCAATTTGAGACGAAGTCGGGATTGAAAGTCGGCACCGGCAGCACAAACGCTTATCGCAGCGAAGCTTTCCGGAACTCAAAATTCAGACCGACTGAAATGGCAAGCCCTTTCGAAGTAGTGTTAGGTTACGACGTCGCACAGCAGATGTACTGCCACTTGTTGTGTGGGCTCTATCGCTGTCAAGAAGTGGAGCAAATTGGCGGCATCTTTGCGTACTCGATTGTGGAGCCATTTCGGCTCCTCGAGAGGGTGAGAAAGAGCCTCGTCCCTCCTTTGAAATCATCTTTTTTTTTTCTGTCCTGTCCAACCTGTCATAGTTGATTGGGTTGTGAAGGCATGGCGTGACATCTGCACTGACATACGTGAAGGAACTCTTAATGAGCGAGTGACCGATCCGGAGATTCGTACCGCTGTAGAGAAAACGCTGTCGCCAAATCCGGACCTCGCGGACTTCATTGAGCGGGAGTGCGCCAAGGGATGGTCTGGCATCATCGAGCGCCTCTTTCCCAATGTGCTATACATAATGAGCAACTTTTCAGGCTCCATGATGCCTTATGTTGCGCCAATGCAACGGTATGCTGGATCGGTCCCACTCATGAACGGGGATTACGGCTCTTCCGAGTCGTGGGTTGCCATCAACCTTGATTGTCCGGGCGTGGTAGATAGCGCTTCCTACACTATCATTCCTGACTTCGCCTACTTCGAGTTCATCCCCGTGAACCGCGGCTCCACAGGATCTGAGTTTGTCGAAAACACGGAAAACACCGTTGGACTAGCCGACGTCAAGATCGGTCAAGAGTACGAGATTGTGTTAACCACAAATGCAGGTACATGCTCAAATCCAACTTGGCGCAGGGCTCCATGTTTGTCAGGAATCATATCTTCAATCATATAAAAACATTGGCTGCTTCAGGTTTGTACCGCTACAGACAAGGAGACATACTCCGGGTCACGGGCTTCCACAACTCAACTCCGAAAGTAGCCTTCGTGTGCCGGAAGGGCGTGGTGTTGAGCGTGATTTCCATAGACAAGACGGACGAAGAGGAGCTCCAACTGGTCGTCGCAAAGGCCTCCCAGAAGCTCAAGAATGCGAACATGGAGCTTTTGGAGTTCAGCAGCTACTCAGACCTCGACTCCGAGCCGGGCCACTACGTAATCTTCTGGGAGCTGCGAAACCATGAGCACTTGGATACGGGCGTCTTAGAAGAGTGCTGCACGGCTCTCGACAGGTCGTTCAAAGACCATTACAACATGGGCAGAGCGGCTGGGACAATCGGCCCACTGGAGCTGGCTGTCGTGAAGGAAGGTGCGTTTGCTAGCATGATGCACCTATTTGTGCAAGACAGGGGAGTTGGAGCCAGCCAGTACAAGACGCCTCGGTGCATCACCCATCCTGCGTCGCTGAAGATTCTCAAGGACCAAACAGTTCTCACGATGCGGAGCCAGGAGTTCCCGAAGGAGTTGTTGGCGGCGCCGCGTCCGTCGTTGGATAAAGATCTGTAAGTATATTATGTTTTCTACTAACTGCAATTAGTAGTGTACAATTTCAGCATGAATAAGCACAATTGTGTGACCTTTGTTGTGAGACCTTTGTTTTGGCATAGTTTGTACTCTAAGAAGATAAAACCTCGATCCGGTGCGAATTTTACTGCTAAGTTTAGGGTACTACTTCTAAACCCTAAACCCTGATCAATTGTATACTACATCGATAGGATTGCATCAGTGTATCACTGTCGTGATAATGGAAAGTGAATAGTCCTCATATTTCAATTCGAAGTGTAATTACTAACAAACAAAATTATTTGAAATCCATTGTTTTTGCAAGCGTACATTGGTACAATTACTAGAGATAAGTGTTCGGTGATTCCAAGCACGGTGTTATTAAAAATCACTTAGTTATATATGATTTCATGCATTCTTTCCAAATGTTTTTTTTTTTCGTTTATTTTCTATTCAATTTCTTTGTACAAAAGACCTTAAGATTAAAACCTACTAAAAGGTTAGTTATATATACATTCATGGCTATTTGATATTAGGAAATATATTATTCAATAAGTTATGCCATTTTGGCCGTACACTTAATTCTTGTAAGCTTGACTGAGGTTGAACTCTAATGTTAGGTTTGATGTTTCCTAGATTTGATTTTGAACAACGTCTGTCATTTGAAATTGCAGAAGATGTTGATACAGATTTTGATGCTTCGACCAGAAGATTTCCTTTGTTTTTCTATTGGTTATCGTTGAAATAGTTTTGAAGTGATTTTAATACTTTGAGATGACGCAATTGTTGCTCCATTACTGGTTTATGTTCTACCTATACTTGTAGATTTAGAATATAAGTGTTTTAGATTCAATTTGGGCCAAGTTTGATACTGTTGCTTGATTACAATATATGTATATGTGTATACATGAATATATATATATATATACATATATGTGTGAATTAAAAATGTATTCATTTAAAATACATCTTTAAATTTACATTCTAAAAGAAAATATAGATATTGTCAAATATACAATATATATTTATTATAAATTACAATGAGTAACCTATTGAAATTTTAGTTTATTATAATCTATATTAATCCCTAAAAAATATAATTACTTTTGATTATTACCAAAGATTATATATGTAATGATTTTTCTTTTTTATATAATTTTAAATTCCATATACAAACCTTATTTTGAAATTCTATTGCTTCTTGAAATTCTTCCTTATGAGTGGTCTTGAAAGGGGAAGTTGGAGATTGTGATGAATCTTTTGATTCATCCACCCTCATTGATTTTAACACTTCTTTCATGTCATCTACTTGTGGGAATTTGAGGAAATTACTAGTTATATTCTTTTGATATCTTTATGAATTTTATCTTTATTTATTTAGAACCTGATTTTTAAAATATATAATTTTATTTACTTGGTCATTTAAAATATATGAATAGAAAAAATAACAAGAGATCGAGTTTAGAATGTTTAAACACATTCTGTATTGTCATCCTTGTAAAATATAACATGATTTTTCGACTGTAAAGTTTTTAATTTGTAAAGAAATTATTAAATAAAGAATTTACCACGGATATTAGTGTCATTTTCTTTTTTTGTAGGAGAAATTTTAGATGATTCATCTAATTTTGATGTAAATACTAAGGTGGATGATGGTGCATCATGATTTTCTTGCATATTTGAACGACGATGGAAAGCACGTTCATGAATGTCAAGTAAGACATTTTTAACCTCAATATCCATATGTTCTACCATAGAATGAGGGAATTTTTCATCTAAAACCAACCAACAACCTATTACTTTAGTAGTAGTATTGGATTTTTGAACCACATTTTTATACTAATACAATCAAAGATCCATTACATGTTATAATTCATTTCAATACATATATATATATATATATATATATATATATATATATATATATATATATATATATATATATATATATATATATATATATACACTTATGATTATTAAACTTGTGATATACTTTTAGAGGTCACCTAAAGTTTTGGGTACTTTTTTATAATCACTTTTCTTAAGCTTTGCATTTTTTCTAATTCTCTGCATATCTAAGTACAAAACAAAAATGATCATGCTAGAATTCATTTTAATTAATCATTTCATATTTACCACTAAATTTTGTATTATGATGTTTTTGAAGTATATCCCAAATGTGATTTTATAAAATGAAAGTTCATAAGTAAATAAGATATTTAATGGCTTTGTTTTTGAAGTATATGGATATTCCAAAAGGAGAAATGCCATATGATATAATCATAAAAGTTTATCTAAAAAATTTCTAGTTGCAAATGTTTCATTTTGTTGTAAAGTTATTAGCTACAAATCATTTTTCTGTAAAATGTTTTAAGCAAATGAAAGTGGAGGGGAGAAGATGAAAGATGCAAGTTAAAATACACCAAATGGAAGATATACAAACCTGACTAGCTATATCTAGTAATGTTTTTTCTTGAATACTTTTGATAGACTGTCAAAATACAACATTACACTTATTACATGTATTTATTCATAGGATTTGTATCGACTATCAATTAAAGCATTTTATAGAACAAAAATCAATTTACACTTGGTATCTAAATACTTGTAAAATGTTATGTTAGCTCAGGATACATTTCATTTAAATGAACTAGTATAATAATTTCAGAGTATTTATAGTAAAAATTGGTATGAAAAATTTACATTAGTTTGATTTGTTGCTTCACCTCTTACGACTTGACGTTCTGCTTCAGCCGCATCTGCTCGTGCTTGAAGCCTTTCTTGACTTGCTTTATCTCCTCCTATAACTGCTTCCATCAACTATAGGTCTTGTGGACATAGACTTAGTTGTGGAATGAACATACATTCTATTGAGGTTGGCCTCCACTAGGAGACTAGAGTTCCTCTTCTTCTATGCACTTTGTTCTTTTACATGTTGGATTTAAATAATTTCTAATAAATGTATTAGATTCTATATCTTAAACACATTTTCAAAAAGGGGGGAAAATATCTTCATCAAACTATAATAACAATCAACTCCAAATAATATTGTTACAATCCATGTAAGATTTTTTGGGAGAAGTTTCACCTTTTTCCTTCTATAAGCTCTTGCCAAGAGTGGAAATGGAAGTGTTTGTTGTTTAGCCGGCTTCACTAACACATTTATAGTTTTATCATGACAAAATAAATGCATGATGTAGAAATATAAGTATTTAAAAAGCAATTATTTAAGATTTGAGATTATATGATCAATAATAATATAATATTAATATAGCATATCATTATGAGTTTTTTTAAAGATACAAAATGATCATATATGATGAAAAGTATTCCAATAAATTGTGATGAAAATCAACCTGCTTTAGAAGTTGCATGATTGGAACTTGTATCATCTGTTTTTTCTAATTTAGTTGTCATAATTTGTACAAACTCGGGATATTCCACCTTCGTAGAATGTAACGGAATTTCAAGCTATTGATCATATACAATACTCTCTACAATACAATGATGCAAACTATATAATAAATGCACTTTCTATTAATATCTTGTAAGGTATAAACTAAACTATTGTAGCACCTTTACCACTTGTCTATTTATAAGTAAGTATTATCATGATTGATTTTTTTAATCAAATATTAAGAAAGACAATAATTTTCTTCTGACAATAATTTTTAGATTTAAACATAATTTTTTTTTCTAGTGCCAAAACAGTGGTAAAGGTACTAAAGTATTTTAGTTATTTAATTACAATACTTGTTTTGATATTTACTTCACCAGATCCATCAGCATCTACTTCAGCCATCATTGCTTCCACTTCTGCTTTCTTTGTGTGCATTCCCAATACATGAAATGCTGTCAATAACTCTGATGCATCAATTGCCCCTATAATTTATACAATGTTGTGTAAATGAAGATTGTTGCTCATAACTAATCGAGTGCCATAACCAGCATCAAATATACAATCAAATTCCACTCGAAAACCCATAATAAATACACCCCAAACTGTTAAGGTTGATGTAGACTGCATAGCCTAAGAAAGAATTTGATGTTTAGAAAATTCTTCTATCATTGTGGGTCAAACCCTATTTTCTTTGGGTTATGTTATATCCACATGATTTTTTTTAGCTACAAGAAAATATGTTCTTACAGGTTTCAACATTTCATAAATAAATATCTTATTAGGATTCAAGAATAGTCGAAGCGGGTCAATATTCAATGTGGGCACTCTCATTGATTATCCACACTATTTAGAATCAAAAGCGTAAATGATGACTACACAATTAAATTTCACATTAAGCATGACATTTTATTTGTGTAATTTCATAAAAACTGTGTTTCATGATATTTTTCTTCATATAAATTAGATCATTGAAATATTCAATATTCAAATTTGGCATAAATTTCAAAAAATAAAATCATACCAGATCCATCCACATCAATTAGCTCAAAACATTCTTTCAGGTCTTGTTTTTGTTGCCTACTCAACTCGGGCCGTACAAATTTTCCATGTGCTCGCAACCAACTTGCAATACTCAACTTTTGTAGAGTTCTCTGTTTCATAAACATAGAATTAGTAGTGGAATGAACAAACACTCTATTCATGCCAGAGACCAAAGTTCTTCTCCTTCTTACATAATACATCAAATAAAAAAACGATGATATTTTCACTTCATAATTCCAAATTTTCACAAACTTCAACAACATACATGTGGGTTCAATGGCTCCATAATTTTTCAATTTTATCCGCCACCAATATTTCTCACCACCTAAATACAAAAACGAATAAAGCTTATCAAATAAGTTTTAAAATAACTTTACATGCATTTAAAGCGCTCTCATAGACCCTAATCCAAGGTTATTGACTACATCTACCGTACCAAGGGTCTAAAAATACTTCTAAAAATACCTCCCAAAAATTGGAGAAAATCTTCTTCAAAAAATTCAACTTTAGAGACGATGAAAAAACGGATTTCAGAGAATATTCTATTGATAAAACTTTACCAAACTTCTATTTTCAGAAATAAATTATTATTTCTAAAATCCGACCCCAGGATACAACACTGGACAACACAATACCCTACGCTTTGGTACATAAATAATTCAAATGGACGGTGTCCAAATTTTTTGAAAAAAGTAAAACACTTCTCTATAGTGCTACCCATGTAATGCCAAGGTCATACCCTTGTGATACCTAGGCAATACTCATGTAATACCTTGGTGATACCAAACCACTCTGTTCAAAATAATTGGTTTGTAAAGAGGGTGTCCAAACCAGACCGATGCATACGGTACATGTACTCAAACATACTCCTCATACAAATACAATCTAACCTTGATAATATCACACCCTTTGTTTCACCCAAAAATGTGATATTATCAAGGTGTGACAATTTTGATAATATCATGTTTGGCAATAGTAGGCAAAATGTGATATTATCAAAAAAGAAGGCCAAAAAATTTCAAAAATTTCAATTTTTTAAAAAAAAAAATCAGAAAATTAAATTAAATCACAAACTGTCATACACTTGATTTTCCAACCTGAATCAATCACCATCAGATGTTATAAATCACAAAAATCAAATAAATGAATTAGTGAAATCTCATATTGAGACAACAAATTAGTAAATCCATTGAAACCTATCATATGATTTATCTCACTTCATGTCGAATGGTCATTGAGAAATAACACATGACAAGGTGTAACTAGTTCACATTACACATATAGTATCATCAATTAATCGCCATTCCAGCAATGAACTTACACCCCAACAACCTGTACTGTACTAAATCTGTAAAGAAACCAACCGCAAGCAAACCCTTGTCCTCTCGTGAGTCTCAATGCTTTTGGAGCTCAGAACCCTTGCTCTTCCTAGAACCCTCGTCTTCACCAAAATCTATGATTTGCGCACATTTTTCATTCAGGAATCGCCCCCAATCATAGAAACAGTTAAACATTCCGACGAGATATGCCATCATCCACACTTATTCATCCATCCATTTTTTTTATTGTCATACTTACACTACAGATTTTGAAAAAAAAAAGTGATATTATCAAGGGTGATAGTGATATTAACAAGGTAATTTTACACTAAATAAATATGTTTCAAGGTTTTGTGTGACAATATCAAGGTGTTATATTATCAAGTGTGATATTATCAAGGTTAGACTGTACATATACTCCGTACTCAATACGCCTGCCCTAGTCTACAACCGGATAACCCACCCTCGATATCCTCCTATAACCGCGTCTGCCGCGGGTACACGGGTACCGGGTATCGCCGACAGCGAAATGTCGGTAATTCGATTCCTCGCAGTCAAGGTGTTATTTTCCTTTGAAAATGTTGTAAGGTCCTGTGACTTATGCTTATTAACCTTCGAAAATGTTGTGAGGTCCTGCGACTTATGCTTATTAACCTGTGAAGGTGTTGTAAGGTCCTACGACTTATGTTTATTTTACCTTAAAAGTTGTGACTTAATAACACGTAAAACCGGGAGTTGGGATTTCAGCTCATTCGAATGGTCACCGAGAAGAGTTGATTGATGCGCAGCCCGCATTCGCAATTCAGCGAGCAGGATGTCGACGCCGACAGTCATGTGCGGAGAGGCTCTCTCGGCGTTTGGTGCATCGTTGTTGCGGAGGCATGGCGGATCCTGGAGCTCTTCTTCTCGTTTCGCGTTGAAGACGAGGAAGCGCTCACTGGTTGTCGCGGTGCGAGCTGCGAGTGGCGTGTCGGTATCGGTAAGTAGGATCTGGGTCAATGGTTTGGGTGTCGCTCTGTTTACTCAGGCTCCTGGAACTGTTTCTTAGGTTGCCACAGGGCAATGTAGGTGACCTTATCCGGGTTATCAAATGTATTGCGTTGCGATATCATACAATTGTGTGAAACTTTTGCGAAATTTTCTAGGGTGTGATAACCTAATTTATGTATCAAGGGTGATGGATGAAATGAGTTGAGATCAATGAGCTGTATGTGAGATTGTTTGCTTGGTTGATGAGGTGTGTGTTTTCATGTGATAACCTAGCTTTTGTAAATGTATGTATCAAAGTGATTAGAGTCAGTCTTCAATTTTCGAGGGAATTGATTGCGTTGGATGGAAACACAATATTATGTTCTCTAGTTGTAGGTAACACAGACTGATTTTTAGGTCAAAGTTCAGAGGCGTCACTGTTTGCCTTGGTTTTGCCTCCATCGATTTGCAAGAGCTGGTTCCCTTTTACACAGTCCAAGTTCTAGTTTGCTGAATCATATTCCTGGCTTGTCAGGTGAAACTGCAATTGGCATTACGAAGTACTGTAGTAGGAAGTTCATTATCCTTGGATTGGTTTCCTGACATTTGCGATTTTCGTCCTGTGTGAGTCCTCCAGAGTGTCAGTTACGTCGTCACCTGCCTTCTTACCTTACGCTAGACAGTCATCTCTCTGCCGCCGTCGTGGAGGTGCAGTAGCTTCGTGCCAGAAGCTGCTTTTTTTCCACCTTAAGGTTCATCTGATGAGGAACAACCGGCCTTCATCTAAACCCTAAAAAGATGCTGCCTGGTATGTGGCAAGTAGAATACGCTGTCGTTTTGTTCTATTTGGAATCAACCAACATTCTCTGTGTACACTCTTCCCATGTGATGTCAATCGAAGCTGGGTCTAGTGAATGATGGAATTATGAATTGTCAGTTGCCTAGAAATGAAGGATCCACAGATAATACCGTGTTTCTTCACTGGTGGTGGGATTATGTCTTGTTTTTTCCTGTGTCTGCCTTGATTCAGTGTGTAGTATGCAATGAGAATCTGGGTTTCCTGTAACAGAACGGTCAAATTGTATGAGAGGAGGTAACGAGACATTGATGTTGCGGTTTTTTCAGGAGCGAGGCACACTGAAGGAGAGGCTCCGGAATGGCGAGCAGCTCTACGGAGCATTCTCTGTGGCCTTCTCACCAGTGGCAGCAGAGATTCTCGGATGGTCAGGCTACGACTTTGTGGTGGTGGACATGGAGCACGGTCCCGGAGACACCATGGCCACGGTGCCGGTCCTCCAGGCCCTGTCGTCCACAGGGACGCCTGCCATTGTGCGCATCCCTGTGAATGACCCGGTGTGGGCGAAGAAGGCGTTGGACCTGGGTCCCGCAGGCATCATGTTCCCCATGATCAACGACGCGGACGCGGCGAGGGACGCCGTGAGGTCGTGTCGCTACCCTCCTGCAGGCATCCGAGGGGCTGCTTATCCCATTGTGCGCGCCGCTCGCTATGGTCTTGATACGTCTTACCTCAGCCGCTGCGAAGATGATCTCCTCATCATGTGTCAGGTACTTCTCTTGATAAGAGTTCTCCATCTTTCAGGTATCAGATTCAACTTTTCGAATAGTGGAAGTATTCAGCATTTTCTCCAACCAGTTTTCGGTGTGTGTATATGAACAGATAGAATCTCAGCAAGCTGTGGACAACATCGCAGACATTGCTGCCGTTGACGGTGTGGATTGCA
The DNA here is from genome assembly GCA_963971425.1 of Bryoerythrophyllum caledonicum. NCBI lineage: Eukaryota > Viridiplantae > Streptophyta > Bryopsida > Pottiales > Pottiaceae > Bryoerythrophyllum > Bryoerythrophyllum caledonicum. Next base: position 14,397,941 of record OZ020524.1, on the reverse strand, counting down.
TACAAATGGGACCTCTTGATTTGCGTTCGGACATGGGCTTGCTGCGAGTGCCGGAGGACAAGGCTCCATCCATGTTGCTCAGGTCATTCTTTTTATTCTCCATGTTTGTTTTAGTATTCCAGTTTCATATTTCATTCCAGTAATTTATCACGAATTTCATGTTTAGTTTTGGTGCATGGTAATGATTTATGTATGGCTACTTCTTCTTCTTCTTCTTCTTCTTGCAGGGAAGCTGAGAAAAGGTTGCAATCTTCAGGAGTGTATCTCGGTGGTTTTGCAACCAGTGATGACTCGCCCTCAAAGCTGCTGAAACTCGGATACCACATGGTCTCCGGTGCCATCGATGTTGCTCTTCTCAGAGACGCTGCTCTTGCAGACATCCGAAAGGCCAGATCAGGCTCATGATGATGTGGGCTCTAGGGTTTAGGGTTCAAGACAGCAGCAGAAGAAAAAGATTGATGAGATTATTGTGTGAAATATCACACCCCCTGCTGTAAATAAATTTTAGTTTGAGAAGATAAGTCCTTTCTGCTCCTGTCAGTGCTCTCCAGATGTGACAGTTTCATAATCATCTTAAATTAATTGCATCTCCGGTTTGTTAAGTATTTCCATCTTGTCCTTTGACTGCGATACATGTCTCCTCCAAGTAAATGCCGTTGTGTGAGAGGATCAAGTTTGATAGGATGTTCCAAGAGGCAATCTCTACCTCGGTTCTTTAATACGCACAGTACACAACTACCAAAAGAGTGTGCTCTTTGACCCTTATTAAACCTCATAATCATTCAACCTAAGCTCCGTCTCAAAAACCTCATACTCTTCCGAGCAGGAAACCCTAATACGCCTTCACTCTAGGATTCTCTGACGCCACCCCAAGTGTACACCAAATGAAGATTTCACCAGCATGTCGCAAACTCCTTGATGAGCTCCTCCTTGCTGCATGTTGTCTTTGATAGCTAGTGAAGAAGAGAACTCTCCAGTGTCTGATGAATATATCAGTGTCAGGAGTAGGCAAGTTTTTTCAGGTAAGATCAATAGAGCTCCAGCATTACATCCATGTCCAGAGATCAGAGAGAGAGAGAGAGAGAGAGAGAGGTGCGGTACCCTCTGTGAGGAAGATGTTCTACATTAAGAGGGTTCTTCAAGAAGTCTGACAGAGAATATGGTGAGGAAAGAAAGAGAAGAGATGAAGTATTTTATTTCCATGTCTACGTTGGTTGGTTGACACTGCTGCAAGTGGGTCATTGTTGGAGGTTCACGAGAGAGAATGACATTTTCTGTTGAGGAAGAAAGTGGATTATGAGAGAGGTGTGGTAGTCTTGAAGTGTGTCTGACGGAAAGTATTGGGTGGCATCATACATGTGAGGACTTGAGACGAGGGTTGCACATTGATTTCCATGACAATGTTGGTGGACAATCTTGATCATTGGTACAAGTGGGTCATTGTTGGAGCTGCAGAGAGCTTGCAGACATGCGTTTTGAGTATGCGGTTTGAGGAAGAAGAAAGAAGAGGAAAAAGTAGTAGGCACGAATAGAGTGTGGGTGTTCTTTTCGGTTGGTCTCACTCTGTTGTTTTCAGGTGATGATATTCTTTGCTTTGGAAGCAGCGTCGGTGAGCTAGCGGACAACGAAAACAAGTAAGGAATCATGGCCTTGTTAAGAACCTTAATATTCGGTGCTCATTGTTGAAGCTCTCAAGGTCTTCTTTCAGTAGCTTGCACATTCTTCTCTATCTTCATTATGCGCCTGTCAGAGCTTTTAGATAGTTTCTCTTTACTGCTCCATGTGCGGGGATGCTTGAGACTCTCGTTTTTGCAAGTGTGTTGTTCTCCAGGTTGCGACGCATGTCACATTATCAGCGACGAACGCGTGCTGTAGGTTGATATTTTTCATTGTTGGAGGGCCTGCGAGCTCATCGATGGGAGCTCCTGTGACGCTATCTTTCCCAGGTTAGTGCTACCCCAGTTCTTCTCTTGGGTTCTTGCTGCTAGAACTGCAGTTTTATTCCTATATGTCCATTTCTCATTCCTAGTTTATCCTGGGTTCAGTTTTAAGCATGTGTCCATGTCTCAGGGACCTCCAACTATCTTTCCTTAGAGTGTTTCATCTTAAACCCATTTCTCGTCCTGTGCACAGAGGATTAAGGATCTCTGTACGAGAAATCAAGACAAAAACGCCATGGCCAAAGGGTGAGGAGCAGCCTGATCAAGCTACACTGCAACTGAACAGGCGCAAGTGATGCGAGATCACGCTTCAGCCATGAGGTGCAACATCATCATGCTGCTCATGTGGGTATGTGTGTTGACATGGCCAGCGTTCTCGGCGAGGGCCATAGCGCCGGAGGCTCAGGCGCTTCTGGACTTCAAGAGCACCTTAACGAAGGCGGAGATCTTGTCCACTTCCTGGAACACGAGCAATGTGGACGCCACAGGCTGCCCTCAGCAGTGGTACGGCGTGCGCACATTGTCCACAAGCATGGGATGCCAGGTGGTGGAGCTTCAGCTCCCTGCGAGCGGCTTAACAGGCACCATATCACCCCAAGTCGCAGGGTTGAAGAGCCTGGTGAACCTCTCACTCGCGCAAAACGCCCTCACAGGCGAGATCTCCACGCTCCTGAAGCTGCCCCAGCTCGCGCGTCTCTTCCTCAACGATAACGCTCTCTCAGGATGCGTCCGCTTCGAGCCATACTCTAGGCTCATGGTGGTGGATCTGAGCGACAACCAATTCTCCGGCCCCATCCTGCCTCCGTTCCCCGAGAGCCTCTCCCACGTGGACTTCTCCGGGAATGCGTTTGCTGGTGGTATCCCTCAGGAGCTCGGGCAGGCCACCGCGTTGAGGTTGCTGGATCTGAGCCGGAATAAGCTCGCAGGCCCCATCCCCGCCATGCCGCTCCTCGTCTCGCTCTCGGTGCTCCGCATGTCGGATAATTCTCTCACGGGACAGATCCCTGTTGAGCTGCTCAATGAGCAGACGCCGCAGCTCCAGGAAGTCGACCTCAGCCGAAATTACCTCACTGGTAAGCTCATGGTGTTGCCTTGCATCTTCTGGAGAACATGCTCTACATGGTCATGGTGTGTTGATATACCAGCTCGGTGAGATGAGGTGATGGCGGTGAGGTGATGGTGCTCTTGTCGATTGCCATGCAGGTACTTTGGGACCAGTGACGACGAAGGTGATGAACATATTGCGGCTAGCTTCGAACCAGCTGACAGGATCGCTTCCTTCGAAGATTCAGTCATGCCGTGTGGTGGACTTGAGCAACAACCAATTCTCCGGCGGAATAGCACTGAGCAAGTGGAGTCCCAACCTGCGGACACTGGATCTGAGCCACAACAATCTGAGCGGCGTCATCGACAACTCCTCCCTGATGCAGCTGTTTGTGTTGACATCTCTGAATCTGAGCTCCAACCAGCTCTCTGGTGCCATTCCTTCGCAGCTCCTGACATCCCCCTCTCTCACAGAGCTTGTGTTGTTACACAACCTGTTCCAAGGGGCGATCCCACCACCTCCAGAAGGAGGAGTGAGCTACCCTCTCCGTGTGTTGGACCTCTCAGAAAATCATCTAAGCGGTGTCATCCCGGGGAGAATGGGAGCTTCTTACAGGGAGCTTCTGGTGCTCACCTTGAGTTCCAACCTGCTGGAGGGGACGATACCTGGAGAGTTCTCTCAGCTCCAAGAGCTCGACCTGTCGAAGAACTTGCTCAGCGGCGCCATCCCGGAGCATCTCTCGGAGAATCTCAAACATCTCAACGTCTCTGGCAACAACTTATCAGGCAAAGTTCCTTCCAATCTGGCCTTGTTTTCGAGGTCTTCTTTCTACCCCGGGAATCCCAGCCTTCTCTTCCCAATTCATGCACCATCCTCCCCTTACGCCCCGGCCCCTGGAGTGCCCTGGATTCACCACAACCGAATGAACACGGCCATGAGGATTGGGTTGATTGTAGGGATCACCCTCGGAGCAGCGCTCGGTGCAGTCCTGTGCATGGTGATGTACTACTGCCGAGCAGTGAAACCTGCAAGGGATGTGGGGGGTGATGCCAAACCTGTGGTAGATGAGCAAGCGGATGGTAGCGCTTCTTCATCTGTGAAGGGTGCTCTTGCGCCACCGAAAGCAAGGAGTGACATCAAACGAGACGCGCTTGACTTACAGGTTGAGTCGCCCATGAGGACAAAGTGGGACGGTTCGGTGTCGGCCGAGCATCCCATGGTGCTGAAGGTGAAGTCTCCGGATCGTCTGGCAGGTGACCTTTTCTTCTTGGACGCCAGTTTGCTGTTCACTGCGGAGGAACTTTCACGAGCTCCAGCAGAGGTTCTGGGACGAAGTAACCATGGCACGTCATACAAAGCTACCCTGGACAACGGCCATGTTCTCACAGTCAAGTGGCTCCGCGAGGGCCTCGCTAGGAACAAGAAGGAATTCACACGCGAGGCCAAGCGGTTTGGCGGCATCAAGCACCCGAATGTCATCTCGTTGCGAGGGTACTACTGGGGCCCCAGAGAACACGAGAAGCTCCTGTTGTCCGATTTCATCAGCACGGGAAGCTTGGCGCAACATCTCTATGGTAAGCACACATCTGTTTGGCGCATAATCCTTCTCCTTTTCCCACGTTGAACTAACTTATATACTTTTTGCGAGTATGCAGAGAAGACAGGGCGGAGGCACCCTCCACTGACGTGGGAGCAGCGACTGCAGATAGCAATCGCAGTAGCAAACGGGTTATCCTACCTGCACAACAAGCACGGAGTGGCCCACGGCAACCTCAAGGCGACCAACGTACTGCTCCAGGGCCCGGAGCTCACAGCCCGGGTGTCGGACTACAGCCTGCACCGCCTGATGACTGTGGCCGGCACTGCCAACCAGATCCTGAACGCAGGCTCACTGGGGTACAGATCCCCCGAGCTAGCCGCAACACGGAAACCAAAGCCTTCCTTAGTAGCCGATGTGTACGCTCTGGGGATGATTCTGCTGGAGCTTCTCACGGGCAAAGGCGCGGGGGACATCATGTCTGCCAACTCCGGGGCTGTGGACCTGCTGGAATGGGTCCGCTTGGTTGTGAAGGAGAGCCGCCCCGTGGACTGCTTTGACACCACCCTCAGAACCCAAGGAGAGTGCCCCAAGAGTATGCACGAGGTGCTCGGGCTTGCCCTCTCCTGTATGACCCCCCAGGCCACCAGACCCGGCGTGAAGTGCATCCTTGATCAGCTGGTTGCCCTTGCAGACGATGCTTGATGAGAAGCCCCTTGCAGGTATGGTTTCTAGCACAAGGACTGCAGTAGTTTGTTATGTGAAGTTGTTGGTTGATATCTAAGTTGGTTCTACTCTGATAGCCTTGTGATATTGGTCTGATAGCCTGTGATATTGGTCTGATAGCCTTGTGATATTGGTTTGATAGCCTTGTAATATTGCGGTGATATTGATCTGATAGCCTTGTGATACTCGGGTGATACTGAGGTGATCGTGTTGTGACTTGTGAAGGCTGCCTTGTGCAGATCATGCACTACCGGTAATTGTTCATTTTCAGCATGAATCTACAACAGTGGACATCCACAAATGTACTTCGTCAGGGTATACGAGCTTCGAGCAGACATTCACTTTGAATGTGAAATGGTGCTCATTAATTGATCATTAGTTGCTTGTACTTCGGACATAGACAGAAAAGATCCTGATCATTCTAACTTGGGTTCCTTTCATTGTTGTTTTGAGACTTTGTAGGCTTTGAGTAGCAGTTCGCAGATTGCAATTTATTGTAGACACACTGTATTCAAGTCTTTGATGCGCAGTATTTTTCCAATGCAAAAGATGTCGGTTCACCATGATGTTGACCTCCTCCCGGTGCATCTCCACATGTATGTCGTGGTTGCCTAACATGGATATTGTTCCAATCTGTAAAGAGTCTAGAACAATTAAACTATCGTCGAATTTGTCTGTACTCTGAGGTCCTAATATCCACTGACTTGACCAACTGCCAAATATAGCATAAAAGCCAGAATTGAGGAAAGTAAAGTACATTATTATAATACTGGGGGAGGAGGAGACCGTAGGAGTAGGAGAGGGAGTGCAGGAGGGGACGGGAAGTCTTAGGGCCGCTTCACACTATGCCCAAGACGAGTGACCGTCCATCAAAATAAGTGGCCAAACTATGGCGAGAGGTCAAACTTTTTTGCCAAAAAAATACATTAAATAATATAGATTGAAGGTTAGGCCGGTCATGGTGTGAAGCCCCAAAGGCCAAGTCCAAACCCCATATCATTATGCCAAAAAAAATCAGCCAATAAAAATCAGACATAAAAAAACAGCGAATAAATTTGGCCTCTTTCATCTAACGGTCTAGATCTTGTCAATTTTTTTATTATTTTACTAAGAAATTAGATGGATTCTCAATTGTAGTTTGGATCCGCTATAATGTGCGACCCAAGTTTTGTTTGAGAGGCTGTCGCTTTGGTGCCAAAATAACCCGAAAGTGGTGCCATGTAGGACGACAACCTTTGGAGTTTGGGCACAAGTGTGAAGGCCCAAAGTCCGGACTTTGGCCATTCTAGCAATCTCATTGGTGGAAATCGACGGCCACTCGACTTGGACACCAGGTGTGAAGCAACCCTTATAAGTTTGATGATCTCTTAATTGTCTAGGAGGTTGTATTAAGGTGGAGGCACCCAATTCTGATCACTTAAGCCAGTTGGGAACTCAAATGACATTGTACGACAAAAACATTTATGTAGAAAGATGCGGAATTAGGAATGAAACTCAACAAATATTTTTTCAAATTTTATCTCAAAGATTAGCAATTGATATTGAATTTAAAAGCCCATAGACCACTGGAGCCCATAATCAAACTATAGAGTAGGTGAGATTTAGTGCCGTCCTTTGCCCAATGCCAACAAGTGAGAGTGAGTAAAACAAAGAAGACATGCCATGGATAACCAACTCATGGAGGGTACCCAATGCCGATCGGCCTTGTTCCACTTTCGAGGCAATGCCACCAATGAGAGTTCAATTGAGGTGGAGCAACCCAAAATTGTACACTTCATGACCCTATGCCGATAATGACTAGAGTTTTCAGATTTTGAGTTATTGGTTTTGGGTCGCTTCATGCACCATTTCATGCATTTGCCATTTTCATGCACCATGTCGTGCATACTTCGCTGATCAGAATTGGGTGGCCGATCGGAATTGGGTGCCTCTACCTTACATGGGGTTTTGCCCTAAGCCTATGGCCACGGGACTAGAATAGGACAATAGAACTACTTCTTCCTTTTTTATTCTCTTCACTAAGCCTATTGCCATGGGACAAGAATAGAATAATAGAACTACTTCTACACCTGGGAACCAATTTTCATATTTCAAAACTTTATCAAAATTTACCTTTTGTTTAGTGAGGCCCACCACCAATCGTAGGGGCCCCAACACAGGCTCATTCGCACACATGTGCATGAGCTTTTTTTTTTTTTTTTTTTTTTTGAAGCAAAACAGAAACCAGGTTTGATTGCAAAAAAGTCACCAGTACAGACCGGTGTGATGCGTGAGCTTTTGGAGAGGGAAGCCTGTACAGACCCAAATCTGGGGGAAAAACATTTTTATAATCCTGGGGGTTCCACTGTAGACCCACCCGTGCCATAGTTCCCACCCGGCGCTTCCCCACCTTTGGCTTTTAAATAGCCTCTCTCCTTCATTGAGTGATAGGAGGGACCTGATGGCGCTCTCTTGCAGGCTCCTGCTTCTCAGGGGCTTGCTCCTGAGGTCCTTGCCCTTGTGAAGCGGAGGTGAAGAGTACCAGTAGTCTAGGAGGTGAGATTGGGAGTGATTGCAGCTGGGTTCATTCTAAGTTAGTACAGGTCTGCGGGTCTGGTTCCGAGCGGAGGAGGAGACTGTAGGAGTAGGAGTGGGAATCGAAAGCTGGTGTATTAGCGTCGGTGCAGTCTGGTTCTATTAACCAGTTTGATGACCTCTCAGTTGTCCGGGAGGTTGTATTAGCCGTTGTTGTTTTCTGAGTCGTCTCTTCTCTTTCAGGTAACTTGTGTATATTTGTACATCGGGTTTGCTGTGACAACGCCGTTGTTTTTGGTTTCTGTTTTTTTTCTTTTTCTTTAATCGTCCTTCTTCGAACCCTTTTTTTGTCTTTATTTCTGTTCTTTTGTTTTCTGTTTTTGATTTTGTTATTGAGATCCATTGGGAGCTTCATTTCGGAACGAAATGTCTCCTCAGTGCGGGTGTAGATTGTAGCTTTCGTACCTCGAAGTACATCAATTTGGCCGGTTCGATCAAATTGTATTTAGAGTGGCAAGACGATCACACCAGGTGTGTACTTAAGATACCGGCCTGTATGCCGTAGGAGGATACTCTCATTGAAGTACGAACCCAGGTTTAAACCACCACGTGAAATTCTTCCGTCGGGTGTTAAACTGATCCAAAGCCACCTTTCTTTAGGTACATACGACACTGTAGAAGATGCTAGGATTGTACACCAAATAGCTAGTGCGTTTTATGGAAAAGGTCATAGTCAGTTGGCTCTTGGAGATGGTCACGACGTCTCTACTGCTTCACTATTGGATCATGAGGAGGCTGAAGGGAAGTTCCTGATCGGCAAGGAGAGAGCGAAGTGGGTCTCACGCAGAGCAAAGGAGGTCTTCCAGGACTTCAAGAAGGAGAAAGCTGCAAGAGGCAGTAGTTGTGTCAACTCTGGTGAGCAGATTGCTACCGGTTGCAGCTCCGATTTGGAGGTGGTTGATCCATTTGCCGAATCCAGCCGAGATGGAGAGCGTCGTATCTTGCAGGATGGAGCTCGGCAAAGCCCTGTTCTGGCTGAGTTGCTGGTGCAGCGACATGGTATGGTACGACTTGCACCTCCTCAATCTGAGGAAGCTTTTGTCGCAGTTACAGAACATGTCTCGGCTGCTTCTCAAGACACCGGTGCTTTTCTTGGACAAGAGGACTTCAGTGTCGAGACATGTCTGCCAGCTCCATTCCCTCAGCCAGTAGAAGAGTATGCAGACATCTCCATGCTCTTGGACGATGTTCCTGAGAACTGGACGATTGAATGGCCACAAGGTAATCTCCAGCAGAACGGCCATGCACCGGTGAGCTCGACGTTAGAAGATTCAGATTCTCGTTTGGAGGACACGATCGACCCACGTCTGCCAGCTCCATGCCCTCAGCAATTAGAAGATTTTGCAGACATCTCCATGTACGTGGACGATCTTCCTGAGGACTGCACTGTAGAAAGTCCACAAGGTAATCTCCAACAGAATGGTGATGCTCTGGTGAGCTTCTGTGCTGCTGAACCGGTCGATGAGCGCGCACTGCATTCTCAGGCACCTAGTACAGAGTCTCCGGTTGTGAGCCCTGAACTAGCACCCTGTGCTCCAAACTTGAGTAGTTTCAGCGACGGCCCACTCGTGTTTCTCGCCCGGCAGATTGAAGACCAGCAGAGGCAAATAAGTGCGTTGGTGCAGGAGCTCGGAGATCGAGACCGACAGTTGAGCATTCAGCAGCAACGACGTGAAGAACTGGAGCAGCAGATAAGTTATCTCATGCACATGCTTCGGGGACAAGAGCACTGAACGTTAGGCATTCACCAGGAATTGCTTTTGAAGCAGTTTATAGAAGTAATTATACTACTAATCATAATCCGTGCAGTGAACCATGCAGTGATCAATTGTGCAGTTAACCGTGCAGTGAACTATAGGAACGGTGCAGTCAACCGAGCAGTTAATTGCGCAGCCAACTGTGCAGGGAATCATGTTATCTTTTTTTTTAATATAGTTTGTAATATTTAAACTACATTGGACTAATGCGTTGCAAAGCATTAGCTTGAGTTTTTGGGTGTGACAAATTTGCATTTGTGTGTTGCAATTTGTGCTCTTAATTACAAATTTGACGTTCAAAGTATTTTTGAGTTAAGCACTAAAAGATTGAACTGTAAATTATGAGTTGTAAACTTGGAGTGAAAAAGTTGTGAAGTTGGAGTTATGATCTTTGGAGGTTATACAAAGTTGAAGTTGCAAAATTGCATATTCGAGTTGTGAACATTGAAATTACAAGTTTTGAGGTAAGATTGCAAGTTTTGAGATTGTAATTGCATAGTGAGTTTGTGGGTGAATTTGAAATTGTTATTGCAAATTGAGTTACTGGGTCAGTGAAATTGAGATTGTAATTGCAAGTTGAGTTTGTGGGTGTGTGAAATTTGCATTCGTGTGTTGCAATTTGTGCTTATCCAAAATAAATTTGAAACTCTTGATTACAAATTTGACGTTCATAACATTTTTGAAATTTCATGTTAAAATGCAAAAAATCTAAAACCTAATTTATTTTTTTCTATTCTATTCTATTACATTATTAAAATTCATGCATAGGTTTCAAAGACATATTTATATTTTATGTAGATTGTTGTTACCTTTCTTTTTTAATATTTTGTGATATAAAAACTACATCAAAATGGTTAAACTAATGTGTTGCAAAGCAAGCACCAACTGCTAGTAGTTAAATAAAATGCTAAGGTAGAGGCACCCAATTCTGATCAATAGAGTATGCATGGCATGGTACATGAAAATGGTAAATGCATGAAATGGTGCATGAAGTGACCGAAAACCGATAACTCAAAATCTGAAAACTCCAGTTATTATCGGCATTGGGTCATGAAGTGTGCAATTTTGGATTGCTCCACCTCGATTGAGCTCTCAATGGTAGCATTGCCTCGGAAGTCGAACAAGGCCGATCGGCATTGGGTACGCTCCATGAGTTGGTTATCCATAGCATGTTTTATTACTCACTAGGCCGACGCACATGACGACCATATGAGGCTTAATCTTCCAGATATGGTCCCTAAAAGTTTGGGTTTGGCTCCTCATGCTCACATGAGTTTCACGGTAAAATCCGATGTGGTTCCAAACCAAACCATTTGGTTATCCTCTTCTGATTTATCTTTTTAACCATATTATTATCACAATGTGCCCAATGCATTCCCAATGAGTTTCCATGTTGTTCCTCAGAGTTCCTATCGTGTGCCCCAAGGCGTTTACACCTGGGAACCAATTTACATATTTAAGATTTATCCAAATTTACCTTTTGTTAGTGGGGCCCACCACCAATCGTTGGGGCTCCCAACGGAGGCTCATCCGCAGACATGTGCGTCTGCCTACTCCACTTATTGGCATTGGGTGAAGGAGGGCACCAAATCTCACGTACTCTACATTTCGATTATAGGCTCCGATGGTTTTTGGGCTTTTAAATTCAATATCAATTGCAAATCTTTGAGATTAAATTTGAAAAAATATTTGTTGAGTTTCATTCCTAATTTTGCATCTTTCTACATAAAAGTTTTTGACATACAATGCCACTTGAGTCCCCAACTGGCTTAAGTGATCGGAATTGGGTGCCTCTACCTTAGTATGCTTCAGTGATTTTTTTGCCTGATGGAGGTGAAAGAACTGCAGTCAGAAGTAGTTTTTTTGTCTGAATTCATCGACTAGTCAGTGTTTTCAATATGATGCACAGATCATTGGTTGGTGGATTCTGTTAAGATTTGTACTGAGTCTCTAGTTTTTAAAGAAAAGCCTCTTTGTTTACAATTGCCCTACCAAAAATTGATTGGATAATTTAGTAAATTGTGTAAAATTAGAGATTTCACTAGTTTTATCCCAAAACTCCTTAATAAGTGAAAAAATGAATGGCAAGTTTAAACCGTTGAGATTCTCAAATATGTAAAGTTTTAAACAACAAAAATTCCCATTCCATTTTTGTAGTCATTGTCATGTTTTTGTACCCCCTTCACATTCCTCCTTATTTCAACATGTTTCACTCCTTGTTTTATTTGAACAAATTATGGTAGCATAAAATTTCCAAGATATGCCAAGTCAATGTGGGTTGACCTTGCCAGACAAGAGGGAAAAAAATTTCTTCTCCCACTTCAAATGCTATAATCTTCATATCCGTGCGGTGAATTGCAACCCAAAAATATGACATGTACAATATAGTACTTATAGAAGTCTTGTTGAAGACCTTACAGTTAGATATCCAAGATTTTACTTCAAATTTTGATTTTCTTGCCTCTTTTTGACAGATTCAGTTTTAGAGTGTATTTTGACGGAAAATGCCTTGGTCCTTTAGGGGCTAATCTTCGCACCTTAAGTTTCAAACTAAGGTAAACCCCTCCCTTAATCGACAAGTTCAACAATGTACATATATGGAGAGAGGATAGAATAATGCTTGTACTTTTTAAGTGATGGCTATGAATTTTCAAAGTTTGATGTCATATCTAGCTCGTGGCCGCCAATGGGTACCCTCAAAAGCGCCAACGAAAAGGAAGGGGTGTAACAACAAACCTCCATTTGAAGTTGAACAGGTGCTAATGGGATGGAAGTAGATTGGAAATACTCCAATTTTATAGGTCTCAATCATGGGATTTGGTTGGTTACTAGAGAATTACCTTACAATGATGAAAAAGCTTATAAAGATGAATAATCTTTCAAGGTGCTATGTAGTGCTATATATTACATGATCTAATTATCATTCTTTATTATTGTACCCCAGGGTCAGATTCGGCTATAGGTATTTCTAAAAATAGATGCCAATTTTTTTGGAAATTTTTCTTCAAAAGATTCAATTTTTTAAGAAGGTAAAAAATGGATTTCAAAGAATATTCAATTTTTAGAACTTTGCCAAACTTCTATTTTTCGAAATAAATTATTATTTTTGCACAATAGTGCCGCATCCAACCCTAGGGTACGGTATAGGATTGAGAGTTTTGGCATATGATTGAGAGTTTTGGCCAATGGTTGAAATATCTGATTTTGGGTGCCACACGACGAGATAAATTCTTCTCTACATACAATGTGATGTGTGCTTGAAGGCAGAGACTTAGGCTCTTTGGAGACATCTCGTGTTCAATCACAAGTATAGTAAGGTTATTTCATGACAGTTATCTGTAAGATTAAGTCAAGAATTTATGGTGGTTTTTTAGTGCTTTTATATGGAATTTTCATTATTTATTTTGGATTATCACATTTATTATTTAATTTTTACACTAAAATTGATATTTTGTAGAGTTACAATAAGATTTTATTTTCCTGAAGTTCTTCATGAAGAGGAAAGGAGTGAATTAAAAGGCAAGGTGAGATTTAAATATGGAAAGAGAACAAGAGGAATTTCATGCTGCCATTTTTTGCACCAATGAAATGCATGGTCAAGTCTTAGGCCCTACTTAACCCCTAAAAGCCCGTGACGATTTCACACCAAAAATATTTCAAAATTGTTGATTCTAGTGCAATGAGTAAGGAAGGAAACAAAACCATATATTTATTCTTTTGACCGTAGGATCTCCATAAAGACTTACTAAGTAACATACTTACAAAATTTCATACACTTTGACCGCACGGATTGAAAGATTATAATAGTGTTTGAAGTCAAGAAAATGGTTCATTTTCTTCCCTGCGTTGAGTGGATCAGCAGGCTTTGACTTCACTTGGTCTTAAATTTTTGCACTACACAAGGTCTAAATCTTTTACAATTGTGTTGAGCATGATGTTAGTTCCGTATACAACAATTTTTAGAGGTAGAGAAGGGGTGTAACATATTCAAAACAAGTGTTCAAGGAGTAGAGGTTCAAAAATTGCCAATTCACGATTTTATTTTTTTAGAATTTAATATGTTTTAGAATGATAGTCTAAACAATCAATAAGAAGCTTTACACCACATATTGTTGTAGAAAAAATAAAAAGAGAAAACTATGAAGATCTCTAGGTTTTATGTTAAAAAGGTGAAAAAAATTTCCCCGCTTGCCCAATTGTGTAAAAATGTGTTAAAATGTTTTTTTACACTAAAGACAAGTATTTTTTTTGACATCTTCAAAGAACGTAGTATTCTCTACATGTATGGGAAATCTCAATGTCAATAGAGGTTTTTATGTCGAGAAATAGCTTTACATTGCATTCGCTCTAATTCATATCTAGCCACGAGTAATCTACAATTATGATCTCGTATAATTTGATTTGACATATGACTAAACCTCTTTTTGTAAAAATCTACTCCACAAAATGAAAGCCTCATCTTGTGTTTTGGTTGAAGTAACAATAGTTACATCAAACCCTTGAATATGTTCAAAAATCTCAAAATGATTTTGTACTTCTAGCAAAATTTTGGAGCTGCATGGAGTCCCCATTTCTAACTTTGAGTGGTACTAACTTTCAAACCATGAATCCAAAAATAATAATAATAATATAATCATGGAGCTCTTATGAGAGAAAATTTAGTTTAAGAGTTTAAATTTTTTATTTATTTTTTAATTTTAGGAACCTGCCCAAAATCCAAAACGTACACCCCACATGGACTTGGGCTTTTAGGGGTTAATGCAAGCTAAATGGGTATCCCATAGTACCCTAAGTTCTCAAAGATTTGACCAATAGTTCCTCCACACATTTCACAAGCCAAGTCACCATGTTTATGTGGTCCCAGTTACTAACATAAGACCATAAAGTAAGGGGTGACATGTAGGGTGACCCCCTTTTACTTTCAAGGAAAAATTCTAGTGTAACTACACTATGTGATTTGGAGATACTTTTTTTTTGCTTTCGATGAAGATTTTTACCGAAAACACAAGTACCTGAACTATTATTCAAAGAGGCAGATCATTGTAGCATGAAATCCAAGTTTTAATCAAAGTTTGAGGCCAAAAATATTTTGAATGTACATGAAATACAACATAGTACAATGTGACATTATATTTGTAGGTATCCATTGTATTTGAGTATATCTGATGTATTTTGCACTATAATACCACCATTTCCAAAGAGTCTCATAACTCCTAACCGTGATAAGATATTTTCTAAAATAAACCCTTAATGTGCAAATCTGTACTTCAAATTTCACAATCTAATTCCTCACAAGTTTCATCCAAATTGAGATTCAACACCTGCAGATACCACAATTAGATCTTCTAGGCACTAAACGGTATAATAACTCTTAAATGTCAAAAGGTGCTAAACGTGAGAAGGTGCCATTGGTGGCCACAATATTCTATAAATATCCTGTCGTATTTCAACATGATAAGGTTTAGATATTGAAATAACCTCCAAATGAAAGATACTAGATGAAGAATCTCCAAAAGTGCAAGTCTAGCTGAATTTCAAAACGTTTTTTGAAGTTTACAAAATAGAAAACATGCCTATATATGCAGTTCCCGACCGACGTTTAAGGATTAACCCTAAATCATCAGTTGGGAACCATACGTATATGATACAAAAAAAACTTATTTATGTTTACAAGGCTTACACCTTTGGATTGAAGATTCTGCAGCTAACACCTTTCATTTGAAGCATACACGTAGAATATTGTGGCCACCAATAACACCTTCTTCCAAGGTAAAGAAAGAAATGGAATCTTTCCAAACCGCCACGGTGGCACGCAAGCCCCGCCACGTGGCACCTCTGTCAGCGGCGCCCACTTGGCAGCGCGGCAAAGCCGCCAGCATCCATTCCACCTGCCAAACCCGCAACCCGACCTGCATGCCAAGCAGTAATTTAGTGGAGCTCTCCCCAACTCCATCAGCCACCTGCCAAAAAGCCGCCGCTATTCACCGCTACAACCGACTGCATGCCCACCACCAAACTAGCATAGTAAAGCTCGTCCCATCTCCATTCCAAGCCATAACCAACAACAGCATCACCGAACTGTAACCATCTCCACGCACCTCGCTCGCCGAAACCAGTCGAGGTTAGTGCTGAGGAGTTAGCGTAGGTTGCGATGGGGTCGATCAGGTGGGTGGGGGCGATTCTCTTGTGCGTGGTGGTGCTTGCGGGCGTGGCGTCGGCAGCGCCGGCGACGGCTTCGAGCCAGCAGAGTTCCGGGGACACGGTGAAGCAGGTGCAGGCGATTCTGTCTCAGGTGTGGGAAGTGGCGGCGCCGTGGGTGCAGCAGGCCAAGTCCAGCGGGCGCGACCTGTTCTACGTGGTGTACGAGCGAGCTTCTCTGCAGGGCTTGAAGTCGGTGGCGGCGGAGGTGGGCCGGATCGTGTTCGACTTCTTCAGTGGGCGGCCCTACCAGGCCGCGTACGAGGTCGCGCGCGACGTGCCGGGCGTCGGGAGGGCCGTGAAGGAGGTCGTCGGGGAGGCCAACTTGCGGAAGAAGGCCGCGCAGGAGAAGGCCCAGGAGCACAAAGAGTTGTGAGGAGTTTTGTAGAGGAGTCCGGTGCTCGCAAAGGTTTACAGTTAGTTGAGAGGTCGCATCTTGACTCTCAGCTGTACAGCATGTTTTTTTTTATCTAGGGTTCATTTTCTATAAGTTCCGAAATTGTTCGCTCATGCTTTTAAGTTGATTAATAAGTCTAAGTTTACTGTTTTCAGACCACTACAATCATGGCATGTTGCACGAAGTGAATGGTTTGGAGAGTCGCAAAATCTGTGCAAACGTGAACAGGGGCTTCAACGCACTCGACCTGTCTGTAGAAATTTCGTAATGAATCTCTTGGAATTCAACACTTTCACACCAGCTATCATAATCACCAATACTTGGCCACCACTAATATAAATAATTTCCTTTCATAACTCTAGCTGGCTGCGTCTTTTACTAACCTCCTTTACTAACTAAGATTAGCCAATACAACCAAAAGTGTGGCATTTCGAATAAAAATGATCTGTACTTGCAGAAATGGAGGGAATTACTACGGTATTTCTAGTAACTCGGAAGCCCTCTCAAACGGAGGATTCCCAGGTAACATGTCACTGGATTGTAATGCGTCGAGTTCCTATCAAATTTCAGCCTGCAACCATCCAGGACTTGGTTCATGTTCCAGCCTGTCCTAGTAATCCTTCATAAAACCCACTCTACTTCAAGGCTATGAACCGCTGCAGCGATACAATGAGACTGGGAGGCCAGTGCTTGGCAGATTTCACCCAAGACGGATCCGTGTAGCGGCGGTCGAGGAGAGTGGCGAACGTGAACTGCTGCTCCGCTGGAACAGGCGCATGCTTGTCTGCGTACAGCGCCGCTGCCAGCGCCGCATGTACTTCTGTCCACCCAAACCATAAAAAGAACAAGAAAAAACTGTAAGCACCGATGCAGTAACGACAGCAAAGTCAACCTGAGATACCCCCTCTTTTCACTACAGTAATAATGATATTTAGTGTAAGAGAGGACCTGTTTTTTTGCCTGAAGTGGTTTACCTGGGTATCCTTTCAAGCTCAGCGACATGTCCTCCATTTCTGCAATTGCCTCAGCCCGGTCTCCAACTTCGTACAACGTCAATGCTCGTCCAACTCTTGCGTACTCCGCGAGTGCCAAGTCGCCACTCTTTTGAGTTATCTGCGCCATAGCCACTCCCACAAAATTAGTCACTGCTCATCAGCCATCATGTCACAGATCTAATCATTTGGTTCAATACATCAGGCAAACATCGGTTCAGTGGTCCGCGTTATACGTTCAGTAGCTGCATACATCTACACCGTTTTGATGGTGGTGCATCTGAGCGCATAATTAAGTTGCGTCCAAAGAGGTACTTCAAGTTTAACTCATAGCAGATGAACAGTTTCTCATGTGCTAAGGTTCTGGATAATAGTGCGGATGGTATTGTTACAACTGCTAATTCCAATGAATGAACAGATAAGAAAAAGTTGCACAATACCAGAGTCCGAAAACAAGTTACACCAACCACTGGTGAATTTGTGAATCTAAACTATGCCCATGGTCTGCATTCTGCAACGATGGAAGAAGCGAATTGGGCCATCTAGCGGAGGAGAATGGGAATTACCAGACTGTAGCACCGCAACGCTTCCATGAAATCCTCTTTAGCCTGCGCCTTGCGACCCTTATCCAGAAGCTCCAGGGCCTCCGTCACCCGCGCCGCGAACGCGCTGCTGGCCTCCCGCTCGTCCTCCGACACCGGATCGTACCCCGTGCGCGGGACCCTGAATCTCGACGCCGCCTGCGCTTCAGCCGTCACGTCTCCAGCCACAAGCAGACCTGCCATAGCCACCCCAAGCACCCATCCCTTCAACCGCGGCTCACCAGACCTCAATTGCCACTTCCAAGTCCCGTCGTCAACATCACCAGTCACCACCAACCTCTCGATCCCGGCACCACCACCAGCAACCGCGAAACTGGAGTTCCTCAAGGAAATGCAGCGTGATGTGTTGTAACCAGTTCCGACAGTACACGGCCTTCGCTTCTCTTCAATCCAGCGAGTGACAGGAGTGGACGTTGACGCCGCGGAGGTGGTGATCATGCTAGTACTGCAGCTCGACGTCGAGGCGCACTGAGCGCAAGGCGTCGGAGAAACTGCCATCTTGACTGAAACTGGTTCCACACAATATTTAATATAACACAACTAGGTAATTGATCTAATCACTAAGTTGCCTGATCTATAATCCACATGATTTGCACACTAGTTGTGCAGATTTGGGATCGAATAAGGTCGCCGAAGTTGAGTGTTTCGAGCAACGTCATGTTGAATGTTTGCCACACACCGGCAACCTTCGACACAGGATTGGAATGTGCTTCCCATGCCCAGGGCAGCCTTGGTATCATCGCGGTATCGGACTAGTATCACAAGTGTATCGGCTAGTTTTTCAACGAGAACCGTCGTCGAATGTTGTGGACTTGCCGAACGTCGTGGTAGTATCAGGGTAGTATCACCGGTGCATCATCTAGGTATCAATCGTGAACTGGGAGGGGATGATGCGTTGGATTCTGGTACTTGATCGAGGCGCTAGATTGACGGTCACCTGGTTTGTGGGCCACATACCAGGATCGCCAGAAAATAAGGACAAAAAATAAGGATTCGATAAATTATGTGGACCAGTAGCCGAATTTTCTTTTAAATGCTCTAAGCTATTTTCAGCTTTGGTTTGAAAAGCAAAAATTTAGAATGAAGAACAACCTGAATTTCATTTCCTCTTACGGATTGGAGATCTTCATTTTATTTCTTGTTTCATTCTTGTTTTATCAAGGAGAAGCATGAATTTTTGTTATGACCAATTCGATTTTCAATTTACACAAGAATGTGGATTGATGATTTTTGAACCACTCTTCATTGTTTTTTTTTTGTTTTTTTTAAAGATGCTTTACTTTTCCAATACCTCTAAAACTTGGGGTATGAGGAACTAACATTTTGTACATTATAATGACATTTCATTTACAACTTAATAATGAAAAAATCTAATACCAAGTGAAGTTTGAACTAGCTAATTCTTGAGGTACAAGAAAAGAAAAACTTGTTTTATTCACTTCAAACTCTATAATCATGGTCACAGATTATGAAGATTTGAGAGCATGTGGTTTGATTAGTACAAAAGAAGATCTTGCTGATGGTGATGAAATAAGAACTTTACTTTTGATTTCCACACTTTTCACTAAACCGAGCAATGTTTGGGTGGTTTTGGTGAAACCTAATGATGACAATGATGAGTTTGAATACACAGTTTACAAGCTTTGATGTTCAGGGGTTAAAATATAGAGTTTTCTTGAAAGTCCTTCCTAAAGAGGGTCAAATGAAATAGACATGGTAAGATTCAATATATGGAAAGATAGAGAGCATGAAGAATTTCATACTCTCTTTTTCAACACCAGTGAAATGTATGGCCCTCAATGCTATTGGAAGTTGGGCCCCTACTCAATGTAAGCAAAAGCTCCTCATGATACCCTAACTTCTCAAAGAGCTAACCACGAGTTCCACCAAACCTTCCTCCAAACCAAGTCACCCTATCCATGTACAGTCTAACCTTGATAATATCACACCCTCCGTTTCACCCAAAAATGTGATATTATGAAGGTGTGACAATTTTGATAATATCACATTTGGCAATTTTAGGCAAAATGTGATATTATCAAAAAAGAAGGCCAAAAAAATCAGAAGATAAAATTAAATTACAATTTGTCATACACTTGATTTTCCAACCTCAATCAGTCACCATCAGATGTTATTAATCACAAAAATCAAATAAATGAATTACTGAAATCTCATATTGAGACTTAACAAATTTGTAAATCCATTGAAACCTAACATATGATTTATCTCACCTCACGTCGAATGGTCATTGAGAAATAACACGTGACAAGGTGTAACTGGTTCACATTACACATACAGTATCATCAATTAATCGCCATTCCAACAATGAACTTACACCCCAGCGACCTGTACTGTACTAAATCTATAAAGAAACCAACCGCAAGCAAACCCTTGTCCTCTCCTGAGTCTCAATGCTTTTGGAGCTTAGAACCCTCACTCTTCCTAGAACCCTCGTCTTCACCAAAATCTATGATTTGTGCACATTTTTCATTCAGCAATCACCCCCAATCGTAGATACAGTAAAACATTCCGACGAGATATGCCATCATCCACACTTATTCATCCATCCATTTTTTATATTGTCACACTTACACTACAGATTTTGAAAAAAAAAAGTGATGTTATCAAGGGTGATAGTGATATTAACAAGGTAGTTTTACACTAATAAAATATGTTTCAAGGTTTTGGGTGACAATATCAAGGTGTTATATTAACAAGTGTGATATTATCAAGGTTAGACTGTAGTCCCACGTACTAATATAAGACAATAAAGCAGACATCTTCACTTCATAGTCTCATTTTAGTAACTGAGACCACTTACAAAAGGTGACTTGGCGTGGAAAAGGGATGGGGGGAACTACCAGTCAACTCTTCCACAACTTACAGTACTAATTGGCTTATCCAAGGATCATTGTAGCTTGAGAGGTCCTGAAATATTAGCTATGACTAGAGAAGTAGTCTTTTTGTTTTAGAACAAACATGATTTGTTCTAATTTGAAGGTGCAGGCTGTGAAGACACCTGTTGTATCTTCGAGTGCGGCCTCAAATTTTCGTATATTGGTACGTAATGTTATGTATTCACATTGGTTACGAGCATGCCATCCTTGCTTGAGAAGTATTTTCCAGGTTCTTTGGCATTTTCATTTGAAAATGTTGAATTAAGCCGCTGTGTTTAGGGTTTAGGGTTTAAGGATGCTCAAGACCTATTCATATTCTGGCATTGGGTAAGAACCAAAAGCGTAAAGTCCCTCGCATTTCATTGGTGCAGAAATTGGGAGCATGAAATTCCTCTTTCTTTCCATATTAAAATCTCACTTGGCCTTTTTAATTTCATTCTTCTTCAGCTGAGATCATCGTAGGTTGCCTGCTGAATTCGGTCCTCGACGATGATGGCCGACGGCGATGGAAATTCGGAAGAGCCGATAAGAAATGTGGAAGAGCAGATACGAAGCGTGGCGGAGCAGATAAGACTAGTGGAAGAGAAGATCAACAGAGTCGAAGAGCAGATCAACAAACTGGAAGAAAAGATCAACGGAGTCGAAGAGCAGATCGACAGATGCGCAGGCGAGGAGGAGAAAAACCTACTCCGCGCCGAGAAAACGCAACTCCGCGACGAGAAAGCGCAACTCCGCGACGAGGAATTGCAACTCCGCGACGAGGAATTGCAACTCCTCCGCGAGGAAGCGCAACTCCTCCGCGACGAGGACGCTGGAATTGAACGAGGACGAGGTCACTGCTCACCTTCTCTGTCTTTTGATGCTCCGGGGGCTGCTGGATTCTTGTGCGAAATGTATTGTCATGGTTATGGAGTCAGGGATGGCATAGGGTTGTATACACGACCTTGATTGAAAGTCATATCGTTGTGTTCGCGTCTGTATCAAGAAAGGTACATGTCTATCCAAGTGTATGCCTTCCTTGAGCAACACGATGGCAGGAACAGCACTTCCTCGGTGTTTTTCGGATTTTAGTTTCGAATTACAGGATTGCCTGTGCAGATGACATATGCACGGCGTTTGATTGGCTACGTCAGGAGCTGCCATCACGGCCTGGAAGAGGTTGTAATAATACACCGAGCGCCACGCGAAAGGAGCGGATGCATACGCCTGTCAACCTGGAGTTCTGGGATGTGGTGAAATGTATCGAAGACTTTCTTAACAAGGCAGACAAGTTGAAGCGTAAATATCAGAAAGTGGATATAGCCGTTGCAGGAAATTCTTATACGGCTCTCTTATTTTTGATGTTCCGCTTTTGCAGCTTTCTTAGTAAGAAGGAATCAGGTTCGTCGGTGGAGTTTGCTTCGACAGTCTCTCTTCCGGTGCCACCAGAACCCTCAGCACGGGGAGAAAACCTAAGGACTGAGGACAGAGACGTTCAGAAATGTCTCCTTTTCGCCAAGGCTCCTTGTTTGGATGTACTAGTTTATTCCAACGGCAAGGGCGTTGCTGCTTTTGAGGTCAAGAGTGGAGGTCTTGGATGTGCCGTGCCTATCCATAGACTTTGGGCAAGATGCTCATGCCGAACAGGTCCAGATCTCTTAATCTTTTTGGTGAATTTCCGGTTGAGTTGAGTTGTCAAACCTGCTGACATGGTCGCTGCACTATTCTTCAGAGATCAAGTCCAAGTGCTGGTGCGATTCTGGCATCCCGGAAGGACATGCCAGGAGTATTCTCAATGGCTTTCTTCAGGCGTATGAACACATGGTTTTGTAAGCATTCATGAACCCTTGAATCTGATTGAAGCTGATGAATACGGTGTAAGGTGGTCCTTACTTGACCTTCTTTGTCGTTGAGCTGCAGGGCTAGGGTTGGGTATGGCGTTCTCACCGATTACCACAACTGGTACCTCTTGAAAAGAGATCATAGCGGCTGCCTCTACATCTCGGAGGGTTTCAAGCGGGATGGCCGACAGCCGCCTGTACTTGCTGCACTTGCTTATTTGGTGAATTCTGGTATTGACGCCTGCGGGGAGTTTGGTGTTTCACCCATAAACGGTAGGCGTTCCTGGAGTTTGGAGGACAGCCCTAAAGATGGTGAAGATGGGGATCGTACTTACGAACCGATAGTACTCTGGGACGGTTTCAAATCTTCTCCACCGAGGTAACCTGCCTACCCAGCTTTCCCCAGCACTGGCATAATATTATTTTTTACATGCGTAGAAGAGAATGAAGGTAAGTGCATGATGAGCAGGACTGGAGGGGCATGCTTCGATACGACGCAGAATCAATTGCAGGAGACTCCTGCATCAGACCTGCATCTGGACGACTACCCCATCAGCACGGGGGGATGGAGTGGCTGCGTGGTTGGTGGCACTCTGAATGGCCGCCGGGTTGCAGTGAAGCTAGCTCCCTGCAGGTCGGAACGTGCAGAGGTAACGCCTCTGAAACTTCACCGTCACCTGGTCTAATTTGGAGCTGATATTGCAGGAGGCAGTCTTCGTGAGCTTGCAGGCTTCTGATCTTGTGCTGTACGTCTTCTACAGGGTCTCCTGAACGAGGTGGGCGCCTACCTAAAGCTCCATGAGCATTGGGGGATCTTCGTGCCCGCGTTAGCAGGATATGGAACCACAGCCGATGGCCAGGTTGTTTTCATCGCAACAGAGCTGATCGATGGCACACCACTTGGACCTGGTAAAGAATGAGCTCTTCCTCCTCCTCTCCCGACGGCTGGTTGCAGATCAGTTGCGGTGCCAGAACAGTTTGCTAACTTTGCAATGTACTTCTCCTGGCTGTCAGCAACAGTGACGGAGGAGGTGGCGAGCGCGGCACTTGTGGCGCTTGGCGCTGTCCATGCCCGTAGACTGCTTCACGGGGATGTCGCGGCGCGGAATATCATGGTGGCGTGCGGTGGGCAGCCTTCTGTCCGTCTTATAGATTTCGGCTTTGCGGAGCCCAAGAGCGCTAGGAACTCGCGGACGGCGGAGATGAGGACGTTGCAGGACCTCTTGAAGCACACGATGGCTGATGCGAGTTCTCTTTCCAGTGTCAAATGAGAAAGGTTAGCCCCCCTAAAACCGACAAGTTAATGAAGAGAGGAGATAATTATACTATTATTTTTCAGTGATAGCCAATAGAATTACAATTCCAACCCAAGTGATTTCATATTTTTTCGATGAAAACTGAATTAGTCATGAATTTTCAAACTGTGCAGCTATGTTTAGTGGGTAGGTACCCCATAACCAACGACCAAAAAGTAAGGGTCTTGACTAATAGCAAACCTCCATTTGGAGTGGAGTTGGTGGTAATAGGATGGAAGAGGGTTGGATATACCCCAATTTTACAGGCGTTGGCTATGGGTTTTTGTTGGTTATGGGGGTGGCCAAGACACGAGGGGTTTCCACTGCTTAGGTGACTTGTTAGAATTCTAGATGTTCCACACTTTGGGTCCTATGGAGAAGCTTGAGCTTGCATTGGGTAGCAGTTGGGTGATATTTATGCGTGAAAAGGGAGCATGAATTTCCTCAAACCCTCTTTTGTTCTACACTCGAATATCACCCTCACTTTCTCTTTTTTGTCTCTATTGAACACTAAGGGTTCTAGGGAAATTCTAATGACTTTTCTTCACAGATCTCACCTACTAAATCTCTGTGTTTGTTGTGGCACATTATCCCTGATTATGGACACTTTGTTTGTTTTCACAGGTGAAAGAGAAAACTCCCCTTGCTGCTTTGGTAAAGGGCCCTAGGAGAGTCTACGAGCGTAATAGATCATGCACAATGGTATCTACACAGAGGGTACATTTTAGGGTTCATGCAAATTCACATGAATCTTTGTAGTTTGTTAATGCCTCAACCAATTGGAGACGAGGAAGGTGGGTTAGATGGGGGAAAGCAAAGCGCAACTCCATCCACTGCATCAATAAGCCGTTGATCCTAGAGAACCTATCTCAATCACCAGAAAGTGATTGCCTCGTCGTGAGAGGATTAAGATCAAGAGCGACAGCAGACGTGAATAAATCATCCTTGAGCCTTTCAATAGTGCCAAGATGCCCAAACAAGGTCTCCAAGCACTATTTTGGAAGGATATACATTGTGAATCTATTCACTTGTGCGCTTTGCCTATTTCAGAATGGAGGTGTGCCCTGAAATTTGGGATCACATGCAACTATCAAAAGCCATATCTAACCGCTACAACCCCACAAAAGTGATTTCCATGAATTAGTGTTCGGTGGTATGTATCCATTGTATACATGATGTTTTTCATAATCTATCACTGTCATAGAATCTCCTAGGTCTCGTTTGTCGTGCACGGCACTAAAGGGTTGAGTTGTGGTGTCAGAATGCTTATTATGCACCATGATTAAGAAACTCACTCCCGTGTCAAATGCTTGTATTTGATTAACAAAATTCATACTAATTTCATTAAAAAAAACTCCACATTCATTGCATTACAATAATTTGTACTAAGTTGGGTGCCATAAACCACCACATGACATTAACCTTTAACCGCGTGTCAAAAACCGTATATATAATCACATATACTACTCTGTTGAATACAAAAAGTGCATAAGAGTTTAGCAAGAGTTACACCTTTGGATTGAAGATTCTTCGACTAACATCTTTCATTTGGAGGTCATTGCAATATTTGAAACTTACGACACCATACAAGTAGAATATTGTGGCCACCAGTGACACCTTGTGACGTTTAAGGGTTAAACTATACTATGTACAACCCCCCTTCATTCCAAGAAAAGAAATGTAACCTAGAAGTCCATGTCTTTTGTTTTATAACCTAAAAAGATAAGTCATGTGGCTTGAAGCTATATTTCGCCTAAAATGGAGGGGGTTATACATAACTCGAGAAGAACCAGTCTCTTCACATCCTTGTTGCATCCTTTACCATCATTGGCAAATTCTTGCAAAAATACTCTGAACAATGCGTTAGTCGTTATACTTGTGAATGAGGTATCATAGGACTTCGGTTTAGTGTTGGAATGAAAAGACATTTTATTCACTATGGCCCCCTCGCGGGGACCAGAATTTTTCTTCTTGAGGTATCATGGATGATTCAAGAAATAAGATGAAAATGTGACAAAATTGCGTAACACAATAACAGGTAAGGTAACCCCCTTGGTAATTAATTTAAATCCATTACAGACAAAAGAAGAAGAAGAACGCCGGTCCCCGAAGGAGGGCCGGCGTGAATAAAGTGTCCGTTCATTCCACCACTAAGTCCATGCCCACCGGGCATGGGTTAGTAGTATGGAACTACTTCCCCCTTTTGAGGGAGGACACTATGTACCCAGTAACAAGTAGCCAATATCAAAAGACCCAAGGTCCAAAAAGTCTTTTAAAGGAAGGAGGAAGTGTACGGTGAAATTGCAAGTACAGGTCTATGGAGGGGGGTTCGATGCGTCAGGAAGGGGTTGGTTGTTTTCAAGTTTTCGTTTGTGCATGAGTATCGACATAGCATGTCGAATTGCAATAGTGTTAATATTTGAAAAGGTGGATTTGATTAAAGTGATGGGGATTTTAAATGTGTCTTCAAGGGTTGTCATTGAGGGAATGAAGGTGGTGGCTCTAGCTCCCGCGGTGATGACAATAAGGGGGTCTACTTTCCATCCTAGTGCTTGAATATCGTCAATTAGTGGTTGATATTTATTTATTTTGTTTGCTATAGTGTCCGGAGAGAATCTATCATTGCAATATGTAAATTCAATAAACTGAATAGTGAGACTAGGGTCTATGTGGTTTGATGGGGGGTCTTTGTATGAAAGTCCTCTAACACATAGTAGGTCGGGTTTGAATCTCGCATTACATTGACATTTTCGAGTGTGGCAGGTGCATGGTAATAGCCAGGGCGGGACCGTATTTTCTTGTGGGTTGTCATTAAAGGTTCCGGCATTCATGAGAATGAAGCAACGGGATTTGGTTGATGATATAAGTAGTTTACGAATAGCCCATACGGCTTTGTTATGTCTTTTGACAATTAGTGAGTGAATATGGGGGTTTTGGCACTTGAGTAAGACATGTAGCCATGTGTCCGGGTCCGTAGTGTTGCAAATTGGACAGGTAATTGAAGGAAATCTTTCTATTCCGAAGAAGAGTTGTTTGCGGGCATTTCCCATGTATTGTCCGGTGCGGAATTTGATTAGGCATGTGATTTGTGAATCTGTAATTGTGGGGTTTTTCCAAAAATTGTTGGACATTACGTTGTGGATATTTGGGTTGCCGGTCCATTTATCAATATTGGGGAGATTTTCTGTGAGTTTTTCTAGGTTATTTATAAGATCATGTTTTTTGAGGTATTTGTCCAAGAACCTTATGGGACCTTTATCGGGAGTTTCGCTCATAGACGGCCATTCATATCTATGAAAGTAGTATGGGGTGGCATGAGCGTGTTCATATGGATGTTCGGCATTTTTGTGGGTTTTTTCTCTTCCTTCCTTTGCTAGTTTGTCGGCTTGTTCGTTGCCGTCGATATTAGCATGAGCTCGGACTTTATGGAGTGTAGTGATTTGTGTGCGATTTTGGAGCATTGCAATCATCGATGTGAGGATAGTTTTGTCCGGGTGATTGTTGTGTAAGGTGGGGTGTTTTATGTGTGTATTAAGGAGATATAATACATTTATGCAATCTGTGAAAATGTGAGCCGGTTCGTTTGGGTATTGAGTGGTGATTATCTTTAGGGTTTTGTGTATAGCCATCATTTCTGCTCTTAGAATATTTTGGAGTCCATGTAGTCTTTTACCTAATTTAATTTGTTTGGTTGAGTTGTATATCCCATAACCGGCTTTTTCTCGGTGCCAATGTCCAGGGCTTACTTCGGTTGGTTCCTTAAAGGATCCGTCAGTACAGTAGCAAAGGTTGGGGTCAAATTTAAGGTCGGTAGTAATTTGGTAATTGGGGAGTGGGAGGTTCAATATGGTAATTGGTATTGCGGAGGTATTTGTGTGGGGGGTTTTGGCCCATTTTTTATTACGGTTTACCCGGGTTGAGATAGGTGTGGGTGGGGCGATTGCGGTGTATACCTTGTTAATATTTAGATTTTTTGCTATCAAAGTGAGATGAGTGAGGTTTTCTAGAGTACCTATCTCTCGAGTTTGGTGATGTATACATAGGATACGTAGGGTTGCTGGTTCAAGGCGTGGTGTTTGTATTTGCGGTGGAATAGTGGATTCTTTGTAAGTCATAGAATCTGCTTCAAATAATACTATGATGTGAGAGTCTGGGAATGGGCCTAAGTGTGGGTTAGAGTTTTGGTACCACTGAGTGTCGGGAGTAATAATAATGGTGATGTTGTGGTTTGGATCGTTATTTGCCGCTAGGCGTGCCTAATGTGTTGCTTGTTGTGTTTCTTCTTCGTTGTGAGGGTGTGCAAGGCCTATTCCGCTCCACCTATAATCAAAAGCTTTTCCTAGAGAGCCAAAAACCTTATCACGTTCGAATGGAGAATAGAATTTTGAAATCTTTGTGGAACATGTAACGGGGGAAGAGAAGTATGAATGTGTGCTATTCAAGGATGTAATAAGGTAATCTATGATAGGGTCGGGTAATGTATAGTGTGCATTTTTAAGGGGGTTATTTTTGGGTGTTTGATATTTATATCTTTGGTATAGCCAAACAATTTCAGTTTCAAATGTTTGAGTTAATGGTTCAATGTTAATGGAGGTTTGTATTGTGTTTTGAAATTGGTTCCACAGCCATTGTAGTCTAGCGAGTGGTATAGTTATTAGGTGTCTACCATTATCTTCGTATATGTTGGCATTATCTTGTTGTATTTTGATTGTATTTGTTTGTGTGAGGATGTCGGTTTCGGGGTTACATTCAGTTGTAAAGATGTTGAGGAGGGGGATAATAAGAGGTGGTGTGACAAATCTATTATCTCGGGGTTGTGCTTGAGGGTGGTGTTTTTTTATGATATTCAGGTAATAATTGTTTTGGGTTTTGAGGTAGTATTGTGTAAGGATTTCGGTGTTGTGTAAGGAAGCGTTTGGGTTGTGCCAAGGGAAAAGATTTCTTTGTGGGAGCCATTTGATGTAGGTGGTGTTATTGTGAAGCCAATGGCATAGGTATGACGTATATTTTTTGCTTATGTTGTTAGAGTCACTGTACTTTCTATGTTTGTGCGCGGTTATGTTGTTTATTGGGTGTATGGAGGGATTTTTTAGTATATGTGGTGGAGGAGCATATGGTCGTGCATGTGACGGGTTTGGAGGGATTAGTGGAAGGTTGGTGTTGGGGTGGATGTCATTGTGACCAATGATGTATGGTTCTTTAAGTGTGTAAGGTGGGGCGTGAATGGTGCAAGGGTGTGGGCATATGGCGAGGCATGGTTGTTGACAAAATAATTGTTTAGCAATATTTAGTGCACTTTTTATTAATTTGTGGGGGGTACCGTAGAATGTTTTATAGCTTTTGTCGTCCATTAGTTGTGTTCCATTTGGTAGTGTAATTTGTTTTAGATCGGTAATATTGGCAGAGAATAGTTTTTGTAGGAGTTTGTTGGATAATTGTCGGTCAAGTCTAGGGAGGTTATGTATTTCATTTGCCCAATTTTGTTCAAGCGGCGCGGGGTCTAGTAGGAAATCTTCTATTTTACTTTTTAGAAATGCTTGGCCTTCTGTTTTGAGTAGAAAAAGTGTGCGGGTAATAGGAGACCTAAGGCAATCGAATTTTTTAAGTCTTTGGAGGTGTTGTGCACCTCCATGAATGGCAAGGATATGCCGAAGGAGTCCACTGTAAATTAGTCCTAGTCGTCCTTTGTCGTTAAGTGCATTTTGGAGTTGTTCTCCAATGCATCTTAGATAGGCATTTTTGAGGGAAAAAGCTTCTAATCCAAAGAGTTCGTGGGGGAGTTGTGTTATGACATTAGGTGTACATTTAGGGAGTCTTCATACTTTCTTTTGTAAGGCTGTGATTTTTTTGTCTAGTTTGTTTATGGCGGGCGTGGAATAAGGGACCGCATAGAAGCTATATGCGATACCCGGACGTATAACGGTATCAATCATTTTTATTTTTTGTTTTAATGTGGCCGGGCATAGTGTAATTTCATTACATTGTTTAATAAGTTTTGTAGTAGTAGCGTGAGTTTGAATTTTCCATTTTAACGATGGGACTAGGTTTATTCCAAGGTATATGTAGGGTTGGTTTTGGTTGAGTACCGGAATTGGTTGATTACGATATTGGATATTGGTAGCTTGGATAAGGGCTTTGAAGGCGGTAGGATTTATTTTGGATTTGTTTGGGCATCCGGTTACGACACATTTCTGGACCCCTAGTTCCATCCCGGTCCATAGACAAAATTTGTCTATTTTGTCTAATTGAATTTGGAGTGATTTAGGGCGTTCGGAGATGGCCGCTAGATCGTCGGCATATGCGGCTGTGTTTATTGTGATTTTTGAGGTACCAAATGTGTAGCCATTATTACCTCTTTGAAGCCATCTCAATAAAGGTTCTAGAAAAATAATAAAGAGGTATGGGCTCAATGTATCCCCTTGGATGGTGCCCCGTTGGATGGGGATAGGGCGTGTGTTACCAAAGAATTCTCCCGTGTATGTAGTGGTGGATTGGGAGTATATATTGCCAACCGGTGTGACTGCTTCTTCCGGGTACCCAAGATCACTCATAATGGCTAGTAATCGAGGATGGTCAATGGAACCGAATGCGTTTTTGAAGTCAATATAGAGTATGTAAATGTCTTTATTAGTAAATTTTGCATCCTCAAGAGCGGCAATAAGGGTTTGGAGTTGCCGTGTGGTGCTTCTCTCGGCTCTAAACCCTTCTTGACTTTCGTGTAATATTTGGTGTTTTTCCCCGTAGGCCGATAGTATTGATGTTAGTGTGCTAGTGTATAATTTGTAAATGGTGTTAGCTAGGGCAATGGGACGGTGGTTAGGTAGCACGGATGGGTTGCCTTTTTTGTATAATAAGATTGTTAGACTTGTTTTCTAGGATGTGGGAATGGATTTTTGTTTGTAACAGTGAAAGAAGAATAATGATAGAAGGTTATGGAATCTTGGAGGCATGTTTTTTAGAATTGAGTTGGGTATATGGTCCGGGCCGGGGGCTTTGTTGGTTCCCAAATTTTTAAGGCACATGTTGTATGTGTCTCTGTTATAATATGTGTGGAGAGGTGTTATTGGTTCACCTCTTTTATCAATGGTAAATCCGTCTATATCGTGCCACGGGTATTGCCTAACTCGGCACGTGCATGTTAATGTGTGTTGTGGTTGGAAGTGACATGGGGGGGTGGATGGTCTATTGTTTATGGATTGTTGAAAATGTATTTTGTTTGCAATGCCATCTGGGC
This sequence comes from Bryoerythrophyllum caledonicum, assembly GCA_963971425.1. NCBI lineage: Eukaryota > Viridiplantae > Streptophyta > Bryopsida > Pottiales > Pottiaceae > Bryoerythrophyllum > Bryoerythrophyllum caledonicum. The sequence continues at coordinate 14,366,927 of OZ020524.1, read as the reverse complement.
TAGTTAGAATGTTGTTGTTTTGATCCAAGATGCAGTCAAGTGGCAGGTTTGTGTTGTTTTTAAAGACTTTTCTATTAATATTTTTTGGGCTAGTTTCATATAAATGACGATACTTCGAGATGGCTTTTTTGACACATTCTCTTGTATATTTTGTAGTAATTTTTTGGGCTTCTTTGTTCGCAGTTTTTGCAATGGATGCAATGTCTTTTATCCATTCTTCGTGAGGGGTGTTGGGTAGTGGTACTTGTGGGATTTGAGGATGTTGGAGGTTTTGTAGTTTGGAGAGTATGGGGTGGGATCGCTAGTTATGGTTAGTTTTAGCAATATAAATTGTTTTACGAATAGTGTGGTATGTGATAAGATGTTGTTTCCATTTTTTGGCTAGTTTTCTCGGGAGATACCCCCCTTGTTTTGAGGTTCTAGGTGTGAGTTGTGGAATCGAGGGTGCTTTACAAGTTTTTTCTACTATAGTAGAAATTTCAGTAATAAGTTTGTCAAGAGCTGTGCAAGCTTCTTGCCATTGTATGTGCGTGAGGTGTTGGTGGTTAGAGAGAATATTTGTGAGGGAGTCTATTTGTAGTGAGTGTTTTTCAAAGAATATTGTATTGAAGTTATCAAGGTTTTCTTTTGGGATGGGGTTTAGTATTTTAATGTCATTTGAGTTGATGGTTGTGGGAGGTCTACTTATAAGGGTGTTGTGAGGTATATTGAGTTGGATTGGGAAGTGGTCCGAGTTTAAGTTAGTTGTGGTATTGGTGGTAGATGTGTAACGGGTGTGGTTAGGTGTTTTAATGTAGAATCCATCAATTAGGCTAGTATGTGTGTAATTAAGTCCACCTTGACGAGAGTATTGTGTATCAGTTGGGATTAAACATAATTCTAGGTCCTCCGTATAATTTTTCCATTGATAGTCTACATCAAGTGGGGGGGTAAGAACTTCTCCGTTTTGTCTTCCAATAAGGGCTATGTCACGGTTAAAGTCTCCGCATAGTACTATTGTATGGTTGGTGTGTATATTTAATTGTGAAGTGATGGAATTTTGGATTTCCGGAATAAGCCTAGAGTCTTCTATGTGCGAAGGCATGTATAGATGGAGGATGAGCCATGGTTGGAGGGGACGGTTATTAATTACAATAATTTGAAGGTATGGTGATATATTAGCCGGGGTGGGGATTTTAGTAATATTCCCTGGGAAGGCGTATGATTGGTGTATGAGCATGAGTAGGCCTCCTCTTGCCGGTGTGTATGGCCTTCTTTGTTGGATGCATCTTGTGAGAGAATGGGTGTTATTAAATATAAGTTTATAATCGGGGAATGTTTTTTGGATGTATTTTGTGGATTTAGTAGCGGTTAGTTTGGTTTCTTGTATGGCAATTATGGCGGGTGGTGTGTTGGTGTAGGTGGTTAGTTTGTGGATGCATGGTAAAGCGGTGTTTAGCGTTGAGGCGTTCCATGTAGTTATGTATGTCTTTCTGTTGTCTATGTTGTCTTGGTTACGAAGTGGGGGGGGGAGTGAAGGCGGGTGTCGGGGTGGGGTGTGTGTAAGCATGGATTGGTTCAGAGCATCTAAGAGCTTCAGAGATGAGATTCTCTGGGAAGTAGGGGAATCTTAGTTGTAGTTCATCAGAGGAAGGGGGTGAGGTTTGGCTATGGATAAAGTTATATAGTTCATTGTGTAGAGAGGTTTTATGTTCAAAGAGGTGTTGGTTTTCCTCTAGGAATTTAGTGTATGGGTGGAGTGTATCAATATGTCTTTTGGGGGGGTTATGTAGGGAGGATAAGGTGTTTAGTAATATATTTGTCCAGTGAGTTGGGTTTGTGTTGGTGGAGTGTTGGTTGGTGATATTGTTACATTCTTCTACTGAAGGGTGGAGGGTGGTAATTATGGCGAATAAAATATGTGTGGATGGGTGGTTGTTTTTTTGATGTATGTAGCGGGAAATATTGGGGTAGACGGTGGAGTAGGCTTGGTGAAGTATGTGATTATTTTTTAGAAGTGGCGCAAAGGAAGATGCTAGTTGTTGATATTCGGGGTGTAGTTTTATAGTGTTCGGAATGAAGTATATTTTTAATAATCTTTTGTGTGTTTTTGGGTGGTTGAGGAAGATGTTTGGCATTGGGCCGGGGTTAGTTTCTATGTCTCCAGAGAGTATAATTAATAGTTTGCAGTGTATAATATCTATGACTGCTAGTGGATGGAGTTGGTGGTTGTTGTTGTGATTGTGGTTGTGGTTGTGGCTGTTGTGGTTGTGGCTGTTGTGGTTGTTGTTGTTGTTGTTGTTGTTGTTGTTGTTGTTGTTGTTGTTGTTGTTGTTGTTGTTGTTGTTGTTGTTGTTGTTGTTGTTGTTGTTGTTGTTGTTGTTGTTGTTGTTGTTGTTGTTGTTGTTGTTGTTGTTGTTGTTGTTGTTGTTGTTGTTGTTGTTGTTGTTGTTGTTGTTGTTGTTGTTGTTGTTGTTGTTGTTGTTGTTGTTGTTGTTGTTGTTGTTGTTGTTGTTGTTGTTGTTGTTGTTGTTGTTGTTGTTGTTGTTGTTGTTGTTGTTGTTGTTGTTGTTGTTGTTGTTTTAAACATTTTTATGCATTTGATATATATTTTAGTATATATATATACTATAGTGTGGTTTGTTGTAGCGTTGTTTAATGCTATTAGTTTGACGTGTCCATTTTGCCTTCAATGGCACGTTGTTCTCGTTCCGATGCTTGTGTTTCCGCCGCCATGATGGTTGCAATTAGTTGGGATCGGAGAGTTGACATTTCCCCTCGAAGGGATTTAACTGTGTTTGCTTGCACCATATCCGCATATTGTCTCGCTTCTTCCACAATTTCTCCTTTCATGGTTTTCATTTATTTCCGGAGTTGTTGTAGAGTAACACCATTGCCTTTGTTTGGACCATTTTCCATGGCAATTACCGCGTTAGCTACAGCCGAGTTTACATCCGTGAATCCTAGTCTTGCCAATTCATCAGTACTTAGCTTGTTGCTACCATCCAAACTCTTAGGGTGGGGGGAAAACATGATGTATTTACCATGAAGTTTTTTACTTTGTTTAACAAATTTCTTATATACCGCAGCGTTTAGACACTCAATATTGCAAGTGCCGACATGTCTCCCATGCTCGAGTTTGAAGAATGTATCTACTACATTCTCTTCCCCAAGTATAGACTTGATGCCATCCGCTAGTTCTTTTTCACTCTTTGTTTTGTTGAGGTTTTTTGCAATTAGAATTAAGCAATTCTTTTTTGCAATCTCATCCTCATCCATTTTCCGGGTTGCAAAGATTGGCACAAAAATCTCATTGTTGAAAGAGACTTTGTAATCCTTTACTTTGGCTGCTTGCTCCGGAGAGGGGGTTTTGATCCATGCAAATTCTGAGAATCCATTTTTTTCTACCCCCGTTACTTCAAAATCATATCCCCTAGCAAAGCTATCTCTCACAATTTCTTCATGCAAGTCATATGCTTCTTTGTTGGCTAGGTTTGGACCGGATATTTTGACTGACACGAGATGTGAGAATGCCAGGGCATCATATGACTTGCATATTTTGCCTTTGTGTGGGATTCCTTCATTCAAAGTGAGAATGAAGGGCCTTGTCCCTTGCAATAATCCTTTCGCATCCACAGCTGGATTTTTTAGGTGTAATTTAATAGCTCCGCTCCAATTTTCTGATTGATGATAGCAGAAGACAGCTATTGGTTCACCAATGCGGGTCCCAGTAGGGATTTCCATATCTATAAGGCGTGATTTTATCATGTCTAAAATCACATCCTTCGCCCATTTTTGATCACCAAGTTCAAAGTGGATTGATACTTGGTAATCCAAGGCATAGCCATCTTCATCCACCTCAACTTCACTTGGAAGTTGGGTGAGGTTGAAGTGGTTGCCATTCTTTCCATCCACCCGTTTGGAGGGCCATTCTTCCTGGGGGACGAATGGGAAGGAGGGCATTGACTCGATACTTTCGGCTGCTTCTTTGCCACTTAGCCCATTTTTGACCAAATTTTCTAAAGCATGCAAAGGTACTTTCGGACTCCCATTTTTCTTAGCTAGAATGTTCATTGTGTGGAAGCCTAACCAGTATTTGGTGTAAGGCAAACTTGTTGCCTTAACCTTTTTCTGGAGGGTACTTGCGACAATCAAGGCATTTTCACTTGTAGCCATAGGACAAGGGTTTTCGTTTAAGACTTCAACAAACAAACGCTTGGAGGAGGTCACCGCAGCTTGAAGTTGAGACATACTGTGGATGACAAGAATGGAGATGTTACTAAAAAAGTTGTAAAGGCTAGCTGTAGCATTACCCCTTATCACCTTGATTCTAACTTCTCCCCTCAACATGCATTGAGGGCTTGATGAAGTTAGAATGATCAAGAAGGAGTGGGTTTTAACAATGTATATGGCATGCAAGAAGTTGAATTGACCTCTAAATTTTGACTCTAAATGAGAGGAATCAAGGCTGTGAGAATAAGTGAGATGTACACATACACGACCATGAGAGGTGCCATAAGAGTGGTCACCTCCCCAAAAAAATACATCTAATATTAAACTTTGTGTGCATGACCATGGGTTTTCACAATAAACCCGATGGTTACATAAGATAACAAATTGCAAAGGGAGTGATAAGGAGCTATGACCTGGTACTTCACTTGGAGTGGGTCTTGGGAGTTGAAGCGTACTAGTGTGAAGCTGCCCTTCGGTATAGTGGTGTGAAGCTGCCCTGTGGTAGACTTCTGGGCTTCTGCGGGGTCTACTCCCTGGTTGCGGCCTGGCTCGCACGTTCGAGTTTTGCCAACGCCTAACACCGTTTATGACGGGCTTAGGGCTACTCCTACTCTGTCCCCTGACTGGAACGTTGTAGGACGCCTCTAGTCTGCAACCTCTCCTCACCAGGCTTCGGGTGCAGATCGCCTCCCGTCTTGTTAGTGATCATCTACAGTCATCCTCGATCTCGTGTGAGAGCTTGCCGCCAGCCTTCTTCCTTGCTTCGAAATGAGTTGGTTGTCCAGGGCTTGGCGTGGATTTGTACTTGGTGATTACGAATGTTGCACCTCCTGATTTCTTCCTCGCTAGGATTTGAGTCGGTTTCCCAGGGCTTAGCGTGGGTTTCGACTTGGTACTCAGGGTTGTCGCGCGCGAGTCGTCCACTCTGGACTGAGGGTTTGATGCTCGAGACTTCGGGTTCGTGGTGTTCACTGAGTTGGGCTGCCGCCAACCAACGCCCTCGATTCTCAGCTTCGTTGGGTTGTTGGGCAGCCGCCAACCATCACCCTCGGTTCGCAGCTTCGCAGGGTTGTTGTGTCTTCGCAGGATTGTGCGCGCGCGGCAAGCCTGTTCTGATCTCTCGCAATGAGTCGTCGAAGATCTCGCATCTGTGACTGCCTCTGTGGTAGGTACGCAAACCTTCAGTATCCTGGCGTCTCGAGAGAGCAGATCTTTAGTTTCGACGTCGGCCTCGTCCTCAATCGGCAGCCTTGTCTTTAGTCCGCACACGTTCGCTCTTGCGTATTTGTTGGCTGTTGGAACGCCACAGTCTTGTTGCTTTTGTCCGCCAACCTTGAAGGTTAAAATATTGCCGGGATCTTGCTGACTCTTAACACTGTCTCTGTGGGCTGCAAGGACCTGTCGCTTGGGAGGGCTGCCGAGTACTTCAAGATCTTGGCTGCTGGTCTTCCAAGATTGGCTGGTACGTTCTCCTTCTTCTACTGGCGTTGGCGATGGTGTAATTCCTTTATGCGATGTAAGAATGGTGGCTGCCCATCTGACCCACGCTTCTATGTTGCCCAGGACTTCGGTGATCTGGTGGAAATGCAACAGCAACAAGTTAGCCATAGATAGGTTTGAAATGATCAAAACGCACAACAAGGTATTCTGAAAGAAAAAGGAGAGAGATTCTTCACAGATGCAGCGCGTCTCCAGTACAGGTGTCCGATCTCCTTCCCGCAGGTCTCCTCTCAGGTATATGTTCTCCCCTCTAGTTGTGAAAGTAGGACCTTGTTTTCCAAGGGCAGAGGGAATGCGTCTGCGCAGCAGAGCAAAGTGAGAGGATCTGAGAGATGGGTAGGAGGGTGTTTTATACCTTGTGATGGGTTGCCGTTTGGTGGATGTCGTTGTGTTCGATGAACGTCGATATTTTTTTGGACGTTTAGGGTCGGCTCCTGCGTAGTGCCGTTCAAATACCTCTTGGCAGCTGTGATGTTGTATGTGGAAGTTTAGATCTTGATCTTTCATGGATTTGACCTTTTTGAAAATGTTGTGACGGCTAGGGTTTTGTTGCAGCAGCAGTTGGTGGTGGTTTCGTGTGCGTTTTCCATTGTTCCTGTGACCTAGTATAGACTTGCAAAGGAAGGGAGGCAAAAATGATGAGTTGGTGAGGATACTTACCTGGTTGTGCTCATATCTTGGTTTTGTGTGTTGTCTTGAGGTCTTGTTTGTACTTTGGCGTTGGTATGTTTGGGGCTGAGGTTGATGGTGGGGTTGTGATGCTTGGTATGTGGAGCTGGTTTGGATGTGTTGCCTAGGGCTACTCGAGTTGTGGAGTCCAGAGATCTGTTCGTCCTTCATTTCTGATTTCGGTGGGTTCCTCGGTGTTGAGTCTTTGTTCTTCTCATGTTTGTGAAGTCTGTGTATCCCTGTGTTGCGCGCCGCCCCGCTGGAAAGTATGCGGTTTTTTCTGGTGGTATGTGGCAGTAAGCAAAAAATGGTTAGATGGGAGGTTTGGAAACGTACCTTGGCCACGAGTGGTGTTGGGTTGTTGTTTTTGTGTGTCTTACGTTTGGTGATGGTTACGTTGGATGCAGAGTGTTGACGTTGGTGTGTTGTGAATGTCGCAGGTGACTTGGTGATCTTCCTGGAGTGCTGCTGCTTCCTGCGTTGTACCTTGTATTCTATTGTTGGTCTTCTCGTTCTGTGACATCTTAGTGTCTTCTGGTAATAGGGATTAGGTATGACTGAAACAACATCAGCAGTCACTAGCAGCTTATTACCAAATTTGCAAAGGCAGCATTGAAACTTTTCTAAGTACAGAATACACAAATGAGACTTAGCTGATCCTTGGGAGTGTTTAATCTTGTGGGCTGATCTTGTATCTTGGCGTTGGACTTGTGCACATTGTGGGCGGTAATTGGTCTTCATGTGTGTGCATGTGTCTTTAACTGGATATGACTCTGAGTTCGGTGCGGAGCTGGTGTTGACATTATGTTGTAACTTCTGGAGAGCTGCAGGTGTTCCTATGTGGGCGTGGAGTCGTTCTTGGTGGACTTTGCTGTGTCGTGCCGATACTCTCGTCTTGGTGATCTGCTGCGGTTTCGGAGTAGCCTTTCGGACTGTGTTGATTGGGCAGCTGCTGAGCGTTACTGTTCCTGTAGGGTTAGGGGGTGCCGATTCCCACTTCATGGTGCGCGGCTTCTTGTTCGGAGTGTGCTGGTAGTACGGTCTTTCTGCTGTTGTGTGAAGCAGGCAGTTTCTGTCCATTCTTGTACCTGTAGGGTTATGGAGTTCTCCTACTACTACTGTTGTTCCTGCAGTTTGTGTCACTGACTTGCATTTCCTAATAACATACATTGCTAGATGTGCTTTGTATGCAAGATCTAGCATATAACTTCTATCATCAAACATTTTAATCTGTGTTCTACAAACGGCGAACTTATACCCTCTGACATGAAGCATTGTAATCTGCAAAATAACAAAGGAGAACTTAGCTGCTTGTATTGAGTGTCTTCCTTGTATTGAGTGTCGTCCTCGTATTGATTGTCGTCCTTGCTGGAATGATCTTGTGTCTACTTGAGTGCTTCGAGTCTCGTGTAGGTAGCGCTTTGACTTCATGGTTTTGCTAGAGTCCTAGTTGGGGAGGGGTTTTGGTGTATGGTAATCCTAAGGTGTCATTGTAATCAAGATCTAGATCTGATTGATTCAAGAAATGATATGGGCTGCAACTACTAGATCTAGATTTGAGCCAACACAGAGCCCCGCCACAGATCTACCCTCTCAATCCAGTGCTAGATTGTTGCATCCTCACATATTTTGTGTCAATAGATCTAAGATCGGCAATCCCACAACACTCTACACACCATTAGCACACCGATCAACAACAACGAAGTACACACAGGGATTTACAATGAGCCCAGCAGCCCTCATTGTTGTGTGCATTGCATTTGCGCCTAACACCAAAAAACCCCTCCTCACCAGGTTTTGCGGAGCTACTCTTCTCTCATCTCAACTCAAAGAACGTTCCCATTACAGACACCTATAAATGTAGGGATTAGTCAACCCACTTCCATCCCATCACCGCCCATTCAACTGCAAATGGAGGTTTGTTGTTAGTCAAGACCCCTTACATTTGGTCGGCGTTTAAGGGAGGTACCTATCGGTGGCCAACTACTAAACATGGCAGTACACTTTGAAGATTCATAAGTATTTCACATCTCATTGAAAAAATATGAAATCACTTGGATTAAAGGTGTGTTTATTTTTGCTATCACTGAAAAATAAATGTATTCTTATTTGTGCACGCCATATATGCACATTGCTTAACTTGTTGGTTATAAGGGGGGGAGGATTACCATAATCTTACGTGATGGTTTCACAACAACCAACCATGGTGTTGTTTTCAAACTAAGGTACCCCCTTGGTAACCAAAATATATCCAAAACGGACACCTATAAATGTAGGGTCTATCCAACCCACTTCCATCCCATTACCACCCATTCATTTATGGGTTTGCTATAATTCAAGACCCTTTACTTTTGGTCGACACTTATGGAGGTTCCCTTTGATGCCCACCTCCTAAATATGGCAACACACTTTGAGAATTCTTAACTATTTCACAACTCATCAAGTAAATGTAAAATCACTTTTGTTGAGATTACAATTCTGTTGGTTATCAGTGAAAAATATATGTAGTATGATTTGTTCTCTCCATATATTTACCTCTTTGGTTATAAGGGGTTTACCTTAACCCCTAAATTTCTATGACAATTTTCCAACAAAAACACTTCAAAACTGTTGATCATGGTATATAAGGACCATCAACAATTGGTGTATAAGGAACTAATACATGTTATTTAAGCCATCAACAATTGGTGTATAAGGAACTAATACCATGGTTAACATGTATAAGGAACTAATACCATGGTGTATAAGGAACTAATACATATTGGTGTATAAGGAACTAATACCTTATATACCAATTGTATAAGGAACTATTACCTTATAATTGGTACATAATTAACACCATGGCCAAATTGGTTAACATGTATAAGGAACTATTACCTTATAATTGGTGTATAATTGGTGTATAATTGGTACCTTATAATTGGTGTATAATTGGTACACCAATTGTATAAGGAACTATTACCTTATAATTGGTATAATTGGTACACCAATTGGTGTACAATTGTATAAGGAACTAATACCTTATACACCAATTGGCCATGGTGTTAGTTCCTTATACACCATGGTATTAGTTCCTAATACACCAATTGGCCATGGTGTATAAGGAACTAATACCATGGTGTATAAGGAACTAATACCATGGTTAACTATATAAGGAACTAATACATGTTATTTAAGCCATCAACAATTGGTGTATAAGGAACTAATACCATGGTTAACATGTATAAGGAACTAATACCATGGTTAACCATGGTATTAGTTCCTTATACACCAATTTGTAGAAATAGAGAAGGGATGTAGCATATTCAAAACAATTGTTCAAGGAGTGGAGGTTCAAAAATTGCCAATTCACGATATATTTTTTTGTGAGCTCAATTTGTTTTAGATTGGGAATCCAAATGGTCAACAAGAAGGTTTAAACCATATCTTATACTAGAAAGAATAAAAAGTGAAATCATTAAGATCTCTAGTTCTCATGTAGAAAAGTAGGAGTTTTTTGGTACCTTGTCCGACAATGTGTGACAATGTTTTAAATTTTTTGACTTGGATTAGCATGCTATTTTTTACGAAAGACAAGGTTTTTTTTGGACCATAGTATTTGCTAGTATTGAAAAACTCACATTCAATATAGTGTCCTAGCAAAAGTTTTCGGAGTTGCCCGATGTGCCCGCTCTCGCAAAGTTTTGCTTCAAGGTGGCATAACTTTTGCATTGAATGCCCAATTCAGGGAAAATTGTACCGACAGAAAGCTTTTGATGATGTCCATCTACTGTAAAAATTCCAAAACATCATGTTCTAAATCAACATCGTAGGAACCTGCCCAACAATTATAGAGTCCGCCGAAGGAACTCTTGGAAATTTAGGGGTTAATCTCATGTGATGGTTTCAAACTAGCCTAGCATCCAATGTGAATGTCATTGATGGATTTGCATCTGGTGTAACTGACATAAAGTAGTGCCATTATAAGCAGATAACCAGTCAGGTTTTAGTACTATGTAATGACATAAATTACCACCAGGCTAATGTAAGTTACTGGTTGGCAAATAGTCTGACCAAATGGAATGCCATTGAAGTGCCACTTCAATGGCTCAGTAGAATATCATGACTACATTTATAACAAACCGTACTCAAATAGTCTCACCAACTATGACAACCGTACCACTTCACAATGCTAGATTTGAAGAGAACTTAGGTGACCCCTATAACCGACAAGTTAAACAATGTGCATACATGGGGTCCTACTAAAACCCCCGGTCGAGGAGGGTAGGGACAAAACCAGCCCCTATTTTTATGTTAGAGGGGGGCCCTATTTGATTGAAGGGGGAGACCTTCGACGGAAGATTAGAGCCATAGGCCCCAGATTTGGCAATTTTTTTTTTCCCCAAAGAAGCTTTTATATTCCCAAAAGTGTGAAGGCGAGAAAAGTGGACCCATCCGAGACTGAGGCTTGGTGCAACGCTTGACCGGGGGTAAATAAAGGGACCCCATATATGGAGAAAAAAATTAATGATACATTTTTTTTTCCAGTGATAGCCGATAGAATTGAAATTTCAACCTAAGTGATTTCGTATTTTTTTGATATAATGTGAATTAGTTATGTTGTTGTGTTTAGCGGGTGGTTGTCGTTATGTACCTTTTAGAAGCGCTGACAAGAACTTTTAGGTCGTGACTAAAAATAGACCTCCATTTGGAGTTGAATGGGTGGTATTGGAATGGAAGGGGGTTGGATGTATCCCAATCTTGTAAGTGTGGGTTATGAGTTTTGGTTGGTTATAACTTATAGGGGTCTACCTTATTGTGAATGTAGAAGTTTTGAATGGACATAAATGTGTCAATATGCTATTGAGTGTTAAATTGTACAAAAATGTGTTTGTGTAACTGAGTTTCATGTTGAAGAAGTTCGTTTTACATCTCAATTCCATGTGTCAATAAAGTTTAGGTCTCTTTAAAATCCACAATTAATGCATTATGACTTTTTGTTCCCTTCTTCTCTCTCACTATGGATTTTATCCAGTATATTGTAACTAGAAATGATTGGCTTTCCATAGAGCCGACCAAGATTTGAGTCCTTATGCCAGTTGGTGGCTTCTACCATGGTTTAATTAACCATGGTGGGGGGTTTTTAGGACGATAGTCTTGTGGAGGATTTTTCAATAGTTCATGTAGGTGACTATAGTGTCAGTTTTTAATAAATGTTTGTGGAACTCCTTCTAAATGTAAGGACTAATAAGATCTTGGTGGATATATATATACATATATATGTTTTAATTAATTAATTAATTTATTTATACATACATACATACATACATACCTACATACCTACATATATATAAATTTTATTTTCACCGGGCATAAAAACAATTATTTACCTCAATGGATAGTTTGGATAGCTCTGTTATTTGCCTCTATTAATTTTGAGATTTCAAAAAAATTGGTACGAAAGGGTCATTCACCAAATAGACAAAGTTTTCTCACCTAATTGGGCATTGTGCAAAAAAAAGCTTCTTCTATATTACATAAAAATAAGGAAAATTATTTTTTCTCATTTTAAGTATTCACTTCAAGAAGAAAGTTTAATCTTTGTTTTGGCTGTTTAGATTGAGATTTTATGAAATTTTGAACATGAAAAAAAACTATAGTGATTTTACAATGTTCTACACTCAATTGAATTCAAATGTTGGTTTCAATGAACTATAAATGTCTTCCATGTCTAAGAATTAGTGTAAAAATAGATAACTTTGTTGTCTCTATTCTGAGTTGAAGCCCCCATAATTCATAGTGCAAAGCTGCATACATGTAAATATCTAATAAGTTAAAGTGTGATAACCAAGTTGTTGGAAATAGTTCAACATTTTTGTATTCTAACAATTTTCCATATTTCAGATTTCTTTGCAACTCTCACCCTCACCATTATCTCTAGCTAACCTTTACCCCTTTGAGGCCTAACAAGCTCACGGGGCCTGCAAGAGTCTACAGGCGTAATAGATTATGCAAAACATCATCTACTTAATGGACATATTTCATCACAACCCCACATCACACAACTCACCATAGTTCGCCAATGCCAACATTGATTTTGGTTGTGCCGGTTCCGATAAATGCTCATCTTACTTTGCTTCGTAGTTGCAATTTTCCATGGAGATTGTCACATGCCCAAATGACCAATATATGGTTGTTAGGCCTTAAAGGGTCAAAATATAATGACAAATACCACCCACAGGCCACTTTTACACATTCCTTAGATTCCATGCTAGAAATATAGCTTGTCTGTACATGACTTATGCATTGACCAATGAACTTATAAGCGACTAGTATAGCGGCCCGTTATCTCCAACGCATAATGTAAATTTAGATAGGTTAACCAAAATTGTAAAAGTAACAACAGAAGTAATATAATAAAAGTAGTTGCCACATATTGCTGCCTCCATGGCGGGTATCACCAAGGTACCACATGACACCCGTAGGGCCGTAGCACTTTTATTATACACTAGTGGACCCCCCGTTGTCCTCAAGGAGCGAATGATAATCCTCAATAAAGTAAACACATGCCCATTATTTAGACACCCGAATTTCCTACGTATATATAAAGTAAAAGTTGCCCGGATATTGCCACATGGCGCATTTTGGAATACCTAGGTAATAGTCCGGTTATTGGCCTTGCTCTTTCACATATAACTAGTGGACCTCCCATTGTCCCCAACAGGCCAATGATAATCCTCAATAAAGTAAATATATACCCATTATTTAGATACCCGAATTTCCTACGTACACAAAGTAAAAGTGATCCGGATATCGCCACGAGGCACATTTTGAGATGCCTAGGTACCGGTTTGGTCATTGGCCTTGGCCATTGATCGTATAGAGAGAAATACTAGTGGACCCCCCATTCTCCTTAACGGGCCAAAGATAATCTTCAATAAAGTAAACATATGCCCATTATTCAGATGCCCGAATTTCCTAGTACGTATACAAAGAAATAGTGATCCAAATATCGCCATGTGGCGTATTTTAAGATGCCTAGGTATCGGTCCGGTTATTGACCCTTCCTCTTTTATAATACAGAGTGGATAGAGTAGATAAGTGGACCCCCCGTTGTCCCGAACGGCCCAATGATAACCCTCAATGAAATAAACATATGCCCATTATTTGGATACCCAAATTTCCTACGTATGTAAAGTAAAAGTGACCTGGATATCAACGCATGGAGCATTTTGGAATACCTAGGTATCGGTCCGGTTATTGGCCTTGCTCTTTTATACATAACTAGTGGACCCCAATTGTCCCCAACAGGCTAATGACAATCTTTAATAAAGTAAACATATGCCCAAATTTCCTACATATGTAAAGTAAAAGTGACCCAGATATCACCACGTGACGCATTTTGGAATGCCTAGGTACCGGTCCGATTATTGGCCTTGTTCTTGTATAATATAGAGTAGATATAGAGAGATAGATGTGATGAGCTCTACACTTCTCCCTGGAATCTAGGAAGGGCGTAGAAGTGCACAGTGTTGTGGTCGGTTTAAGGTCGTCCTTGGAGCCGTAACTGCGGCTGTCATTAGGCACCACGCCGCATCTGCTGCACCGCAATTGGGACAGTCCGGATCCGATGCCAAATCCCGTGTGGAATATCTGTGCCAGAAAAGTGCCAGAAAAGTGCGCTCAGTTGATTTATTCTCAAGGACAGGGTGCCAGAATCGCCCTCAGTTTCCACCAAAACCGCCTTCAAACTCATGCCAGGTGACGTCCCCGACCTACCACACTGCACATAATACTGGTGACTCGTACACATTGAAACCTACCGGCTTCCAACATGGTTGTTTTGCAGACGTCTAACAACATTTTTCATGTTCATGACAGTCAATTTTCTGTAGGGAAGGCTCTGGAGACGTAGATCTGGTATGAAAGATCAGGTAGAAAAACTCTCAGCCACGTCACGGATATCTCAGTTAAATGTATAGCCCAACTTATCTCTACAGTCCAGACTCCACATTGATCCTACCAGTATACATCTTACAAGAAGATCAGTTTAACTGGCTAACGAGATATTTGTGAGCTCCTTGAGGTCATGACTTTGGCGGTCAGTAATGTTCAAAACTACTAGATTTCTTGGATTTCCTGGATGTGAAATGCTGCTGAACTTAAGAATATATCATGATTTAGCTTTAAAATCACGCAGAGTTCAGAACTAATCTACGACGATTATCATAATTCTGGGCTGATTTTCTGACCAACTTCACCAGTGTGAGTGCATGCCCGATCGATCAGACAACAGTCAAACTCATACTAGAGCTCCACTGATCTCCCGGATGTAGATCGATCTCTGAATACGTATATCCCCCAATTCCGCTCCTAGTTTCCTTAATGATGATCTGAACTACTGGTCTTAGACTTAAAACGCATGCTGCACCAACATCAGACTTGTCATGCACGACCTGTAAAGCACTGAATCATTAAACTGCTAGTGTTTGTCACATTATCACGTACTTATCTCTCATTCGTACGATCCACTCCTGGTTTCTCCAGAGTTTACACAGATCAGGTCAGATTTTCTTAGTACTACTAGGTAGTACTAACTTGATTAGTGGTTCTTCGGAGACCGGAGTTCTTCTACTATAAATCATTCTACAAGACCATGCTGGCTGCACCAGTATTAGAGCCCCCAGCCATGACGTCCATCGCTTCAGAGCCTTCTTCTATCAGCTGCATTATTCCAGAGAGCGCCATTCTTCCAGAGAGCGCCACTGATCTCGCGTTGGACGATGACGGCCTGCGCGAGGACGAGCAGGAGGACATCATCGCGAAGCTGGTGGTGATGCTGATGAGCATCTCATGGACGCCGGCGGCCGCGCTCCGCATCATAGTGGAGCTGGATATCCCGCACATCCTGGCCACCCACTGCCCGCCCGGGTGCGGCATGACCGCCGAGGAGCTCTTGCAGCACGCACCCACGGTGGCCGGCAGCTCCAAGCCGAACGCGCGCAACCTTGAGCGCATGATGCGCCTTCTGACGTGCAAGAGCATCTTCTCGGAGGAGGCGTCGCGGGCGAAGGGGGAGGGCGGGCAGGTGGTGAGACGGTACGCGTTGACGCCGCTGTCGCGGGTGCTGGTGCCCGGGCACGCGACTGGCACCGTCGCCAACTTTGTCAAGTTCACCACTATGAGTCCCGTGTTTTGCAAGGCGATGGAGCATCTCAGGTGCGTTCGTTTCCTCTAGTCTAGTGCATTGAAGTCTCATACTGGATATAAGTTGTACTTGCAACTCGACATCAAACTCTTGGTTCTCGCCTCTTCACTATTAGAGTTATCTGTAAAACTTTCCTTGAATATGCGTCAACTCCTAACTATTGCGGATTGATCTCTGTTATTTGTCTCCAGCGACTCGATCTTGAGCGGTGGGAGCGCATTTGAGTCGGCCTTCGGGATGAACGCATTCAACTACATGAGCACGCACCCGGATCAGCTGCACTGCTTCCAGGCCGCCATGACGGACCACACGAACCAGCTGCTGCCCCTCTTCCTGGCCAAGTACCAGGGCTTCAGAGGCGTGCGGCGCCTCATGGACGTGGGGGGCGGCGACGGGACCACCTTGGCGCGCATCCTAGCGCGCCACCCGCACATCCAGCACGGCGTCAACTTCGACCTGGCGGAGGTTGTTGCCAGGGCGCCCACTCATCGCGGTGTGGAGCATGTGACCGGGGATATGTTCAAGTGTATACCCTCTGGCTGCGACGCCATCTTCATGAAGGTAACTCCTCTCTTCTCATGGTAGGAATCCACGGCAGACTTCTCTACTGATGTATCATAATTCATGAGTCTGCTTAGAGGCTAGCTTTACAGAAACTTGTCCCTAATGTGCTAGTCCTGGCTCTGAAGAATGGTGTACCTTTTGCAAGTACCTAACAGACATCACCTACCACTCCATTAGTATAGACGTCAGTTTCAAGTACCAACCGTCGATCTTAAGAAAAAAACCCCACTTGACTGACACATGCAGCCTTCACATGTTTACTTGAGCGCCTCAGTGTCAACCATGCGATACCAGCATAGGATCACACAGATATTAGTACGTACACATTGTAAACTGATATGGATTCCTTGACTGATCGACTGATTCTCCATGATAATTACTGCATAACTTCTCCAGACGATTATCGATGTTCACAGGCAACCAAAGTTGGTTTCTTGTAAGTGAGCGCCACAGTTGTTCAACCAGGTATCACTGTAGTATCACAAAGATGTAGTCAAAAAGCGCACTTTAAAACTAAACAGAAACGGATCCCTTGACTGATTGATGATCTGCAGACGATAATTCACGACTGGAACGACGAGGACTGCGTGAGGATCCTGCGCAACTGCCACGCCGCGCTCCCGGCCGGAGGCAAGGTGATCATCGTGGACGCGCTGGTGCCGTCCGAGACGTCCAGCAACGCGGAGGACTACGAGAATGTGGGCACCTTCATGAGCGACTTCTGCATGCAGGCGCATTGCCCCGATGGAAGGGAGCGGCAGGAAGAGGAGTTTGAGCATCTGGTGAAAACGGCCGGGTTCGCTTGTTTCCGGGTGGTTGTCAGGTTGGATTACATGTTTGTTATGGAGGGGGTGAAATAAATAGTGGACTCATGATCCGGCAGCTGCAGTGATGTTCCTTGTTCGATACTCAAGTCACTTGCTTCCTTGACCTGAGGATACTGTTCAACTTACTCCACCAGGGCCTTATTGCTAACTTCTAAGGCAATACGTGTTGTTTTCATATCTGTCGAACAAAATCTAGAAAAGAAATTGTCACTCGTGTGATAAATCTAGCATGTCCTACTTCGCCTACACGCGATGAAACATATTTGCAGATTATATATTCGCATTACTACCTACAGTAATATGAATGGGGTTGCTTTTGACACTTTTACACTGTACACAAGTTTTCGATACTACTGTAGTGCTAACCTATCAGGATCTAGATAAGATAACTTGATTTGCACTTCCAATTTTCATCTAGCTGAGAACTTCCAAAATTCATGCAAGTGTTAATACTGATAATAACCAATATGATGAACAGAGCCACCTGTGGAGAGTTGACCCTTTAAAGCTCACAAGGCTTGAGAGAGTCTATGAGTGTAATAGATCATGCAGAACATCATCTATACAGAGGATACATTTTATTGTGACCCCATTTCATAAAAATAGTAGTAGTTTGTCAATGTCTGCATCGATTTTGACATGTCGGTCCCGGTAGATGCTCATCTTACTCCACCTCAAGAATTTTGTTTCAGAGGTGCCTTGTAGCGCTTACTACAGGTTTCCTTTACTATGGAGAAGTACGATAAGAACTGGATTTGTGGAGGAATGGTTGGAAACTTGGAGGATCAGGAAATCAGGATCTCGGGTTTAAATGGTCTTGACTTTGGTTGAGAATGGTCGTTGCTCCATGAATTGCTTTCTGTTGTGTGGATGTACCTGGTCATAACTGTACACTTAAGGTCGGTCTTGCATTAACTGTGCCAAAAAAGAAAACATCCAGGGAGACACACTTGAACGTACTCTCAGACTGAGGCTGTAGTCATTGCTATCGCTTTAGTGCCAGCCACTGGCAGCCATGACCATGATGCTCAAGAGGCTTGACCAGATTCGTCTGCTAGAGATGATTACTGATTGCAGTTTGATCCAGTTACGGCTTGTGAATAATGTCTGTATCTAAGATTTTAATCCAAGATAATGATGAATTGTACTCAAGAAAATCACATGTTAATGACATCTATGACAAAGCTCTTAAATAGCTCTGTAGTGAACTCAAAGACATTAAAGGTGGCTGAGATTTATGGTACAACGTGACCTCTTCTTCTTCATTCTTAAGCCTTCTAGGCCTTACATCCAATTTTGGGTTGTTTGGGCATGTTAACCTCTGTAGCAAGCGTTACAACCTAGTTGCAAAGAAAAAATAAAGGCGGAGCAAGATGAGCATCTACTGGGATTGGCGCCACCAAAATTGCACCCTTTACCGCCTAAATGGACCACAAGGCCTTAGAAGAATTAACAAGAATAATAGATTTTACTAAACATCATCTACACATTAGGTACATGTCATTGCGACGCCATTTTACAGAAAATTTTACATTGGAGTTTGCCAATGCTTGCATTGATTTGTGATAAAGGAGATGTGTTGGGAAGCTCTCACGGAGCTTGAAGTATGTTATGAAGGCCGCAACAACAATGGCCAATCATGGAAAAAGTTACAACATCCATAGCAACAAAATCAACCCTCACAAGACCTTGGAGGCCTTAAAGGATTAAGACCTTTAACCCTTAATTGTCAAACGGTGTCACTAGTGGCCACAATAGTAGACTACATGTATAGTGTCGTATTTGAACATGATAAGGTTTAGATATTGAAATGACCTCCAAATGAAAGATGTTTGTCGAAGAATCTTTAACCCTTTAAGGCCGATCAACGATACATGGGACGATTTGGGACAAAAACCTTTATAGAAAGCGCTATAGGCCACCTCAAGGAAAAAAATTAGACCATGACTTAGAGGTGGAGGAAGATGGGCAACTATTGAGACCATTGCCACCGCAATCAGAGCAAGCATGGACGAGCTACAGTGATTTCCGTGAAATGAGTGTATAGATTTTTGTGCTGAAATGTATCCACTGTGTAAATGCCATTTTGCATGATCTAGAACACTCGTAGATCCTCACAGGCCGAAAAAACTCATTGCCCTTACACGGTTAATCCAAAGGTGTAAGTCTGGCTAAACCGTAATACATTTTTGTATTCTGCAGAAACACCATATTTATTGAATTGAGACATTTGAGAGTCTCAAATGAATGACTTTAAATTTGACAGTAGTAGGAATGGAAGTCTCAAGCTTCGTGAAATGTCTCAATTTTACGAATATGGCCATCAGCGTAAAATACGTGCCTGTAAAATACGGTTTGCAAGTGACATTTAAGGGTTAGAGTAAAAAGTCTTCTCCAACTCAAGCCCCTGAAAATTCAGACCTGACCCGAGACGCGGACCTGCAACCCACGACCCGGAACCCGAGAACCGGACCTGAAACCCAAGACCCGGGAATCGAGAACCGGTCCAGAAACCCGGGGCACGAGACCCGGAACCCGGCGACTGGACTTGTCAGCCGGGATCTGGAACATGGGATGGACGAAGGCGGACGGAAGCGAGGACGAAGGCGGGATTAGGGTTTGGCGTTGCTAAAGAGCAGGAGTGTGCCTGTTTCAGCTCTTTCGAAGCGAAGCGCCGCCATCACGCCATCGCCACTGCTCCACTCCACTCCCGCACCTATCTACGCTCCATTAGCGACAGCCATGGTGTTCCGCCGGTTCGTCGAGATCGGGCGCGTGGCCCTGATCAACTACGGCCCGCAGCACGGCAAGCTGGTGGTGATCGTGGACGTGGTGGACCAGAACCGTGCGCTGGTAGACATGCCCGACATGGTGCGCACGCAGATCAACTTCAAGCGCCTCTCGCTCACGGACATCATGGTCGAGATCTCGCGCTCGCCTAACAAGAAGACGCTCGCGGAGGCTATCGCCAAGGGCGAGGTGTTCAGCAAGTGGGAGAGCAGCGCCTGGGGCCGCAAGCTTGCCGTGCGCGCCAAGCGCGCCAGCTTGAACGACTTCGACCGCTTCAAGGTCATGGTGGCGCGCGTCAAGCGGGGCTCCATTGTTCGCCGCGAGCTCGGCAAGCTGCGGAGGGAGAAGGCGTAGATTTCTTGCTGGTAATGTTCCCTCCATCTTAGGGTTAGGGTTAGGTTTTGTCGGAGCTGGCTCATTCTGCTCGCTTTTTAGAGGAATTAGGAGCTTTCATGTCCAGTCCGGCGTTCAAAACTCGCAGTTACTTGGTTTGTGAACTCATAAAAACTATCACATGAAGACATCCACCTCACTTGCAGAACTTTTCACATTCTTTGACGTAACCTGGTTTTCAAATAGTTGTACGAGGTGCAGGTGATCTATTGTTCAGATTTCTGCAGTTTTCGGAGAGTATCGTTCAAGTTCTTTAGGTTTATTATGGATTGGTAGGTTTTGGCGCTGAAATCTTTTGCTACAGGACCTGTTACAGTTTTGAACGGAAGGTTTAGGGGTTTAGGGTTTGAATCTGGGGACATATGGGTTGAGCAGTATGTTGCTACGGTGACCGTGTAATATTAGGGTTTTTTGAACCTTGTTAGCGGTGGTTTCTGAACAGTAAGCCTACTTGATTTTGGCTGTTGCCTTAGAACGACACGGAACGGATGTTGTCTTGATTTTTGTTAGTTTACAAGGTTCAATTGAGCACCGACTTTTTAATATTCTTTAGGGTGTTGACTTGGATTTTCCTTGTTGATTTGCAGGGTCTTATGATGGAAGTCGCAAACAATTGAGTTAGCCTCCGCGGTGCACATCTGGATTTGTAGCAGACTAGGCTTGTTGCACCTTTTACTCTTATAAATCCTTTTTGAACTGAGGAAGTGCTCATCCTGGTATGAAGGTTTTGGTATTCTCACTTTGGTGTCTTGATTCCAGTCATGGGTGTGCTTATTTTATAATACATGAAGCTCAAAAGCTTTTAATTCAGTCTGTAGGTCTTCTTTCTGGCAGGGATTACGACCTGGGTCAGGTACTACTTGAATTGTAGCCGGTTTTGATTGTTACTAGCTAATTCGTGATTCGAATCCGAGTGAGTCTGGATTTTCGAACAATTGTCTGCCAATGAGCTTGTGCACTCAGTATGCTATTATTCACTTTGGAAGATCCATATCACTGGTACGCATTGTCCTGGGATATCGGTAGATTCAGGTAATTTAGTCTAACATGATAATTTCCTGTCGTTATCTATTGACCTTAGCGGAGTGCGTATCACTCTTGTTTACTTTCTCTGAATGTAATAAATCAGCTTTGCGCTATGCATGTTATGTATCTATGGCAGAGAAATATGAAGGACCGAGAGATACGAGTGGTTGAAATACCACTCTACACCAAAACGTTCCCATCTTTATGCCTGGGCGTTGTGTCACAAGCAGATAGTCTCTTTGATCTTTTCCTTGTGGATGTATGTTTTGGCACGAATTTTGGCAAATGCTACCCGTACCCTAGGGTCGCATTCGGCTTCGAAACTTTTTGGGAACTCTTCTTCTAAATTTTCATTTTTTTCACACGATGAGAAAACGGAATTTGAAGAACATTATATTTCTAGAATTTCACTAGCAGTTGGTGCTTGCTTTTCAATGCATTAGTCCAACCATTAGTCCAACCATTTTAATATACTTTTTACATTACAATATATTTTTTTAAAAGTAACATGGTTCACTGTACAGTTGACTGCACGGTTGATTGCAGCGTTTTTGTAGTTCACTGCATGGTTGACTGCACGGTTGACTGCAGCGTATCTGTAATTCTCTGCACAGTGTACTGCGCAATTGATTGTTGTGTGGTTTACTGCGCACATTATGATTTTATTTTAGAAATACATTAGCAATTGGCGCTTGCTTTGCAACACATTAGTTCAACCATTTTAACCCCTAAAGGACCAGAGTCTCCTTTGGGGGGATTTCTGATTCTGGGCAGGTTCCTAAAATTAAAAAAAAAATCCTTTTTCTCTGATTTTTTTTTTCTAGATTGCCTTCGATAAGAGCTTTGTGGACATATTTTTATTTTATTTTTTGGATTTGTGGTTTGAAAGTTAGTACCACTTAAAGCCAAAAGTGAGGACACCGGGCACCTCCAAAAATTTTAACAAAAGTTTCTATTGACATTGAGATTTTTCACACATATAAATAATATTTTCTTTTTTGGAAATTTTCAAAAAAAATTCTTGTCTTTAGTGTAAAAAAGCATTTTATTCCAAGTCAAACATTTTCACACATTGTCGGGCAACGGGGAAAAATACTTCATCTTTTCTACATAAAACCTAGAGATCTTCATATTTTCACTTTTTATTTTTTCAACAACAATATGTGGTGAAAACCTTCTTATTGACCGTTTGGATTATCATTTGAATACATACGTAGTTCACCAAAAAATATAACGTGAAATGCCAATTTTTGAACCTCCACTCCTTGCACACTTGTTTTGAATATGCTACACTTCTTTTTTACCTCGAATAATTGGTGTGTTGGGAAATAACATCATGCTTGAAACAATGGTAAAAGATTTAGACCTTGTACAATGCAAAAATTTGATACAAAGTGAAGTCAAACTTTGCTGATCTACTCAACGCAGGGAAGAAAATGAACCATTGTTTTGACTTTAAACATTAAAATCTATCAATCCATGCGGTCGATTGCAACCAAAATTTAATGACATGTTTATATAGAAGTATTTTTTATGATCTTACGGTCGAAAATCGGAAATTAACTTTAAAGTGTGATTTTCATGTCTCTTTTTGGCAGTGGCAGTTTTGGACTAGTTTTAGAGGGAAAGTGGTCGTGGTCCTTTAGGGGTTAATGTAGTTTTTATATCACAAAATATTAAAAAGAAAGGTAACAACAATCTACATAAAATATAAATACGTCTTTGAAACCTATGCATGAATTTTAATAATGGAATAGAATAGAATAGAAAAAAATAAAATAGGTTTTAGATTAATTGCATTTTAATATGGAATTTCAAAAATGTTATGAACGTCAAATTTGTAATCAAAAGTTTCAAATTTATTTTGGATAAGCACAAATTGCAACTCACAAATGCAATTTTCACACACCCACAAACTCAATTTGCAATTACAATCTCAAAACTTACAATCTCTACTCAAAACTTGTAATTTCAATCGCCACAACTCGAATATGCAATTTTGCAACTCCAACTTTGTATGCCAACCTCCAAGATCACAACTCCAACTTCACAACTTTTTCACTCCAGGTTTACAACTCATAATTTATAATTCAATCTTCTAAAGTCGAACTCAAAAAATATTTTGCACGTCAAATTTGTAATCAAGAGCACAAATTGCAACACACAAATGCAAATTTGTAACACCCAAAAATTCAAGCTAATGCTTTGCAACGCATTAGTCCAACCATCTGAATGTAGTTTTTATATTACAAAACTATATTAAAAAAAAGGTAACATGATTCACTGCACAATTAACTGCACCGTTCCTATAGTTCACTGCACGGTTGACTGCACGATTGATCCCTGCGTGGTTCACTGATTATGATTTTAGTAGTATGATAGTTATGAGGCACAAGAGTACCCCAAGGTACGGTACTGATGTTGGAGTTTTACCTGAAATTATTGATGTTATTGGTGACATTCAGGAACGTCAAGACTATTTTATCATGAAGATCAATTCTGCAGTTCCCGAGTTCGCAGTACTGAGGAGGCAGGACACTGTAAACACACCTTTTGTACTTCGGTTAATACAAGCAAGGATGTGCATTACCGAACTGGGTCACACTTATTGTCAATTACGGTTATGTGCAATGTCAACTGAAGTATGATTTGATTTCTGTTTTCAATGAGGTTCAGTTAAAATAGATCTTTAAAGTATCCCGCACTCGCACATCTCTCAATAACAAGACTGCTCCGCCCTCTATCATTGCAATCAAGGTAATAGGCAGTAGTACAAAGCTCGACGTACAAAGCTATTAAATAAGGGTTTATTTCTAAACTAAACGTCAAGTTTCCATAGAAAACAAGGGGCAGGAGCTCACTCTACGTCCTGCTCTTCACAATCTCACCCGGCGGCTTCGGCGGCGGCTTGATCCGCGACGTGCCAACCTCGATCTCCGAATCCGAGTCCTCGCCAGGCTCGCCCTCCTCCACATCCGAGTCCAGATCAATCTGCTCATCCTCCGAGCTCTCCTCGGACGAGTAACGTGCACCGCCATAAGTCGCCCTGCTGGATGCAGAAAGTATAGAGGGCCTTCCAAGAGCGGAAGCTAGAATTGCAGCCTTGCTCGGAGGCAAGGCCACCTTACTGGAAGGCGGCGTGATCTGCAGCTGCGGTGCGTCAGCTTGGAATTTCTTAGAAGGACTATCTTCTATGTAATCCTTGAGCTTGCCAGTGACGTGGGTGACCTGCTCGTCGGTGGTGGCGCGCTGAATTGCCACCGGGGTTGCAGACCTGTCCATGGAGTTGCAGAGCGCCTCCAGCTTCGTCAGCTTCTCCCGGGTCGAGAGCGGCCTGATGGGGAGGGTGAGCTCGGACTCGTCGCCGCTGATGGACGTGATGGAGTTGTAGCGCTCCGCTTCGGAGAAGAAGTTGCGGCGGCGCTCGGGGGACGTTGCGTAGCCTAGGTCTGTGTCCGGGCTCCGTGGCCCCGTTTCACGTGTCTTTGGTGGGATCAGGAGCGGTTGCAGGGACGCTCTCTTGGATGGCAGCGAGATCGCGTTGCTCAAGTTGTGGTGGGTCGCCTCTTCGTCAGGCTTCTCCTCCTGCTCTTCGTGAGGATTCTCCACCTGATCTTCGTGAGGTATGACATCCATCTCCGCGTGACCCACGACTGGTAGCGACATCGACCTGTCAAACGAGTGATGAAGCTCGTGCTCATGATGAAGCTCCACTGGAACAGCATCTTCAGCCTGAACAGCAGGATCAGCAAGCTCTTCACTGACATGATCTGTGGGCGCTTCCGTCACGTGATCAGGCTCCGCATCAAAGTGGGGGTCACCAGCAGACTTTGCTTCAAAGTGGAGGTCACCAGCAGACTTTGCTTCAAAGTGGAGGTCACCAGCAGAGTCCTTTGCATCAAAGTGGTCACCAGATTCTGCATCAAGGTGGTCGCCAGACTTCGCTTCAAAGTGGAGGTCACGAGACTCTGCATCAAACTGGTCACCAGAATCTGCAGAGTGGTCACCAGGCGCTGCATCAACATGATCATCACCAGGCTCTGGACCAAGCTGGTCACCAGATTTCGCCTCTGCAACGAATTCTTTCCAACTGGTACTCTCTCCAGGAGCTGCAACAGGAGCTGAATCTTTCTCCACATGCACCTCATCCTCCAGCTCCGGTATGTCGTCCACCTCTCTGTCGTGACCTGCAGCATGCTCCTGCGGTGCGTGATCCTGGGATAATTCTGCTTCCTTGGGTCTTTGCTGCCATTCTTTGAAGTAAGTCCGCTCCTCCTCCTCATCACTAGAGGACGGCAGATCCTCCTCCTGCACAGTGAACGGCGGCGGCTGATCATATGACGTCCCATTCATCACCGGCAACTCGTCCTGTGACTCCGCATCCAACGACCGCTCCCCTACCTCCAAGTGCATGTGCTCGTCATGGTGGTGATCGTACTCGTCATCACTGTCATCTTCGAAGGACCTGAAGCTGACCGGCGCCGGTCCGGTGATCAGCGGCGGCATGTCGTACTCAATCGGCGGAGGCTCAAACAAAGGCCCACCATCCGTGTCATGTCTCCTGGAAGAAATAAGGCTCGGATGAGGCGAGAAAAAGTCGTGAGGCAAGTCTCTGGACCCATGCCTCTCATGAAATCCACCTCTGTCAAGAGAGTGTTCCTCGAAGTCACGCGGAAGATCTCTGGAACCATGTCTCTCATGCAATCCAGAGTCTCTGGAAGCACGTCTGTCAAAACCCTGGTCCTTCGAAGCACGTCTATCGAAATTCGGGTCCTTGGAAGCATGTCGCTCAAATCCAAAGTCTTCGTCTTCGTCTTCGGCGGGGATTCGTCTCGTGACGAGCTTCACCATGACATGAGGAGTTGCCTCCAACGCTCTGTGAGCAAATGCCTCCTGCAAGATGGACACATTTTCATCGTTCAATGAGGATGCTCTCCAGTTGTTGTTGTTGCGGAATACCTTGTGCTCCACCCACGCGAGCCCGGACTCTTTGCAGGACTTGATCCAGTCGCTTGGTGAGAAGTGGATCTTGGTTGATCTGTGAGTGGTGCTGCCATGATCTCCCACTGTTGTTGTGTGATCTGGTTGTTCGGAGTGCGGTTCGTCCTCTTGGTCGAACTGGGGGCCCATTGTGACCAAGGCTACTATGAAGAGGGCTGTGGAGATGAGCAGAGGCGAGAAGAACTTGAGGATGGGGAAGAAAGGGGGTGTCAGGAAGATGAGGAGGCTGCAGGAAATGTAGGGGTGGTCTCTCATGAGAGTGGCCATCTCGGACACCACCACACTTGTACCCATTGTATTGTTCCAGGCACTGAATGTATTGATATCCCCAAATGATGGCACAGAACCTCTATGTTCCGTGATGCTGCTTCCCAGGCAGCAGATTAAAAAAACCAATCCATTTTCAGTACAGCTTGGGCAGTTCCATTGTTCAACTCCAACTGATAAAGCGATTAGGAGACTTCCATTCGGACCCGGCCTTGTCCAAATGCTCAGGCTCTTGATCTGTGGATGCAAAGCCAAGACGTGAGGGACAACTGAAAGATTCCAGTGAAATTAGGGAGACAAATTGAGCTACAGTGTCAGACTCTCTTTCAGCTGTCCAAAATGATCAAGAATTGCAACAAATGAACAATTCAGCAGAGAGTTCGTACCTGAGACCACGTTTTCTGGAGTTCGCACAGCTAGCAAGCTCCCCGCAAGAAGAGAGCTACAAAACTTCACCTGCAACGATCGTCATGTTCAGTCCAAATGCAAGAGAGTTGATCAAACAACATGTATCTCCTGAAGAAATGCGGAAACCAGGAGGAATGAGTGATCCCACATGTCAACACAGCCTCTCAGTCCAAAGTTCTAGAGAGAAAAAAAAAGATGTTTTCGAATACCAAATCTTTCCTTGCTCCATATCAACTAGACGAGTAAACTGTAGCTGAGATTACGTCATCCACCACTCCCTAAAACGCTCCTTCAAAGAAAACAAAACAAACTCACAGCTCTTTTCCACCCCCTTCAAATTCAAGATCAGAGAATCCCTCTCCCACAAAAATCCCACACCCCAACAACACCCCCCTACTCAACAAAAAGCACGCAACTAACCTCCAAAACCAAACCAAAACATCACAGAACACACCAATCAGAGAGCAACGAAACTCAACCAACCTCAATTCCAGAGGCAGAATCCCATACAAAACTAGAAACTTGAAGAAGAAACTCATCCTAGTTCCCTTTCCCATCACAACAACCCTCAAAGCTTTAAAAAACAAAAAACCTGTAGGATCCTCAAACATTCCCGACACAACTAACCTCACACCATACCTCCTTCCTTCCTTCCTTCCTTCCAAGCGCACCACGTCACTCAAGTGAGCTCCAATCCACTACTCACGTGAACGGCATCATCATCATCCCAGGCATGTCATGTGATGAGATTCAGTGAACTCCACTGCAATAAGTGAAGCTCTGCAAAGCTCGCGTCGTGGTTGTAGGGTTCACAAACGGAGCGAGACGAAGTTCCCACGTTCCCGTAAGGAGTCCCCCTCCACGTGTTGTTCCCTCGGTGACGTTCCCACGTTCCCTTTCTAGAATGTCGCGCTGCATTCTATTCGCCCTCGGGGACCGCGTGAATCTACCGAGGGCGTTGATTTGTGTCTTTGGGATCTACGGATGGCGGAGATTTTGGGTGGGGGCGTGGCAGTGTTGGGCGGAGTGGAATTCTGTCGGAACTTTGGCCTTGAATGGTGTGGAAGGTGTGGACGAATTCCGGCGGGACCGGTGGACTTGCGGCACGGAATTAAAGAGGCACTGTAGAAGGGGAACAGTACTACTAGTTCTGCAGAGAGGGATGATGAGACTGGGTCGTCCAAGTTGGTGTCCTGGATAAAGGTTGCTGCACTCTCATCAGTGAGTTTTTTGTCCGGTTGGGCAAACTTGCACTCATTTTGGTACCCAAAAATTCCAGGCCGTGAATTTAGCTATTTGTGTGCAAAATTTGAGGTCAATTCGAGGGGTAATAGATGTAGAAATATATACTTTAGTGAAAGGGGGTACAAATGATGATAGCTACTACACAAGTGATATGAAATTGTTTGATTCATACAAGTTGTTGCATTTGAGAATCCCAATGGAAACTTTCAATTTAATTTTTCACTAATTTTAGAAAAAGAAACGAGTAAAATTAGTGAAATCCATCATTTTCATGAATATATGGAATAAATAAAGCATTATGGGAAAGGGCAGTGCCTGAAATCGGGTGGTCAATTCGTCCCACTGTTGAGAGCCCTCATAGCTGGACGGGAAAAAAAAACATATGTATTATTATTATTATTATTATTATTATTATTATTAAAATTAAAATATAAAAAATCTTGGCGGGTCCACTTCTCGCACGGGACGCTAGTAGGCCAGCTGACCGTTGGTTGATTGCTATTTTTTTAAATTAGTTTAATAACTCTTTTAATAATTATCAAAGCTTTTTCCACTTGGACTTTGTGCATAGAAGTCTGGACTCCTTTCCTCGCCCTTTCTATCCCAAAATTATGCTCCATTTTTCTCCTCAAATTGCATTCGTTGACATGGCTGCCCCAATAGTCCAGACTCCCCATTTTGACCTTTGAAGGCTAATAACTTTTGAACCAAAAGTCCAAAATCATATTTGAAAGATTCCCCATATAGATTTCATCAAGGACAATGCATTGTAAAATTTTCATAAGAATCGGAGTATTTTTTCCACTCAAAGGTACATGCCCAAAATCCAAAATCTACGCCCCACGTACACTTGGGCTCTTAGTGGTTAAGCCTTTAACCCTTAAACGTTAGTCGGGAACCGTATATACAGGGACGTATTTTGCTTTGTAGAATATCAAAAAAGTACTAAAGTCTAGCAAGACTTACACCTTCGGATTGAAAATTCTTCAACTAACATTTCTTGTTTGGAGGTTATTTCAATATCTCAACTTTATCATGTTCATATACGACATTCTATGTGTAGAATATTGTGGCCATCAGCGGCACTATCTGACGTTTAAGGGTTAAGGACGAGCAACCATGTACAAAATCTGAAATGTACTTGTTGTTGTCATGTTGTTTTCTATAATCTATTATTTACGTACATTTCATATTCTATACATGGTTGCTCGTCCTTAAAGGATTAACATGTGGTTATTTTTTAAGTAATCTACAAATAGCAGATCTACCAGTTCATCGCATCATGATCCGCAAATTGAGATAACTTGCATGGATTTGTGTGCTTCCAAAGAATGCGGTGAGAATGTGCGTTGGAGTCTGACGGGCAAACTGAAGTGATTTCCATGAAGTTGAGATGCGATGAAAGATACCCTCTTTGTAGATGATGTTCTACATGATCTGTTATGCTCGTAGATTCTGTTCGACATTGTGAGCTTGTAGGCCTTAAAGGGTTCTATCGTGAATGACAAAAGTTCCAAGTTC
This sequence comes from Bryoerythrophyllum caledonicum, assembly GCA_963971425.1. Lineage (NCBI taxonomy): Eukaryota > Viridiplantae > Streptophyta > Bryopsida > Pottiales > Pottiaceae > Bryoerythrophyllum > Bryoerythrophyllum caledonicum. Next base: position 14,337,317 of record OZ020524.1, on the reverse strand, counting down.
AAGAGACTTTATTCACCGTCCGGCATGTTGCCATGGTTGCAATTTAAATATACAATTCTTGAAACTTTGTTTAAAGATGCAAGAAGAGAAGAGGCACATGGGAATGTAATTGTTATTCTCATTTGAACCTATGGAATATACTGCTTAATAAATCTTAAAATTGGGATTCTACAGTCGAAACTTGAAATAATAGTTTTTGTTTCCTTTTACTACTCAATGCACTAAAATCAACAGTATTGAAGTGTTTCTGATGCAAAATCGTCACGGTCCTTTAAGAGGAAGTGAGAAACACAAAATTTGGACCGTTTCTCAATTTGTACGTGTCGTCCTTGCGTAGGGGTCATGCTCATCTTCTTTGTATCGTTCCAAATTTATCTTGTGTCTCCAAAGAGACAAAGGCAAAAGTGCCATCTCAACGCTATATAAACTATTGGAGTCTTTCCGTCAAACAATACGGCGTATATATTTATATTTATATATATACACACACACTTGCACTCTTCTTTGAGTTTTTTGGTGATGGGTTAAACAACATTATACTGTAGGTGAACCTCTAGTTCAGCACCTCCATGCCGAATAATTGATTAAAGTAAGAAAAGCCCGTTTGGCATAAAAAATAACAAGAAACTAATTTTCAGCAAGAAATCACAGATTGCTACATATAGCACTTTTGAAGAGCATGGGGCTTGAATTCAAGATCTTGGGGTTCTGAACCAAAGCCTCCACGACATAGGATGGAGGCTTTTCCAAGCCCCACTCCCCTTTGATGTCTACCAAAGTGACAAAATCTGCAAATAAAAAGTTTCTCCAGTTTCGATAATTTAATTATATAATGTTCCACATAATTTGACAAACATTTTTCTAATTAATAAACGCCCCCCGAACTAGAGATTCAACTACAGTACTCAATATTTACATCGGATGTCTGGAAATATCTTAAGTGGAAAACGACAGGTTCGCTACAAGTATTACACATCTCAGCCTTCTCAATAGCCTACCGCTTACTAAGAAAATACCGGCACGAACAAGTAAAGAAGTTGCGGTATATGAATCAAAGGCAAAGGTGCTGTTTTATTTTACTTAATATTCACAAACCATGGTCCAACATGATCAGAGCTCTCAAACATGGCAACAAAACTGCCACCAAGCCTCTCTAAAAAGAGCAGCCCGAGCACTCTCGACCTCGCCTCCTTCAACTTCAACTCCAAAAAGCCCCCATACACATAAACACAGTGACACATAAGCACTAGCTCAGTAGAATCCTGAACTTAGTGACCACAAGATGGTGTTCACATCAATCACCAGCCAGCTACACATACTCCACAACAGGCCCAGCTCATGCACTCGAAGCGCTCAGTAAGGAGGGGAAGGGTGAGGCTTCTTCTTGTCATGGTCGTAGTGAGGCGGGGAATATGGCTCAGGCTTCTTCTTGTCATGGTCGTAGTGAGGCGGCTTGCCATGGTGAGCAGGCTGCTCGGATCCGTGGTGCGAGCGCTTCTTGTCGTCGTGGTGGCCGTGGTGGTGGGGGGCCTTGTGCCACGCTGGGGACCTGCCCCACTTCTTCTCGTCGCCTTCAGAGAACTCGCTCTTCTTGTCTGCAGGATCCGTCTCGAGAGCTTCACCTGGTGTCTCGGTCGGCTTCTCAGCATCAGCGCGGAGAAGCTCTCGGCCCTCTGCGAGCGCGGGCGGGGCAGAGCACATGAGCACCATGGCCACGAGCGCCACGGCTGCTGCGGCCATCATGAACGGTTTCATGGTGGCCATGGTTGCGAAACCGGTACGCTTCTGTGTGCAAGCAAGGCAACGTTCCTGGAGAATATAGATGTCCACATGTCAGTGAAGAAACTTTCCTACATATTCGAACTCCAAAGTATCAATGCATGCAAGTCCGGTGAGCACTGAATGAGTGCGCAGACAGGAACCGGAATAATATCTACTCAGCTGCTGAACATGGGCAGAGTCGAACGCTCGCATCTATTCAGCGACAAATGAGCTAGAGAAAGACAATCTCGTGAACTGAAAGAAAGTGATCCACTTCGGCATCCAGTTCAGAACGCCGAAATTAGAAGTTCATAGCATATATAATCAACACGAGTACTTCCAGACATAGCAATCCAATATGCATAAGATGGGGTTGGAAGCAGGCGACAACCTGGCGCAATGGAGCGAGAGACGACAGAGATGAGATGGTGCATGAGATGAGACGAAGGAGGGTGTTTATATACAGAACTCAGCGTCAGATCAGGGGGTGTTTGTTAGTTAGTTTACTGTGCAACGTGTTACCAATGGTACTCTTCCCCTCTAGACTCATTGCTGAGGTAACTAATTGCATGATACAGGAACCAACAAGTCATGAAATTGTTGTTGCAGCAGATATCACGTACGCAGTTTCAAAGGATGTGATCCACTGATCAATCTTGTACAAGTTACAGTCACATGGGACTGAGTTTTGGTCTCTCCTGGGAAACCTGAGCACATGAGAGCATTGACACTAGACACCCTTGACAACGACCTGGAAGTTGAGCCTTGACGTGCAGTGCAATCCCAGGTCGCACCACTCCAAAAGCGTGGACGGCTCTCAGCTCCAGAGTCGCCTTTGATATTAATCATAACCTGAGAGACATTACGGCTTTACAGAGAGCATTTGTGCAGTGGAGACTTAATCCACAAATCAAGCTTGATATGTGTGCACACAGGCCGTATGCTAGTGTCCAAATTGCTAATGGTAAGAATTCACGACACTGCACATGCTACATTCCGTGAACCCCGACTTGTCGAGCGAAGGCTCACCTGACATATTTGACAAATTGCACAGACGCAGAAAGTGTGACACCATCTATGCATTTTGAAACACGAGCAAATCAAAATTCACCATTTATGTAGGCTGCGTTGATGTGCTCTAAATCAATCTGAGTGGCTACACATGTACTAGATAGTTTATCCTTGAGAGTACAATATGCATACGAGTTAAATCACTACATGTCATACGTTGCGCACTTACCGGTGAGATTATGCCACACAACGCTCACTCGGTGGCTATAGTTCTGCTTGCACGCGACAATTCCCTTCCTCATCCCATATCTCGCTCCCGACGCACAGCCGGCACACAAAAACACCCCCGGGATCCACATGCGCCTTCACGTCCACCAGTCTCGCGTAATTCTCACGCCCCCAGAACGACTCCGCCCACTCTGCCTCATCTACGCTCGCCTCATTCGCATACGGTCCCGAGCCTGGAAACGCCGCCCGCAGCGCCTCCACAGACGCCCACGTCAGGTTCCGCGCGCGCGCCTCCCCCACGTCTCTCCAGCTCCAGCCCGCGCCCATCGTCAAGTGCCACACCCCGCCCCGCCACGCCGGGGTGACGGAGGTCTGGTTCGGAGCCTGGTCGCGCACCCCAGGGCCGATCACCATGTGGCCCAGCATGGGGCGGCCCCTTGCGGCGTCCAGGATCGCGTTCGCCACGCGCGGTGGGTTGTCTAAAGCGGAGAGAGGGATGATGCGTGAGCCTAGAAGGGCGTAGTTCCCGGTGTAATCCGAAAGCGTTGCGGGGAAGATGAGGCTGTAGACTGCGCGGTGCCATGCCTGGAAGGTGGGGTAGGTTGTGGCTGTGAAGTAGACAGTTCCCACGCTGGGAATCTGTTTGAGTGATTCGACAACGGGGGCGAAGGCGGCACTTGCAGCGGATTCGGGTACAGGCGCTGTACCGAAGAAGGAGCTGGCGCTGAAAGACCAGTAGCCTGCCCAGCGCGCGTGGTCGAGGGGGGTAGTTTTGTTCGCCCAGAGTGTGAGAATTGCCTCCTGCGTGGAGCGCGACCAGGTGCCGTAAGACGGACTGAGCGACATTATGGCACCTGTGACGGATTCTGGCTTCGGGTGGAGTTTGTACGTGACGGACGTGACGATGCCGAACGTGCCGCCGCCACCGCCGCGGAGTGCGAAGAAGAGGTCGGGTTCGTGGGTCGAGTTGGCGACGCGGAGCGCGCCGTCGGCCGTGACGACTTGAACCTCCAGAATGTTGTCCACCGCCAGCCCGAGTGACGGACTCAGGGCGCCGTGGCCGCCGCCCTGGGCGTAACCGCCCGCGGCGCTCACCGTGAACGACATCCCACCCACGACCGCCCACTTCCTCCGCTCGAGCGCGTCGTAGACTTCGCCCCAGGAAATCCCGCTCGTGATGGTCAGCAACCCCCGTGACTCGTCCAGGGTGAGGTTTCTGAGCTTGTGCATCCAGATGAGGAATGCGCCGGCGGCTGTGCTTTGGCCCATGATGTCGTGGCCGCTGCTCTTCACCACGACGCGGAGGTTGCGGTGGGCTGCGAAGTAGACGGCGTGCTGCACGTCGCTCACCGCCTCGACGCGCACCCCGCGCAGCCCGAGCCCTCCCAGTTCTCGTACTGCATGCTGCCTGCGTTCTCTGCTCGCATGTAGGAATTTGTCTTGTAGTTGCGAATCCTGTTGCATGTTGCCGCATCATAATTTGGATCATGGCAAGGACTCCCTGAAAATTTGCAACATTTTGAAGAATAAAAACCAACTCTCAATTTATCTAGTACCAGTTCAAAGTAAAGAACTTAGGCGACTAACATTCACAAGGTTGATCTCATGCAAACTCTTTAGACTTCATTCTCAAAGAAGGGAAAAACTACTCCAAGTTCTTCACTATTCTGGGTGAGGAGAAATTAGTCTAAGGAGGTACATCTGTTCGAAGCAAATTAGCAATCTCAGATCAGGTCTGAATTCTTCTCATCAACGAGATTTTCAACCTCGGATCATGTTTTCTCTCCAAAATGCATTGGTCAGTCATGGATTCTCCTTGGTATGATCTGCAGTGCTGAACTTCCGAGTTAAATCATGAGATTCTGAGCGTGCTTACCTGTTGGTATGGGGGCGAGTAAGCGGCCTTGGATGGTGGCGTTGAAGGCGTCCCATTCCTCACTCGTGGGCCAACATGCAGCGCTTGGGTCTGTGCAGCGACAACGCTCGTCTCCTTTCGTGCACGTGATCAGTGTGGCGACCATCCACACTACGACCATAGCTTTTATGGCGTTGATGTGCATCATGGCTACTTGATATTGTTCGAGGTCGATTTGTATGAATTAAGCGGCAATAATCCTTCGATGAGGAGATCGTTCAAAGAAAATCGGTACACAAATCTGCAACACAGACACGGAATCCTGTTTTAGTATGTGAAGAAAAGTGCAGTTGGTCGTTCTCAAATTAGTAAAAGCTAATTAATCTAGTACCCGTCCAAAGCTCTCACATGTCTTAATCTGAACCAGCTGCAACCATCGTGGACCCGCCGTTGTACCCAACGGGGCATGGGCAGTCTCCAGTTAAGTCCCCGTCCCCAATTAAGCCTCCATCCTCCTCCTCGGAGACACCACCCAATATCTTCTAGTCAAGTCAGGTCCAGTCCCTTGGTTTAACCTGGCTTCCACATTGTCCCCATATTATGTAGAGAGAAGAGATAGTATGTGACAATCAGACCAGCATATGTTACACAAATCACAAGAAGAGTTAGAGAGAACCAGCGAATGGACCGCGACATTAGTTTCCCAGGAGCAAATTTTATGTGCTTGACTTGTGAATCGAACTTGCTGCGAGCAGCGCCTTCCATACCAAATACAAGTGTGAGGTGCATGCTGCACTCAAGCTGGTCACATATGCGTGTAGAGCTGAAAACCTGCAAACATGCTGCACTGGTGTTGTGCTAAGTGCCAAAATTGAAGTCCTTTTTCCTCGACGTCGAAGCGCCCAGCACTTGCTTGTCAGTGTCCACTTTCTGCGCAGTACGTCTTTGTTAAAACTGGAAAAGTGCGCAACGTCCTCAAAGCTGGATGGTGGGACCACTCAGACCGATGTGCACCATTGGATCGATTGAGATCCATCGACCGACATGTTTCTGTTGCCATTGGAAACGAATTTCTCGGTCTACAGGTGTATGGAATCAGTGTACCTGGCTGAAGTGGGCCAACTGCAAACACACCTTGAATGAAGGAGGGCCTCCCGGTTGAGCAACTGCCGATGATAGAGCTTGAAGCTCTCCTTCAGGTACGTTTGCTGCTCTCGGAGGAGGTCGTCAAACTGAAACTCGGGTCGGCGAAGCTAATCATTCAGCTTCACGTGCTCCTCTTGTAGTCTCCTCATCTCCATTTCCACATACCTGCTGTGCTGCGCCAGAACGAGCCTGAGCACAGTTCCTTTCCAATAACTGACCTCATCCTCAATTTCCCAGTCCATTTAGTCCAAGTGGATTCGTCTTAAACTCAAGATTCATAATCCGAAGTACGAATTTCATAACAGTTTCATGCAATAACCTCGTTGATACGACCCTCCAGTTCTTGAATGTGGAATGGTGTCGTCCAATAGGCATTGCCAGCTTCACGAAAATCTCTCCACAGCAGCCTGATGACCAACCATGAAATCCCCACCGGGGTTGCAGCGTCATGACCAACCTCTGCATCCACTACGGAGTCACATCGTTCCTTCGTCGCCCTCTCCTCTTCGTCAGTCTCGTTGAAGGTATACAAGTACTCCTGTAAAACCATGGACATGAATTTCAAAGCCACAACTGGAATAAAATCAATTGATCAGAGACACAGTGTCGGAAACAAAAAGAACATGGGCAAGAACCAAATCACAAATTAAGAAAGAATGCAAATAGGAAACGAGAAGACAAGGAATTTGAGTAGACGAGCTCTGGTACACAACTCCACGGATTAATTATTGAACTCACCGACAATTGTAGAAAAAACAAAAGGTCAAGAACATGCGCTTCACATCAAGCCACTCCTTAATTCGAACTCCTGATTCCTCCTCTACAGACTGTCCGAGGAACAGAACCGCACAACTGGCTCCTAATGCTGAATCAATTAGAACTACGACCCCAAACCAGAACAAGAATGGGCCAACATTGCAAGTAAAAAAGCAGAGCAACTTAATCATCCCCGCTAACATCGTTTCAGTCTTCAAAGGGGTTAGACTTATCTCACCATGTTAAGTTAATGATCCTCATTAAGCTTGTCGTCTCCGTGTCGCCATCACATCGGGAAGAAAAGTTAGTTGCCGGCTGGCAACTGAATTTCGGATGAAGAACTGCATCTGCAGCGTCCTTCGAAGATCCATTCAGACGAGAAAGTTACCAAGTCTAAGTGGTAACCAGTTTTACTTTGAATCCACATCAAGTAAAAGACCGTTGGAACTGATCCAAAAAAACTCAAACACAGTTCCTTCAACAAAGGTCGTAAGGAAAGATACCAGAGATTCAAGATATCAAAAATAAATAAGCAGAACGGCACAGAATCTTGTCAACCTGGCCGAGTACACTACATCGCTCTTTATTCCAGTTCAGAAAGAGCCCTGAAAGCACACTCGGGATTTAGTCCGGTAAGGTCAAGGGTGGTCTCTGAGATTTTCTTCACAACTTTCAGATGCAGCAAAACTGAGGCCACTCTGTAGCTGTTAGCTAAATTCTGCGGGGAATCGTCATCTTTGACATTGCTGGGATCTTACATAAACAGAACACTTCTAGAACTAAGACCTACTCCTAAGAAGCTCTAGCTTGGGCTCCTCTCAAAATGTGAGTAGGATTTCCCAAGGTATAGAGCCATATCTTGGCGAGCACTGCATCGAAACAATGTAAAAATCAACATTCCTTAGGTGAATGTTCCATCTCGTGGAGCTGCCAAATTGGAGGCTCTAAGTGCTATGAGATGAAGAAAAGAGAAGCAGATGGGCATACAGACTTCAAACTGTGGGACCTTCACCAGCAATGCAACTTGCAGAAGAAGCGTTCGTAGGAGATCCATGAATTGTATACACACGCCTTTTTCCACCTGATATGACTTGTACATTGATTAACTGGTTGTCGATGAATGTGTCAAACAGAAGATAAACAAGGTCAGAATCCTTCATATATATTCAGTACCAGAATCAAAATAAAAACAGTCCAAGTTCATAAAGCAAGACTACACGTAATAATAGTGTGGTAATCTGCGAAACGGCCATCCCACCCATGGATTCAGCCCTGGTCGTTATTCTTATTACGCACCAAATTCAGACTCATTCCTATATTGAATGTTGAGTAGAGCACACATGTCGCAAGCGCTGGTATGCCATAACACATGGTATCGAATACCTACATTGGCACATTCGAAACTAAAACATTACAAGGACCATAGTATCTAAGGCTGTAAAACGAAAAAGTTCAAGAAGCCAACTCACTTAACCCCTTAACGCCGGGCTGGCTATGGCGCGACCATCAATCTACGAGTGTAGTAGATGATACTCTGCAGGAACTACTACTACACTCGTAGATGATGGTCGCGCCATACCAAGCCCGGCGTTAAAGGGTTGACTACTAACTATAGTCTAGTGCATTTTGACTCAGTAACCCCTAAGTAAGATCAGAGTACCATCGTTATGGTTAAATTACCTTGTGAACAGAAATTAGTCTCTGATGCTTTTACAGGTTCCGAACACATGCACCAAAATTACTCGAATGTGCAACCTCCTAGATCAACTTTCAAATCACAAGCGAGCTAGAAGAGACAACGAATGGGTACTCACCGAAATTGAAATAGAACAACCGACTTCAATTATTGGAGCAGGAAGAAGTGCCACAACCTCCAGATCGCTCTCCAAACTAATATCATAAAAGGACTGAAAGAATGAATCGTTGAAGCCTCGATAAAAGTAAGGTTGCCAATGCTGGAGCGCATTCAGACGACTAGATGTTGCACGAGAGCCTTCCACTATTCTCAATGATTGAGCGTCAAATACCTTCAGTACACAGTGAAATAAGTAAGTTCCACCTATATTCAGATGTCGATCCCGCCAGGGATTATGAGTTGTGAAAACTACACATATCGAATATCAAGAGAAATATAAATGAAAAACACAGTGCAGTCAAATATTCAGTGCATGATCTTCAAACAGGTGCAAGTAGTTACCTGTTTCTCAATAGTAGCGGAGCGCTTCGGATCGCAAAGAGATCCCCTGCGATCTTGGCCAACTCTGCTTTCGACTATTTGTATCAAAACAAATGGTCTCCTAATGTTTTGCTGTAAGCTATCCACATCGGCAGGTGCCTCGTTCTGCAACTCACGTTCAGCATTCAAAGTGTATTTAAGAATTACAGAGGAGCATGAAACTATGGCATCTGTTCCAAGCCAAAATAGATCTATCGCATTTTGCTCAATAAGCAGGTCCGATGTGTTCTGATGATCTGCGTTTGATATCAACTATTCCAAACAAATTCAAGGAAGAAGAACAGCATGTTCTGTTGAGCTGTGACTATTTCATGAAGTGAAACATGAATGGACGACGAAGTAATGCCCATCAACATCCTCGATCATATCACGCAACCACTTCGATACGGTTCCCCGATTCATTCCTACAAGTGTGTTGAAAATTCGAACCTAGAGAGATGTCAAAGCGAATATTGCCCAATGCAACCCTAGGCTTCTCTTAGGACGTTTCTTTTGAAGCCATGGCGGTTTGCGAGCTGTAACCAAATGATGCTAGAATCACCAAAATCCTCGAGCACCTGAAGCCAATCGAACTTCCGAAAACTATCTCAACCGCAATCTACTTCAGGTCTCAAGAGCTTTCAAAAAGTCTCTCGTAAAACTAATGAGCGACAGAATCTGTGCAGCATCTACACTCTTCAAAAGGCAGCAGTCACAACTGTGAGAGAGAGAGAGAGAGAGAGAGAGAGAGAGAGAGCCCTGCTACAACAACGCGCCAATCAACAAAACGAACAACCGCCATTGCATCTTCCCGTTCTCTACTGCCAGAGCTGCACTTCGAGGTAAGAAACGATTACCACAACTTAACAGACGCAAATCCACAAAGATGTGCGCGTCGATCACCACCAGAACCGTTCACTGTAGCAAAAATTTGACTGATTCCACAAATGTCGACACTGTTGCAAAAAACGGCGCAGACACCGCGCACACACTCCCTTCACCTCACGCAAACACTCTGTCACCTCTTGACGCAACACGTCTCTCAAACATCCAAAAGAAACATCCCCGAGCTGCCAGAGGCCACAATACCTCCGCGCAGCAGGAGATCCCCGCACCGGACGAGAAAACCACACGCCGGCAATTCTCGATCGAATCACGTACGCTCCACCGATCGGAGCACTGCCTCCTCTCCCGCACCGCCTCCACACTCCACATTACTCCAAAACCACTGAACGAACAACCTCCACCAACACTCGCTCTCCTCCTCCTCCTCCTACTCCGCCCTACCGCACCGTCGCCATTCGCCTCCTCACCTCCCACGGACCCGATCCTCCCCGAGGCTCCGGCAACGCTGAAGCCGCAGCATTGCCGGAGCCTCCGCCGCAGCAAGCAGCCGCCGCGGCGAGCCATGCAACCGTGCCATTCCGCTCCCAACGCACTAAGCTTAACTTACTCCGCTCTTCCAGCCAGCGAAATGTTCACAGCAGGAAACACAAACCCTACGCGAGCGCCAATTTGTATTCCGCCCCGAGACGACGACGGATTGCGGGCGGAACCGGGCGGGGAGCGCGCGCGGAGGCCCGTTCTGCGCGGAACGGGCGGGGTGGGGGTGGAATCGGGGCTCCACAATGGCACGCCCGCCATTACTACAGTTGGGGATGCTGCGGCGTGGCCTTTGTAAGTCGCCGTTCGAGATGCTCTTTTCCCCCTTTTTTTCCTCTTGTTTGGTGGGGCCTCTCTTCGTTGGTTGATTCGGGGCAAGTCAAATGAGCTTATTTAGGGCTGCGCCTTTTGCTTTCCTCCACCCTTCGCTTTTTTTACTTTTTCCCAAAGCCGGAACTTTCAACTTTCACCGTCTCTTTTAAGGGAAGCCCCCTCCATAACCAACAAAAACCCTTAGCCAACGCTTATAAAATTGGGGTATATCCAACCCTCTTCCATCCCATTACTATCAACTCAACTCCAGATGGAGGTTTGCTATTCGTCAAGATCATTGCTTTTGGTCGTTGGTTATAGGGGGTACCTACTGTTGGCCACCCGCTAAACGTGGGTGCAGAGTTTGAAAATTCATAACTAATTCAATTTTTATCGGAAAAATATAAAATCTCTTGGGTTGGATTTGTAATTCTATTGGCTATCACTGAAAAATATTGTTGGGATTGTAGATCTTGCTTCATCTTGAAGAAGACGAACTCCGATCTTCGAAGGAAACCATCTTGAAGAAGACGAACTCCGATCTTCGAAGGAAACCAGCGTGAATATCATTTGTTCATTATCTTTACTAAGCATATGGGCACGGGACATAGGCTAGTGGGATAGAACTATTCTCCCGTCTTGAGGATAAACGCTTTGCTATACTAAGTGCTTCTCTATACTAATTGCCTTTGAGACAACCAACATGTCATCTCTCCTTGAAGGGCTTTGTGGGTCCCATACCACGAGGCCTTGGGACCCCCACCATAATTGGGTGGACTATGGTGGTAGGCACCACGCCGGCAATAGGACTTGAACTCACAACCACCTCACCAGTGTGCCATGATCCAAACCACTACACCAAGGTTGTGGTGCCCTCTTCATCTTTAACCCTTAAAGGTTTGAGAAGCCACATGATGTTTTTAGTGTTTGGTGTATTTGACATACAAGGTGTAAGAATTGACGTATACAATAGAGTTTTCCTGAAAGTGTTGTCCGAAGGGGAAAGCCAGTAGGAATATGGTGCAAGGCGCAACGAAATTTTTTTATGCACGAAAATATACTACCAAAAATCTCATACTATACTTCATTTTTTTGCACCAATGAGATGCATGGCAATCAATGCTCTTCGGCCATAGCCCATGCAAGCTGAAGCTCCCATGTAGTATTCTAAGTTTCCAAAAGTTGATTAGGTTCCCCCCACACCTTTCCTAAGCCAAGTCGGCATGTGCATGTGGTTCCAATTGCGAACATAAGACCCTAAGATTCGGGGTGAAAGATCCTCTACTCTCAAGAAAATCCGAATAGTTACAAAAGTTTGAATTTGTATTGAGCCCAATCCAATGACACATGACAATTTTAATTTAGATCGTTATTGCACCTACTCCATGATAGAGAAGTTGCAAAATGATAATGTATTTTACATGTATGGTGTTGTATTTGAGCATGATAAGGTTGAGATATTGAAATGACCTCCAAATGAGACATGTTAGTTGAAGAATTTGTAATCCAAAGGTGTATATCTTGCTAATTTTTAGTACATGTTTTGTATGTTAAGAGTAAGATACGTGACCATATATATAGTCCCTTGTTGACCTTTAAGGGTTAAACGTCAATTGGGAACCATATATAAAGGCACGTGTTTTGCTTTGTAGGATACAAAAACTTTATGAATTTAAGCAAGACTTACACCTTTGAACTAAAAAGTCTTCAATTAAAATATTTAATTTAGAGGTCATTTCAATATCTCAACCTTATCATGTTCAAATAAGGCACTATGCATGTAGAACATTGTGGTCGCTAGTAGCACCTTTTGACGTTTTAACGATTTAAGGCATCATTTCTAAACACTGGAATATACTGATTTTTTTACCACCATGAATGAAAGTCTTGTTAGGGTAGAAATTAAGGTTAGAGTTGCAGCTAGGATTTGGAAGTAGTTAGGGCTTTCAACCTTCATTATTGTTGTTATTTTATGTATGTTTTGGTGGAAAAACTACACATAGCTTAGAAGTGCATGAAGCCTAGTCGAAAGAAGCTTGATGGATTTAAAGATATATTTTATAACTACTTATCAACATGAAACATTTATTATCATGTCATACGACATCGCGCTAGGCCTTCAACCCTTTCAGTACAATCATTAGTCATTTTGGTTAACCTCTGTACATTTTCTTCATCACACGAATACATGAGAAGGAATGGAAAGAATGAAGGTTGAAAGCCAAGAGCCACTTTAACCATTACAGCCCTACTAATCTAATCCTGATTTCTACTCCATCTAACCCCTAAAGGGGCAAAAAGTCTCGAGGAGACTTTTGCAAATCTTGGGCATGTTCTTTTTATTTTATTTCGTATTTTTCTTGAAATCTTATATAAAAATGCAAGAAGATAAGAGCTATGTGGAAATACAAAATAAAGCATGAACTCTAGTTCATGAGCTCTTGCTCATTAGACCATGGAAAAAGAATTATGCCATCTTGAGTGATTTTTGTTAAGGGCAAGGAGTTGGGCAGCTCAAAAAACTTTTACTAAAATTCTCTACTAAGTACGAGATTTTTGGTACTAGCAAGTAGAATTGCTATATTTGAGATTGCCAAAAAAATATCAAACCTTAATGTATAACCCTCACTCAAAGACAAATCATTTATTTTGACCTTTTTGGACAAGGTGCAAAAATAACAAAGTTTTTTTTTTTAATTTTAAAAAGATACCTTTGTTTTTCTCACTCTTTTTTTTTGCAACATAAAGCATGAACTCTAGTTTTGACCATTTGAATTTTCAATACACACAAGAATGGATTTATAATGAATCAAAGTGTATATTGACAATTTTTTTACCTCTCTTCATTGCTTGATTTGTTAAAATAATGTGTCACTCCTCTACCTCTAAAATATATTATACAATGAACTAACATCACATACTGAGGGTTATAAAATTGAGAACTTTTGTAGTGCAATAATTGACACTAAGTGAAATTTGTTGATCCTTTTTGCCCATGGAAGAATAAAACATTAATTCTTCACTTCAAACGGTAGAATCTTTCAATCCAAGAAGTCAAACTTTTTGAAATATAGTGAGCATATGGTTTTGTTATTGTAGATTAATATCTTACAGTTGAAGATGGAAGGATACCATTATTTTTCTTTTCCACTCTTTGCACTTGAATAAGGAAATTTTGTGCACTTTTATGAAAAATTGTAAAGAATTTAAAGGGTTAAATTTTTCAAAACAAATATAAGGATGAATCAAACATTGTCAAGACATTTGAAAGTTAAGAACCATAAATGATTCTTAGACAAATTATCTATTGGCCATTGTTATGGATATTTCTTTTGGTGTTTTCTTCAACATTCAGAGATCATAATGTCCAAATGGATTTTTATTGTACTAGTCACGCAACTACAACAAGAATGGTAATTAATGCCATATTAATTGAGTTGAATCAACAAAAAAAAAAATTTGAAGTGGATTTTTTCACATAATTTATTCTTAGAGTTAATCTTGTATGATTAGTATCTACATCTTATGAGTTGATGAAAGCATTATTCCTATATAATTAAATACTTTGTATGGTAGACACTACACTAAATATGGTATGTAGTGCTAGCAACAATTGATACCACAAACATTAAATGGCAACAAAGGCCTAATTGTGGCAAACATAGAATGTAAAATTACCGCTATTTGTCAATATTAGTAAATTTTTGAGTAGAATAAAAGTTACATGTCTACATCTTTAATATTTGAAAGCGCTCAAAATCCAACAAAAGAATAATCACAATCTATCTAACCTCTAAAGGACCATTTCCCCATGGAGGGACGTTTTTATAATTTTGGGTAGGTTCCTAAGGTCTCAATTTTGATCGTGAGTTTTGCTAAAAGTTTCTATTACCATCAAGATTTTTCATACATATGAAGAATATTACTAGCTTTGAGAATATCAAAAATTAATTATGGTCTTTAGTGTAGAAACATATTTTAATCCAAGTCAGACATTTTCACACGATGTTAGGCAAGGGGACAAGGCAACTTTTATTTGCACTTTAAATGCTATAATCTTCAAATCCGTGCAGTGGATTACAACCAAAAGCGTATGGTATGTTCATATAGAAGTCTATTTAAGATCTTACGGTTAAAAGTCTAAAATTTTACTTTAAAATGTGATTCTCATGCCTCTCTATGACAGTGGCAGTTTTTGATGGGTTGTTCCCTCTATGATGCCTTGGTCCTTTAGAAGTTAACCCCGAGAGGCCTAAGAGTCCCCTCGGAGGACTCTTGAAGGTTTGGGCAAGTTCCAATGGTGTCAATTTATAACAATCCTTTTTGAAATTTCTACTATAGCTAAACATTGCTAAAAGCTTCGAGTGAGTCCAATTTTTTCCTAAATCCGACATATTATGAAAAAAGTTATAGGATTTTGAATTTCAAATGGGGAGACCGGGCACGTCACGCAACTCCAAAAACTTTTACTAGGACAATCTATTGAATGTGAGATTTTCAATACTAGAAAATAGTTTTGTATCCTTTCCAATTGTCAAAAAAAAATCTCTTGTCTTAAGAGGAAAATAGCATAATAATCTAATACAAACATTTTTGCACATTGTCACACTTTGTCAGGCTAGGTATCATAAAAACTTCTTCTTTTCCACATAAATCTTATAGATCTTCATATTTCTTACATTTTAATTTTTCTACTTCAAGATGTGGTCTAAACCTTCTTATTGACTATTTGGACTATCATTCTAAAACATATTTAGTTCACCAAAAAATATAACGTGAATTGGCAATTTCTGAACCTCCACTCCTTGCACATTTGTTTTAAATACGCTACACCCTTTCTCTACCTCTAAATTTTGGTGTACAAGGAAATAACATCATGATGAACATGATGGTAATGTTTTCAGACCTTGTGTAGTGCAAAAATTTGACACCAAGTGTATTCAAAGGCTGATGATCCACTCAAAGTAGGGAAGAAAAAGAACGGATTTCTCTACTTCAAACACTATAATCTTTCAATCCATGCGGTCAAAGTTTATGAATTTTTATGAGGATGTTAACTAATAAGTCTCAATTTAGATCCTAGGGTTAGATGTAGAAATAAAAGGTTTCGATTACCCCTATACTCATTGCACTAGAACGAGCAATTTTGAAGTGTTTCTGGTGTGAAAATGCCTTGGACCGTCGGGGGTTAAGCTGGCCAAGGTGGAATGACCCCCTAATTGCCTCCCGAGGGGATCGGTAGAGGTCATCTCTCACCTTGTTGATGGATCAGGATTTAAGGTTTATAATTTAGGGTTTATTGGTGATGTTCAAGGTATAGGGTTTGAATGAGGTTGTCGGAACAGGGAAGGGCATGGCCCTATCCATCCCCGTCCGTCCCTTCAAGGGTCATTCCTCCAAAACACATGCACACAAATCCATGTTACATGTCCCTCCGAATGCAGTTTGTCCTCTTCCGGAGCCTCCTACGATCAAATACAGTTACGATTCTAAGCAGATCCTTTCGTCTTTCTCAAAATACCACCCACACATGTGCAAGGCCTCAGCTATCCTTAGCAAAATCCCATCCCACTCATCATCATGGTGTCATGTGAGGCCAAACTATAAATACAATCTCCGCTACCAAAACCTCCTTGGGAGATAAGTCCATCCTACATCTCCATGACTGCATTCAAGCGAGCCAACATGACCTTAGAATATCCCATTTTTATTATTTAAAAATAAAAAATCCTCCCTATTCCAAATTTCCTTGATTTTCCTTTTTTTTTTAAAAGTAATCTACTTTTGTTGTTATCCTGCTCCTTTAAGAGACAAGAGCAATTAACTTGTTGGGAGTAAATATAGGAAGGTAGGCAGATCATGGGGGTGTAGTGGAAATTATATTTGAGAGAAAAGGTTAATAATGGCACACGCCACGTCTGATGAGCATGGGGATGAATTAAGTTGCTACCCCTCAATCATCCCACGAACTCACTCTCATCACTCTTTCAACAACTACAAGAAGTAAATTACACCCTCATTGTCTTCCACTTCAACTACCGGCTTCTCATCCACTTGTAGATTAATAATTTCATTCTATTTAATATGACTTTTAATATTAATGTAATATTTAATTTTTTAAATAAAATATTAAGTTGGTATATATTTTGATGATTTAATATTGATTTGATATTTAATGATATTCAATTAAATTAGAAATATTATTATATATTATTTTTAATTAGTCTAAGGTGTATTTTTGGATTAATAATTAAGAACTAAATAAATACAAAATTAGGAAACTTTGTTGGTGTTGGTGAGGAATAAGATGCTCTTCATGGGATGATTTTCTAAATGACTTTCATGATTCTTCTTTATCTATGGCTTTGTTTTTATACTGAAGTCAAAACAAATGTTGCTTGGTTAGTACTTCTATGTTGGTAATTTAGATTCAAATGTATATTTTATGAATACTGTAGATCGATAATGTCGTGAAAATCAATCTCTATACGAAAATTTAGACTTGTGAAGAGAATTAGTGTAAAGATTCAAGATTAGAAGTCACGCTCTGAGAATCAAGAGTTTTGATCTTTAGTTGCAACCACAAGGTTAATTTAATTATTCTAAGACACTTCCTAAGAAAAAGATGAAGAAGAACTTGAGTCAAGAGAGGAGGCCAACGTGGATAGGGTTAACCCCCATAGCCAACGAAATCCCATAACCAACGCCTGTAAAATTGGGGTATATCCAACCCACTTCTATCCCATTACCACCCATTCACCCTACAAATGGAGGTTTACTGTTAGTCTAGACCCCTTACTTTTGGTTGGTGCTTCTGGGAGGTACCTATCGGTAGTCACCCACTAAACATGTTATCACACTTTGGACACTCATCAAAAAAATATGAAATCACTTGGGTTGTCATTGTAATTCTACTAGGTATCAGTGAAAGATAAATATCATATTATTTCTTTCTCATGATGGTTTTTGAAAAATGGAATGCAAATAATATCATTTAACATGTATGGATTTTTGAATTTCAATAATATGAGAAGGATATGATATATGCAAAACTTAAAGTGTATTTTTGATTCTCAACACATAGCTGCGTTGCGAGGTTTTTAAGGACACCTTTTACCCCTCCTCTACTTCTTAAACTTGGTGCACATGTGCCCTATGTAGGATCTTGTACTAGGTTTTTACATATCTAGCCGTATAGATCCTTTTAAAGTTAAAATTAGAAAATACGGACTGTAGTCCAAAAAGTTGCCACAGAAGGTCGTCGAATTTTGTTGAAGGTGTTAAGTATAACCTCAAGAAGAGTTTATGTCTCACTTCAAAGGCTAATATCTTTCAATGCGTGCAGTCAAACTAAACAATTTTTTTACCTCACACTTGTACGATCCTAGTACAAGATCCTACGGCTAGATATGTAAAAACTCTGTTTATTTTCATTTTGTGTTGAATGCATTGAAACTGGCAGTTTTCACTGAGTTTTGGGTGCTAAAATGTTGCGGGTCGTTAGGGATTAAAGTATTTGTTTGTTTCCACCACCATGGGACATAGGTTGCCAATATGAATCAACTTCCCCCAACCAATTGATATAGATATCAACAATGCTCTAAATCTAACTTCATGGAAATGGCAACAACTCGAAATAGAATGAGACTTATCACTCACAAGGTTAGTACGCACTAATTTACACATGCATATGTATGTCAAAATTTGGAGAACAAGTTGATTTTCAATTTCAAAGATTGCATGTAACTTTCAAATAGTGCAAAAAAATAGTTTAAGATGAATAATCTGACACAGTGGGAACTTATGAATGGGGAACAAGGTGCCTGAATCATCAGATTGTGATTTGCTGCATTTATCAAAGCATCCAATTAGTGCTGCACTAGACTACAATCCTGCAATAAAGAGAGAGCAGGAGGACAGGAGAACATGTTGTTTCTGAGCTCAGCATTTTCTGACTAGTATTTATTGAAAGAAAATGTCAAGGCATGGACAAGGTCAACACACAGCCTATGCAAATTTTCTTTTAAAATATACATACATTGAATTGAAATACATACTGTTATATATTTATGTCAAAACTCCCTGAATTGTCTATAAAACTGTTCATAACTGTTAATTCTGTGAAGTGGTTAGGGGTGATTAGGGGCGATAAGGGGCGATAAGGGGCGTACCAAGAAAGTTATCACAATTGATACTCTTTACAACAGCGTATGATACAACAACAAATTTAATGAGGTAAGCCCCCCTAAAATTGACAAGTTAAGGAATGTGCATATATGGAGAGAAGAGATGATTATACTAATATTTTTTAGTGATAGCCAAGAGAATTACAAATCCAACCCGAGTGATTTTATATTTTTTCAATGAAAACTGAATTAGTTATGAATTTTCAAACTGTACAACCATGTTTAGTGGGTGGCCAGCAGTAGGTACCCCCCCATAACCAATGACCAAAAGTAAGGGTCTTGACTAATAGCAAACCTCCATTTGGAGCTGAGTTGGTGGTAATGGGATGGAAGAGGGTTGGATATACCCCAATTTTATAGGCGTTGGCTATGGGTTTTTGTTGGTTATGGGGGGCTTACCTTACTATTTAGTGATGCCATAAAAGGTGACTAAAAAGAGGTACAATAAAACATGTCTAAATGGATATGGTTGGGACTATTGATTCAAACATGTTATTGGGGACTATTGGTTTTGAGAGTTTATTGATTGACATCAAGGTACTTCTTGAATTCTTGAAGGACGATGGAGGTGACAAGGCCTAAAAGAATCCATAAGTGTGATAAATCTTGTAGAACATCATCTACACAATGGGTACATTTCACTGCAACTAGTCACTATAAGCATCACTATGTTGGAGGGGCCCCTATTTGATAAAAAAAATGGGGCCACCCATGGTACTTGAAGCCACAGGCCACAAATTCGGCAATTTTACTAAAAAAAAAAAAACCCTAGAGCTCCGGAAGTTAGAAGGCCAGAAAAATAAACTCATCCAAGGCTGAGGCTTGGTGCAACGCTCGACCGGGGGTAAATAGGGAGATCCCAAAATCTGTAGTATGGTCACTCTATGAATAGTCTTATGAAGGAAATCAATAACATCAATTTTTTAGTATTTACCATAAACATGACTACCAAAATTATCCGAGTAACTACCCTACTAAAATTTTTAATTACCCCAGTAACTATCACAATAACTTCCAAAAATAAAAATCATTCTAAAATGCAAAATATCCTTTCAAAAGTAAAATACCTCTCCAAAAGTAAAATTGGTCTTTGTCACTCTTGTTTTGCCAAGTTTATTTAACGCTTGACAAACCTCAGTAATGACCACCAAATTCTTGTCAAGTGAGGAAAGAATAAACACTTTGATGATTGCTATCAAGTGAGAAATGAAGATATTACACTTCAATCAGGCGTCTCTCACTCCACCAAAGGCGAATCAAACAGTGCAAATAAAAATGGAAAGCATGAAGCTTCACTAATGGCAAAACAATCACTTACAAGTAAAACTTAACAATCACCACCTCTCCAGATATGCTCACAAATATATTCACAAAGCCTAGGTTGATAACAATGACAAGCCAAATGGGGTTGCATCCGCCTAGGGCGAACTGGCTTCCTCGTTCCTCCCTCGTGGATTGAAGGGGCAGTTGCTTTGGCCCATCTTCATCCCTCCCAACTTGGCTGGCCAACACCCACAAACCCCAACCGGCACACAAACCCTCCCCTGTGCCTGGCATGTGCCGTGGCCTGTGCGCTCCTCTTGCCCGTCGTGACACATTTTTGTACGAAATACCCGTGACGGGTATTACCGTGACACATTTATCTACAAAATACCCCTTACGGGTATTGCCTCATGTAAAGCTTCTGTGTAGAAGCACATGTAGGGTTTGTTTTGGTACCTCCCCAAGTGTTCTCAAGTGCTATACTTTGTAGCCATTCGACCCTAATATTGAATATATTATTTTCTCTGATGGTTTCCATTCTGTTGAGATTGATCTTTTGAGCTCATATTTTGTGCTTAGATATGTTGTCATTGAGGAGAACTGGGGTTTGAGTTTTATGATGTCAAGTTTCTTAAGTCATGTGAAGTTTTTTGAAGAGATGTGAATCCTACACTCAATTTCCTTTGAATCCAAGCCTTCATTTCGCCACTCATTTGCGGTTGATATGCGGTTTTCCTTCCAGCCGGCTCTAAATCACTAGGACCATGAGTTGGAGCCCCATCTTCTCGTGTTTGATCGACATGATAGTATGCTACTTCAGCAACATCTGGATACAATTGTAAGTGCTTGATTGAAAACTCAGCAATGCATCCGCGTTTATGAGACTTACAAATCCGTGGATAGTTCCTATGATCCACCGGGCCATACGCACATTTGTACCACACATGCTCGATAAATGAAATACTTCTCTTCTCCTTTATTTTGCTCTTTCACATTCCAACTAAGCAATGAACCATCGTCAGAAGTCTGGCCTTCTATGAAATATTGAATCTTCTCATGAGGAATGTATGAATGCACGATTGCACTTGCATTGCCCCATCCTTGTCTACCGGCATGCTCCCATGTAATGTTATGGAATGAAATTGGTCCAGGCGGAGGATTTTGGACGTTCATAGTCTTCCTTGATTTTGGCATGTTGATTCTATAAGAAAAAGTTAGAATGTAAGAAAGGCAAATTGAATAATGGAAAGGAAAGTGGCAGATAGGTCAATTTGAGTACATAAATATTCCTTATTTTTAATGCGGTTGAAATGAAAATAATTTTATTTGAATTATGAGAGATTATGTAATTATAAGGTTAGGGAAGACAAAATATACATAGCAATACACTTCACAGAGATGACAACTAAAAAACATTTTCTTAGTTACTTTGTTTTTCAAGAAAAATACCCGTCACGCTACAAGAATATGAAACAAAACGTCATTGGTTTCTTATCATAATATCCGTCACAAAGGAAAAAGGGTTCAATAAATGTACTTAAGTGAGCATTTAAAAGGTAATACCCGTCACGCGCAGTAAAAGTTCCCTAAAACGTCCCCAAGAGCCTTTGCATCCGAACACAATACTTGTAACGCACAAAATCAAATTTAAGAAATACTTCACTATCTACATCTATGATGTATGTAGCATAAAGTTGTGTCATAAAAACCCTAAATCACATTAAATGGAATGATTGAAATATATCTCATATCCTAAACTATAATTAATCACTTATTAAAGAAACAAATGTATCACTCAAGAAACTTGACAATATAAAACTCAAACCCTAGTTCTCAATGACAACATACCTAAGCAAAAAAGATGAGCTCAAAAGATAAATTTCTACGGAATGGAAACCATCAAAGAAAATAATATATTCAATATTAGTGTCAAATGGGCACAAAGGATAGCACTTGAGAACACTTGGGGAGTTACCAAAACAAACCCTACATGTACTCCTACACACAAGCTTCATAGGAGGCAATACCCGCAACGGGTGTTTTGTAGATAAATGTGTCACGGCAATACCCGTCGCCGGTATTCCGTACAAAAATGTGTCACGACGGGCGAGAGGAGTGCACGGGCCAAGGCACATGCTGGGCAGGGGGAGGGTTTGTGTGCCGGTTGGGGTTTGTGGGTGTTGGTCAGCCAAGCTCGGAGGGATGAAGATGGGCCAAGGCAACTGCCCCTTCAATCCGCGACGGGGGAAACGAGGGGGTCAGTTTGCCCTTGGGCGGTTGCATCCCTTATATACTTCAAAAGTAAAAGAATGGTGAACAACTATAACTTAAAGTAAACTGCTATCTACTTTACTACCATAAGTAGATGGCTTGTCCACTTAACTGCCACATGACGCGGGGATGCACCCAACAGCACGTAGAGTGACACATTCGTGAGTACCATTATGTCGAATATGTAATGGCCAAAAGCTGAGTTAAAAAGTTAGCACAATCATTCACTGATTGAACTTGTACTTTCAAAAAATAAGTGGAGCAGCAATGCAACCATAGCAGAAAGCAACTTACTTACAGCTCAATTCCCACCGATTCGTAAGACCAACTCCACATTCAAATCCAACACCACATCTCTCATCGTTGCATTATCCTCATATACACATCCCTAATTTGCCGACCCTAAACTCGGTCTTCCCAACAACTAGAAGAAACCGCTAAATTTTGACATAAGACATACGCTAAAAAACGCAAGCTCATCTCCCAAGGCTGTCGCAAACGAGGAATGTTTGGTCTCCCCATTTGCATGTTCTCCATTTCCCGAATAAGAAGCTGCACTTCTTTTTCTTCCTATTGGTCCACACTTCATATTCAAGTTGTCATGATGCCCCAGTAGTTTTTCATACGATTGGCTGATGTAACCTTGGTGACACTCAAAACAAACACTCAAAACAAATAATTAAAAAAAAAAAAACGCGGGAAAGGATCCAACTCAAATTGCCATTCATAATGCATGAGCACTTTTCATGAGGTAAAACCATGTTTTTCGAGGAATTTTTAAACCTTTTCGCGGATACTTTGGCCTGTATCATACAACGTATGGAACTTGCTCATTTTCCATATCAGCTAAGTGATTTCAAGCCCAAACTGATTTTAGAACCACCTTTGCCCATGACTTCCACTCCAATTAAGGTTGATTGTAGGTATGTCGTTGGGCTCAAATTATAGCATTGTCTGGTGATAAGAGGAGTTTATCTTCCGAACTACAATGTACTTCTGTTATTCTCTTAAATACAATATACTTCTGTATTTCACCTCACGATAATCTTACTCGGCAAATTCCAACTTCCTTAAAACCAACGACACTTGGTCAAGTTAATTATAATGAACTAGGGTTGGTACCCGTCGTCCCGACAGGGAGAGCGGAGGGTGTGTTAAATTTACGTTTGTATGTTTTGTATTTTAAAACCTATAAGCTCAAATTGAATCTAAATGGAAAAGTACTTCCCCCATTGTCATCAACTGGCCGGGGCAATTCCAAGTTAAATAAACATATGTAAATGCAAAAATCAAATTTACCCATTATATATGCATTACGTACTATATATACCTATTATTCACTTTAAATACCCATTATTTATTTCATATACGTGTTATTGTCTTTAGATAACTATCATTTATTTTATGTACCCGAGGTAGTATATTGTGTAGTTTCAATATGTTGGAAATCATGGTTTTATTTTTCTATTTTTGATACACAATACAATTTTAAAACTCAATAAGCCAAATTTGAATAAAGGGCACAATAAAGGATTCCTCCAAAGGGCACTATAAAGGATTCCTCCAAAGGGCACTATAAAGGATTCCTCCAAAGGGCACTATAAAGGATTCCTCCAAAGGGCACTATAAAGGATTCCTCCAAAGGGCACTATAAAGGATTCCTCCAAAGGGCACTATAAAGGATTCCTCCAAAGGGCACATATGGAGGATTCTTTCAAAGTTCACATTCAATTCAAAGGGGACATTTGATTCAAATGGCAAATCCAAAGGTCACGTGACCGGGAGCGGCGGACAGACGGACTGACGCCTATTATATAGGTAGATTTGAGGCCAATTTTTCATAATGCCTTAACCCCTAAAGGACCTGGTGTCCCTTGGGGGGACGATTTTGATTTTGGGCAGGTTTCTTAAACTTGAAAAAAAAATCCTTTTTTTTCTCAAAGTTTTAATTCTAGATTGTCCTTAATAAGAGCTTTGTGGGGGTATTTTTATTTTTATTTCTTGGTTTCATGGTTTGAAAGTTAGTACCACTCAAAATTAGAAGTGGGGGCTCCGAACAACCCCAAAATTTTGCTAGAAGTTTAAATTGAGATTTTTCATACATGTAGAGAATATTACCTCCTTTGAAGATTTTTTTATAAAAATCTAGTTTTTAGTGTAAAAACATTTTAACTCAGGTCAAACATGTGTACACATTTCAGGCAAGTGCAGAAAACTTCATCTTTTCTGCATAAGACCTAGAGATCTTCATATTTTTCACTTTTTAAATTTTCGTCAACAACATGTGGTGAGAACCTTCTTATTGACCGTTGGGATCATCATTTTAAACATATTAAGTTCACAAAACAAATAAAACGTGAATTGACAATTTTCGAACTTCCACTCCTTGCACACTTGTTTTGAATATGTTACACCCCTTCTTTCCCTCTAAAAATTGGTGTGTAGGAAACTAACACCATGCTTAACACAATGGTAGAGGATTTATACCTTGTGTAGTGCATAAATTTGATACCAAGTGAAGTCAAAGTCTACCGATCCACTCAACATAGGGAAGAAAATGAACCATTTGTTTGACTTCAAACACTATAATCTTTCAATCCGTGCCGTCAATTTTTTTGAAATTTTATGAATTTGTAACTCAGTCAGTCTTAATTGAGATCCTACGGTCAAAGCTACAAATACATGGTTTTATTTCCTTCCTTACTCATTGCACTAGAATCAACAATTTTGAAGTGTTTTTGGTGTGAAATTGTCATGGTCCTTCAGGGGTCAAGATGCAATCAAAAGGAATTTTTTTAAAAATCAAAATAAAATAAAATAAAGAACTTTATAAGGAAAAAAGAGAATGGTAAAAAGGAAAAGAAAAGTGCAGACTCACAACAAAACTCCATGGCCCTTGTTTTTAGAATGGTTAAAGATCATGCCATGGAACATGCTGGCTCTCATTAGCTGGTCGTGCTTGACGGCCCCTATATTATCTCATTGTCTGCTTGTTGGCCGAGAGTATACAATGCGTGCATTTATTGCTGCGAGGAGAAATTTGTGCTGTGCGACTTGCATGATGACATTTAACATTCAGATTTTGTCACTATGCCTTGACTTGGAGAGTGGAGGGTTGTGCAAAAGTTCTAGCCGCAAAGCATTCATAAATTCAATCTCCTTGAAAGTAAAAATGTTTAGTAATTATAAACTTATTCTTCTAAATTCATATGAGATGATGTAAATAAATTTCTTATGAGTTTTGACCCTATGGACTGAAATAATTGCAGTGAAGGTGAAATTTTTTGTCCTAAGTACAAACACATAATTGTTTAATCCGCTATGGCCCAACGTCCATTCTTTTGGGTCGTTTGGGCACATTAATCCTTTGGTGCATAGGAGACCCGAAATGGGACAATGTAGGTGTTAAAACTCAAATTTTATGAAATCCATGAGGAATTAGGTTCTAAAATTTGAAGCTGAGATTTGCGCACACATTACATGAACACTCTGCAAAAAAAACAGATCATGATTTGGAGTTATAGAGCTCATGGAAAAGCCATGAATATAACAAAAAATACAACAAAATACAATGAATACCATGCCGCATACGATGTTTATTTCAAACACATGCAAATCAATTTTGATCTTTAAATTTTATTGAAATTTGTCTTTAAAACATTCTTCATTGTTTTGTGATTGTTGATCTCTCTCATCGCGTACAAAACTTTCGTTTGAATTTGTATAAGTTTGGAACAGTTTTGTGTACAATCAGGTAGATGAAAGTAAAAAAATCATCAATAATCATGTACAAATGTTTCTTCACATATGATATGTCAATGCAAAGCTATGGACCTAGAGCATATGTGAACATCTTTTATTCAAAGTACAAAAATTCTTGCAAGAATCTGTTGATGGATAAAGTAGTATACCCTCCAAAGTCCACAATTTTCATTATCAATATACGGTAACTTCAAACACTTTAATCTATTCCATCAATCGTTGGATGTTGTGCAAAATTCTCCCAAAGTTTAGGTCATGGTATGAGTTCAATTTTGTAAGGTTGGATACTAAAATAAGGCATTGTATCTCCATCAAAGTATGCTTAAGGAAATGAATCAATACATGTCTTGGTTTTGGAGAAACATGAACTGGGCGCCAAAGGATTCACCGGTGTAGCAAGCGCTAAATACCATCTCCTTGGAGAATTTGAATTGTGACTTAGAGGTGGAGCATCTCTTGGGACCGAAGCCACCAAAATCGATGTAAGGTATACCAACCTATGACCACCAGGTTAAGAATGAGCATATATGGAGAATCCAAATAATTATACATTTATATATTAGTGATAGACAATAGAATTACAATCCAACACTAATCTATTACACTCATATATTCATTGCCCTTGAAGGGTTAAGGGGTAATCCACCAAATGTTGTAATTTGTTTGATGGTCCCCAACAACTTATTACAAAAATGTTGACGGTTTCCAAATAGTTGGATTTACTATGGACATACAATCCATGGTCTTCGTCATTCCTCTCATCATCAGAACCTCATTGTTTTAAGGATACTTACTATGGCCCATTAAGTCGGTGAATCTACAAGTAACTCAATGGGCAAAGCCAAGAACCAATCAAATTACATTCCGAGTTTCCAAGGAGAATATTGCATAACAAGTAAAGTTCAATAGATGCAGAAGCCCACATTTCTAGAAATTCTCAGACACATAGATAAAGTTCAGGATACAAAGAATGTCCAAGAACATCCCAGTCAAATAATTTGTGCACATGCATCTTAGTCCACACAATTGGTCCTAAATGTTGACTACTTCTTTGCACCCAAGCGTTTACTTATATACTAATCATAAAAGGAAAATCAATTCAAATCACTACACTAAACACTGAATATAGTGTAGAGGGATTATTGATGTAGATCACTCACACTAATTTCCATTAAAGCATGTGCATGCCAAGTTATGATTGGGTATTTCTTCTCAAGCAAGTGTGTGTCAGTCAACAATTGCATGTAATTTTTCAATTAGTGTAGGAAATTTCAAATTGTCTGGTCTACACTATATTCACGGAACGGTGTAGCCATGTCAAACCGGAAATAAAACTAACACGACGAGCTCAAACCATGTCGTTTTTTTGCATAAGACAATCATCAACACTCTGAGAGTCACATTTTGACTCTGAATATGCTAAAAAAAAACATCTCACACAATTACACTAGAATTGAAATTGATGTTTAGTGTATCCACACTAAATGATTTAGAAGTGTTGTAGTTTTAAAAAAAACTTTTGATGAATATTTTTACGGAGAGCACGACTATGTATATTACTCAAAGAGGTGGATCATTGGAGACATAGTTGCTAATAATACTTGTCAAGAGTAAAAACTTACAACATTTATAAATCAATTAGTGTGGATGCACTAAACATCATTTTTGAGTAGTTGGTCGGAATCTACATACACACATGAAATCGGAAATGACGCTTGAATTGTGTTGGTTTTGGCAACGGATTTTCAGCAAGAGTCAGAAAATATTTGCAGTCTTGATATGACACAAACCTAATATGGTAAGAGATTCAGCAGACGTCTCGCACAATTTGCGGTGTTACCAAAAACCAAGCTGATTTGTGTGGTAGAGTCGCACACTTGATAGGCAGGAGCGTCGATTTAAAATTAAGTTAAGTAAGCAGCAAGAATTGACTGGTTCACCTACCATGTGTGCAAAATTATACAGTTTAATTAGAATTGGCAGGGATTCTTTGCAGAGTGACTGTGGAGATAATTGACAGCACTTGAAGGTGATCAAATGAGCAGTAGAATGGATCTCAAATTGTCTCTGAAGATTTTAATGTGTATTTAAAAAAAAATCTTGATGTAATTATAATTTGTTTATTGTATTATATAATTTATCTAGAAATGGGGATCTACACTTGGAATATACTCTCGTTGCTTGACTATACACGGGCCACAAAACGGTGTGAGTTCTTGTCCATGCTTGTCATCCAAACTCCTAGCATTTCCAATATCGGAAGTGGACTACTCTTGTTATATTATGTATTTTATTTGTTATTTTATTACTTGTTACTTGTGTTTATTAATGTAGGTTGGTAATGAGATCTAATTCATGGGACCATAACATAGAGCATTCCCACAGCTGTGCTTTGAATTAAGGATGAAGTGCCAAATTTGGATGAAACTTATTGTGGCCAAATGTTTTAAAACATGTTCGATATATTAAAAAATGATTGGTGGAAGAGCACACTGACCTATACATGAGCAAGATTTGTTGAAGATATGGTTCTTTGTCTTCCACTATTAAAGTTATGACTTTTGATTAGTTATCATCTAATCTTGATTGATATTTGAAGGGGTCTTCCAACCAAAAATTCCACCAAATTTAATTTGTGTTTGAAATGCAACTCTGAGGATGATATTATACAAATAACAACTATTTCTTTAAGCATCACAAACTTTGTCATGAATGTAGGTTGACCTAATTTAAATTTAAATCAATTTTGATTTGGAATACTCAAACTCATGTTATGGTAGAAACTGTTGGTCTTTCATGTCGTGACAATTTTAGGTACTATAACACTAAAAGATAAGTTATCTCTCGTGTCCTTTGATTTGCCCATGCTGGTTGGCGAGCCAGTGGTCTACCATCATCACCAAATCTCCTCGGTTGTACTTTACGGTCTTGTGCATTGCGTCGTGCTTCGCCTTTCTTTTGTGTTTCATAGCCTTGTAATTTTACATGGCTTGCCGGTGTGTCTCGTCCAACACGTCTAACAACTGAACTCGTGTCTTGATGGATCTTTCTTCGTCTATCCCATGTCTTAGTGCCGTCTTGAGCGAAGCTAACTCCAATTCAGTAGGTAGAGTAGCTTCTTTTCCAAACACCAATTTGAAGAATGAGTAATCCGTGGTTGTCTTATGAGCCGTCATGTATGCCCAAAGGACTTCGTTCACGTGGAGATCCCACTCTTTGCGCTTTTCTAAATCGACGATGATAGTCAATATCTCATTAGTCTTTTCCACTAAGCCATTAGCTTGTGGATAGTACGGGTTGGTTCTTCGATGCTTTACCGAAAGCTTATCCATCACTTTGGTGATTAGTTTGTTAATGAAGTGAGTGTTGCAATCCATTACAATATGTGACACGAAGCCATTTCTGTAGATATTAAAGTAAAATATAAAATTGAGCGGCAACCTTTTTGTTGCGCCTCTTAACTGTCACAGCCTCCGCCCATTTTGAGAGGTAGTTTGTGGCCACGATCAGGTACTCATTGCATTTAGCTGTCACCGGTCGAGGGCCAATGAAATTGACGCCCCACTTTTCAAAGATGCCGGTTGGATAAATTGGACACAATTCTATGCAAGTCACCAATTGACGTCTATATGCCTGACACCGTGGGTAGCTTCTCCAATAATAACTATTGTCTGCGAATAGCAAAGGCCACATATACCGGCTTGTAGTATTTTTCGTGCAGTGGTGTTGGAAGCAAAACGTCCTCTACAAAGTTGTTCACGACATTGCTCCAAAACCTTCTTTGCTTCATCAGGCATCAATGCTCTTCTTGAGATCCCGTCCTTTCCTAACCGATACATATTGTTGCCTATTAAAATATACGTTTGGCTTTGTCGCCGAATCCTCTAGCGTTGATGCGTGTCTGCCCCCTCTGGAAAAGTTAGTCTTCGGAGGTACCTTTCTATATCTTTGTAGCCATAATTGGGATGTTCGCCTAGCTCTGTGAATGCAAAGCACTTAGCTTTGTCCAATAGCACTCCTGTCTCGTCTTCGGGCGGTTCTCCTTACTCCAAGAGTAACTCGACATGTATCGCTCGGATACCTTTTGTCGTCTTGATTTCTAGATCATACGTTTGCAGTGCCTCCATCAAACAAGCTGCACGACCCTCTGGATCCATTTCTTGAACGAGTTGCTTTAGCTCCTCGACCTCGCATTTGACCAATGTTGCATAGGAACTTGACAATAGGTAGTGTTTAAATTTGGTACACGCATTTAAAAGACCAACTCCGACCTTCTCGAGTCGTGGATATCTTTGTTCCTATGCACTCAGAAGTCTACTGGCATGATAGATCAAATGTGCTCAACTCGTGTCGTCGTGCTGTAGTAAGACGGCAGCTACTGCAATATCCGACGCGGATGGATTTAATATGAAGCAATGCAACCAATCTGGATTCCATACTACATCATCGCTTGTTAGACACTCTTTGATAAACGAGAAGGCTCGTTCATGCTCTTCGCCTAGGTTGAACGGGTTTGCTCAGCTGATCGATGCACTGATAGGTCGGCCAATATTGATAAGGTTGAATAAACCTACTATGATAAATAGTGGTGCCCCAGAGGCGCGCTACTTGTTCATGTGTGTGGGCTCTCCATCTCTATGATTCTTGTGACCTTCCCATGATCAACTTGTAAACCTAATAGCGATGATTGTCGTAAACAACTTAAACATGACAGTGACAATTGCCATAAACAACAAAATCATCCAGGTATATGCAAAGAAACTACCCAATGTAAGATTCAAAATATCTTAACTGGACTTTTTGGAAAGTTCTGCTGGCATTGTAGAACCCAAATGGCATCCTTAGCCATTCAAAGGTGCCCTAGGGAGTGGAAAACGTGGTATACAATATACTATCCTTATGTATTTTTATTTGATGGTAACATGAGTAATCGTCACAAAAAGTAAACATTTCATGATCTGCAACCTCATCAAACAACTCATCAATTTGGGGAAGTGGTTGCCCATCCTTTTGGGTGTACTTGTTGAGAGCCTTGTAGTTAACACATACTGTCCATTTCCCTCCTTTTTTTGGGACTATAATAATGACAGGGGATACCCACTTAATATTTCGTACTTGGGTGACGAAGCCTCCTTCATGGAGACGATCCAATTCTGCTCTGAGCACTAACATTTGTTGAGGCTCCATCATTCTTTGTCGTGCCCGTACTGGTTGGCTTCTGCCAACAATTCAATCTTATGCTCCTCCAACAATATCGCCAGTAGTTCCGAATACTTGGTGAGAAAAAGATCTGCATACTCAAGGACCATGCCTTCTAGTTGTGCTTCCTTTGTAGGTGTCTACATCAGCCGAAACTTGAAGGTGCGGCACAAACTCTCTCGCTTGGCAAAGTCTACTTCTTGATTGCCAATGTGCTTCATAGATTTGTTCAATACTTGAGGCAACACATCAATTGTGTATATTTCTACTTCAGAGTCCTTTGACTTTGTACTCAAATCCGAGTAAGGGTCTCAGTCCTAAGATGACTCACTAGTCCCTCCTAAAGTTTCATCCTCGAATATATCGTTGGACAAGTCAGGGTGCGGGTTAGGCAATACGTAGATGTTTATTTGGTTGAGTGCAGTGCCAATCTTCATCCTATCCTTGTTCCAATAATTGATAGCACATACTTTCCAAAGCCAGGGTTATCCAAGAATGAGAGAGTATCCTCTTCTCCCTGCTGCCATCTCTAGAACATGAAAATCCACTTTAACCGTGACTCCATTCAAGGTTATAGGTATTT
Organism: Bryoerythrophyllum caledonicum; assembly: GCA_963971425.1. Taxonomy (NCBI): domain Eukaryota; kingdom Viridiplantae; phylum Streptophyta; class Bryopsida; order Pottiales; family Pottiaceae; genus Bryoerythrophyllum; species Bryoerythrophyllum caledonicum. The sequence continues at coordinate 14,305,386 of OZ020524.1, read as the reverse complement.
TGCTAACAAACGGACGCACCTTTGGTCAACAACCTTTGATTGAAGCATAAAGGTTGGTTTGGTGTGAGGTTGGCTTTGTAGGCAAACCAACTTGACATTACATTGACTGCCGCTACCTCGTCAATGAGACACCCGTGTATTTGACACCCGTTTGTAGTCGCTTCAACTTGCGGCGACTTGAGGTCGCCCTTAGCCATTTCCGTGACGAAAATCTTTGATGTGGGCCTCTTCTTTCAAGTATTTACTCCTTGCCGCAACTCTCCTTAAGAAGAGACATTTTGCGACTACTTGGTTAGCTGTAATGTTGGCCGTCTGTCTCTCTAGATCCTAGATAATTGATTACTCGTGTTGACTTGTGCTCAACAAAAGGTCGTCTATTCCTATCCGGCGTCTAGTCTTCCTCTCGTGTTCACGGCGCTCAGATTTTGACCTCTTGTCGCGATGCCTATCGTGCAAATTGCTCTTGATTGGGGGCCACCTTCGTTTTGCAACCATTACTTTTGCTTCTTCTTTGCAAGTGCGCACGAGGGGTGCCACTTGCAGAAAGTTAACTTCGGCTAGTTTACCAGTAGGTGTTTTCTCATTGTCACGGCAATCATTCTTATAGTGTCTCTTCTTTCCACATCCGTGGCACATGATGAACTGTACTAATTTGTTCAAATTGGTTTTCTTCTCTGATCCTGGACTCTTGGTACGGGTGTTGTTTTGTCCTTGGAGTAAGAACAATTTTAGGTCTCTCATCTCGGAAACTAACTGTGATATGTCCGATGCCTTATCCGCAAGTTCTACTTTGGTTTTTACGAAGGGTAGGCACCGTTTGTATTGACTTTGTATGTACCAGAGGTGTCGCCGCAGTGACCGCCTATGGTTGAGTTATGCTCACCAAATTTAATTTTTTTTCTGTGCTAGGGAGAGGGCATATTTAAAAGTCGCTAGCTCCTTCCTGGAAACAATCTCCTCTACATCAAGCTTTAAACCGCCAATGAAACTTTGGGGCGTGAGGGCGTCAATGTTGTTTAGGTATGTGGCCGCATCTTTGGGTCTCTCCGAATTCGCTCCCTGGCTAGCATTCAATGTGCTTCGTAGGCTTCTTTGGATGCAGACCTGCAGTTAACGAACTCTTTCGCTAAATTGCCTGAGGCACTCGTCAGGGCCTTGTTGTAATAAGCTGAGTGTCCCCAATAGAGTGTGATAACTCTCTTTCTCTTGGAGCTTTAAAACTTGAGCTGTAGTCAATGCCATCCATGTTGTACGAGTCTGAGTGTTTTGGCGATCATACCAATACGAAGCCGTATCATCAAGATGGATTGGAAGTAGCTCCGACGAGCTTCCTTCCGTGCGGTCACCATTGGCCATGCAAGACCTTTTATACTGCATTATGAATCTCTTTGGATCCTTCTTTTTGCGCCCTAAAGACCGAAATGGTCACCATTGTCTCACGTTGTTCGTGGTTTTTGAGTTTCCCTTTGTCTCTATTGAGTCTTTAACAATCCAAGTTCGATCTGCTGGTTCCTCTTCTTCACCGTATTTCCAATGCATTTATTGGTTTCCTACTCATTCTTTGCTGCGGCGTCTGCTTCCCGATTTATGTTTTAGGATACGTGCTGTATCTCAAGGGAATTATATTGTTGGACTTATTCTGAAGCCTTCTCGTGCTAAGGCACTAATCATATTGATCATACCTCCCAGTTTTCCTTTATTCGATAACAAACTAATTTTGAATCGCCACTGACTTGTAGGTTTTTATTGTTCTTGTTTTTTGGGATTTCTAGCCCTGTGATTAAAGCTCAATATTTGGATTGATTACACGATAATCTTTGGCCTAAGTCTAGGTGATAGACTTCACGCTCACCTGATGGATTCTCTAGGATAAATCTTGCTCTTGCTCCTAACGTCTTGGAACACGATTTGTTGAAACTTAGTTTCCAAGGTTTCATGCTCCAGATCACATATTTAACTGCAACGTTCCTTCCACTGTGACACCCTCACTTCAGAATGAACTAGTTGAACGATTATCCAAACTACCTTGCTGCAAACTTGATTAAACGCCAATTCTTGCCGCCAGATCAAGGCAGTCCTTGGTTTGCTTCCCGCTTACATCCTATCAACTGCCTATTGTTAACATCTCTGCTCTACTTTATTTTGTTCTTGATGGACTTCAGAAAACAATTAAGTTCATCATGGTTTTTTGCAGCTGCACAATATTTCAATACCATTTCAGCCTCGAGGTGGTGTGGTACCTTCAGCTTAGAAGCACGTTCTGTAGATTCCTCATGCGATTAAATTAGTAGACGTTCCTCTATTTATCCCCAACAAATAGTCTAAGATCTCTTTGCACTCTTTGTCCTATAACTTTTGGAAAGCTTGTCCTCTCCTGATGCCCACTATATCATTGAAGTTCCTCAGCCAACCTCTAAGCTCAATAAAATTGTGTTTTATGAGGGATACAATGAGGTACTCATCCATCCCTCTGACAACCTTTTCCACTCGCATGATGTGTATTAAACTGGCATGAGGGTCTTGGCAACGGAACCAAAAGATGTAACACTAAAAGATAAGTTAACTCTCAGACCCTTTTGACCTTGGTAAGATAACAAATATCTCATTGTATTATTCGAGAGAGCTCCTAGACATATGATCAATGTGGTTGGTAAAGTTCTCTCCCTGACGACTGACCGATGGTTTCCTAATCTTTTCTTTCTGCTTTAACCCCTAAAGGACCAAGGCAATTTTTCCTCAAAAACACTCCAAAACTGCCATTTTCAGTGCATTCAACACAAAATGATACATAATCATTTTTTTGAAAATTTAACCGTAGGATCTTGTACAAGACTTGTATGAGAGTGTGTGGTGAAATTTTTGGTAAGTTTGACCAGACGGTTGAAAGATATCAGCCTTTGAAGTGCGACATAATCTCTTTTTCAGGTCATACTATACACCTTCAACAAACTTCGACCACCTTCTATGGCAACTTTTTGCACTACAGGCCGTGATTTTATTGTCTTAACTTGAAAAGGCTCATGTTAGGCACATATGCACCAAATTTTAGAAGTAGAAGAGGTGTATAAGCTGTCCTAAAAAATCCTGCAATGCACCTATGTGCCGAGAATCAACAATACACTTTATATTTTGCATATATCATATCCTTCTCAAATCTGTGAAATTCACAAATCCGTACGGTAGATGCAAAGATCTCAAATTCCTTTCCATGAGGACATTTTCCTTTTTTTGAATGGACAAAAACTCGAATTTCTATTGAATTTAGAAGTTATTAAAGTTTGGTGACAGTATTTGTGATATGTCACACTAAACTGCTGCACTATTTGTATATGTAAGTGAAAATAAATTGTAACTTTTGAACCGTAAGTCTGAATTCCACGAAATTTGTATCTATGCAAAGCTAATCAAAAGTTGGCCATTCAATAAAAAATCTCAGAAAGTAATGCCTAGAATTGAGAACGTGGTACCTTACCCAAACTCAAAACGTCCCCCGAGGGGACATCGGTCCTTTAGGGGTTAAACTTGGTTGCTGGCCGGTAGCAACCAGTTTCAGTGCTTGGACTTGTACTAACCAAGACATCATGAACTTGATCTGATACAACTAACTCTAGGTATCTCCTAACAACTTCATTTGAACTGTAGTGACTCAACTTGTCTTCGTAGTACATGCGACATCTTACGTGTGTGAAACTAAACCACTTGACAAAAAAAATACTACCTATCAATACGTCAATAATTTTACTCAATAAGAAAGAAGATAGTTTATCCGAAAACATAAAATAGTTTATTTACATAGAAGTTTCTATTATAATATCTATGAAAGTTTGGATTGTGGTGTTTGGCTTTAGCTTGAGCACTACAAGAGTAAATGTTGGTTTAGACTATGGTGGAAAATCCCACCAGTAAAAGGTTATAGAGAAATGGAACAAAATGATTGGCAAAAAATGTGACTCTTGTCTAGCAAGGAATTGCACAATATCCATGACTCCAATTAAAAAATCCTCTATAGAGAAAGAAAAATGACATTGATGGATGGGGTGGTAAAAACTTAGTATAGGTCAAGTTTTGCACTTAGTCTAGTTAGACATCAACAAAGATTATAAACTAGCAAAGGTTACACACTAGCATATGTTACAAGTCAACAAAGGTTGTAAGTTAGCAGTTGTTCAAGTTAGAAGGGGTTTAAATTAGCAGAGGTTATAAATTAGCTGCAATTATAACTTAGTTGATTTGAACTTATCTAAGGGATGAGTGTATCAAGTTCTATTCTACAAAATATCAATGCAGCTGCTGATTGTAGAAGTTTGTAGGCAATTTTTAACATTATTCTGTTGCTAGGAATGAGTACATATTTGTCAACTCCACTCAGTGCCCTCCCAATGCATAAAATTCACGTGAGAAAATGGCGAGCATCTCTACAATCAACTGATAAATCTGCCTGGAAAAGAATAGAGATTTATTTGCTTGTGAGTGTAAGATTTCACTTCAGCCAATTGATGAACTGCATTATTTTAAGATAAACTTGAAATTTTCAAGGACTATACCATAGACAGTTTCAACAATTTCATGCACTTCTCAATATGCCACCACATGACATCTACAACTAAACGGTGGTGTAATTCACCTTGTTCTACATTCAACCAACATAAATATCAATCAATAGAAGTTGTTCTTACTTCCAATCCAAAAAAATTGGGGTGATTATGACACATCTTCCTTCATCCACTTGACTCCTTCAAGGTATCTAAATAAAAGTTGTTTTTGAGTGACGGCACCCTTCTTCTTTGAGCCTTGATGGATCATCCGATTGAAGGAGCGTGATGAGGTCCAACTAGTGACACTACGTCCAATGATGCGCATGCAGCCCTTGATAATGAGCCATAACATGTCTCGCCACTTCATTGTTGCGCACTTACGTGCACACATCAATACTGTAGTTGAGATCAAGAACTGATGAGGGATGATCTCAAAGCATACCTCAATGATGTTGGCGCGGTCAATCCACTTCATTGTTACGTACTTACATGCACTCATCAATACTGTAATTGAGATCAAGAACTGATCAGAGGAATAATCTGAAAGCATACCACAACAACGTCAGCACGGTCAATCCACCAGGAGAAGATGTTGGCTAACAACGCCGCAATGAGACCCACGGCATTGGTGACGACGTCGAAGTGGTGGTGCTTTAGTCGTACACTCTCACAATCTCATCGCTCAAGGTGCAGCATAACACCATGAGCTTGAACTTGACCACCGTTGTACCCACCCTAATTCCTACCACATAAAGCCCCGGATAACCAACCAAATTTGGTAACTCACAAACTATAAAATTGGGGTACATCCAACCCACTTCCATTCCATTACCACCCATTCAATTCCAAATGGAGGTTTGTTATTATCCAGGATCCCTTACTTTTTGACTGCGTGTCTAGGGGTACCTATTGGCAGCCACGAGCTAAACATGCCAACACAATTTGAAAATTCACAACTAATAAACATTCTATAGGAAAAATATGTGACCACTTGGGTTGAAAATGTAATTCTATTGGCTATGACTGATAAATAAATGTATAATTATTTATTCTCTCCGCACATTCCTTAACTTGTCGGTTATATGGGGTTTACCTTGTAATGAGAGTGATCCAAAGCTCAAGAGACACTACAAGAAAACAGGGTGGTTAGCAAAGTTTTGAAATAATTCTTAATAACGTCTGGGGAGGTGTTTTTTTAAAAAAAACAACGTTCTAGCTGTTGCTTCTTAACAAAGCAACATCTAAAACATTTTTAAAAAAAAAACACCTCCCCATACGTTATTAAGAATTTTTTCAAAACGTTGCTAACCACCCTGTTTTCTTGTAGTGAGAGGACTCACTTGAGTGGTGGTAGGCTTGTTCTGCAATAGAGTCCATTTCCATAAAACCTTCCAACATTTCTTCCTGCTGTAATACTCATCCATGCCCTGCTCACCACCTGCACATAGATAAAGAGAGGCTTATCTTATTAAACCTGAGATGAATGACTAGAAGCTAGCTCTAAAAACATGAGGCTGTTCGGAAACTCAAAGAAAGTGTCTCGTCTATGCAACACTGTCCACGAAACTGAGGCATCTTCTTCGACCTGATACAATATTTTCACGTAAAAGGGGTGGCAGTGTGCACCGAATTATTTCATGGAATCGACCGCAGCGGAGTTTGGCGACTGATAGTCAAAATCGTAGTAGGGGATGCTGATAGTCACAAGGTCTGATAGTCACAAAGACAGACCTTGTGACTATCTTCCTCAAAGTCGTAGTAGGGGATGCTGTTATAAGTCATGGTTCCTGTTTGATTCCTTGATAAGCTGTCACTTCTTTCCAATCAAACTGTCACAGTACTGGAATCAAATGAAGGTGCTAGAACTGAGACAACCAACCAGTGACACCGACCATGACGAATCCAGACACAACGAATACAAAGTGCAGTGATGAAATGAAGCGATCTTCTGGTCTCAAAATTGATGCAACAATCTCTGTAAACTTTGACATCTTAAAGAATTAAAGCTGCAGCAATCTTCTGGTCTCTAAGTTGATGAGTCTGGTACCGCGATGAGCTCGCCGAGAATTCCAGAGTTCGTTTGAGCGAACTTGGAAGAGATCTATTCAACGATTCCTAAACTCAAGAAAAATCCGGCTGCTACTGATACACTTTTATAATTTGAAAAGAAACTTCTGATATTTAGCGAGAATTGCGACTTGTACCACAAGTAATTAGCCAGCTTTTGAGATGATATCCACGTGTATCACATAGGTATGTCACGGATATTGGAGGGTATGGTCTAGGTATCTCCACATATCATTTGCTTGAATAGCTTACTTAATTAGAGGTTGTAGCATTTCTACTAATCTTAAAAAATTGATTATGGGATTGCTAGATCTATTGTGATCCGTAACCGACATTGTCTTCGAAGGACGTAGATGTGAGGGTTGGAGTTGTATGGATTATGTAGATGTCAGTGGGTTTTGGCGTGGTGACTCTTAAGGGTATTCATCGGATCGCGTGTATTTGGCGCATCCGGACGGAATGATATTAGTAGAATTTTGTGTTTGGAGAGTCAATCCCGAGAGGATTTGTAGTGAATTTGTAGTGGATTTGTAGTGAACTTTGTGTTTGGAGAGTCAAAAGCATAACATCCCAAAAGTAGGATATTCTAGTTTGAATCTCTTTTCCCTTAGAAATTTCTAATCTAAAAGTTGTTTTGGAGGTGAAGCTCCATAGATAGTGTTTACTATGTTAGAGTGCTTTTTAAAGCGCTCCATGATAAACAATACACAAGTAGGGTATTGGAGGCTTCATATCTCCAAATGTTAGCGAGATCTTAATGTACTAATATTAATTAGTAGGTAATCAATGCAATCTATTCAAAGGGACCTCCTAAGTTTCTTACATCGAAGTAAGGTTGTTTAACCATGAATATATGCCCCTACACCTGGTCTTGTGATTGAATACCTCGAAAATGGAATTCCAAAGAGAATCAGGCACGTTTCCTGAGCCATAGGTTTCACACAAGAAGTTGTTGCAGAGGGCAAGAATCACAGCTCTTACATGTTCATAATTCAACAACTCTGTTGCAACTTGGTGAACTGAAACCGCTGCAGCTGCATGCACATAACTGGGATCCGAAAGCACAAATTCAGCCTTCAAACGCGGTAAATGCTTATGTCCAAGCTCTCCATTTAAGTCAGATGTTTCATCACTTCATTTTCTCCAAAAGTCATGTTGGCACGAAAGCAACATGTGAAGTCTCAACATCAGCATCTCCACACGACCTGTGTGCACCCGTATCATCAAGCTTAATTACTGCATTGAATCTCCACTACAGAGGGAAATACTCCCTAGACTGTGAAGGCCTGAAATTGTTTCTTCTCAAAATCGGGCATGCCGTAATTAATATCAATGGCGACTCTGGAGCTGAGATCCGTCCACGCTTTCGGTACGTTGCAAATTGGGAGTGCTCTGCACGTCAAGGCTCAGCTTTCAGGTCGCTGTCAAGAGTGTCCAGTGTCAATGCTCTCATGTGCTCAGGTTTCCCAGGAGAGACCAAAACTCAGTCCCATGTGACTGTAACTTGCACAAGATTGATCAGTGGATCACATCCTTTGAAACTGCGTACGTGATATCTGCTGCAACAACAATTTCATGGCTTGTTGGTTCCTGTATCATGCAAGTAGTTACCTCAGCAATGAGTCTAGAGGGGAAAGAGTACCATTGGTAACACGTTGCACAGTAAACTAACTAACAAACACCCCCTGATCTGACGCTGAGTTCTGTATATAAACACCCTCCTTCGTCTCATCTCATGCACCATCTCATCTCTGTCGTCTCTCGCTCCATTGCGCCAGGTTGTCGCCTGCTTCCAACCCCATCTTATGCATATTGGATTGCTATCTCTGCTGGAAGTACTTGTGTTGATTATACTGTATATGCTATGAACTTCTGATTTCGCTTAGCGTTCTGAACTGGATGCCAAGTGGATCACTTTCTTTCAGTTCACGAGATTGTCTTTCTCTAGCTCCTTTGTCGCTGAATAAATACGAGCCTTCTCTGCCCATGTTCAGCAGCTGAGTAGATATTATTCCGGTTCCTGTCTGCGCACTCACTCAGTGCGCACCACTCTTGCCTGCATTGATACTTTGGAGTTCGAATATGTAGGAAAGTTTCTTGACTGACATGTGGGCATGCCATATTCTCCAGGAACGTTGCCTTGCTTGCACACAGAAGCGGACCGGTTTCGCAACCATGGCCACCATGAAACCGTTCATGATGGCCGCAGCAGCCGTGGCGCTCGTGGCCATGGTGCTCATGTGCTCTGCCCCGCCCGCGCTCGCAGAGGGCCGAGAGCTTCTCCGCGCTGATGCTGAGAAGCCGACCGAGACACCAGGTGAAGCTCTCGAGACGGAGCCTGCAGACAAGAAGAGCGAGTTCTCTGAAGGCGACGAGAAGAAGTGGGGCAGGTCCCCAGCGTGGCACAAGGCCCCCCACCACCACGGCCACCACGGCCACCACGACGACAAGAAGCGCTCGCACCAAGGATCCGAGCAGCCTGCTCACCATGGCAAGCCGCCTCACTACGACCATGACGAGAAGAAGCCTGAGCCATATTCCCCGCCTCACTACGACCATGACAAGAAGAAGCCTTACCCTTCGCCTCCTTACTGAGCGCTTCGAGTGCATGAGCTGGGCCTGTTGTGGAGTATGTGTAGCTGGCTGGTGATTGATGTGAACACCATCTTGTGGATACTAAGTTCAGGATTCTACTGAGCTAGTGCTTATGTGTCACTGTGTTTATGTGTATGGGGGCTTTTTGGAGTTGAAGTTGAAGAAGGCGAGGTCGAGAGTGCTCGGGCTGCTCTTTTTAGAGAGGCTTGGTGGCAGTTTTGTTGCCATGTCTGAGAGCTCTGATCATGTTGGACCATGGTTTGCGAATATTAAGTAAAATAAAACAGCACCTTCGCCTTTGATTCATACACAGCAATTTCTTGACTTGGCTTCAAATATGTTACTCATCATTAATGTATGAAATAGTGGATTTACTGCTGTGAAAGTGCTTGTTAACACAACAGCAACATGCACTTAAAATAAGAGTTGACGATATTGATATTCCTCAAACGCAATCGCACAAAAATTCGCTGTCTTGAATGTTGAACAATTTGCAAAATTCTTGGTCGAAGGTCATGAAGTAGTATCAAACTATCCTTTTTCTTTTCTTAAGACATTGTATCGGTGTTTAAAATATATAGCAGAATTGTAAAGAAAAGTTCTGAAGTACACAATAAAGAGTACAACTTGAAATTATATGTCTCACTCTAGTTTCAAATGTATAGTTATTGACCTTAAATATCAATATCTTCAAAAAATTGTCATACTTTCCTTTTTTGTAATGAACTTGTGGGCCCCATCAAATTAAATATATAGAATATGAAATAATCATTGCAGTTAATACCTATTCTTTTCAAAATTTTGTGGTTGATTTCTTTGTCATAGTGTATTGGTATCTGTATAATATGTGAAGGACCATGACTTTTTTTTTCAATACCACTTCAAAAGTGCCTCTCTAAGATGAGATATTTCAAAATTAAATTAAGATTATTATGAATAATCTTTCATACTAGAGGATTAGGAAGTTTACTATTTTCAACTATAGGATAATGAAGTTTACTATTTTCAACTGTAGAATCATGAAGTTTACTACAAAAAGACATTCTATTTTTTTGTAAACTTTTATTGCACATATTTTTTGATACATGCGAAGTTTGAAAAGAGCCATATATGTTCTTTTTACCCTGCCTGGGCAAAGTCAACATACTTTGTCATTGCACGCAAAACAATATCACAAGTAATGGAGAAGTTTAGGATAAGGAAAACATTCTTGCAATGTTTAGGGATATAAAAAATAACCATCTATATAGATGAAAGTAGTGGATAGATAAATTAAATTAAATTGGGTAAATCATAGTTGGATTCAAAATCCAAATAGTAAATGAAATCATCATGCTTTACTCTATTAGAGAAAAAAATTGGTAGGGAAAAACAATTTTTTTTTCTATATCAATTCTATTATCAAAAGCATCAAGGGTTGCCTATAAAGAAAGGATTCGGGAGGAAACGAAAGTCCATGTCACAAGTACTGATGCAACTACTTTCCCTTATGACCTCCAAAGTAATCCACTAGCCTCATTAGGGTTTTCTTGAAAGTGAAAGGGGGTCATTCGGCATGGAATCCACTCCTTTTTTAATTTTTAGTATCCAAGATCACATAAGAGGGTAACTTGACTTGGAAAAGGTGTGGTGAACCATAATTTGTTCAACTCTTTGAGAACTTAGGGTACTATGGTAAGCCTTAGCTTGCATTGGATAGGGTTCAAAAAATGAGATGTTTCCATTTTTGCACCAATAAAATTCCTAATATGAAAGTTAAAAAAAAACCTTTTTGAAAATTTTACACGAAATTTTTTTTCCTATAAATTCATAATAAAATCTCATCAATTTCATTTTAAAAATACCCACTTTAGTTCAAGAGGTGGAATTTTTCATATTTTGATCTTGAACCATAACTTTTCCACATAGATTAGTAAAACTATATGTTTTTCACTTGTCTTGTAATTTGATTCCGCGTGTTAGAAAATTAGAGTTCTTGCAATGATTTTCTTAAAACTTTATTTCCCTTTCTGTAATGAACATCATTTTTAGTCTTGTTTGTGCACAACTAAAGGTCTAAATTTTGTATCTCTCCATTAAACACAATGTTAGTTATGTGTACACAAATTTGTAGGGCTCTAAAAGGTTTAAAGCTTTGTGCTCAAAAGTTTATAAAAGCGGAAAATCCAAAGATGTAAAAGAACAACGTATCTTCATGTAAAAGAAATTCTTATAGGAAAGAGATCTAAAGGTCAAAACAAAAAAATTGTACAAGTCTTTCAATTTCAAAAACATTTTGGAAAAAAATAGACCAAAGTCTCTTATTCTTCTGTGGAAAAAGAAATAATTTTTATGCATCTTCTTGAACAAAACCAAAGAACTGTGACTTTGCTCGGACAAACATTTCTAAACTGTTATGGATATTTTATTTGTAGGATAAAAAAGAAAGATTGGGTTACTATTTCAAACTCCTTCATTTTAAAATCGTGATATGGCAATATATTCTTTCTTTCAACGTCCTTTGAAAAAATAATACTAATGCAAAGCTCCAGCCCTAAAATCCTAGTCCCTAAAATTCCTTAATTATTTCACACCAGAAAACACCTTAAAATAACCGGTTTTTGTGTAAAGAGTGGAAATGGAGATAAAAAGTTTTATTTTCATTTTTATCCCTAAAGGCCCAAGGCATTTTCACACCAAAAACACTTCAAAATTGCTCGTTTTAGTGCTCTAGGTATGGTGAAAAAACAAACTTACATTTCTAAATCTAACCGTAGGTTCTCAATAAAGACTTATGAAGTTATGTCCTCACAAAATTTTATAAACTTTGACCACACGGATTGAGAGGTTAAACTATTTGAAGTAGAGAAAACGGTTCATTTCTACCATGCATTGAGAGGATCAACAGGTCTTGACTTTACTTAATGTCAAGTTTTGCACTACACAAGGTCTAAATTCGTTACCATCATGTTAATCATGATGTTTTTTCTCTAATACACCAATTTTTAAGGTAGAGAAGGGGCGTAGCATATTCAAAAAAATTGTGCAAGGAGTGGTGGTTCAAAATTGCCAATTAATGTTTTATTTTTTTGTGGTAAATATGTTTGAGAATGATAATGCAAATGGTCAATAAGAAAGTTTACACCACATTTTGTAGTAGAAAAAAGAGAGTGTAAACAATATAAAGATCTCTAAGTTTTATGTGGAAAAGAAGAAGTATTTTTGGTACCTTGCCCGTCAAAGTGTGACAATGTATGAAAATGTTTGACTTGGGTTAATGTGCTATTTTCACTATTGACAAGAAATATTTTTTGAAAACATGAAAGGAAATAATATTGGTTGCTATTATTGAAAATCTCACATTCAATAGAGTGTTCTAATAAAAGTTTTTTGAGCTGTCCGACATGCCTGCTCTCGTCATTTGAAATTCAAAACCCTATAAATCTTTAATTATATGTCAAATTTAAGGAAAAACTAAACTCATACATTTAAGCTTTTAGTAATGTCCATCTACAATAGAAATTTCAATGAAGAAATTTGTCATAAATTCACACCATAGGAACATGTCCAAACCTTCAAGAGTCCCCCAAGGGGACTTTGGGCCTTTAGAGGTTAACAAGATCTTAATCTAAGCTAATTATATGACATACTCACAAACTTTCAGAAAATTTTACCCCACAAATTGGAAGATAATAATAGTGTTTGAAGTGAAGAAAAGGGTTTTTATTTTCTATTCTACATTGAGAGGATCACCAGACATTGACTTTGAGTTGGTGCATTACACAAGGTTTGAAATCTACACATGGATAGTATTTGATCCATCAAATAGAGTGTGGATGTAGATGAATGGACATCTAGTGTGGAGTGATAGATCAACCATGGATAGTATGTCCATTCATCTAGGTCAACCATGGATAGTATTTGATCCATCAACTATTCATCTATCCTACTTTCATCCATCCAATTTTTTCATTCAACTTACATTCATCCATCTAGTTTTCATCCATTATAGTTAGGATAAAGGTTAAGATTCAACGTGTAAGTAAGACTATACCCTTGTCTACAAAAAGTAATTAAGGGTGTATAGTCTTGCTTATATAAAATTATGTGCTTTCCGAGAGCCGATTTAGGGTTAGTGCTTAGGTAGGATTAGACTAGAGTATACTTATGTGGTGTTTTAAGGCATGGTGTAAAGTTGAAAGAGTGTAGGTGGTTTTCGGTTAGAAACCACCTAGGGGGTTGTGGAGTTACCGGAAGGCGTACAATTTAGCCCTAATTAGTGATTAGGTTTAGGATTTAGTGCCATGTGACGGCTAGGTCAACGGTGGTGTCTTTTGACACGTCATTTTGGGACTTGGAGCCCAAATAACCTCCACGTGTGGTTGGGGGAGACTCAACTTTCTCAGGTTGAGTCTCCCATGTAATGAGGTGAGGGTGTTATATACCACAACCTTATCGTGATCATGCTTAAACTCTTCAAGAGTAGCATGGACTTGACTGTTGTGTAAGTTACAAGTGTTTTGTACTTGTTTATTAGAAAAGGAATCCCTATAGACCAATTACAAAATGCTGTGGCCTGGGTATTTATTTATTTTTCCCTAGTCTAGGTTGCTGAGTAGTTGATAGTTTCTTTGTGAACTATTGTTTTTGTTGTTTACGGAGACAACGTTGATAGTTTAGTCACCATTGCTCAAAGTTTGTCTCTAATTATGCGCTCTCACCTGTTGGCACAATGTTATCTTTACACAATGTGGTTGTGCACGACAGGCAAAGTACCAAAAAAACTTCTTCTTTTCCACATAAAACTTAGAGATCTTCATATTTTTTAATTCGTTTTTGTTCCACAACAATATGTAGTGTAAATCTACTTATTGACCATTCGGATTATCAATCTAAAACATATAAATTTCACTAAAAATTAAAACAAAAGTTGGCAATTTTTGAACCTCCACTCCATATACAGTTATTTTGAATATGCTACACCCCTCATCCACCTCCAAAACTTGGTGTATAAGGAACTAACATCATGCTCAACACGATGGTAATGGAATTAGACCTTGTGTAATGCAAAAATTTGGCACCAAGTGAAGTCAAAGTCTGCTGATGCAACGAACGCAGGGAAGAAAATGAACCATATGTTTGACTTTAAACACTATAATTTTTCAATCCTTGCCGTCAAAGTTTGTGAAATTTTGCAAATATGTTACTTAATAAGTCGTATTTGAGACCCTATGGTCAAAACTAGAAACCAAAGTTTTTGTCCTTCTTCATCCATTGCACTAGAATTCAACAATTTTGAAGTGTTTTTGGTGTGAAACTATCACGGTACCTTAGGGGTTAATCTACCATTTCATTCATGATCAAGGCAAGCTTGCAACAATGAAACCGTTTGCCATTAAAAACACACCCCATACTACCATAGGTGAACCTCTAGTTCGGCACCTCCATGCCAAATAATTAATTAAAGTGTGAAAAGGCCATTCGGCATCCAAAATAAAAATAAATTAATTTTCGGCAAAAAATCACTAATTACTGTATTTAGCACATTTGACGACGGTGGGGCTTCAACCCAAGTCCTTGGGGTTCTAAATCAAAGCCTCCATGCATGCACAACCTTGAAGGAAGGCTTTTTCCAAGCCCCACTCCCCTTCGATGTCTTCCAGCGTGACAAAATCTATAAATATAGAATTTCTCTAGTTTCCACAATTTCATTAAATATTCTCCCATTTAATTCGGCAAGCATTTTTCTAATTAATAAGTGCCACCGTAGAGGTTCCCCTACGGTACTCCAAGACAAATAAATATAACCAAAGTATAACGTTAATAGGCAGAGAAATATTTTAATGCAAGACAAGCTGTCAAGCGAACGAGACAAGAAATCGTCGAACGAAAAAACAGAAATCGTCGAACGAGAAACAGAACTCGTCGTCGAACGAAGAAACAGAAATCGTCGAACGAAAAAACAGAAATCGTCGAACGAGAAACAGAACTCGTCGTCGAACGAAGAAACAGAAATCGTCGAACGAGAAGCGGAAGTCGTCGTGGAACGAGAAGCCGAGGTGGTGAATGGGCTTTTCCGTGGCAGGCATGAGATTCACTTTGCCGTGGATAATGGCATGCGTGTCGTTGTGCACTTGTACGAGTGTCGACCTGGGATTCCTCATCCGACACCTCCACCGACGTCGTCTCACTCCAAACACTCGGACACTCATCGCAGCACCGCACCTTCATTGCTTACTACAGCCCAAGCCGCACACACCATCGTGATGGCTGCCATGCTTCTGTGCACACTCAGAGCTCGTTCATCAACTGCAACCTATGTTGACGTGCAGGTACCAACTCAGGGCACTCATCGATTGGTTCCTTGTATGCACTGGGTTCCATCTCTTCGTTCTGGTTTTCGTGTCAGGTTTTCAAATCATGAGGCTCGGACTGCGTAAGCTGGTGAATCTGTTGTTTTGTCGCCAGTTCTCTTCCCAGTTCGGTTTGGTTTGAGATCAGTTTGAGTTTTGGTTTCACGACGCAAATTGCCAGTTTTGTTATGGTTTTTTTGAGTGCAGTGCTACATCAGGGTTTTTGTTGAGTTTAGTCCAATCCTTTCTGTGCGTTTTTTTGGTTCGGTTTGAGATTTGCAGTTCTTGGGTTAAAAAAAAAAGAAAGAAAAGAAGCTAGTTTGAAGATTTGTTGTCCAGGGTCCAATGTCTGCTTTTGCAGCTTCGTTCCCCGTTTTAGGGTTTCCAGGTAGGTTTTGTATGGTTTGTTGTTGGTTTTCTGTGAAATTCACGTGACTTGGGGATTATATTCGGGATGCATTTTCAATAAGTTATTGAGTTCTGTACATTTTAGGGTTGAGGTTCTCCTGTTCCTGGACATTGTTTTGATGTGCATGCCTCTTTTTTTTCTGCAGACGAGGTAGCTGGCCACCATGGGGCTCGAAGACGGCACGTCCAGGTACAAGGACGCGGAGAGCGAGGAGCCGTTGCTGGACAAATCAGAGCTCATAGGAAGGAGTTACCAAACGCAACCAGACGCCCTTCTCTCATCATCCCACGATGACTCCCCCACCGTCGTCTTCGGCTACAACGTGGGCGCCAGGCCTGTCCAGGACCTCATCTTCACCATCATCTTCCTCCTCCTCATGCTGGTCGTCACATCCTTCGGCATCTATGGAGTCCTCAACGCAAATCCTACTTTCCATAGCACACCTCAGATGCTGAGGAGAGTGATGAACACCAGGACTGCTACACTTGGGGTGACCCTTGCGCTGAGTGGGCCACTGGCATACGGCTTCCTGTACCTGCTACGCGTCTACACAAGCGCCCTGGTTTACATCGCTCTCCCCTTCACTGTGCTGCTTCCGGTCGCTGTGAACCTCACCTGGTTCATCGCCTGCCAACGCCACATCGAGTGCCGGACGGAGTTCGACGCCAGGGGACTGTACCTTGCCTTTGGGAGCATCTTTCTGTTCATCTTTCTCACTGGTTACATACTCTACCGCAACCGTGGCCGCATCGAGCTCACCACGAAGGTAGTGAAGGCGGCATCCGAGGCGCTGCACCAGAACCTGCCGCTTCTGCTCGTGCTTCCCGGCTTGTCACTCGCACTGGTTGCGGTTTGTTGGCTCCCCGTGGGGACGTTCATGTGGTATGCGTATGCCAATGGGAAGGAGGAGGCGTGCGCTTGGGAGGTTGCTCCTTGGGTGCCGTATTACCTTTACCTCTCCGGATTCGCCCTCGTGTGGGCCTCCATGATTGTCGCCCAGCTCCAGATCCTCACCATCAGCGCCACCATCTCCCAGTGGTACTTCGCTCAAGCCGGCTCTTATTCCTCTTTGCATGCCACCAAACGAGCCTTGAGGTACGTCAAATGTTTCACTGATATCGGAACCAGTGCTGCTGTTGTTTCCTGCTGTTGTTTCCTGCTGTTGATTGCGTTCAAGAGTAACTGCTGCTGTTGATTGCGTTTCTAGAGATTCTATGTAATTGGTAGTTTCGATGAGATACCTCCTCTTTTGGTTTATTATACTACTCTTTCTTTACTCTAGATGGTTGTCAGATCAATACAAAAGCTTGGTCGTCTCTAAACTCAAAGTAGTTGTAGCCGTCTTTGAGAAACGAAGAAAGAGTATTTACCATGAACAGCACCCTCCTTTCTCTCTTTTGAGCCCATTTTGAAGATAATTTGCAGTAGAAAAGAGGGGGTATCTCATTTAAACTTCGAGTGATAGCACTAAGAGTTCACTTTTCGGTGGCTGTCAGTCAAGTCTACATTCGCCTCTTGTTTTTACATGAATTTGCAGCTGCCGGTTTCCAAGCTGACTTTCTCTGATAGTCTTTCTCCTCGTTCCAGAGCCTGACATGATCTCTGGTTTCGTAGAGTGGCATTCGGGCCATCGTTTGGAACGGCCTGCCTAGCCGGTCTGGTGGTAGCAATCCTGCGCGTGATTCGAGGGGCAGTCAACAAGGGAGACGACGATCGAGCTCGGCGCCAAGGAGTTGGCGCTCTGTCGATCTTTCTGCGGGCTTGTCTGCACTGGTTGGTCGAAGCGGTGGAGTTCTTCACGCGGTTCACCTCGAATTTCGCGGCCATCACGGGAGAGAGCTTCTACACGTCCGCTGTCATGACGTACAACCTCCTCAAGCGCAACCTGCTGTCCACAGTGCTTGTGGAGGTCATTTCGGACCGGCTTCTGATCTCGGTGGCGTTCGTCCTCTCTGTGGCGTATGCGTTGCTGGTGAGTATGTTCTTTCTTGTAGGTTGGAGATGCCATTAAGAGGTGATATTCACCGTACTATATTTCTTTCATGAATGTGACTAATATTGTTTGAATATGATACCACCCCTCTTGTTTCATCCTGGATATCAAAATTCACCTCTAAGTAGTTCTCATTAATCAGCTCAAAGGAGAGAAACGTAGTTGATATTCGTCGTTGATCTCATGCAGACGGCTCCAACTACTTTGGCTTGAGTTTAGAGACCACCAAGCTCTCCCAAAGACCACCAAGCTCTAATAACCCTTAAGAGTGAGGGAAGAGTAGTCTAAAGAGGGTGACTGAGAGTGCTACAGATAGTTTAATAAGAGGCATCCAAGTTATTGATACATGAACTCCTTCAAGTGCTCCAGTTGGTGAAGCTACTTTTGGACGCATATTTTAGGAGAGCCTGTTGATCCAATAGATGCTAGTACAACTTCTCCTATTCGTAGACCCGCTCCTGCTTTTACACATTCAGATACTAAATGAGACTTCATTTGTTGTCTCATCAGCGTGTTTGGTGTGGTTTCCACTGGCAGGTGTACATAATGCTATCGCTCTTCACAGGCGTGGCACGGGACGAGAAGCTGGTGGAGATGGTGGGGGCTTGGCTGGTGGTGTTTTCGGTGCTGGTGCTGTTGGTGCGAGTGGTGAGCAACGTGGTGGACACGGTGTACATCTGCTACGCGATGGACCGAGAGCAGGGCGTGGCGTCCAAGCCCGAGGTTCACGACGTCCTGGTTCTGCTGCCGGCCTCGCGAGACGACCATCCCTCTCTCGCAGTAAGACGTGATTCGCATTGACCAGGCAAGCGGCACACAACATTTGCCTTCACAGTGTATCATTCGCTAGGGAAGTGGAAAGTTTGTAGACCATGTGAGACTTGTAACCATAGCACGAGAATTTGTACAATCGGCTTTCGTCTTTGTCTCATGACAATCACTGGCATTTAGTGTGTGATTTGTGTATGGTCCTTGGTCCTTGGTCACTGGTTATGGGTACGGGTTACTGGTTACTGGTTACTGGTTAATGGGATGGAAATGGGTCAGATATACCCCAATTTAATAGGTGTCAGTTATGGGTTTTGGTTGATTACCTACGGATTATGTTACATTGCAATCAACATATGTTGAAAACAGAGTTGACTGTATGTTCATGCGGAGAAGTATGTTAATGTGAGCATGTCATTGGTGGCCCTACTTGCAAGTTCTCAACGTGGCCAATGCGCTTTTGGGTCATCCAAGTGTCGGTCAAGCATGGCAAGCTTTCTCTCATTTACTCATGGTCAGCCTCTAACATTGTACATTATGAGTTCAATATCGTCTTTTGAAAATGGTCCATTCTTTAAGCCACTCCTCTCAATAAAAGAACGAAGTGCACATGAAAACCTACTCGAACAGATTCACACCACTCCATTCCAGAAGTGTTGAATTGTACCTTCAAAAATGTACCTGACAGCGCCAAAATTTCTGAGTCGGCGAAGAATTCGTCCCTCCATTTGCAGAATCCATCTCATTCTCCTTTGAATTTTAGTCCATTTGAAGGCCCGGGTCCTACAGTCGAAGGAGATTCTTGTAGACTTTTGGTACATGCCGGCATGTGAGTGAAACTCGAGTCCCTGTTCTTCTGAGGAATTTCTTATCGACAACAATACCTTTTCCTGAGCCCACTTCCAACTCTTTCACAACCATATCCTCTGCTCGCTTTCCATCTTTATGCAACAGATAAGCGTCCAAGTTCATTACCTGCACGCAAACCACTGGCTTAGAATGACTGCCAAATCACTATCACTGCTTTAACAAATAGATACATAGGCTGAACAGAAAGAATTGAGCATTTAGTCATACTTTGTCATCGAGAAGATCTTCATAAGCCTCGTCAATCCCGTGCAGATACTCTGCACACAAAACAAACGGCGTGTGTGTGCTACACACTTTAATCTTAGGTTAAAAGACCTATTCTAATACCCTCATTATCTGCAAAACAAGTTGGAACCTAATCTTCAACACTTCAAATGAGATATACTCGCCAGCAGAATAACATTCAAGACGTAATTCCTGAGTTTTACCTGTGTAGGCTGAGTCTTTGAAGACCAGTAAACTTCCTGGCATCAACACTAATGAGCACGTAGGCTCAACCTTGTGCTCTTTCTCGCCTTCTTTTGTAGGGGTTCTCTCTGCAGACACCTCAACAAATGTCAGACGAAAAAGAAGCTGCCCCACTTTCTGAACTTTCCCGGATGGTAGAGTTTTTGTAAAGTCACCCGAATAAGATACCCTCTATATTCATAAAAACCACCTCTAATTGTTCTCAGTCAATTTGAAATCAGCTCAAAGGAAAAAGGCAACTAATTTTCATGTTAGAAACTCAAAGACGGCTACAACTACTTTGACTTGACGTTAGCGACCATCAAGCGCGTAGTTTACTGTTTGTTCACTCGTGATAGCGTATTGACCTAATAACTATTTACAGTAAAGAGTACTAACCCGCTTTGTTGGTTTCTGTCAAGCGCGTATGAGGCGAGAAGTGCATGAGAGTGGGAGCCCCCAGTGAGAGAATTGCCACAACTGGATGATACACCGGACCATCCTGATGCGACTGCATCCACAGAATTGGATTCATTAGTATGTCCAAACATCAATGATGTTATTTGTAAAGTGAGGCAAAGATCCCATGAGTTTTGACCTCTTTTTTCATTTAAATCAGCTCCAAGTATCTACAATCAGCTCAAAGAGAAAAAAGATGCCTAAGATTATGACACAACATAAACTCTCCTCCTTTATTCAAAGAGGCGGTTCTAACATTAGTTTGGAGACCACCAAGCTCTTCCATATCAAACAGCTATCATGAGTGAACAAACAGTAGTATAATAAACAAGAAAAAACAGTAACTTATTGAGAACTTGGGTGCCTTTACAAATATCACAACAGAAGGGCAGCATATACAGACCGTGATTCCTTGGCCAGGCAAATACTCATTCACGAGAACGTGATTGATGGGCGCTGGAAACAGATTCGTCTCTTTGGCGATCTTCTCGGTTACCGAGCTCAGCCATGCCGGAACTGCATCCAAAACATGCACCTCATTACAGCTTCCACATGTGCAAAGTAATGTAAAAATTACCCAACCTGAAGACACACAGCCAAGTAGAGCAAGAAAAAAATGTACATACTGGGCTGCGATATCAGGCCTTTCTCGTGCACGACGCCTCCTGCTCAAGGACCCCTTTTCACACCGTCAGATGCCACAAATTCAACTCACAATGAACATGTTCAAACCTAAGGGACAGATCCTGAAGACGTCAAATGCAAATCTCATTCAGAACATAAGGTAGAGGATACTATTCCCATCAGCGACCTGTGGCCATCGTTTGTAAATGCACTTGTTTTCAACTCCTTAGTGCCTAACCCAATTACTTTGTATTTGGAACATTACCAAAATGGTGGTAGGTGATTCATGTGTGCAAGAATGGGTTAGTCTGCTAACAAACAGGAGTCTACAAGGATTTATTTCAATAGAAGGATTACAATAAGCCAGTATAATATCAATAAACAGATTTGAGCTTCTCTATCTGTGGATATTTTGTTTTACGACAACCATCGTTACAAGTGTGTTCTCTCTATCTTACACCAACACAGGGATTACATGACGAGATGCCAACAAGAGGAAGATCAGCTGTAAACAACTGAACTTACCCCAGTTCTGAAGCCGACGATTCTTAAGGGTCTTCCACTTGGCCACTGGAGCACCTTGCACCTGCAAACCCCAAACAAATCTTCAGAAGTTACCAATCCATAAGCCCTGCATCACTTCACCACTATTTAGAAAACCAAAACCCTAAATTGCGAAAAACAATCAAACCAATGTTATCAAACTAGCCTTCCAGAAGCCAGAATTCACAAGCACTTGATCGCTTCACCTGTAATTAAAAAAAAATCGAATTTCTAAACGACGAAACACCACCATTCGACGTCACAAAACTAGCAACAATATCTTCCCGAGCCAGATAATTCATCGTCTCGGGCTCTAAACCCTAAATCATGAGGAGAACGCACCTCCTGCACAAGAGCGAGCTGTTCCGCAGCCGAGACGAAATCTGCGACGTAGTAAACCGACGGCAGCGTCCCCACGCGAAAGCGCTCCAACCACGACGTCGAAGACGCCGACGCCGACGAAGCAGGCGCAGCGCCCACCATCGTCTAGCTCTTCACTTGCTCACCGATGCCACAACCATTCACAGAATTGAACCTCTAAAGAAGACGATGGGTGAAGTTTGTCTACTTATAAGTACTTTCAGTGCATATCTGTTCATCTCCTTCGTTCGGGAATGTGCACTGACACCGAGGACGACTGGACGTTTTGGTTGGGTCGATCTCGGGGTCGAGTCCATACTGCGACACATCTCTGTTGATTACGCAGAGTGGTTGTAGGCTTTAACGGGAAGATCTCAATTTTTCTTTTTCGGTAATAAAATCTATTAATAAAGTTCTTTGATTTTCTACTTTGTATTGTCGATTCATATTTTTCTAATTTCTTTTACCTTGTATTTTAACCCTTTGATGCCGAGATGGTCGTTGTTGGGTTGCTTTAGGTAATATTTATGGTGAGATCTCCTTGTGTGTAAGTTGGATGTATTTTTTTTGGTTGGAACGGGTTTGGCAATAGTGAATATTCTTCAAATGGTCACATTGGTGGAAAGCTGATTTCTGTGAAGTGGGATCAACGTGAAATGTACTCTATGTGTAGATGCTAGTGTGCATTATATGCTAGGTGTTGTGCATGATCCATTTCACTCGTGGATTTCTTAGGAGCCCTGTGAAGACCTTCAATGTCAAAAGGGTTAATTTGTACTAAGGACGAGGAATCGTTGGGAGGAATTTTTTATCCCCTCTGATTCTGATTTTCTACAAATTGAAATACACTAAACTTAATAGTGTTAGTTATTTATAGTTGGTTTTGTAGACTAGAACCTAATCAAGAACGACGTCATCTGGGCGCAAACGCTTACTCTACTTCTCCTCCTACTCTGCAATAAACTCAATCACTTGCCATTACAACCCGAGACGCCATGATCAAATACAGAGAGATAAAGAAGGTTACTTACTTAGTGATTAACCTTCGACACATGCTTCTTGCAATCCCTACCGCGCTGCAATAGAGTGTCTCAGAGTACTATCTTCAAGAGGGGGAAGTAGTTCCATACTACAAACTTATGTACTGTAGATATAGACTTAGTGGTGGATCGAACAAACATTTCATTCAGGCCAACCCTCTTTGGAAACCGACAACCCTTTCTTTTTTTGGCTTCACGGTTATCGCCAAAGTCGCTACACACATTTTTTGAAGAGCACACATTTGCCGACACAAAGTTTCTCCTTAAACCATACAAAACCAAATTTTCTCCACAGACATAGATTTGTACATCCTTTTTAGCGAGAGGATGGAGTCCCTGCTCTTCATTAGTAGCAATATGGCGATATGGCAACGGCCATGAATGAAATTTCGGCGAGTACAAATCAATAAATTTCCTTGTATGTATTTTTTCCCCTGCCTTATAGCTCCGATTCGCAAAAAAATAAAAAAAAATAAAGAAAAGAAAGAAAGAATTAAAAAAAAGGAGAGGCTGGCAACCGGAGTTCTCCTTCTTGTCGATTTGCAAAAGCACGCTGCATCTGTTTGCTCCCGTCGCCAGAATCGCTGGAGTTGCCACAGCTGCGTGATCGGCCCCGGTAACGCTACCCGGCGGGTCTCGGGCACCACCCGGATATTCGTTTATAGATAGAGAGAGAGAGGAAGATTCATTGGAATATATGATATGTACAGATACATATATTCGGTCTAGATGAGTCAGAATTTTCTCATATCTATGAGAATGGTTGCTATATAGTGTGAAGCCAAACGGGAGAAGAGGGAGCGGCGAGGAGTTAGTTGGAGAGGCGGCAGCTGCTGGTGGTGTCGTCTTCGGAGACGAGGAGGCGGACGCCTTGAACGGAGTGTCTGCACTGCGGCTGCTCGTAGAAGCGAAACATTTGCTTCTCGCTCCTGGAGAGGTTGATTAGCTTTTTTTTTGGTGTAAGGGCCCGGAGATGGCAGGGCAGACGGCTTTCATGGCGGCAAGCGCTGGCGCCAGAGTCATGGCGCCGCTGCCGTGCTCGTCGTCCAGCTTTGTCAAGCCTGGTGCCAATTCCGACGTTAACAGGTGCCTTTTCGTGTTGCTTACAGCATTGTCGCATTTCTAATCGCGGTGTGGTTCTTAATTGGAGATGACGCGATTGGCGATTCCGTTTGTTGCTAGGAGAGAATCATTGTGCGTTTCAGTTTTTTTCTTGGAGGATTTTTAAGTTTGTTGACTGAAGAAAAGGATCTGATACTATGGGAGGAAATGCGGCTCGCTTTTGTTGTTCATTGCGTCTGTTACTCGATCGCCTGCGCAGGCTGTGTCGTTTGGCCACCAAAACATCAGGGACGAGATTGTCGAAATCCGAGAGGAGGAGAGTCGGTGCAGCTCGGAATAGTGTTGCTCCGAGGAATGATGGAGCAAGGAAGCAGGTTAAAGCTCAGGCGGTTTCTTTCGACACGCCAAGGGTATGAATTGCAAATGCCTTGTCACACTGGTTTTGTAGGTTGTCTGCTGGCTTTGATGTTTATGTTTTAAAGACTTATTGTTACTTAGGTCTTCCTTTGAGATGCTGCCTTACGTGTGAGATTTTTGCCGTATCGTAGTGTTTTAATCTCTCCTTCCTTCGTCTTAATTTTAAAAGAGGGGTTTCTACAATTACCTGTACCTTGTCTGTACGCTAGGGTTTAAGAGCTTCAGGTTTTAAGAGCTTTGTTTCTGCGTGTCTCCTTGCAATTATTTTCAACTAAGACAGATTGTGTTTGATTTTCTCGGTGGTTTTCTGTAGACTTTTGTGTTGCTTTTGAAAGTGGAACTGTTGCCTGGAATGTAGGTTGCAGCTGAAACGTCCGATCAGGACGCTGAGGTTTATCATATTTACCGAAATCCACTCTTACAAGAAAACGCCGCTGCAGCCCTTCTGAAACAGGTCTCAAGTCTTCATTTTTTTGGAAGAATTGTTCTGAATGCTCACCTGATAAGTTAATCTATCCTCAGTGACAATGGATTCACTTTTCAGCTTGCCGTGGGTTATGCTGCTACACGTAGGTTCAAGAGAAGGTTTCTGCAGACATTATCAGCATAAAAACTGAACAAGTACGTCTCTCTGGTTTCGTGGGTTTGACATGTTTTTCTTCTAATTCTACTGTTTGTATTAGTGGACGTAGTGGTTGGTTGTTCTGATGGTTTTCAAATCTATCACTTGCAGTGCTATAATATCGCATTGAGCGCTCCACTTTCTCCTGAGAAGTGGGAAGTACTACGGTGGCTTTTGAGAGAGACTTACGAGCCTAACAATTTACAGATGTCAAGCACCTTACAAAGTGCAAGTGGAGTAGGTTCGTAAACATTGACATTTAAGTCTTGTAAAATTATAAATTGTATGCCGCATTTGCTCTTGTAAAATGGTCGAACTTCTTCAAATATACATCCATCAGTGATTAATCTTTTCTTCGTTTGATTATTTACTTCTTAAGTCACCTAATGTGGGTATCATGTTTTGTTCTAACTTTCTCTTTTTGGGTTTAGTTGTGGAAGTTGGTCCTCGACTTTCATTCACAACCGCATGGTCAGCCAATGCCGTCTCAGTCTGTCAGGCATGTGCTTTACCCGAAGTGACACGGATCGAGCGCTCTCGTCGTTATCTGCTCTCTGTTGGTCCAGAAGCCGCAGCCTTGGAGCAGAGTCAGCTCGACGCCTTCGCTGCACTTGTAAGAAATTCAGTTGACCTTGTACGCTGCACAGAGTGTGTTCCGTCACTGATCTCTTCTTGGAGTGGATAAAGATGTTGGCGTTTTATGAATTATGTGCTGGAATGCAATATTATGTACTATCCCTTTTGAGCTCTATTTTGTTTGGTTTGACTTGTCTTGATCAGGTGCACTATATGAGTCTCTCTTGTGGTGCTAATATGATAATTCTTCCTGTAGGTTCACGATCGGATGACGGAGTGTATTTACCCTAAGCAGCTTCTGTCTTTTAAGACTGATGTGGTTCCAGAGCCTTTCTTCCAGATTCCCGTTATGGAGGTAAGTTAATTGCCTCCGTTGGATAAACTGATTATCATCATGCATGTTTCCAATAGTGCTGCTGTGCCATTATCTGCTGTAGTTCTCGCTTAAGGTTGCCTGTGTTTCTGCTTTAAAGGAAGGAAGAGCAGCATTGGAATCCATCAACAAGTCAATGGGTTTCGCTTTTGATGAGTTTGATCTGGAGGTAAGTTTCCTGATTCGCAATTTTTATATGGAATAATGTAAATAGCTCGAATCGAAAGTCTGGCACATTCAGTTTAGGCTCTGGTGTCCAGCTCTGCCCCTGTTTTTTCGTTTTGTTGGTGAGGCGGTTTGCAAAGTAATGAAAAGCTATCACAAGACTTCGAGGTGCAGTTATCAAGTCGAATGCTACAAGAGCTCACTAATTGTGCGTTCCACATTCTGAGTAATTGATTTAAGGTGGTCTTAATTCGTAAATAATGACCTGTTTTATATATTCCTATCGCAGTATTACACCAAACTTTTTCGCGAGGATATCAAGCGCAACCCTACAAATGTTGAATTGTTTGACATTGCTCAATCCAACAGCGAGCACAGTCGTCATTGGTTCTTTAATGTAAGCAATGTTTGCAATAACGCTGTACTTTGTGTTTTCTAGATTTGCTTCGTTTGCTCCAGGTTTTGTTCGTTTTCTGGATTATGCCTTAATTGTGCTGGAATGGTCATAAGGAAGAGCAGCTGAGAACTATTTTCGCCTTTTATTCATATCTTGTTATTATCTTCCAGGGCAAGCTGACGATTGATGGCGAGCCAGTTTCGGACACGCTCTTTAGTCTTGTTAAAGACACCTGGAGAGCCAACAAAAATAATTCTGTGATCGGTTTTAAAGACAATTCAAGGTGCATCTCTTTCGCGCTTCACATGAGTTGCCTTAATTTCTTGTGTCTGTGTTTCCAATATTCTTATGTATTCTCTATTATAATACCCGTTGTTGTATGTCGAACAGTGCTATACGAGGTACATCTGTCAAACCTGTGCTACCGGTTGCACCAGGATCTCCTTCTCCGGTTGCTGCTGTCGACCGTGATTTCGATGTTCTTTTTACTGCAGAGACGCACAACTTTCCTTGTGCTGTAAGTTACATTTCTGCCTTTGAAATTTCTGAGGAAGAGTTTGCTGTCTTCAATTTTCTGGTTGGTTTAATAAATTTGTTGTATTTGTAGAAGTAGGATAGTTTGTTTTATTTGCTTTTGTAGAAACAGAGCTTCGTATGTATTAAGAGTAATTCTTTCTCACTAGTTCATTATTTTTTCATTATGATATGCAAGTGAAATAAACGTAGGCTTCGACTGTTCCAACCTCCTGTGGGTTTTAATTAATGATGTTTCTGTTCTTTTTATATGGGACACGTTTCAAGTAACTGCCACGTAGTGTTGTATGATCACAATATATGTATGTGTTATGATTATCTGATTGATGCTTCTCCTATTTATACTATACAGGTTGCTCCATTTCCGGGTGCTGAAACCGGGGCTGGAGGTCGCATTCGTGATACTCATGCAACGGGAATTGGCTCACTGATTGGAGCAGCTACTGCGGGATATTGTGTTGGAAATCTTCAGGTGTGCTCAACTTCTTATGTAATAAAACTAATTCATTTGATTTGGTTTACAAGCGCATGATTTATATTGCCTTCCCTGCCTCCGAAACATCTTGCAGATGGAGGGATCGTATGCTCCTTGGGAAGACTGTTCTTTTGTATATCCACCAAATCTTGCATCCCCACTTCAGGTACTTATCGCTTGTAAATTATGAGAAGTTTGACGCCCAGCAATCATGTTTAGATGTAATGTAATTGATTCTGATCATATCTCCTTAGTTTACTCTAACTAGACAAGAGAATATCGTGGAATTACAGATTCTCATCGATGCTAGTAATGGAGCATCTGACTACGGAAACAAATTTGGCGAGCCTCTTATTCAGGTATCATAGGTTGTTAAGATTTGACAAATTGTAACGTGTTTGTACGTGTCGTGGTCTTTGCTTGGTTCTATGTTTGGTAGCTCCTGTTAATCATGTCAACATTCTACTTATTGATTTAGTGTTATTGAGGGTGACTCAATTGGGAAAATGTATATTGCTTTTATGAAATCCCATTTGTATTTTTGTGGAGTTTTTAATTTCCTGACAGCTGTGACTATCTTTACTATCCAGGGTTATACACGAACTTTTGGCATGCGATTGCCCAGTGGTGAGCGGAGGGAATGGCTCAAACCAATCATGTTCAGTGCTGGTATTGGTCAGGTATTTGAATTGAGCGCGGCTACAATTTCGTGTAATGTTGGATTGAGTGTCTGATACTATGCATTATCTACTTCTCATTCCTGATTGATGTGTTTTAAGTATTATTAGATCTAACATACATGCAACGTCCAATGCAGATTGACCACCGTCATTTGACCAAAGAGGACCCAGAGATTGGCATGCTTGTTGTCAAGGTGAGTTTTCACTGACTTCTCGTCTAGTAGGGTTTCATTATTATCCTCTGGCGATTTCTTTCAGATTAAGTGCGCATCTAACGTCGTCGATGGGAATATGGTTGTATACAGATTGGTGGCCCAGCTTACCGCATTGGTATGGGTGGTGGTGCTGCTTCCAGTATGGTCAGTCTTCTGTCAATCGATTGTTGTGCTGGTTGGGGTTTTCTTGCACACATATAGCACTAAAATACTGTATCATCTTGGCATTTTGAAGTTTCAGTCCGTGACTTCTGCTTCGTATTTAGTTTGGGTGCATGGAGGCTTCTGTTTAGTCATTGCTATTATTCTATCATCGAGTCGGTAAACTTATTTTTTCTGAATTTTGTTTCGCTTTTACTGATCCACATTCAATGTACTCGTCGGGTATCAGGTCAGTGGGGACAATTCAGCTGAACTGGACTTCAATGCTGTCCAGCGAGGCGATGCTGAGATGTCGCAAAAGCTTTACAGGGCTGTTCGCACTTGTGTTGAAATGGGAGACGCCAATCCAATTGTCAGCATCCATGATCAGGGTGCCGGTGGCAATTGTAACGTTGTGAAGGAGATTATTTATCCCAAGGTATCACTGTTATTTTAAATTTAGGCGGTTGCTGGTTTTTTTTCCCCTGATACCTCAGTTGCCAGAGGTCGGAGTTACATTATTATCTCTAGTGCAAGGGAACAAATGATCTGAAGCCTCAGGGTTTTGTCCGCTAGGGTTACTTTGTACTCCTAACAGTACTTTTGACGTAATGATATGGCTATCCTTTCACAGGGTGCAGAAATTGATGTTAGGTCAATCATTGTCGGAGATGAAACCATGTCTGTGCTGGAGATCTGGGGTGCGGAATATCAGGAACAGGTACTTTGGCTTGAGCGTTTGTTTTTTTTTGTGTGAATTGAAGGACACTGCAGTTGTTCTATGCTGTTGGAAGGGATATTTTAAGCTTCATATGATTTCTATTGCTCATCTGAGTTCATTCCCATACCTGTGCAGGATGCATTGCTTATTAGACCTGAGAGTGAAGCGCTTTTGCGCTCCATCTGCTCCCGGGAGCGTGTTTCGATGGCTGTGATTGGCTCAATCAGGTCTGTTCTGATGCCGAGTATTGTTAGTATCAATAGTATTTTCAACATCTTACATTGAATCTTTGTACTTAATGTGGCATATGTTGGCTTGACTGTGCGCATTTTTATGAGACTCTTTATCATGCCAAAAATCCGATCATACTGATTATTTGAAGCACCTTCTGAGTATCATTCATATGTTATTAGTTGATTAATTATCACCTATGTCTAGTCAGTTAAGTTCATTTTTGCAAAGGTTGACAGAATGTTCAAAATTTTAGTTCCGGGAGCCCAGTGGGTGCTTATTTCCTGCTTTTTCCAAATCTGGGAAAGGAAGTGAAGTATTTTAATACCAGAACAATGTCTTTGGTGCCATGCAGTGGGGATGGAAAAATAATATTGTCCGACAGCGCTCTGAAGAAAGAGGCAGAAGCTCAGGGACTCCCTCCTCCAATGCCTGCTGTTGATCTCGACCTTGAGAAGGTGACTAATCTCTTCTGACTTGATCAACTTGATTGACTTTGTTGATTTAATTTTAGTTTATTTAGTAATGTGTCCGACATGCTTTAGTAATGTGACATAATAAGCTTTGAAATATAATGTCGTCAGTACTGTTCTCTATAGATCTTTCTGTTTAGTCTTTGTTGTGCAATCATGTTGTGTTCTTATAAAATGAATCTTTAAGCAGGAGCTCTCCCGCACACTTCACAAGAGATCTCAAGGAAACTTGGATTGCATTTTTGGAAATCGGTTGGGATCTGAAGTGTAAATATGAAGTACCAAGCTTCAGAAATCCGAGCCTAGACTTTCTAAATAACACGTGTGAAATGCGTTATGAAATCCTGATGACGGCATAGATCACACAGCTTCGTTAACATATTCCAAAATCGGGTGTTTTGTCCAGGTGCTTGGAGACATGCCAAGGAAGAGTTACGAGTTCATTCGGAAGCTAGAGCCTGCCAAACCTCTTGAGATTGCACCCGGTCAGACAGTGATGGACGCTTTAAAGCGCGTACTTCACTTGCCTTCTGTCTGCTCCAAGCGCTTCCTTACCACAAAGGTACGGATCATATTCAGTTTATTTGATGTATCTTTGAGTGCAGTGTGAATGTTGCAGTTCAGATTTACACACAAGGCCATGTCGCTTTCCACATTCGAGAAATAAGTGGTTGTTGTTTCGTTTTCCGATTATGGATCTACCCGCTCAGTGTGTCTTTACGAATGCCATGGTCGCATATTGTGCACGTGCCTTAAGCTTTTCGATTTATGACATACTCCGAAATTTAGCATACGCTGTAAAGACGTGCATGGTGTACGGAACAGGTGGACAGGTGTGTTACAGGACTCGTCGCGCAGCAACAGACAGTGGGACCTCTCCAGCTTCCTCTTGCTGATGTTGCCGTCCTTGCCCAGGTTTGTGCATTTTCTATGTTACATGCATACGCTATATACATAGAGCTTGGAGTTCGCCCATTGTCTACAATGTTTATGGGTAGTTCTTAAGTTGTGAAGCTATTTTTGGATTAAGTTTTGATATTTTTTGCACAGACACACACAGGGATTACTGGAGGTGCATGTGCGATCGGAGAGCAACCCATAAAGGTATTTAGTGAGCTCGCAAAAGTTTCCTGCGTTTCATTATTTTACTCATCAAGGGAATCCAGTGTCAATTTTCATTACCGGTTGGCTTTCGACTTCATCTTCTGTTCCTAAGCGCTTGTCCGAGGTCTCTTATTGAACAGCAGACTTTTATGCTTTTAAAACCGTACAAATTTGAACAACTATACAGCTCCCAGTGTGCTTGAATGTCACCAAGAAAAGTTTTACGGATCGTTGTGGACATCTTACTTGCGCAGGGTCTCCTGAATCCCAGGGCCATGGCTCGTCTTTCTCTAGGAGAAGCGCTTACGAATCTTGTCTGGGCAAAGGTAATTTTTGCAGAGGGTGTTATTGACAGGTGTCGTATCTCTGAAGGATCTTTCGTGTTTTTAATACAGTGACTTGGTTTTATAATCATCCCAGCCCAACCTGCTCTTTGTATCGAATTTTGACTAAGCGAAGCGTTGGAGATTCGCAGGCTACTGCTTTGAAAGATGTGAAGGCCAGCGGGAACTGGATGTATGCTGCCAAGTTGGACGGTGAAGGAGCTGCAATGTATGATGCTGCCATTGCATTGAAAGAAGCGATGATCGAGTTGGAAGTCGCCATTGATGGTGGTAAAGACAGTTTATCTATGGCCGCTCAGGCAGGTGGTGAAACCGTGAAGTGTCCAGGAAATCTTGTTATAAGTGCGTATGTTACTTGTCCGGATATCACCAAAACAGTCACTCCAGACTTGAAGGTTAGTCACTATGTCTGTTGAAGAGTCCTCTTTCATTGATATTCTTTCATCGATATTATTGCATAACTCTAAGACCAACAATTCGACTAACTATGTATCACAAAGTAACAGAGTAATTCAGTTAATTCGAATTGAAATTTTTGAGTTATTTACAAAATGCATGAGTTATCTTAATCAATTTGACTCGGGCTTTTTTTTTGAAACGGAAGAATTCGTCCGTGTATACGTGTTATTAGTTCAACTAGTCGGACTAAACGAGGTTATTTGTTTGGTAATCTTCAGGTTGCTTATCGAGCTGCTGGCTTTGTTCCGATCTTTCTGTTAGTGATCTGCATAAATTCGATTGTAACATTTGTGCATGTTGTATTATTATTTAACGGAAGCAATCAAGTTTTCTGTAGGTTCTGTTGCTGTTAACCCCTACTGCTCTAGTTTATATTCATTTTAAAAATGTGTGTCATGTGCACGTCAGCTGCTGGACAAGGGTGTATTGCTTCACATTGATATTGGCAAAGGAAAGCGACGGACGGGAGGATCCTGTTTAGCACAGGTTTATGACCAGGTATTATTCGGTAACTGAAGCTATGATTGTTCGTCTTGATCTCTGATTTGTCCAGGGACCGTTTCCTTTATGATCAGCACAGCTAATTTTCATGTTGCCTGCAGATTGGTGATACCACTCCGGATGTCGATGATGTACCCTACCTTGGAAAGGTCTTCAACGCCGTGCAGGTGATATATTTTGCGCTAGCTGTGGGTTATGAAATAATGAGTGCACAGCTATTCGCCACACTGCTCACCGTCACCTGTTTTCTCGCTTCTCCTCTTTTTATCGTCAATTTTATAAGTTTGTCTGCTCTCCTTGTACACATCTTCGATCTGATTCTGTTTGTCGTTTGAATGATGCCAGGCTTTGATTGAGAAGAGGGCGATATCTTCTGGTCATGACATCAGCGATGGTGGTATTGTTGTTGCTCTGCTGGAGATGGCATTTGCTGGAAACTGTGGAATCACTGTGGATTTGCCATCGTCAACGGGCCAGAGCTCTCCACTTCATCATCTTTCCACGTTGTTTGCTGAGGAGCTAGGTCTTCTGATCGAGGTTTGCTTCAATACAGCCCGGCTTCAAATGATTCTATGCCGTTGTGCGATTTTAGATGAGCGTGGTAAAAGAGCATCTAGGTGAAATGCTTATGTAATGACCATTTCGCAGATCGACCAATCCAAGCAGGAAGCTGTTGTCGCCGAGTTGCAGGCAGCAGGAGTACAATGTAGTATCGTCGGGCGTGTGACGTCCAACCCACACATAAGCATAGCTGTGGATGGTAAGGAGGTTGTGTCTGACACGACTGCCTCTCTGCGTGATGTGTGGGAAGAGACAAGTTTTTCACTGGAGAAGCTGCAATGTCTTGAGGCTTGTGTAGAAGCTGAACAAGAAGGACTAAAACACAGAGATACCCCAGACTGGAAACTCTCTTTCACACCATCAAGAACTTCCGAGGATTTATTGAACATCCCTTCGAAACCTAAAGTCGCTATTATTAGAGAGGAAGGAAGCAATGGAGACCGCGAGATGTCAGCCATGGTTCTTGCGGCAGGTTTTGAGCCTTGGGATGTTTCAATGTCGGATCTGCTTCAAGGGCGTGCGTCATTAACGGATTATAAGGGATTAGTCTTTGTAGGGGGCTTCAGTTATGCTGATGTTCTAGATTCTGCTAAAGGTTGGGCCGGAACAATTCGGTTCAACAAATCTCTTTACGAACAGGTAAACTAGCTCTTATCTGGGGTTTCGTTCTTGACCTGTGTGCTTATTAGAAATGACAAGGTTTGAGTGAATCACTGCTCAGTTCCCTCATCTTCTGTCATGTATCGTTTCTGATGCCACTTCGATTGTCGTGGCAGTTCCAAGATTTCTACAACCGACCTGATACCTTCAGTTTGGGAGTGTGCAACGGATGTCAATTAATGGCGTTACTCGGGTGGGTTCCCGGGGCTGGTGTCGGTGGTACTCTTGGAGCTGGAGGTGATCCTGCACAACCCCGATTTGTGCACAACGAATCTGGACGTTTTGAGTGCAGGTTTTCTTCCGTGAAGATCAGGGAGTCTCCAGCCATCATGCTGAAAGGCATGGCTGGGACAACCGTAGGAATTTGGGTGTCCCATGGTGAGGGGAAAGCCCTCTTTCCCGATGCCACCATCATGGACGAAGTGAAGCAATCGAACCTTGCGCCTCTCACTTACTGTGATGATGCAGGAGAGACGACGGAGCTCTACCCTTTCAACCCGAATGGCTCGCCCGAGGGCATTGCAGCGCTTTGCTCACCCGATGGTAGACACTTGGCCATGATGCCACATCCAGAGCGGTGCTTCCAAATGTGGCAGTTCCCATGGTATCCTCAAGAATGGACCCACATCGATGCTGCCGGACCTAGCCCTTGGTTACGTCTGTTTCAAAATGCTCGTGAATGGTGCAACAGTTTTGTTGAATAGTAGTTGCGGAGGAACTGCTTCGTTGTCCAGCCAGGGCAGCTTAATGGCAGATTTCTCTTTTAGAGCCTCTGTTAGACCGCTAAACCCTGACACGAGGGTAGCAGCGTATAGTGGCATACTTAGAAAGTAAACAGTCAGAAAGCAAACATCCATGTGTTTTGAAAACTGCCACAAGTTTTAAAAAATCATGAACAATGGATAAAAAGAGGACCTCTTGACGATTATACTGGTACCAACCAGTTCAAACATTTATATTCGGTCGATGGATGGAAGGAAAGTCCGTATTTGCCTCGCTCAACCCTTTACACCTTTTCAGAAATTGACAGACACATTGACTTGAACCATCCCTCATTTCTAGTATCTAGATGACTTTCCTTTGAAAATCAGAGCTCCTTGAGAGATTCCAAAACTGCTTCGAGAGCTATAGCCCAATGCGCCCAGTGAGTGCCGCCCTGCGAAACAGTTCACAAGAATTTGAAGAAACCGGAGTGAGTCATTTAAACCTAAGTGGACATTTAAAGATAAATGACTAAAAACTACGAAACAAGATACTCAGTGGGAGCTGTACCTGGCAAAAGACGACAAATGGTTCCCGCAATGGGCCGTCACATGAAAGCTCACTGGTACTGCCATCAACGAAAGTTCCATCGGCAAATACTACCTGCAAAACGCACATGAGCTCATGATGTACAGGCTTGAATAACTTGAACGGTTGGTGATTCAGCTTCATCTACATGCTGCCTGTGAAAGTCCTTGCACATTAAGTTATCTGTTAAGTCACCCAAACTTTTCAGAAGATACCCCATCTTTGATCATTTTGAATAAGTAAAAAGTTCTGAATGGGGTCTTCGCCTTCCATTTTGAAACAGTTCTGAATCAGCTAAAAGGAGAGAAAGGCAACTAATATTCATGGTAGAAACTCTTTCTTCACTCCCAAAGACGGCTGCAACTACTTTGGCTTGAGTTTAGAGACCACCAAGCTCTTCTTCTATTGATATAATAGCTATTTAGAATGAGGAAAGGTTAGTCAGAAGAGGGGGTATCTTACTGAAACTTCGAGTGACTCTCGACAGAACTCTACTCTATCAACAGAATCGATTTAATCACAAGATACTCTTGATTGCATTACCTCGTCACCATAGCCAGAAGTTGCACCCGCCACAGGGCGAATGTAGGCACCTACAGGGCATCGCTTCTGAACGGCAGCACAGAAGGCCAACAGACGTTCTCGGTTTCCAAGTTGCACAGCCTGTTAGGATGAAAATTAGACTTATGTGCAATAACTATACTATATGATCAAGAGATCACGATACAGAATAATTCTGAATCCAGTCAATCAGCCATTTGAGCTCTAATTCAGAATGAAAATGATCGGTTTTTACTCACCTGAATAATATCGTGGCGACGGACACGAGGAGGAGGTGACACTTTGTAACCTTCTGCTGCCATAACTTCTGCTACTAAAAGCCCGCCCTGTTTCAACATAGTTATAGTTGATAATTATCCAGCACCTCAATGTGATGGAGGGCTCCAGTCATTACTATCTAGTATTGAATACTAAAAAGATTATCTTCGATTGCATTGAGAAAAGGAGTACATAGTGATATAATAGTCATCTACATGTAAGAATATCAAGAGAGCCACAGAAAATAAACCTTGGGATTCCAGTTAGGATAGTTGCACTGAAAGCCACATTTGCAAAGGTAAGCTATTTGGAATGAGATTCAATTGTACCTTGATTGACTCGCCGACCATTTGTGGTGCCAGAAACAAGCCTTGAAACAGAAGCCGCATGACTTCACCAGAGGTTGAGCCTGCTTCCATCCCAATCCCAGGAGCACTTAGTCTAGCTGCGGCAGCTTCTACCCACTCCTGCTTTCCAGCTACGTATCCCCCACAAGGCGCTATTGTACCTCCTGGATTCTTGATCAAACTTCCAGCCATCAGGTCTGCACCCTAGAAACACATGACAGGAAAAGTAAAATCATTAATCAACTCATGTCAGATCATCACGTTTTCTACTTCTGCAAATTATACACACGTCTCAGGCTTCTGAAAACAATTAATTAATGCTCTCTTTAGGAAGAGGGCAGAAATAGCACAATTCCTGAACCATAATTGAAGGAGAGAAGAGTTAAACACGAACCACAGCTGTAGGCTCAGTAGCCTCCACAAACTCGCCATAGCAGTTATCTACCACCACAACACAGTCAGGATTTTGAGCCTGCGAAATGAAACGCAAAATATCAATCAAGCGCACCCTGTTCCGATGAATGATGCTCCAAAATTCTCCACATTAACAAATATCACTTACCTTTATGATGATGATAGCACGTTCAATTTCAGCAATAGTTAATGTCTTCCGCCACGAGTAACCACAGGACCTTTGGATGAGAGCGCACTGCGTTTCTGGCTTTACAGCGGTCTCAAGCGCATGCCAATCAAGCCCGCCATCTTCATGAAGCTGTAGGGACACAAGATACGAGATCATTACTAAACAGACATTTCAATGATAGTCAGATGCATGTAATTACATATGCAATCACATCAACGATGAAAGGAATCAAATGCTTACTGGAAGCTCTCTGTATGATACTCCAAACTCTTTCAAAGATCCGTGCCTTGGTGAGCCGCGGAGACCAATGACCTCTTCCAATGTGTCATAGGGTTCGCCTGCCACGGCTAGCAGCTAGAAGCCCACCCATTAGTGTCACCCCAAATACATTAAGTAAAGTGCAACACAAATATCAGAAAATGCATCCCACGTAAGCTTTCTAATATAACTCAACCTTATGAGCTGAATGTAGTAACTCTGCTTGTGTCCATGAGAGGTTTAAGACGCTTACCTCACCACCTGGTCGAAGAGCTGCATAAAGAGCACATGCAATGGCGTGTGTGCCTGAGTAAAGCTGAGAACGAACTACAACTCAGCGCACGAAGACCAACGTTGAAAAAAGTGGAAGAGATGGTTTTATGAAACATGGAAGAGCGTGATAATCTCTAAACTCAAGTCAGAGTAGTTTTAGCCCTCTTTGACAGTAAGGAAAAATTTCGCAAAAGATACCATGATAATTAACCGCCTTTCTCTACTTTGAACTGAATTTAGATAAATTCAGAACTGTTTAGATGTGATTCTTATGAAAAAAGAGGGGTATCTCATTCAAACTCTGTTGGCTTACACATCAATAAACCCTAAACCCTACACCGCAGAAGAACACGTTACCTGAGATCGAACTATGGCAGCCTCAGAGCCAACAATATTTGCAAATGCAAGGTCAAGAGCCTCACGCCCTCCCGCATCATTGTGTCCATAGCCCGTTGTACCTGCAAAATGCTGCAACAGAAAGGTGCTACATCCATCAAATTGCATAATACTGCCCTGAACTATCTGTGGTCATATGTATGCATCCATTCTATCGGAACATGTGTAAAGCAAACACACGACACACTAAAATAATGAGGTGCATACATGAGAACCGACTCGAGCATTCGCATAAGCGTCCAAGACGCGGCTGATATTGGTCGCCACCAAGCCGTCAATCTCCATGAACTCAGGCAGCAAAACCTTGACAGCTTCTGCAACCTGCACAGCTCGCAATTCAAGATGATTATCAAACCAGGGGCAGAGCATGTGAGAGTTTGAGACCCGCATTGAGGTAGTACCTGAGGGCAGAAGGGGGAAGCGCACGGCGTAGAGGTGCGGAGGACGTCCACGGAGGAGGACGAAGCGCGGGCTCGGGCTGTGAGGTGGGGCTTGAGGTGAGAGAGGTGAGGGAGTGGAGGAGAGAGGCGGTGGCGCGGAAGGAATGTGGCAGGGGAGCCCGGCATGGGCACCGCCATAGCCATGGCTGTCGTTGCGGAGGAGACTTCGGAGTCGATGCTAAAACTTCCTCTGCTTAGAGAGTGGCCTGAATTCCAGTGGCGACGCAAACAGGGTTTAACAAGCTCGGGCAGTTTGTGCATTCAAGGTTTTTGGCTGCCCGAATAATTCTCCGGCAGGGGTCGGAAGTATCTTTTGAGCTTACCCCTTCAACCTGGGCTGCCTTTGGCGCGACCATCAATCTATAAGTGTAGTAGATGTTATGTTTCAGAATCTATCACGTTTGTAGATGATGATCGCACCAGAGCCAACTTGGCGTTAAAGGATTTAGTCCTATGAGCTTTTGTAGCTTGCAAGATTCTACGAGTGTTTTAGATCATGCAGAACAACATCTATGCATAGGGTACATTTCATCACAACCCCATTCTCGGAAATCATTGTGGCTTGCCATTGCTTGCATCGATTTTCATGGCAATTGTCTCAATAGATGCCCATCTTCCTCCACCTCTTTTTCGTAGTTTAAGTCTTTCATGGAGGCGGGCTTGAAGCAATTTCTATCGAGATTATCGTGCCAAAACAACCCGAAATGTGTCGCTCGGCCTTAAAGGGTTGAGGGAGGTGTTCCTTTTATCCTAATGAGGAATTCGTTTGGAAGGCTATCTTTTGGGCTCAAGGGAAGATATCTTTTGGGCAAGGGATTGGAACTTCCTTTGGTGGCATACGGTATATTTGGTC
This sequence comes from Bryoerythrophyllum caledonicum, assembly GCA_963971425.1. Lineage (NCBI taxonomy): Eukaryota > Viridiplantae > Streptophyta > Bryopsida > Pottiales > Pottiaceae > Bryoerythrophyllum > Bryoerythrophyllum caledonicum. Next base: position 14,266,374 of record OZ020524.1, on the reverse strand, counting down.
AACCCCAAAAGGACATCTTGTCTGTTTGGGGACATTTGTTATTTGAGCGGGTTTCTATGATGTTAATTTTTATCACCACTTTTTTAATATTTACTTATGGAAATGTGTCATGTTATAAGCTTCATGAAAATGTAATTTTCTTTTGCATCAAACTTCTATAATAATGGTTGTGTTATTCTAAGATGCATATTGTTGGACTATGGTATTCCCAAGCAACTTCAAAAAAATTCTTTGACCTTTCTAGACTTTGCAATTTTTTATTCTAGACTTTGCGATTTTTTATTTGACTACATAATATAATTTTATTTGAGATAGTTGAGAAACTCTTATCTTTAGTGTATATATTTTATTTTTAAAAATTACACATTTTTAGATAGCCAAGTACCAAAACAATTTCTTTAATTCAACATATTTTTGAGATTTTGATATTTTTAAGTTATTATTTTTATTTCTACAAGGTGTGATACGAACCTCTTTTTGGACCATTTGGATTTTCATTATATTAAAATGTGTATTAGCAATTTTTGAACCACTGTTCTTTGCACAATGGTTTTGAATATGCTACACATGTTGTCTACTTTTAAAAAATGGTGTACAAGCAAGTGACATCATGTAAAATATGATGTTATAAAATTCAAACCTTGCGTAATGCAAAATTTTGTCACTAATGAAATCAAAGTCTATTGATCATTTCTACGCAAGGTAGGAAAAGAATTGTTTTTCTTTACTTCAAACACTCCAACAATCGTCCAATCTGTGCATCAAAGTTCAATAATGTAGTAAGCATGTTTGTTATCAGCTCGATCAAGAACTATCGGTAATAACTAAAATGAGACCTTTTCCCCCATTTCCGCTCTTTACATTAGAACAGGCAATATGAAAGTGTTTTTGGTGTAAAATAGTCAAGAAGCTTTAGACAAGAATCCACCAAAAATACGGAAAAAAATAAAGTAAACTCACCAAAAATATTGGATGAACATTGTCTAATATTGCCCCACTTGTTAGTTGGTTGAATGGATGTAATGAGGATTTTTTTTTTAAAATAATGTTTTTGTCTTACACCTCACTATAGTGCTCTGTTGTTTTTTTATTTGAGGCAATCCTTGGTAACCAACTAAAATCCTTCATCGACACTTGTAAATTTGAGGTATATCCAACCTACTTCCGTCCCATTACCATCTAAAGCTCCTTGCTTTTGGTCAACGCATATTGGATTCCTATTTGGAGCTACTCTATTGTGTAAAAAAAGATTGATAACTACAACAGACCGTGAGTCCTAACCAACATCAAATAAACAAAAAACATACACTAAAACAAGTATATGTAGTACACCTCAAGGAATAATTAGTGAATCACAAGAGTAGTCAAGCGTCTCGCACTCCACAGAGGGAGAATCAACGAGTGGAAGTAGTATAAGAGAATGCAGAGCCTTTACAAATGATAATCAATCACTTACAAGCAAAGGTAATCACTAAACACTCTCTAACTCACTCACAATGCTTGACTTAACAGAGATATCAAATCAAGGACGTATGCAGCGCTATGTGTACACACACAATCCTAAGTGGATGGAAAACATCCACGGATGAATGTAGTGCGCCGTCGTACATCCCTAAGCCAGTAGAATAGTAACAAACTAATCTAAGCTAAACATTATAATACAAAGGATCCCTCGACCTAATGTCCCGTAACAGCTATCGTCTAAAGAAAGATTGATAACCATAACAGATCGAAAGTCCTAACCAACATCAAATAAATGAAAAACATACACTAAAACAAGGGTACGTAGTTCACCCTCAAGTGCCCCCCCTAGCGGATAAAAAGACCATTCATCCAACTAGAACCAAACAACACTATGAAGATTAAACGCCACGATAATGTTGCTACAATAACTGTACGCATCCAGTCAAAGCTGTCGCCCGTCCTCGAATCAATAAGCATATGGAGAAGTAACAAAAAGAGGGTAGGTCGGGTGCAATGTGAGCCCCATCTCTAATCGCCTTAGACAACTTTGTTGCCAATCCTTTGGTCAATCTTCACGTTGCCTATCCTTGAATCAAAACCAGGGACTTCAATTGGATAGCAACGCACTACATAGTGACAAGTCCACGAGAAATTCAAGCCGCTTCATCGAGTGAAACGTGGCTTGAAGACCTCCGACTACAAGAGCAAGTCCAATTTTTGGACGGTAGTGTAGAAAGAGGCTGCGCCAAGCAAGCTATATCTCATCCACGCCTGCAATGGTCACAAAGCAACATGGTAGCCGCGCCCTTCTTCTCTACACACACGAAACACAGAAGACCGTCTCACACAATGGCCAACTCTAGATGAACGAAGCCATTAATGGTTATATGGCAAGAAGTCAAATTCTTAGAGTACACTCCCAACACTCCTAGCCATCCTCGCCTTCCTGCAACAAGATGCCAGTGGGCAATACATCCTTCACGTAAAGAATGATGCGCCATGTCCTAATGTCCAATGTCGTGAGCGCCTCATGTTGTAGATAAAAGTAATCCCCCATAGAGAAATGTAGCAGCTGGGGTTGGTAGGCACCGCTACGAATACAAGCGTACCTTCAGGTGTCATGGTGCTGAGCAATAAATAAATTCTCCATGGCTTGCTTGAAGAACTTCGCTCGATCTTGTAGACACTGGGCCCACATCTCACGATCGTCCAAATCTACAACCGGAGCCAACTTTTTCCAAACGGAACTCGGTAAAATTGGCTCATGTTCGTACAATAACTAATACGGACTGAAAATGGCTAGTGAAGCTTGTCGGCTAAATCGGTAACCCATGGCGATCCATGGTATAATCAGATTCCAATCACGGTAGGCACCTTGAAGTAATCCACATTTCCATAGGCCCTGCTTTATGATTTGAAGTTCACGCTCCGCCAAACCGTCCGCTTCCGAATGATCCCCCGAAGTGATTCGATGGTCAATCAAAGCGTTGGTACACAAAGCTTCGAAAGTCCCAAAGAACTCATGCACCCGGTCAGTCAAAACCTCAGATGGGACTCTAAAACAAGCCAACTCCCGGTCAAAGAATGCCATGGCCGCCAACTCTGAAGAGTTTTGCGGAAGAGCCACGAGCTCAATCCACTTGCTGAAATGCTCCACCATCACCAAGACATATATACTTGGCTCTGCATGGAATCATGACAAGTAGACCAACAAAGTCCAAAGACCACCGGTATCCTAGTCCCATAATGGGCAAAGGCTACAACTGCGGTGACTAGGTGTTGATGTTGGATCTGACTCGATCATACACTTCACACTGAGAAACATACGAGGCGACATGTTGATACATGCCGGTCTACCAATATCGGCTACGAAACATCAAATGAGTCCGTTGCATACCAAAATGTCCTAGGTCTTTGTGTACTTGCCGTACCAACAAAGCCCTTTGATCCAGCTTGAGAACTATGTGCCTAGTTTCATCCGGCCACACCCGAAATAGGAGGCCGTTCTCCCAACGGAACCTTGCTAAGGTAGACGCACCCAATTTTGATCACTTTAGCCAACTAGGGTCTCAAATGACATTGTATGTCAAAAACATTTATATAGAAAGGTGCAGAATTAGGAATGAAACTCAACAATAAAAATTCAAATTTAATCTCAAAGATTTGCAATTTATATAGAATTTAGAAGCCTAAAAACCACCGGAGCCCATATTCAAACTACAGAGTAGATGAGATTTAGTGCCCTCCTTTGCCCAATGCCAACAAGTGAGAGTGAGTAAAGAGAAAAGACATGCTATGGATAACCAACTCATGGAGGGTATCATATGCCGATCGGCCTTGTTTGACTTTTGAGGCAATGCCACCAATGAGAGCTTAATCGATGGGGAGCAACCCAAAATTGCACACTTCATGAGCCAATGCCGATAATGACTAGAGTTTTCAGATTTTGAGACATCGGTTTTGGGTCACTTCATGCACCATGCCATGCATACTCTATTGATCGGAATTAGTTGGCTCTACCTTTTTTGGTGTCCAATATGATTATGCTCCATAGCAGAAAAAGCTGGGGGTAGTGTCCCATGTTCTAGCTTGTGCAAGACTACACCGTCTTTCCACACATCGCTTACAACTTGGGCCCTATCCGGTTCCTCATCCGTTGCCAAAATTAGACAACGTCGATGCGGAGCCATACATCAACGTGAGGTAAGCCGCTGCAATCCATTCCGGGATTAACTCTCTATCACAGTCTTCATCCCGCCTGACACTAGTCAAATCCTCCTTTGAAGGGCTTAGATTGCGAGATAGACCATCCGCATCCAAGTTCGTGGTGCCAACCCAATCTACAACCTCAAAGTTATACTTCTGAAGCAACAAAGCCCACCTGGCGAGCTTGCCAGTAAGCTTCTTAGATTCCATGAGCCACTTCAAAGGCTGATGGTCGGTCATCAACGTAAAAAATTGCCCATAAAAATAGGCCTAAAATGGGCTATGGCCCAAACCGCGGCCAAAGCCTCCCCCTCATAGGATACTTTGACTCCTTGTTGTTGTTACTCTTAGAAGCAAACGCCACAACGCACTCCCGTCCCTCATTATCCTTCTAAGTCAACACTGCTTCCAATCCCACAACATTCCAGCCTGTGTGCAATTGAAAGGGTCGTGTAGCATCTGGACGACACAACCTAGGCGTTGAACCGAGCTTCAGCTTCAAAGAAGAAAACGCCTGCTACTGCTCTAGTCTTCAAGTCCATGGTTGATCATTTCCCGTGAAAATAGCTTCAGCCTAGCAATCAAGCTAAAGTTCTTGACAAACCGGCGATAGTAATTTGTCAAACCAAGAAATGCTTGAAGCTGTGACATGTCAATCGGGGCAAGAATCTTCTGCAACGCCTCCACCGGGGCCTGCTGCACGCCAAGATCTCTCGGAACAACCACATGTCTCAAATATGGCAACTAGTCGTAGGAGAACTTGCACTTGCTATGGTGCAAACACAATCCCCACTGCCGTAACCTCTTGAACATGGCCTGAAGATGTCTCACATGCTCCTATGGGCTACTACTAAAAATGATAACATCATCAATGTAGCATCGGGCAAACGATAAACCGTTCAACATTTGATCATTCACCCTCTGAAACTTAGCAGGTGCGTTCTTGAGGCCAAATACAAGAAACTTCTAATGATAGGGTTGATCTCTTTCATCTTGATCAACTATCCAGAATGTAGTCTTCGCCTGGGCATCCTCCATTAATGATAACTGGTGATAACCAGACCCTAAATCTAGAGTACTAAATACTCTAGCATGGTTCAACGTATGAAATAACTCCTCTGACGTGGGCATGGAATATTAGTATGACTTGGTCTTCCAATTGACTGGCCTATGATTCCAACATATCTGCTTTTACGTCTAGTTGCCAAAGTTATCTTTCTTTGATGGCATAAGCGTCGCACAAGCGTACTTGCCATTAGAAAGCTCAATCAAACTTGCAGCCAATAATTCCTAACAACGAGTTTGAACTCCACTTTTCTTTGAAAGACTAAGCTTGTACGGTCGTCGGAAGATTGGGTGGTCGTCCTCCAAATGAATGTCAATAGGCTTGTCTCTATAGCCCTCCAAATCATGGAGACTAAAGGCAAAACAATTACGATACAAACGTATAAACGCTCGTACCCTCCGTGCCTCGGCACCGATAAAATGTGGTCCAAAATCCAAAGGCCAATCATCAAACTTCGTCGTCTCTTTCTCCATCTTAAGAGACTAATTACGTATCGGCACAACTGGTAATTGTTACATAGTAGCAGATAGGGCGTTCATGCCGCCTGACTCCTCACTAATGGGATCCATAGAAAATACCGTGTCGTCATGATAAAACCAGGAAAAGATTTCCCAAGCATCCTCTCGACCAATGTCCTCGGCGAAAGCCAGAAAGACACGCTAAGCACAAAGCTCCTCAGTTGCGTGCCTCTTTGAACAAAAAAACAACTCGGCTTCCTCAATCTCTGTGAAGTGTGATACCTTTGTCCCTTGACTATCAGAGTTTGCTTTAAACATGTATGGATGGTCACGCGAACAACGCTGAACAGCAAAACAGAGGCCACAAGCTCAAACAAGAGTGTTGAGGTCAATGGCTTGACCCAACAAATATCGACGATGGCCCTTAGAAAGATCCAATGCGGCGGTGTTGCCTGTCAAAAAGTCTATCGCTCCCTCCCTCTCATCAGCAAAAGGCTCCTCGTAAGTTTGGAAAGTAGAATCCCAAACCATGCCTCGACCGCGTGTTCTAAAGGCAAAAAATTCCGCGTTGCACATCAACTTGGAAAATGCCCCTAAAGTGAAACCAACGTGGTTCACCACTACCAACGGTGGCTCATCATCCTTGGGAACCTCCGTGGTCGTCCAAGATGATATAGACCTCACGATGTACAGGCTGTTGCACTTAAGCAAGTGCGGATGTGAGCGTCGCCGATGATGCCATGTTGGTCCAAATCCAACATGGCTGATGGGCATAAGAGCCCAACGCTGCGGCATCTATATGCGTGGGGGGACCAAAAAGGTGTTGGATGTATGCCCCATCCTCACGCACATTTGTCTGTGTATCTCCCAATGGGGGTACATTCTCAAAAATGTACCCCGGTGGCATCAATTGGTGGGTAGTCCCCCACTGAATGAGCTTAAACAAATCCTCAAAGAGACCCATCAGTGGATCATCTAGGCCATGTCCACTCCCTGCCCGTGAATAGCCTTGGCAAGGCCATCCGGAAATCATCAAGTCCACGTGACCTAACTGGCGCAAATCATATTCCTCACTGATCAACGTCACATCACGTGGCAACTTGCCCAAACACCCTTGAATTGCAGAAGGTGGTAATTGCTCCGGATACAACGCCAAAAGACGCTCAATGTGATGATGAGCAGCACGGTTAGCTGCAAAGCCACTATCCACGTGGATGTATTGCCACACCTTCAGACCGGCCACTTACGTAGCCGTGAGCCCCATACCGATATCGACAAATAGCTCCACGAGGGTATTACCCTCATCCAATGGTCGCCACTGAATACTACAAGCTACTAACGGAGTGGAAGAATCCACTGAGAATTATGGAGCATCAAGAGTGTCCGCAATCTCACGACTGCGACGTGTGAGCTCCAACTGGGTCCTTCAAGAAGTAAAAGGATCTCCACTAATCTATGCTCACGTGATTCCTCACCCCCCGACATAAAAACATATGTCTCGTCCAAAAGTGTAGAACCACATGGCAAATTGGATGCCAAGGCTTGAATCCAAACATTGCATTTGCCGTGGAAGTCACCGCACTAGTTGCGAAGACAACCGGAATGAGCTTCTTTCTGCCATCGCCGACAAACCATCCAAGCCTAATCTAGGCCACCTCCATCTAGTTGTCCACCCAAAAATGGAGTGGATAAAGAGTCTGCTGACCCACCAAGATGTCGTAGTTGGTAGTACCAGCCACAACACACTATAGAGATACATGGGAGAATAATCGACCAGATTCCACGCCGAACATCAACTGCAACGAATGTCGGGTGTAGCCCATGGCCTTCTTTGTGTCCCCTACCGATACAACAATCGTAAATGGGTAAGGCTCAAGGTTTGAAGCACCTAGATCAAAATCCTGGGCTAGCTGCTTGTCAATCATCAATGACTGAGCTCCGGAGTCCAACCTAACACAATGGAGGGTAGCTCAAGTGGGATTGCCGTTTGTACAGCCAACCACCATGACTCCATCGTCATTTACCAAACGTACCACCCTTGGACGCACACTACGTCACGCCTGTGCCGACCGGGCTGCAAAGTCAGACAAATATGCCACTCTAGAGATCAAGGACTGATCTCTAGAGGATTGGTCCATAGGTGTGGACGTGGTATTGGCCTCAAACGCGGAAATAGCCTCCGCCGCCAGTTTAGCCTACATTGCCGCCAAATCCTCTTCGGTGGGTGGAGCCATCACTACTTGCGACACCTCCAACCATGGCATGGGCACCTTGCCTTCCAACATACTACGCGCGAAGTGGAATACATTGGATGGTTAAAAATCCGGTGTCAGTAAGTCCACACCAACAAACACCAGCAACTGCAACACCTTATACGCCAAGATGTGTGCGTCACCTCCACGACTAGAAGAAATCGTTGTAACGAGATCGGAGTAGGAGCGGCAATATAATTAACCGCATCCGCGATACAGAACAAAAAAGTAACAAGGACTGACCAATGTAGTCTGGCAAACCCGTGTGGCGTGGACGGCCATTACTACGCGACAAATAGAGGGAAGGTGCCACCGTCTATGCGGTAGTCTGAGCACAAGTGGCCACTATTGCCATCACCTTCCGAAGCGCCATACAAGTAGAGGTCTAGGGCTGAAGATGAGCTCTAACTCCTTACCGGAGACCGTGTGTCTGCTACTTGTCTCTAAATGACCATCGCGTTCATCTGCTTCTTTAGCTCTCCCAGTTTGGCCTAAAGTGTCTTCACGACATCTAATCCAGCAACTCAAGACCATGGGCGCTTTTCTGGGTGAATAGCGAAACATTCCTCATCACTATGGTCGGACTTGCCACAGTGGGAACATGTCACCGTCTTCTTTTTCTTGCCTCCAACCTTCTCTACAGGCTTGATTGCCTTTCTCTACAGGCTTGATTGCCTTTCTCTACAGGCTTGGTTGCCCTACTAGTGCCAGCTCCCTTCTTCTTAGAGCAATTCACATCCCCCTTGATGTGACCCGCTTCCCCATAAGTCCAACAATGCACAACCTTTTCAGGTTCTCATTGTACCAAAAAAGTAGCGTTCTCATAATACCAAAAAAGAAGATGCGGACTAATCAACTCCACCATCCGCTTATCTAGCTTAGAGATGAAAATCTTCACCAGCTGGTGCTTCGTGAACACATCATGGGCCTCCCCTAATAATCGTGCCAATCGGGTATACATAGTACGAGGGGTATCCTCCTTTTCCCGGTGGAAATTCTGGATGTGTGGCATCTGATTACGTCTAAATCCCTCGAGCTCGACCTCCAGATGTGTCTTAATTGCGCTAAAGGATCGAAGGCTGGCGGATTGTCAACCGCCATCAATGCCGCACATGTTGCCACTGCCAAACGTGACATGGGCCCCATGCCAGACCGTTCGGCCACAACAGCAACGCCCTGGAGTCCTCTCTAAGAAAACCCTCTTCCACCTTGAGCTCCTCGGTGAAAGTCGAGAGTTTGATAATTGCACTCTCCTATAACGTAGTCACCAACTCCACACGTTGGCGCCAGTACTCCTCAACAGGGCGCAATAGTGCATCGTGCTGCGTAGTCCACCTTTCATATGACTAAAGGGCCTCCAACTCCAAATGGTCGGGCAAGAGCTTGAACGCATAACAATTATTAAACGACCGTGTCCTCTGGCGCTTTTCTTTCATTCAGATATGGAATCGAAGCTGCCAATGGGGTAGGGGGATGCCCCAACCCGTCTCAAGAACCTGTCTAGTAAGACATGACAGAGATCGTCCTCCAAGCCGTCAAATGTGCCCATGCCCCAGATGCGAAGCCTACGGTCGATATCCAATGCCGAAATGGGCTCAAAAGCCTCATTAGTATCCGACCCTGGTCCAAAGTTTGTGGTGAAAGAACTCTTTGAGTGGTTTGGCGAGGGGGAGCAATAATATCAACTCCGGATACTCACCATAAACAATAACGACCCCGGATTTATCTACACGTAGTATCTAAAGGAAGGATAGGAACGAACAACCTGCACTTACAAATCCACCAAACTTTGTGGTTAACCAGTCACCACCTCCGACTAACGGAGGTCCAAACACAATCTCCATACAGAAAGGTATTCCCGGCCATCCATCTGACTTCACCTCTACGGTATCCTATTACAATCTGGGGACAACAAGAAATTGGGGCAACCGGAAAACACCGGCAACAAGCCCACAACACAGGAGAGGTACCGCATAAGAATCCAAAAATCAAAACCGGATGCTCTCCCCCAACAACATAAAAGTGGTAAATGAAAATGACTAGAGCCACTAGCACACACTTGCAGTGGATGGTTACTAGCCGCAAAACCTGCAATAGCACAAGGGAAACACCCAAAGATGTCCTTCCCAAAGTCTAAAACTAAGGGGGTACTGAGCTAATGTAGTCGCGGTGTTAACAAACACAAGTCCCTTTAATGAAAATCACACATTGGGTGACAAACGCGCTCAACATCAATCCTATATCAAAATTGGATTAACGGTAAAATGCCCTAAATATAGGCACAAATTTCACTCAAAACCGAATTAAACTACCCTAGTTACATACCTCCAAAGTTTAGACACTAATCTTCTTTTTTAATGACCTCCAAAAATGTGGTTTTGGAAAAAAAAATCCACTAAAATCTTCCCTTCTTCATTCGTAGAAACCCCTATGGAGAGCTCAAATCCAAAGTCAGAATTAAAGAATAAATGAATAGTTTGGGAGATATTAACTCACAATTAATGAATTCTACCCAAATTATAGATTCATCTACAATGGATGAAAACTGCCCACGGCGGATGAATTCACAAATAGAATGAGAAACCGCAGATGAGGTCTAGCAGCTATTCTTCTTCTTCTAATTCTTTCGCCACTCACATCTTGCTCAAAAATTGTTCGATTTGGGCGTCGTTTGTTGCGTTGGCTTCATTGTAACGCGCTCTACAACTTCAATTTAATCCCTAAAGGACCAAGGCAGTTTTTCCTCAAAAACACTCCAAACCTGCCATTTTCAGCGCATTCAACACAAAATGATACAAAATCATTTTTTTGAAAATTTAACCGTAGGATCTTATACTAGACTTGTATGAGAGTGTGTGGTGTAATTTTTGGTAAGTTTGATTGCACGGATTGAAAGATATTTATCTTTGAAGTGCGACATAATCTCTTTTTCAGGTCATACTATACACCTTCAACAAACTTCGACCACCTTCTATGGCAACTTTTTGCACTACAGGCCGTGATTTTATTGTCTTAACTTGAAAAGGATCATGTTAGGCACATGTGCACCAAATTTTAGAAGTAGAAGAGGTGTAGAAGATGTCCTAAAAAATCCTACAATGCACCTATGTGCCGAGAATCAAAAATACACTTTATATTTTGCATATGTCATATCCTTTTCAAATATTTGAAATTCACAAATCCGTACGGTAGATGCAAAGATCTCAATTTCTTTTCCAAGAAGACATTTTCAGTCTTCTAAATGGACAAAAACTCGAATTTCTATTGAATTTAGAAGTTATTAAAGTTTGGTGACAGTATTTGTGATATGTCACACTAAACTACTGCACTATTTGAATATGTAAATAAAAATAAATTGTAACTCTTGAACCGTAAGTCGGAATTCTACAAAATTTGTGTCTACGCAAAGCGAATAAAAAGTTGGCCATTCAATAAAAAATCTCAGAAAATAATGCCTAGAATTGAGAATGTGGTACCTTACCCAAACTCAAAACGTCCCCCGAGGGGACATCGGTTCTTTAGGGGTTAAGCATCCAAAAATTTTCCAAACTCACCCAAGCTCAAATTCTAGAACTAAAGAGAGGAACGTGAGAGGGTCTTTGTCAAGTGAATAACTAGTGAATCACAAGAGTTGTTAAGTGTCTCGCGCTCCACAAAAGGAAAATCAAGGAGTGCAAGTAGAATAAGAGAATGCGGAGCCTTTACAAATGATAACCAATCACTTATAAGCAAAAGTAATCACTAAACACTCTATAACTCACTCACAAAGCTTGATTTGACGAAGACGTCAAGTCAAAGACGTATGCGACGTTATATGTACACACACAACCCTAAGTGGATGAAAATCATCCGCGGATGAATGTGGTGCGCCGCCGTACGTCCCTAAACTCGTAGAGTAGTAACAAACTATTCTACTCTAAACATTACGATATGGAGAGGCCCTCGACACCACATCTTGTGACAACTCGACCAGACACAAGAATAGAGTTTGAAAATTTTATAACTGATTTACATTCATCAGAAAAATAAAAAAATTCACTTATGTTGAAATTGTAATTCTATCATCTATCACCAAAAAAACAAATGTAGAGTTCTTTTCTTTCTCCATTATCATGTACATTGCTTACCTTCTTTGTTAGAATGTGGGGGAATTTACCTAAGTATTGAGTGAAAGCTCTTTTTATACTTGTAATTCCAATTATAATTTGTTACATTAATCCTTTAAGGACAAGTGACCATGTTTAGAATCTAAAATGTACAAGCATCATAGAATTTACAAAACAACATGACAACAACAGGTACATTTCAGATTTTGTACATGGTCGCTTGTCCTTAATCCTATAAGGCTGATGAGCTTTTTTGGCATGTAAGAATGTACAAGTGTACTAGATCATGCACAATGACATCTACGCGCTCGATACATTTCAGCAAAAAAATCTACAAACTCACTTCACGAAAATCATTGTAGCTTGCCGATGCTTTCTTCCAATACATTCTTACATTCGGATTTTTGTATATGGTCGCTCATCCTTAACCCCTAAGAGCCCAAGTGTACGTGGGGCGTACATTTTGGATTCTAGGCAGGTTCCTACAATTAAAAAAAAAATCTTTTTTTTAAAACTCTTACGCTAGATTTTCCCTGATAAGAGCTCCATGGAGATATATTTTTTTGTTTTTTTGGAGTCATGGTTTGAAAGTTAGTACCACTCAAAGTTAGAAATGGGGACTCCAAGCAGCTCGAAAATTTTGCTTGAAGTCTCTATTGACATTGAGATTTTCCATGCATGTAAAGAATATTACTTTCATTGAAGAAGTCAATTTTTTTTTCTTGTCTTTAGTGTTAAAAAAACATTTTAACACATTTTTACACATTTCGGGCAAGCGGGGAAAAAAACCTCACATTTTTTTTACATAAAACCTAGAGATTTTCATATTTTTCACTTTTTATTTTTTCTACAACAATATGTGGTGTAAACCTTCTTACTGACTGTTTAGGTTATCATTCTTAAACATATTAAATTCTCAAAAAAATAAATCTTGAATTGACAATTTTTGAACCTCCACTCCTTGCACACTTATTTTGAATATGCTACACCCCTTCTCTACCTCTAAAAGCTTTTGTACACGGATCTAACATCATGCTCAACACATTGGTAAAAGATTTAGACCTTGTGTAGTGTAAAAATTTAATACCAAGTGAAGTCAAAGTTTGCTGATCCACACAACACAAGGAAGAAGATGAACAATTTTCTTGACTTCAAACACTATATTCTTTCAATCCGTGCGGCCAACGTGTATGAAATTTTGTGAGTATGTTACTTAGTAAGTCTTAATAGAGATCCTACGGTCAAAAGGATAAATATAAGGTTTTGTTTCCTTTCTTACTCATTGCATTAGAATCAACAATTTTGGGGTGTTTTTGGTGTGAAATTGTCAAGGGCTTTTAGGGGTTAACCCTTTAAGGCCGATGAGCTTTTTTGGCTTGTAAAAATGTAGCTAACCAATACAAACTCACTTCACGGAAGTCACTGTAGCTCACCAATTTTTGCAACAATGGTCTCATTAGAATCATTGTAACGTGGACTACGTCCGTCGCGAAGAATGTTTTGAAAAATCACAGTTGGGGCTTAAACATTCTTCACGACGGACGTATTCCAATGAGACCATTGCGGCAATTATTGATGCAGACTTTAGCAAACTACAGTGATTTATGTGAAGTAGTGTCACAATGACATGTATCCACTGTGCACATGTGATGTTTTGCATGATCTATCACCCTCAAAGAATCTCCTAGGTCTTGCCAGTCATGCTGGCACCAAAGGGTTTAGCAGAGAAAGTCACGTTACAGAATGTTAAGGTCTCCGGTCTTTCTGTATTAGTTTTATGATAATTTTAATTTATGACATACTAAAAGCACTGGAGCATGTACAGGACGGAAGTTGACTGGTGGACGCTGCATGTCCGCAGAGCCAGATAATGGCGAAGGAGATAATCCCCGACGCGGAATCCACGACTATCGTAGATGCCATCGTCACATGGGCCAAGCAGAACTTGCCTGCATGGCCCGCTGCCGCCACCATTCAAGCCGTCCTCTTCGTCACGTCTCCTCACAATCTCACTGCTCACACCCTCGACCTCCACACCTACATGACCAAGTTACAGGCTTTGTCGCACTCCTTGTTTGGCAACCTAGGCAGAGAATCAGACCTGCACAGAGACAGACTTCAGTTGTAGTAACCACTGTTTCAGTGTTGTGTCCCACGACTAGCTAGATTGTGGCGTCGATCGCCGTCTAAGTTCATATTACCCTGCTCCAGGTTACTAGTGTGAGGATGCTTTGATTCGAAGCTACAGTTTTGGTGTTCCAACTGGGAGGAGTTATTTGTGACATTGTGGACGTCGATCTAAGTCTTTTTGCGTTGCTTGAGGTGTGATTTGAGTTGTGACCGTACTTTGGTGAATATATGAATATAAAGGTTTTGAGAATAGAAATGGGGCAACTTTGTGGTAACGATCGATTGACAGTTTAGGGTCCATCATCTGTGCCAGTGTGGGAATTACCTACTGTACTAGTACTTGAGTGGACATGGCCGGCATGTTGAGCAAGCTCTGGGACGACGTCGCTGGGGGCTCGCCTCCTGAGAAAGGCATGAAGCAGCTCCGGAAGCAGAATTCCGCAAATTCTGCCCTCTTCCCCAGTGACGGTGGGGGCTTGCCTCCTGAGAAAGGCATGAAGCAGCTCTGGAAGCAGAATTCAGCGAACTATGGCCTCTTCCCCAGTGACGGTATGACAGCCTCCAGATACTAAGTAGGAGTTTCTCACTAGTTATGATTTTCTGAACCAGAAGCTGAACGAGGATCAATTCATTACTTTCTAGATCTTGTTGAGGAGACTGTCAACTCACGTAAGTCGATCTTTTCCTGACAGGTGATACTGGTGAGAAGAGCAAGTTTGGGCGGCGCTTGAGTTTGGGGGAATATCAGAGTAGTACTCCGTCGCAGAGCATACCGATGAAGAAGCCGCTGCCAATGCTGGACATTCCAGATTCTTCTTGTGCAACTCCCTGCAGCCTCGGCTCCACTCCGCCCACTTCACCGTCCCCTTCAACTTGTAAGTGCATACATCTGCTTCTCATGCATTTCCATATGTGGTAATTCCACATCTTGTGAGGTCTAATATTTCATCCTCTGAGTAGATCCGAAAGAGAAGGACAATCTCTGGCGCAGTGTTTTCCACTCTGGTCAGAATAAGGTGATTCAGCGGAACTTGTCTCCTGGAGCGAACAAGGTGCAGGAAAGTACTTCACCAACTGTGTATGACTGGTAAGTATGATGCAATTCGTCGGCATCTAAGAGGTACTTTCGTTTTCTGAAGAGTTCGCTGTGCCTTGGTTGCAGGGTAGTGATCACTGCCCTCGAAGGATGAGAAGCAAAGCATAAGTCGAACCATGAAAGCTCAGATCCTGCCATTGTATAAAAAGGTGCAAGGCTTCTAGTTTCAAGGTGAAGCGCTTGAGATGATTTTCTAAGTTGGTTTGTCCGGCTTTAAAATTCAGTCGTTTTTAGTTCCCCGAGTGGTGTGTTTGGGTCTAGGCGTGTATATGTAGAA
This sequence comes from Bryoerythrophyllum caledonicum, assembly GCA_963971425.1. Lineage (NCBI taxonomy): Eukaryota > Viridiplantae > Streptophyta > Bryopsida > Pottiales > Pottiaceae > Bryoerythrophyllum > Bryoerythrophyllum caledonicum. The sequence continues at coordinate 14,250,819 of OZ020524.1, read as the reverse complement.
ATAGTGGAATTTAGAGGAGAAGTTTGGTCAGATTCCTTCACTGTGAATAGTTTGATAGCCTGAAGGCCCACATTGAAAGAAAGTATTCGGTGGCTTATTGGACCGGTAAATGACGCATTGTGAGGCCATTGTCTCTAATCATGGCAGAAGTATGTGACAGGAATAGAAAGGGTGCCAACCTCAAATGCAGCAAGATTGTGGATGTAAATTACTACAACCACAATGCTTTCTGATTTATAGAGACCATGTAAGGGATACTAACAAGTGAAGGAGACTTCAGAATGACCAACTTTCAAGCCGTGAAGTTCTTTCAAAAGCTGAAACTGTTATTGTTTTGTAACATCCATCTCCTAAATCAGATGCTCAGTTATGAAACTCCCATGAAATTATATGACAACCGAAAACTGTTTGGGTTGTCGATGCTAGTAGCAAACCTGTTGTTTTTCAGTTACTATTTTTAGCATTTACGATGTTGTCATCGGCAACTTAGATAACCTCACGTTCTCGGTCATCTAACCCCTAAATTTCACACTAAATACACTTCAAAATTGTTGATGTAGTGTGGTGAGTACGGAAGAATACAAAGCTTTATTTTAAGTTGTAATTATAGGATCTTGATTAACTCTTTTAGGACGAGAGACCCATAGGTGGTCACTTTTGGAGTAATTTGCAAATTGGTGGACCAATACTTCATCACTATTTGATCTGCAACCTAACTTAAGTTCGTTGGATCCCTGCGCTTCCAACAAATGTGGTGGGAAAGTGCACAAGAGTCTAATTATGGGCAAATTATAGTGATGTTTGTAGAGAAAATGGTTTATTTTCTTCCTTGTGTTGAGTGGATCAACATTCTTTGACCTCGCTTGGTGTCAAATGTTTGCACTACACAAGGTCTATTAAATTCATTACCATTATGTTGAGCATGATATTAGTCCCTTGCACACCAATTTTTAGAAGTAGAAAAGGGGTGTAGCATATTCAAATCAATTATGCAAGGATTGGAGGTTCAAAACTTGCCAATTCACTTTTTTTTTTTTTTTGAGCTTAATATGTTTTAGAATGACAATCCAAATGGTTGATAAGAAGGTTTGCGCCACATATTGTTGTGGAAGGAAATAAAACAGTAAAAAAATATGGAGATCTCTACAGTTTGTGTGGAAAATGAGTTATTTTTTGAAACCTTGCCCAACAATGTGTGACAATGTTGAAAATGTTTGACTTGGGTTAAAATGCTATTATCCACTAAACTCAAGAAACCTCTTGTTGGCAATATAAAAGGAAATAATGTTACTTGCTTGTTTTGAAAATTTCACATTTTAAAGAGTGTCCTTGCAAAAGTTTTTGGAGTGGCCCACTCTTGAGAAGATTTTCCTTGAAATGGCATAATTTTTTTTTCCATAGGTCCAATGAGTGTAAAAAATATAATTTTATGTACCTCTTCTCTTCTTCCATCTTTGAACAAAATTTAAAGAATTGTACGTGCTCAAGATTTGCAAAAGCCCACCTCGGGACTTTAATCATCAAGGGACGAGAGTACACCAAAGGTCATTGCAGTGTCGGTAACTGCACAGAATGTTGTGAAAGTTTTTGGGATGGTTTTCTAAAAACTGACTCAGATTCAGAACAAGTGATGTACCATACCATTTCCTAAAGAAGATAACTACAGATCTCAAGAGGAGAGAATGTCATTGAGTCACTGACATCTTTTACCGCTCATCACTTGTTGGAACAATATTGTTCTATGACTGTACAGTGTGTTCAAGTTCAGGACGTTGTCATCTTGGTAATCTAGAGCTAGTTCTGGGAGTACTCTGGACATTTGATGACCTCAACGGAGTACGCCGAAGCTCTTCATTTGAGAGGTTCTTCTCACGTCCCACAAGAAGATGAGCCAGCCCAAGCTCGCCATCCGTGCTCCTGGGGTTCAAATATTTCTTCCGCCCTTTCTTCTTGGTGGTGTCGGTTTCTGTAGGGATAAGTGCCTGAGGCCTCTTCTGCAAAAAGATTCCCAATTACAAGTCAGAAACAGTGTCTATACAAACCTGAGTCAAATATATCGTCCCAATTTCAAGTCAGAAACGGTGTGGTTTACAAACCTGGAGACTTGTGCTAATTAGTAAGCAGTGACTTGAAAAATGTCACGTCTACTTGTCTATAGACGATACTTCATTTCAGTGTAGAATATGAATCTATTACGTTGAAATTTCATGAGAGAGGGTTGCCGTTCTACCAGTCTCGAAACGCTCTTCCGATAGGTCTGTGTGACATCCTCAATGACGCCGTCATTCTCATCGTTTTCTTCCTCGTCCAGGTCAACGACTGGTGGTTTCCGGACACCAGTTGTCGCAGAGGCAGAGTCCTGTATCACAGATCAGATAATGTCGGTGAAAACGAGAAGGTTTGAACTGGATGAGAGTCAGCGAGGTATGAAGTGAACCATACTGCTACAAAAGTTGTAGGACTCGGTAATTACCGTCGAATGTTGCGTGTTCACTCGATTCCTCAACCTGGAGCTTCTTTTCACCGGGAGATTTGAGGGCGGTTGTTGTAGTTCTGCATTTGGCTCAGGGTTTGGAATCTCATTCAGAACCTCAGTTGCTGCAGGCTTGCCTTTTCCTTCGCCGGATCTCTGTTGCAAGTGGAAAGTTCAAATACGTTTTTCATAAGAAACGTGACTTGGGTCATACTTGCAAGCGCACAGCAGAAGAAAAAGTACCTCTTTAAAGGATGAAAAAATCAAAAGTGCCCACATACCTCGCATCTGGAACTGTCATTACATGATTTCTTCGTTTCCACTGCTTCTGGAATGACTTCCGGGACCTGCATCAAATCATTTGATATTAATCACTAACACAGGGTGTGTAAACAGGAGCGAGCCAAATATTAAAAATAATTTGTTACGATATCTACTTGGGGGAAAATTAACTACTTACTTCCAACAAAAGCGGATCGAAAGGCATCTTCTGAGGATTTTGGACACTGTTGCTAGCCACCAGCTCCATAGACGTATTGAGATTTCGACTGAGCAGATTCTTACTTAGTTCGTGCGTTAATTTTGGCACCGCCGCCATCTGCAAAAGAGACAGAATTCATGTCAAGGACACATTCTTGCAATCTTATTCAACATTAAGGGGAACAAGAACTCACTTCTGCTTCTTTGCACTGTTGCTCCATATCAAGCTGAGTCCGCAGCATGCTATTCTTCTCCCGCAAACTCTCAAGCTGCTTCATAAAATACTCTATCTCCTCTTCTTTCTCCTCCACAAGCTTCATCGCCTTGGCACGCTCTCGCTCAGCTTCCATCACCTGCAAGTTACAGCATCCAACATCAGTCTGGACCTAACAACTTCCACCTACATGTTTCCTCTACAAAGAGACACATACCTTGTTGGCTTCAATTTGCGCTATTCTTGCAGCTTCTTTTTGAGTACCAAATTCCGCTCTCAAGAGCTCGAGCTGCCCCATCAACGTGATCTTCTCCACATTCAGCACCTGTGCGTACCTCCCCAGCTCCGCATCATGCAACTCAGTCTCTGCAATCTTGCTCTTGCATTCCAGAAGCTCTTTCGTCGCTGCCTCGAGGCGCACCACAAGCTCCTCCTTCTCTTGATTCACTGCCTCAATCCGTTTCCTGCTCTCCGATTCAAGCGTTTCCAGCTTCTGTTTGAGTTCCTGCACCTCGCTCTCTAGAGTCCACTTCCCAAGAACATTCTGGTCAGTCACATGACCTGCCACCGCCATGTTGCGCTCAATCTTCTGCAGCTGCTGGACTTCCATCTCATGCTGGGCTATCAACGGAGCAGTCTCTTGCGTCCATGTCTCCACAGTCTTTTTCTGAAGCTCCAAGGTTGGCTCAGACAAGGCGGCGTTTAATCTCTTGTTTTCGTTCTCGCTCTGGCGAAGCTGCACGTTTAACCTCTCTACCTTCGCTTGCAGCTTGTGCACAACACCAAGCGCATCCTCTGCACATCCAAAGAAGATAGTGGATTGACCGGGTTGACCCGAAATTGTTCAGAAAGTACATATGGCGATCTGATCTGTTACTCACCAAGTCTTTCTTTGGCGAGAGATTCCTGTCGCTTCACATAAACAAACGACACTTGCAGCTTCGACATCTCATATGCGCTTCGGAGGATGCTCATCTTGTGATCTTTAGTGCACTGCACAGCCACATGAACACTTGGCAACCATATAACCATGATATGTAAACCAACCTGTGAGAAATGAAAAATCGCGCTGATGACATGCTAGGAAAGTGAAGAGATGCGCTGAGAAGGTGCAAGTTCCTTGTAGATTGATGTTCCAACAACCCTGATCACGGATGCTGAGACGGCAACCGATCACACAATAGACAAACAAACCTTGCAAAACAATCTGCAAGAAGGTATCGGCACTCACATCGTAGAGCTCTTTCTCCAGCTCCTCCTTCTGCACCTGCCACACCTTTTTCTCCTCAAACTCCACATCCTCCTCTCTCTCTACGTCTCTCTGCAACACAATCACCCAGCACACATGACCCAGAATGCCTGTAACAAAAATCCCACCGAAAACAAAACCACATCCTCCCTCCACAAACTTGCACAAACAACGCAGACCCAATTGGTAAAGCACGAAACCCTTGAAGCTAAGCCCAAACACCAACGACATCTCCAAATCACCAACCGATTCCTGGCACAAATAACACCTACGAGAAGAAGAAGAACACTGCAAATACCTGCGCCATGGGCGCCGCACATTCGCCGTCCATCAACCTATCCATCACAAAACCTTCACAATCTTTCACCATCCTAACACACATTCCTCTCAACACCCCATCTTCACAGATCACAGATTATCAGTCTCAACAAAGTAGCCGTTGATATGATATTTCGAGGAATTTGAAAAGATATTTGCGCCTAAAGCCTATGCCCGTGTTTTCGGGTGGAATTGTGGTTTTGTCATTGCCTTCGAGGGTTTTGATTCTGGAGCTCGATTTTTAAATGGGAGTCGCGATGGCGTTGTCGAGGGTTTTCTGTTTTTGGGTGTTCGTAGTAGTTGCGGTGGCAAATTCACCACTCGGCGTGGTGCTTGGAGAGGAAGTTGTAGCGAGCGGATTCTATGGGCGTGTCGTGGAGCTCACGGACGCCAGCTTCGACGCTGCTGTTTCCAAGCACGATCACATCCTGGTGGACTTCTACGCTCCCTGGTGCGGCCACTGCAAGCGTCTCGCGCCTCAGGTGCGTGCACACAATCCTTGTCTCTGGAGATGGTGAGGTAGCCCACGGTTTGTGTCTCGTTCTAGGGTTTGGTGTATGTATGTCTCGTCCTAGAGTTTGCTGTATGTAAGTCCATCTCTTTGCACATTCTTTATGTCTAGAAACAGAATCTCCTGTTTTCTGGAGATGGTGAGATTTTGAGCTAGTAGCTCATCTTTTTTGTCTCGTTCTAGGGTTTGACGTCTGAATAGTTCATGTCCTTGTCTTTCTTTCGCTTGATTGAATCCTCACCTCTTGCACACAATCCTCCTCTTTAGTTGTTGAACTAATTCTCTGGAGATTGTCAGGTTAGTAAGATATTTGAGCTAGCTCATGTTTCATTAGGTTTAAAAGTGTTTGGTTTCTAATTTGTAATTGTGTTTGCAGCTGGACATTGCAGCTCCCATACTTGCCCAGGACTCAAGGCCAATCGTGTTGGCCAAAATCGACGCTGAGAAGCACTCAAGCATCGCCTCAAAATACAAGATAAGGTAGTGTTCATGACCAGTTTCCATGATGGAAATGGACTGAATTTTTTTCTCAATTGTGACCACTACTTGATGATCGGTTTCCATGATCATAATCAGTTTCAATTCTCGTTGTTCATGCTCTTTTTCCATGATCAGTTTCCATGACAATGATGAGTTTTTGATGTGGCATTCTTTGTGACAAACTCTTGTTTTGTGTGCAGTGCGTACCCGACGCTGAAGTTTTTCATCAACGGCTTCCCGACAGATTACGCGGGGCCACGAAAGGCAGACGGCATCGTGTCCTACTTGAGGCGTTTGTCAGCTCCTTCCATCGAGCAGTTCGACTCCGAGGCAAGCTTGCGGAGCTTCGTGAGATCTATCGGGTCCGAGATCCCTCTCTTCGTCGGGTTCGGCCTCAAAGCCACCGACTTAGAGGATCTGGCCAAGAAGTACCGTACCAAGGCATGGTTCGCGGTCATGGAGATGTTCTCCGACAACGTCATGGAGGACTTCGACTTTGATAAGGGCCCTGCGATTGTGGTGGTGCGCGGGGAGTTTGGCGAGAGAGCAACTTTCTATGGTCCTTTTGAAGGTTAGGATGGGCTATACCTTTGCTGCTTGTTGTATGGCAGTTTTGGATGCTATTCCTTTTGCTAGTTGTTGGACGTTATTCCTTTTGCTAGCAAGCAACTAGCAAGGATTAGCATTAGTCCTTGCTAGTAATCCTTGCTAGTTGATGCTAATCCTTGCAGGATGCTCATCCTTGCTAGGTGATGGGTGCTAATTCTTGCTAGTTGATAGATGCTAACCCTTGCTAGTTGTTGGATGCGAAGCCTTTGAATGCTAGCGTGGGTGCCTGAACATTTGTACACGAAGCTATAACTGTTTATTGTGAAGGATTTTTCTTACCACAAGACATGGTATTGATAGTATTCATGTTGAGGTACCTCCACAAAATAGTTGGTATAAAAAAAAAACGTCACAAACATGTACAGCTTCATGTAAAACTCTGAGACACCCACACTTAGGAGAATAAGAAATGTCGTCGTTGTATGCTAGCTTCTTTTAGTTGTTTCATGCTTTTGGGAGATCGGTGGAGCTAGCTTTTTGATCTTGACTTGTGTGGTTGTTACAGCTGAAGATGTAGCGGACTTTGTTGCACAGAACCTGCTTCCACTTGTGACTCCCATCAGTGGGGAGACTCTGAGGCCTGTGAAGGAGGACGGACGTCCGGTGGTGGTGGCTGTTCTGGACTCTGATGACACTCCCGAAGACAAATCGTTCATCAAGAAGCTGAAGATGGCGGCTCCTGCACATCGCAAGTTCGTGTTCACGTATGTGGTTGCCTCTCAGTGGCCGGACTTCTTGCGTCCTTTCTACATCAAGACAGATACCAAGCTTCCCACCGTATTCGTCTGGGATGGCGACACTTTTGTCATGGTGAGCTCTCATGATAGAGTCATTTGTGAAGTCACCCGAAGTTTCAATAAGATAACCCCCTCTTTTCTCATAAAATATCATGTTTAAATGGCTCTCCATTAATCTAAAATCAGCACAAAGGAAGAGAAAGGTGGGTGATATTCATGGTTGGCAAACTCATTCTTCACTCTCAATGACAGCTAAAACTACTTTGACTTGAGCTTAGAGACCACCAAGCTGATCTGCCTCATTTCTTTGGTGTAAAACGTTGAAAAGCACTGTTTACTTTCTTATGCCTGTCTCATCAGTTAAATGGAGTTGACCTCTGTATCATATGTTGGAACCCTGGCGAGTGATCAGAGGATTTGTTGGTGGAATAGTCTGACATAGGATTGGTGGAAGATATATTCGATTATTTTTTCTAAGAAAAACCTTGTGCACACAGAGCAACAACACGGATTCGTTTGTTGGCGATTCGGTGGAGTCAGAGCTTTCGAAGCTGCTGCACGGATTCAAGGACAACACGCTGAAGCGACAGAAGATGCGTGCTGCCTCGCTATACGAACGAGCCACTGCAAATCTTCCTTTAGCTGCAGCATATCTTCTCTTGATTATAGGAGTTCTAGTCATGTTGCTGAGAGGTCTAGATTACAGCGCCTTCCGAGAGGACAAGGAAGAGTACTACGAGGGTCCTAGCACAGGTAGATGGGCTGAGAGCAGATTCCCACCTCCAGGAGGCGATGTGAAGCAAGATTGATGATCCTTGCTTTGTTCCTACAGTTGTACAGAAGCTATCGGTTGCCAATAAAGGCTGCAGACGTGGGTTAACTCGGCCGGCATTCAACTACCACAACAAGAGCGTGTAATTTTCATCAAGACAACAACTGAAGCAGTTAAGCTGCAATTAAATCAAGTCAGCAACTCCTTACCAATCATTGTTAGCCTTCCATTATTGTTACTAAATGCCAAATTTATCGCGTGTGGAGAAATCCTGGCCGCACCTGACGGCGCGGAATTTGAGGAGAAATAAATGTTTTAAAATTAGCTATGACTTTGCCACAAGACGCCGATGCTGGCCTCACTGTCTGTGAGTTGTATGCTTTTTGGCTTCTTCCTCAGTGTTCAAACTGTTCTAGTTGAGCCTGTGTTCACTCTTCGGGTGTCACATGAGCACTCGAACCTCTTCACAGGTGTGAACCTCTCTTCTGATCCGATTCTTTTGGCCTGGAGTTTCGGTTTAGGAGATGTTGGAGGTTTTGGATTAGAGGCAGGAAGGTGATGTTGGAGGCACATTGGTGTGTCCGGTTTTCATTTTTTGCGGCTGGTTGAGAAGAGGATGATCTTCGGAGGTCTTTGTAGGTTTGGTTGTAATATTGTGAGTGCAGGAAAGTTCGCAGTTTGAGATTGGTTGGTGAATGAAGAGGGTGCTCTGGAGGGTTTCGTAGGTTCGAGATTCTTCGTTGCAGGAATTGGTTGCAGGATTACGAGGTTGAAAGAGCCTGGTGTGCTTGGTTCCTCATCTTGTGGTGTTGAGTGATGTAAGAGAAGTGGATGCTCGTCGCAGCTTCGGAGGGTTCTGGAGATTCTTCGTTGAGTTTGGTCGCAGGATCGATGTGGAGAGTTTATTCTAATTCTAGGACGTTTCTCGTTTTTTTTGCAGAGTATTTGCACGATGGAGCAGTGACCGATGGTGCGGAGGGAATCAATTCCGAGCAGGTGACCCTGCAGTGAAGATGGCGTCCTCGAGTTCCCGGTAACAAAACCCCCCCAAATCCTTCTCTCCTCTCACCTTACCTTGCCACCATGGCGAAAGGGAAAGGATTTGCAGGTATGCGCTCAAGCTCAATGGACGGGAGCTACGGACGCATCAACCCGACCAAGGACCTCTACAGCATCAACGAGCTTCACACCACCGATGTGCCCTCTGCAGCTTTCGGGTACGAGCGCGTCACCAAGCCCTCAGTAACGCGCAGATCCAGCTTCAGCTGGAGCAGAAGACCCTGGAAAAAGCACTTCGACCTGGAAAACGACCCGCAACCTCAACCAGAAGAAGAGGACGAGCGCGTCACCAGGCCCTCAGTCACGCGCAGATCGAGCTTCAGCTGGAGCAGGAGACCCTCGAAAAAGCACTTCGACCTGGAAAACGACGACCCGCAACCAAAAGAAGAGGAATCCCAGCTGAAGAAGACAAAGAAGAAGTTTGGCATCAAGGGCTTCCTGACTGGCATCATGGACTCGTACAAGAAGATCATGCAGTCCGCTGAAGACTCCAACGTGCACCTCGGCGATCTGTACCCCGGCAACTCCATGGTGGCGCCTGTCACTCCTGCGGCTGGCAACCGAGCCATCAAGTACATCTCTCCCTCTCCTGGCGTTGGTCGCCGCTCTCTCGGTCGTGTTGCAGAGGAAGCCTCTCGTGAAAGATAGCAGAATCAGAGGTTGAAGTCTTCATATCTTTGAGGTTGGAGTCTTCACATTTTCATAGGTTTTAGATCTATTGTTTCTCTTGTGGTTTGACTCCTCATGTTGGAAGAATCATCCATCTTCACATTCAGAGGCTGAGGTCTTCACACTTTTACTCGGTGCCATTGTTAGGGCATTTTGTACTCATTTTAAAATTATTTTCCAGTAGATTGACAGGACTTGTCTCCTCTGCTTTGGAGGAGCTTGTAAGTCATAAGTCGAAATGATGCTGGATGGCTATTTCTTTTTTGAAGATTGGGAGTTGAGCCATTCTGTCTACGAGACACAGTGATTCAACCCCCATTCTTCTGTTAAATTGACAGACCAGGGTGTGTTTCTTTGACACGTCCCTGGAGAAATGATTCAAAACCACTTGCAATTGCATTCTGTGTTTGCCTTCTTCTGTGTGTTATGAATGATGGCATTCTTCCTGTTGTGCTACTCTCATGGTTTGAAGGTCCTGCATTATGTCAACGGTATTTTCCTACCACCCAAAGCTGGGCGTTTAGGGTTTTAAGATTTTTAGGACTGACTCACATAGTTTTATTTGCTACAAGGGAAATCGTGTTCTGTATGGTTGTTGCGCAGGAAGGACATCTGTTATGGTGAATGCATTCGAAGAGGAAGCTGTTATGGTATGAGTACACTTGAAGATGCATTTGTTATGGTGTGAGTGCACTTGCAATTGTAGGTGAGCATGGCAGGAATGCAACCTGACGAGTCTGCTTGGGAGATTCAAGCCAAGGAGGCAGCCGTGCAGAAAGTGGCCAAGCTCTTGCCTCTCCCAGACTCTCTTGCCTCCGTCAAAAGAATCCGAGAAGACTACGCTTCACGCCTCCAGGTAAACACTATTAACATTACATTGCATGTATTTTATCTGCAATTGACAAACTGCATATGATTGTTTGGATCAGAGAAACGACGCCCTGCTCGCTGCAAGTGTCATGAATCAGGTGCATAAGTCCTAAAACCTAAGAGTATGACCTAATTCTGATATTAAGCTATCATTTTCGCTTTGATTACGTACTTTGAGCTGTGCAGGTGGAGCAAACAAAAGCAGGAATAGAAGCTGTAAGCCAAGCGAAGGCCACGGTGAAGCAGTTGCGCGAGAATTTTCTTCTCATTGACAAGTTAGGTTCCACAAATTTGTTGATTTTTGAGCAGATGTGCATTTCTTCTCTTAATTTTCCTTCGTTTTTGCAGCTTGTGCGATGAATGTAGAACCCTGATTGAGAATCACGACCAGATTAATCTTCTCAGCCATGCTCGCAACAACCTCAATAAAACCTTCACAGTATGTTGTGCTATCATATTTTCTTGTGGTATTTGTAAAGTCACTTAAAGTTTCAATAAGATACCTCCTCTTCTGGTCAATAAACTACTCGTCCCTTACTCTTAATAGCTTCAATAGCTTGGTGGTCTCTAAACTCAGGTTAGAACTAGTTTTAGCGGCCTTGGAGAATGAAGAACGAGTGGTCATGTTGTACCATGAATGTTACCTGCCTTTTTCCTCATTTAAATTTGAGAAAAGAGGGATTTTTGCCTCGCTTATTTGTATGAATCTGCATCTGATCAGTTTCTTTCAGGATGTGCAAGGCATGATGTCTATATCCACACTTGCTGCCAACGCAAGAGAATCACTGAAAGATGAGAGAGAGTTGGTGCAAACATTTGAGGTGCCCAATTCTGAACCAGTTCCGAGTTTACCCCTTTTTTCTTAGAATAACGGTAATGGTAACAGTAATCTTTTGGTTGTGACAGGCATTGACTGCATTGGAGCAGAAACGGCGGTTTGCCATGGCTACTGTTTCTACACGAATGGAGGAAGCCAGCAGATTGAGGTACATGATTTGATAATAATAATAATAATAATAATACTAATAATAATAATAATAATAATAATAATAAGCTCTTTGCAATTCATTTGAGTTAATATTTATCTCTTCTAAGATTAATCTCACTTGAACACCGTTGCAAAGTAGTGCCTTTTTTGAAGATGTGAGAGAAACAAGAACAATCTTCGAACAAACATTATGGGACCACATTCGCAACTACTTCCAACTTGCAAAGACAAGGTCTCTTCCTAGAAAATAAATTCATTCTCATATCTGCTCATATTTGCTGAAGCTTTGAAGTAGTGCAATTCTGCAATAAATAAGGTCAGAACTCACAACTATTCCTTTTATATTATGTGCAGCCCACAGACTCTTGTTCGAGCGTTATGGTACAAAAAAACCACATACATGAAAATGATAAGTTTCAAATGTAGCATACATAGGAATAAATTTGCAAGGACTCCATTTTGAAATAATGAAAACATTTGATAGTCAGAAGTGGTTTGCTTGAAACATTGTTATCTCTCTGTCTTAATTGAGGGGGTTTGTACTTTGGAAGTGTGGTGGAAATGCAAGAGATTGCAGACCAGCAACAAGATGAAGAAGAAGCTGCAGCTGATAATATTGAGCCCATTGTCACATCTCCAAATGGAGACTCAAGGTAAATCAACATTTTCCGGTCGTGTGAATTATCACTAATTTTGAGATTATGCAAACAGTAGAGCCCATTATGGGAACACTATTAGCAATAATTAGTGTAATCAGGTAGAGGAGCTGAGCCTTAATCTCATAAACTTTCAGGTTATGTCAAATTATGAAGGTTATCTGAAAACATGATTCCCCTCTCATCAAAGTTTGACATCAGAAAATAGACTTTTAAAGTGATGTGTTGGCTATATTAGTGTGCTAGGAGAGCGCAAGGAAAGCTTAATAATTAGGAGGAGCCTTCCATTACCAGCTGCATTAGAAGGGCGTAGAGGCGGAGTAATCAGTGCAGATGGTCCCATTCCAAGAAGAGGATACAAGGATCGCTGCTATGTGGAGATCCAGAAATCAATTGAGGAGAGGTTCACAAACCTTCTTGAGATGGTGAGTTAGATGCTACAACTTTGACAATTGGATCGTGATGTGACTAAATTTTTTTATTGACTATGTATATGTGAAATTTGCAGTCAGTTGCAGGTGATTTAACTGCGGCTTTGGAGCAAGCAACAGTGGTATGATGACCTTATTTGCCAGATATAGAGTTCTTTCAATAAGATACTAGATACCTGCTCTATTTCGTACTGTTTTACTTACTTCAAATAGATACTAGATTATTTGAAGCGCTTGGTGGTCTTTCAAATTTATTTTTCATGGATCTTGAGATAATAATCTCACCTTTTTGAAGGACAGGTAGCTCGGGAGCTCTCAGCCAACTTCGATTATGTGGCCCCTTGCTTTCCGCCCAGGTTTCCATCCCACACCTTTCATTTCCACCCCACCTGTTTCACAAATCATGATCATAACGTAAACTAATATTTCGAATATCATCTATTTACTACTACAGATATCAGATCTTCCAGGTGATAGTGCAATCCTACACCGAGCGCTTTGTGCAGATGCTGCGCAAATTAAGTGACAGGGCGAATGACTTGTCGAATCAAGAGATCTTAAAGGTAATCACATATGAATTCTTTCTAAAGTCACCGAAATTTACCTCCTTTTTAGACTACTCTTTTGTCACTCTGAATGGTTAGAAGAGCTTGGTAGCGGTTGAACTCAAGTCAAAGTAGTTTTAGCCGTCTAGAAAGAGTTTTCTACTACGAATATTAGCTGCCTTTCTCTCCTTTAAGCAGACTTTAGATTGATTGAGAACTCATTTTAGAGGTGATTTTTATTAAAAGGGAGGGGGTATCTCTTTGAAAGTTTGGGTGACTTTAGACCGCAGTATTGAGAGAGATACTTTTTTATGATTGCAGGTCACAGAATGGGTTCTTCAGTACGAAGAGCAGCTACTAAGTCTTGGAGTTGAGGAAATGCTTGCATCCGTGTGTGCTGAAAGTGGAGCTATGGATCCTCTTTTCACAACATATATCCTTCGGATGAAGGGTACTATGCAGGTTTGCGATATTATCAAGAGTGGACTCATTAGAGCTCTTTCTAAAGTTACCCAAAGTTTCAATAAGATATCTCCTCTTTTGACTACTCTTTCCTCACTCAAAATAGGAAGGGCTTGGTGGGCTCTAAATTCAAGTCAGAATAGTTTTAACCATCTGAACAGAGTTTTTACCATGAACATTAGTCGCCTTTCTCTCCTTTCGACTATTTAGAGCTGATTTTTGAGGGGGTATCTTATTTAAACTCCGGGTGACTTCACAAATGCTTGGGTTTTATCTGCTTTCTGATTTTCATTTTTGGCACCACATGTAGTTTCAAGTGCTTGACAGAAGTGGGGGTTTTGCGCAGAGGATGTGCTCAAATATTTTGGACGTTGACAGATTGAACCCTCCCAAGAGAACTGAAAGTGGAAGGTTGTGGACACCATCATGTGTGGACCTCTTTCGCCTCCTGAATGAGCAAGTGAAAGTTGTGAAAGAAACTAGTACTGATATCATGGTTTTGCATGTTGCAGTTGCCATTAATCAGGTCTGGCCTTCAAAACTCTCATAAATCTCTTCCCGTTTGGTATTCATCACTGATCATCTGGTTATATTGTGCAGTTGATGCTCGAATTCCAAGGGGCTGAGAAGTGGCGTCTGCAATCTGAGTATCCTCTTGTCATCGGTCTGGAAGCTTTATGTGCCATGGTGAGAACAACAATGTTTATCAATCTATTTCTTGTTTTTTCTGTGGTTATGGAGCCTTGATTTTGGTGTGGATTGGTATTTTCAGGCGAATAATAACGTTAGGTGTCATGAAATGACTAACGACATGAGCACTTCCATCCTTGACGACCTCCCTATCTCTTATGTTGAACAGGTACAATACAAAAATGAAGTAAAGTAAGGCAAAGTTATCATGATAGTTTTCCATTTTAGATAATTCAAACCAACCCTAAATTTCTATAATAAGCTGAAAGAGGGAAAAGACGGACAACATGACCTCTTTATCAAAGGCCGCCAAAACTAGCTCTGCCTTGAGTTTAGAGTCCGCCGAGCTCTTTCATTGATCTAATAGCTATTAAGAGTGAGGAAAGAGTAGAATTCAACTCAAAAGAAGGGTATCTTATTCAAACTTTGGGTGACTTTACAAGTAACTCAACTATTGACCGACTCCTTTCATGATTGTGAGTGTCAGGTCAGCTTTGATGATGCTTCTCAAGGGTTCCTTGCGGTTGCCAAGGTATGCTGGCTCGTTTAATTTGCATATGATGAAAATAGTAGGATCTACCTCCTGGTAGATTTTTGTTTTTGGATTGAAGTTCTTTAGATTTTTGGATGGTGGCAGTTAGCAGTGCAGCATGGTGTGAGGGTTATCTTTGAAGACCCGGGTGTTAAAGAACTCCTCGCAAAGTTGTACCTGAAAGGTGGTCAAATTTGTGTCTCCCTTGCTCAAATCTACAACCTAGCAATCTGCTTTGAAATGAAAAGGCTACTGTACTACCAACCTAACCATGTGTATTTCTTGAGGGGGATGGAATTAGATTGGCTCGACAGCATGGTGACTGAGTATTTGATACCCACGTTTGAGGACTACTTCGAAGATATCAAAATGTGAGCAATAATCGTTGGTTGTGCATCAATTGTAGTTGTGTTTCCAAGATGATGGACGTGGTGATGTTGATTGAATTTGCAGGTACTTGGAAGAGAAGTATTTCCAGAAATATGTGGAGTTTTGTATTGAGGAGACAGTTGTGATATTCATAGACCGACTTCTCATACAGGTAGAAATTCAAGCTTAAAGTGTCATTGAAATTGCATTCATTCAAGTACACACCTTCCTGAAACAAGAGAAAGGAAGCTTGTGTAACTTGGTCACGTTTGAGTCATATGTAAAGTCATCCAAAGACACTGGGGTTTTGATTGATAATACTAATATATGTTTACCCTCAATAGCCATTAGATGTGGAAGAGCTTAATCTTTTAATTAACCCTTTGATGGAAACTCTATGGCTGGAGTAGATGATATTCTTCAGAGTCTATTATAGTTGTAGATTTGACCATCAGCCATAGCCAACGTGGCCTTAAAGGCTTGATGAGTCTTTTGACCCAAGTTAGATTTAGTTTTAGCTGCCTTTGAGAATGAAGGAGAGGTCATGTTGTACCATGAATCTAAGCCACCTTTTTCCTCTTTAAAGTGATCATTAAAATTTGGAGCTACTTATGCCTGATTTTAAGTATTTAAAATGAGGAAAAGAGGTCAAAACTTTTGGTATCGTGGCTCCTAACTTAATTCGTGCATGTTAATCATGGTTTTGATGATGGAATGAGAGTAGAGGAATTATATTAAGGAAGGAACTCTGGAGAGGATGAAACAAGACAGGGAGATGTTGAGCAAATTTTTCAGAGAAATCATCAGCTATTCGGTGAGAATCATGCCTTTCAATTTCAAGTTTGTCAAACTCAATGCCATATTATCGTTGGAAAAGCGCAATCATAGTTATTATTATCATAACAGAAAGTAGAGAAGCGGTTGCAACCATTAGCTGACATTTGGGAGTTGGCTTCTTCTGAGAGCGTTGATGCCTACACATTGGCTTACACAAATCTCCTGCAAAACCATCCTGACTGCCAAGTGAGTTATCTCGTACTACCATGTGATCATCGCAGCAGTATTTCAGTTGGTTTCTATACTACCTCTTGAGTGTTTATCTTAAGTATAAGACTGATAAAGTTGCACTCATTGAAGTGGTTTTTTTAACAGCCTGAAGTTGTTGAAAAGTTGGTGGCAATGCGAGTAGGCATTCCAAGAAAAGACTCAAGAGCGGTATGACTTGGTTCATCAATTCAAGTAGTTTTAAATTTGGTCCCCAATTCTTTTGTGTAACTATTTTATGGTGATGTTCCACTTTCCCCTTGTTGAAATTCATGAGATTATTCTGACATATCTGATGATGTGCAGGTGGTAGCCGAATGCAAAGAGCTGTATGCGTCTTCTCTTCGTGATGGAAACCTACCGAAGCCAGGACCTGTGTTCAGCAAATTGACAGCCCTTTCCAAACCGAAGCAAGTGAAAAATTAAAACCTTAGTCAACTAGCATAGCCTCGGAAACCTTGGCCCAGCTTCGATGAAATCGCGATTGGATTCTACATGCATGAAGCTTCACATGCATTACACGAGATGTGCTCAAATCCATAGCCAGTGCGTTCAAGTTGCAAAATAGATTTACTCTAGCAATTCAGAGGAGCTATTCAGAGGGGCTCTTTGGCAAATGATTAGTACTGTACATGTGTAGTACTACAGGTACACATATCATAGCCTGTGGACTTTCTGTGTCTCTGCTTACGAATACTCATGTAGAAATGAAGTATATCCTCCTGGAAGGTCACCTGAGGTTGCTATTCACTATTTCAAGACTGCTATTAAAAAGAGCTCACTATTCCACGCAAGTTAATCATCTGACCTCGGGCATTATTTCCAGCATTTCCACTATTTTAGAAAAGCTCGGCCTCTTCCCAGACGTCGCCGAACAACACATGTTTACAAGCAAATGAGTATCCCATGGCACCTTTCCAATAACATCATCATACAGTGTCTTGCAAAACTGAGTCAAGTTCTGGTAATTCGAAATTCAATTATCAATGTAGGAAAAGTGGCAATAGATTTGTACAAATCATAAATTGTACAAGATAGCAATTTCGGTGGGCTACAATTTGATGCAAAAGAAAGTTCTTCTTACATTCATATGTACAAGAAAATCACATTCGAAGGAAATTGTGTCTCTTGACTCAATTTTGCATGCCATTGAGGACTCAAGGGCCAAGACATGTGTTTTGCATGCCACAAATGCATTGAGGATGTATGAGCTCAAATTGGCTTGGGCATATTAAACTACAATGTTGCAACACTCCATGCACATTGTTAGTATACTTTTATTACTCAACATGGTGTACTTGAAGGAGCTTTCTGCAAGCGCTCGTACAGACCTTGATAACTCTATTTTGGTGAAGTTGCAAGCTTATAGATCCACAAGGGATGTAGCAAGTGAGTTGTAGGTGTCTCAAAGTCATGTTGCAAGACTTAGAAGGAAGAGATTGTCTGATATTCCTACTAGTAGTGGTGGTAGACCACAAGTATTAACAGATGCTCAAAAGAGTGCAGGCATTAGAGCTGTCACATCAGGAGGATTTGAAACTGCGACATATGCTACCCAACATGTACGTGAGGAATGCCAAGTTATTGTAAGTGTTGATACGGTGAGAAGGGTCTTACATGCAGGAGGACTGAGATCAAAAGTGAAGCAGAAGAAACCGAAATTGAACCAGAGACACATCAAGGATTGACTTGAATTTGCTAGGCGCCATGAACATTGGTCATTGGACCATTCATGATTGGGAGCACATCATCTTCTCTGATGAGACAAAGGTAAATCGATTTTGCTCCGATGGTCGCAGTTGGTGTTGGATTCGCAATGAACGGTCTTCTGATTTAAAAGAAGTGAAACAAAGTGTAAAGTTTGGTGGTGGTTCTGTCATGTTGTGGGGTTGTATGACATTTCAAGGCCCAGGCATGTTTTGTAGAATTGAAGGAAGAATGGATCAACATCAGTACAAAGCAATTTTGCAAAGAGATTTAATGTACACGGTGATGGCATATGATCTTGATCCTTCGAATTTGATATTTCAGCATGACAATGATCCCAAACATACAGCAAAAAGTGTTCGCCAATGGCTAAAATCACAAAACTTTGATGTTCTTAAGTGGCCTGCACAATCTCCTGACCTAAATTCAATTGAACATCTTTTGATAAGGCTAAAACGTCGTCTTAACCAGAATGAAAGTGCTCTAAAAGGAATTTTAGAGTTGTCAGAACGTATTGAGGAGTATTGGGCTTCTATAAAACCAGAGGAGTGTAGGAGATTGTACAAAAGCATGCCACGACGAATCCAAGCTGTTTTAGCTGCCAAAGGCAACTGGACAAAATATTAAGTTGTTTTTTGGTTGATGATGTAAGACTGAGTCAAGAGACACAGTTTCCTTCGAATGTGATTTTCTTGTACATATGAATGTAAAAAGAACTTTCTTTTGCATCAAATTGTAGCCGACTAAAATTGCTATCTTGTACAATTTATGATTTGTGCAAATCTATTGCCAGTTTTCCTACATTGATAATTGAATTTTGAATTACTAGAACTTGACTCAGTTTTGCTAGACACTGTATTCCAGCCTGAGAAATTGTCCTTCAGGGGTGAGCGTCCTGTCATAAGCTCATAGCATAGCATACCATAGTTGTACACATCACTCTCATATGTGAACACCTAATCAGAACTTGGAGGCCTCACCTTTAACTGCTCGAGGACTTCCGGTGCTCTGTAGGATCCTGTGCCAACCGTGCCAACCAGCTCCATCCAACATTTATAGTCCACCTCATTTGCTCTCACATGGGGTTCAGCGTCAGGAAGTTGCTCATCAAATGAGCACAAAAGCACGTTCGAAGCCTTCAGAACGTGAGAAGTGTGCATTTCCTTCAAAGCATGGTAAGTGGCATGACCCTTGGCAAAGATGAATCATCTATGCCATTTTGTAAAGGGTGTGTGCAAGACAAACAACATAGGGCACCATTTTCAAAGGATGAAGAGTCAAAGCCTTTGGAGATTGTACAGCACCTTGCAAATGAGTTACGTTTATTGTATCCACAGGGTAGTAAACATACATGGAGTTGTAATTTCGAATTGGCATTACAGATTCAATTTTGGGCCAAATCAAGTATGGAAAATTGCATTGAAAAGGTAATGAAGTGGATTTTACTGCAAGAAGAAAATTTTACAACAAACTTGCAAAATCATACAACAATAAAATATCTTAGAATATACTACCTACCATCTTATGCTACCACCTTTAGCATCAATTATAGCCTTCATACGATTAGGCATGCTAGCAATGAGGATCTCAATTATTTCCTTAGAGATGCCTTCCCATGTCTGTTCATTGGATTCAATCATTTCTTCTTGGTTTTTTGGTATCAGCCCATTTTGTACACAGTCCTTTATAATCATCCATAGGTTTTCTATAGAACTCAAGTCTGGCGAGTTTGCCAGCCACTTCAGCTTCTTAATGTGATGCGCTACTCTCCAACTTTCAGCATATTTACTACGATGCACAGGAACGCCGTCTTCCATGAGGATAAGATTCTCACGCTCATCATGCATGAAATAAAAGCCACTTAAGCGACCTTCATATACAATATTCACAAAATCTTCACTTGTGCGTTTATGAAGTGGCATAACAATAATAGGGCACTTATCAAAGCCACTAAAGGCACCCCAAATCATGACGGAAGTGCGGCCCGACTTGAATGTGGGGGCTATGCAATCCATTGAGTAGCGTTCATAGTACATACGCTCGACGCCAAACCTTGACTTGTCGGGACCTCTTTCCAATTTCAAAAAAAGACTCGTCTCTCCACATAATGTTGCGCCAATCTGATAGAGTCCATCTCTTGTGTGCCTTTGTAAATGCTAGCCTATCTGCTTTGTATTTCTCGCTCAAATATGGCTTCCTCACTGCAATTTGATTGCCAAAACCCAGTTTGTTGATATACATTGACAACGTGCGCTTGCAGACCTTGATCCTCATCTGCTCAATGATATCTTCACGAGATAGGTGACAATTTTGGGTGAGAATGCGCGCAAGGTCCCTCTTATCACGAATTGAAAGCTTTTGAGCCCTTCCACAGGGCTTACGTGCTACCACTGTACCACCCTCACAGTAGTTCTTCCAGATAGTGAAGACAGTTGACTGATTCATTTCCAGTTCCTTCGTAATACTATAAGTTGACATTCCAGCACTCCGCATTCCCACGATGACCCCTCTTTCTTCCTCACTCAAAGTCCTTATCTTCATCTCTCTCAAATGGAACCAATACACAACAAGCATGCAAAGACAACAACATGCACAACTTTGCACAGACCATATACCCAACAATTTCGACCTCCGCCAACACTCAGTTTTGCTACAAACACTCTAGCACTCAAATCCACTATGATTCTTAGAACCCAAGGATCCATTTTGTAGTTGCAAGTTAGAAAAATCTTTATTGTGATGGCGTGTTCGCAGTTAACATTGTTGCAAGCATTCCAGTTGTAGTGACAGCAAGTTCAAGATGTCTCTTAAAAATCCCGAATTTGTACCTGTTGACATTTTGGTACATCCTAAATTTAGCAGTTGGTGAGTCACAACTATGATTTTCATGTATCCACTAAGTTACATAGCCAAGTGTTTGAAATTCTTGCCAAGATCTCATTCCGAAGTGACACCACTATAAAAGACGTGTTCTGACAGTTCAAGAAATAAACGTAACTCATTTGCAAGGTACTGTACATTCATTTGTGTGTGGCCTCATGAGAATCATGTCCATTGGCGGTGCATGGTACTTTGTGACTATCAGTGATGACTTTTCAAGGAAGGTGTGGTTGTACAGTTTGAAGACAAAAAAAGAGTGCCTTGAGAAATTCAATGAATTCGAGGCGCTTGCAAAAAAACAATCCGAGCACAAGATCAAAGTGTTTCGGTTTGACAATGGTGTGGAATTCATTTCCAAGGCATTTCGAGGCTACTTGAAGCATCATGGCATCAAGAGGCAACTATCAACACCGTACACCCTCGAGCAAAACGGAGTGGCCGAGCGAGCTAGCGACACCATTGTGGAAATGGCAAGAAACATGATCCATGCTCAACGGCTCAAACTTGTTTTTTGGGCGGAAGCGATGACCAATGCAGTATACATTCGCAATCAGTGCCCGACAAGAGTATTTGTAACCATCACACCACAAGAGGCTTGGAGCGACCGCAAGCCATGCGTTGCACGCATGCGTGTGTTTGGATGTATTGCATACGCAATGGTGCCGGATGCAAAGAGGGGTAAACTCGATGCAAAGGCACGAAGTGTTTGTTTCTTGGCTATTGCGAGGCCACCAAGGCATATCGCCTCATGTGTTGAGACGAAGAAGATCATTTAAAGTCGTGATGTGGTGTTTGTTAAAGATAGCTCAAGTGTTGATTATGGTTTGGAGACGCCTTCGTTGAATTTGGTAGACAAATCTTCCAAACCAAGTACCACGGGTGAAAGCGATTTGAAAAAAGAGAAGATAGTGGATGGTGACAAAGAAGGTGCACCCTTGGGGCCTTCAACGACACCTATATCAACATCAAGTGGTGATGAAGATAGTGGGAGAACTCAAGAGCCACAATATCTAAGAAGGGAGCGGCGGCCGCCTGGAGAGTGGTGGATGAACCACATCTTGCCGCAACATGAAGTGGAGCGGGACACTCTCGAGGATCCATTGAATGTGTGTGAAGCCATGCGATCCGAGGATGCGAGAAAATAGGAGGCGGCCATGCAAGAGGAGTATGACTCGCTCATGGTAAATGAAACTTGGGAGTTGTCTCCCCTTTCAAAAGGTCACAAGAGCGTCGGATGCAAATGAGTGTTTTGCACAAAAAAGGATGCTTCGGGTCAAGTTGTGCGCCACAAGACACGGTTGGTGACAAATGGATACCTTCAAGTTGAAGGAGCAGACTACCTTAAGACCTTTGCTTTTGTTGCAAAATTCAACACCACTCGGTGCATTGTTGCATGGGAACTGCGTTGGATTTGGAGATCTATCAAGTGGATGTGAAGACCGCATTTTTGAGTGGCGATTTGGAAGAGGACATCTACATGAGCTAACTACAAGGTTTTGAGAAGAGGGACTTTGAGCATCTTGTGTGCAAGCTCAAAAAGTTGTTGTACGAATTCAAGCAATCACCAAGGGCTTGATACCAACGAATCGACTTATTGTTCATTAAAAAAGGCTTTACAAGAAGTGATTCAAGCTGATCACTAATTGTTCATCAAACAAACGGGTGAGTACTTGTTGATAGTACTCATTTATGTAGATGATTTGATCATCTTGGCTAGCCTTTTGGCCAAATTGATGTGGCTCTAAGGCAAGCTCGACGCGAAGTTTGACACATTGACCGATCTTGGTGAGTTGAAGTATTGTCTTGGTGTGGAATTTGTGAGGGACCACCATGCACACACCATCACCATGAGCCAAAAGAAGTATATTGAAGAGGTGCTCAAGTGCTTCAACATGGAAGAGTGCACGCCCATCGATACATCACTTGATACGAATGTCAAGTTGTTGAAGATCTCGGAAGAAGAGTTTCATGCCATTCAAGGTGACATAGAAGGCGTGCCATACAAGAGTGGAGTCGGATCATTGATGTATGCCATGGTGGCCACATGGGTTGATTTTGCTTTTGCGGTGAGCATAGTAAATCAATTCATGTCTAGGGCTGCTTCATCTCATTGGAGTGTGGTGAAGCGCATCATGTGGTACTTGCAAAGTATCAAGGACCACAAATTGTGGCATGGTAGTAAGAACATTGCTTTGAGGGGCTACGCAATGTGGATTGGGCTGGAGATGTGAACAAGCGTCGTTTAACAACATGGTATGTGTTCTTTGTTGGAGATGGTGTCATCTCTTGGAATTGCAAGAGGCAACCCACGATTGCCGTGTCGACTACGGAGGCGGAGTATATGGAAGTAGTCAAAGTACAAAGGAGGCAATTTGACTTTGCAAGCTCTTAGCGGATGTGGGATTTGTGGGGATTGTGGGGTTTGTTCAAAAAAGAGCAACGATTATCATGTGTGACAACCAAGGGTACATAACTCTTGCAAAGAACCCTACACACCATTCATGGTCAAAGCACATTGATGTGGAACATCATTTAATTTGCGAGAAGTTGGAGAGCGGTAAGATTAGCTTGAAGTATTTCCCAACGGTAGACATAGTGGCCGATGTGTTGACAAAAGCACTTGTGAGAGAGCGACATCAAATGTTAGCTATGGCGATGGGATGGCGACATGGTAACTACTTATAAAGTGGGAGTGTTGGAGTTAAGGATTGTTGGTAGTTAATGCGGCATTGCAAATAGTTATTGAGATAGATTTAGAGGGGAAAGTAAATGGGGTGAAAATGAGGAAAAGTGAAAGGAACTGGAGTGGTACATGTATGGTGCAACGTCAAAGAGGTCAAGACTCTTTTTCCAAAACGTTCCAAAATTGCCATCTGTATATTTCTACCGCAATTAATGTTCTAAACAACCAAATTGCAATCAACCTGTCTTTTTCCCGAACTTGTTCCTTTAGTTCTTGAATTTCTTCATGGCATTTCCGAACTTCATTTTTCCTTTCCCAAACTTCTTCTGCTAAATCCTCAATTATTTTCAAACTTTGTTCAAGACAATCAAGAAGTTAAAGATAATCGTCACGGTTTACCAAGTCACCCTACGCCTTCACTTCAACTTGAGTCGCCTTGCCTCTTGCACCTGTAGCTGCCGCTGCTAGTGTAGCAATCTCCAATGAATCACGTATGTCAGATGCACCTGCAGTACGAGATGGAGATGAGGTGGGATCTACACACTTTCAAAGTTTCTCACTGCGCAAATTGTTAGTGGCCTTGAAAGCCTGTTGAGTATAATTTGAGACGCCTCGAAGCTTAGAGCTCTTAGGGACTTCTCTTCCATTGAGTACAGATTCCATCTTGGAGTGAGATCTAGATGATGCTAGATTGTCAAAGAAAAACAGCCAAAGAGCAACCCTAGCTCTGATACCATGTTCAAAGTAACCAATGAAGTGGTTTGACTTTAGACTTTGAGAGAGATACAACGGTTGTAGTGCAACGAATTTATACAGATTGCTAAGCCTAATGCTAAACCTAATTACTGTAGTTCTGTGAAGCTAATGAGATTTGTCAACAAAATACTCAAGGTACTATAGATTCTTGAATGGTACACTTTGCCTAACAGCCAAACTCTTGGTTTTTGCCGCTAACTTGAAAGGATATCTCTACTGCCCAGGCAACAAACACTGATATCTTCTTAGATATCACCTCTCAACAGGTGAGGTCTCAGAGGAGGGTTCGCCACCGGGATCCTGCAACGGCACCCGGCACAAGGGGCACCTGATGTCTTTTCGGAACCATTCCTCAAGGCATCTTATGTGGAAGATGTGCCCACATTGAGGCAACCTGCACACAATTTCACCGAGGACGTAGTTGTTGAGACATATGGAGCACCTGCAACCAAACCCAGAGAATCAGAGTACTAAAAACTTCAAAGCCCTTGAAAGTTTACACCCTTCATGGAAGTTTACACCCTCTGAATAGTTCTCAATTACTCTCAAATCTCCTTCGAGGAAAGAGAGGCAGCGAAAATTCATCAGGGCATCTACGTTAACTCTTTCTTCACTTTCTGAAAGATGACAACTTAGACTTGAGTTTCTTGACCAACGAGCAATTTTACTGCTCTAATAACTATTTACAGTGAGGAACGAGTAGTCCAAGAAGGAGATATCTTATTGACTTTTCAAATGGCTCTACCACGTCAACAATCACAAGGCGAACGAAAGACAGGATGAAACATACCCTGCATCTTCCTTGGCAAGCATTCCTGTCTGGAATGCTAGCAACGGCAATGAGCTGATCATGACTGTAGCCTGACCGTCGCTTTGCACCATTTCCTGTTACACTTACAAAAGTCAGCACCAAAAGCCACACTTAATCTGGAGACAGAGAGAATCATGGACCTTTCATAATCTACAGACTAAGACGGCATACCAGGTCTTGGCCCGGGGTGGCCTCAAAATCCATGCCTCCAGTGGGAGGACTGGTCCGTGGCCCCCTCTTCAGGATCATGTGCCTGATGGTTAGTATACCTAAGAGCAGAAAAATAGAGCTCCCAAGCGCCACAAGGATGGTTATCCAAATGACCAGCTCTTTCCGAACATCTGATATAAAACATCTAAAATTAGAAACTTAACAAGCAAAATCTCAATTAGAAACCAAACCTCCAGTAATTCCATTAGAATCATCATACGCCATGGCATGAAGGAAATCTGACGAGGAACACATGATTGGCTCACCTACAACTGATATTTCAAAATTTGATACTCCTCGGTGCATATAATCGACGTTGAAGACTCCTAGAATCAGAGAATTGCCATTGATTGAATACACGTCTGACGGCGTCGCGCCGAGCGTCGAATTCGAGAACTTGAGGTGATAGTCCTTGAGCGTGGGGAAGCGGTTCTGCTCATGCGCGAGCAGAATCGGATGCCCGCTGTCGGACCAGAACGATATCGACACATCGATATCGTCCGCCATCTGGTCGAGCGACATGTTTATGTAGGCCCATCCACCCGGCGCAAGCTGCCCACCGTATTTATTCACCGCAGAAGCTGGCGAAACCGCTGCACACGAAGCCATGTCAGTTCACATATTATCTAGAGTACTACAAGTGTTTGGATCATAGTAAATGACTCACTTCCTGCACAATGTTGTCCTCCATACCCAGGCTCGCAGCTGCACACGTTATCCGCCACGCACTGCCCCTGAGGATACGAGCAGTTCAAGGGGCACAGGTTCATGGGCTCCTGCGGCGTAGCCATGGTGACAGTGAGATTAAACATGGAATCCTCCTGAAGACATGTATCGGCGTTGTACACGCCGATGGAGAAGTTCCCGGACCCGTTCACGAACACCGAGTGGTGGCTCAACCGGTTCTGGAAGCTCAACAGATCCGCGTGCCTGAGGTCCTGCTCTATCGGCACCGAGAAGTCGTCCCCCGGCTTCACGTACACAATCAGGTCGCCGAACGCTCTCTCCAGCTCCACCAGCGTCCGGCTCGCATCGTCATAAGCCTGCAAAACACGAAGTGCGTGATGCTACCTTTACCGTTCACTAACGTTACGTAACGCTAATATAACGCCGTAACTTTGGCAGCCTAGACTGTCTAATGTCATCCATAGGTTTCGCAGATGTTGTAGACGCCAAAGTTTGTCAAAGTTTCCAATGGTTTGATGTATGTAACATATCAATGAACTCAAAAAATGGCCATCTGATCTTTACGTGGAACCGGAAGTACTTCCATGCGCCGTATTTTAACGTGTCACCGTTGTGATGGAATCCGTGTCGTGTTACAACGTCCTCCTCGCCTGGCAAGACTTCTACGTCTGCCAACAAATCACGCCATATTAATTATATTGGCCAATCTTGGTTAGTAAAGGAGTTACATTAAATGGAAGCAAACGTTAAGAGCCACAATAGTAGAAAAAGGTCGCACTATTTTCATTTAACATATATTGGCCAAAATGTGCTCTGATAACGCCATAGCGCAAGTGATTGAATACTGACCTACTATACAAGCCGAGTCGCTTTCGGTTCTTGTGCACCGGCACTTCTCAGTGCTGACACAAGGTCCGGTGTCAGGATCACCGCAGCTCAAGTTGCAGCCTTTGGTCACTGCATCCAAAATTCAACATCCACAAAGTGGAGGGTGGCTGTTAGGCATTAATGGTGTTTGTAAGATTAATAAGGTTACACAATACTCAAGGTACTGGTTCTTAATCACTAATATGCCCGCCGAACTCCTAAAGGAGTAATCTCTAACATACAAACCCCTGCATTGAACAATAAAATTCAACAAAACTAGTCATCTGCTGCAAAAGCATGGCATAGTCACATGACTTGAGTAGTTGGTGTACCTGAACACCACGATTTCAAGGTGAATTCTACGGGTCCACAGCTGCTGTACATGCCAATAACCCAGTTTTGGGAGGCGTTTCCGAGAGGTATATATAAGTGTCCTAATAATCGGTCCTTGCCCCCACCTGTAATGCCAATAGTGTTAGAATCAGGTATAACAACAGATGGAAATGAGATATTTATACACTTTGCAACTCTAGCATCTAGAAAATCTATGGATGTTAGACATTAGATACTTGATGAGGAGTGAGTTTGATTAGGAACTAATGATATTTAGTAATATGTGCCTTGTGAATGCTGCCAAAGCTGTGGATTAACCTAAACATACCGATGAGATCCACGGAGGTGCCCGACGCTGAGGCGACCTTGGCGTCGTCGACGGAGAGCTCCTCGTCGAGCGTGTTCACCACCACGAACCACTCGTGATCGTCCGAGCACTGCTGGAACACGCGCGCCTCGACTTGCACGAACTGGAATCCCAGCGCAGGATCCTCGAAGCAGTCCGAAGTGTCCAGGTTGTACCAAATCAGCGTCTCCTCCTGCACCAGGCTCTGGAGACAGATGTTGGACGCCGACAGCGTCACATTCTTCTTGTCCACAACCTCGTCCAACGATCTCCTCCACGGCTGGAGCACCGCATAACCTGCACGCCCAATCCACGAGTTCGTGAAACCCTAGCTCCTCCAAGTTCCTGCAACCTGGATCGATCAAATTCCAGACAAGACGCGTACCGAACGGAACATGAAGCGCTAGGAGGAGGATCACGACCAGCCAAGAAGCGCCGTCCGGACCACACCAAGCTGTCGGAGCGACCCGTTTCATACCCCCGACGTCGCCCTAGAACCTCAATTCAACCAGCCACCCTCCTCCCCAGACTCGTGTCTAGCTACTACGCCGCTCTACCTCTCCTCCGCTTCATCACAACTAGTAGCGCTGCTCTAACAAAGCCGAGTCCGCAGCCTGTGTGTTCCGGGGAGTAGTGAATCCCGTGCCATGCCGCTGGGTGCGTGCGGACCAGTTGTACCCAGCTCCTGGAAAACACAACCCCCGACGTGAACTCGATGGTGTGCGAATCTGCGCCACTTGCCGATTCGCTGTCCGAGCTAGTGCTATTAGATCATGAGAGTTGCGGCGGGGTGCAGATAGGCAAGTCGATGGCGATGAGTCTAGGCTCCTCGGCTTTGATGAGACTGCCATCATGGTGGTGGTGATGGTACTCGCCGAGTGTACCTCCCCCGAATGCTTACTACTTCTCTCCATATTTCCAGACAGTGGAGAGAAAGGCGATGATGTTGTTGGTGTTCCGCAGCCTCCTCGTCCGTCGTCTTGTTGTGCGCCTGGGTCGGGTTCGTCTGATGTGGCTAGCTATTACTGAGATAGTACCGGGATAGATTCCCCGGCCACATCTGATCAGTTCTACCGGGAGATCCGCCGTCCGCTGCACCATGACGAACTTGACCCCTGAAGGGCCAAGTGTTCCCTGAAGAACAAAAAATTTCACTTTGACTGCAATTAACTTTCAATCCGCATGCTCAAAATTCACAAAAAATTTACCACATGTAAGTTAATAAGAAGATCCTACAGTTACATTCTCAAAAGGTTCATCTGGGTAGATTTACTAATCAATGGAGCATGTATTCATATATAATGCCTTGGTGCTTTTATGGACTGCGTAGCGGGTTGGGTGAGCCCCGCTACGGCAAGTAGCGGGGGAGGTGGTACCTACCGAGTGTTGTACCACGAGGTGGGTAGGTACCAGAGGTGGAGCGGGGCGGGCCCAACCCGCTACGTAGCAGTCTGCCATCTGGCGAGAATATTCTATATTTCAAAACCGCTTCCCTCCATCTTCTGCTCTTCGCATTTGTTTGAAGAAAATGCACCAAGATGCACTATGTATCTTCGAAGCTCATGTAGACAAAAGATAATGGTGCGGTATTGTTTATTGGATTGATGTGTATGCGGCTGCAAGGTTGTTAGTAGAGAATAATTGCTTATTGTGTATGATGAGCTGAACAAACTTCATGTGTAATCTAGCTTTTCGTCAAAAGAAAAAATGACAGAAATGAAAGAGGGTAAGACTGTCACCTCGTTAGGGCTTGGGACACAGATCAAGATTTTATTTGACTAATTCCCCTTAAGGCTCTATGATCTCAATCAATTATGGTACACATGTGAAGATTACAACAAAGAAGACGACGTTCCAGCAATGAAACATATGCTAGAGAAGATGATTAGATGGTGAGTACATTGACTGTGCTTCAGGAGTAGAATTAAGAGACGCAAGGTGCAATTCTGAACCATACACCTCTCCTTGCTGAAGGCATAATCATGCAAACAACAGAAAAGCAATGAACGCAACTACTGTAGTGGTCCTAGTACCCTAGACCCCATCCAATTTCACCCGACAACGACATGACTGAAGATGAATCTTCTTATTTATTCAACCACCTGCCTTCAACAGAAGTGTCCCAAGCCGAGCAAAGACTGGGAAGACGGCAGAAAAACCGAAATATCTCCAAATCTAATCGAAGTGTCTCCCAAATTACAGAGGAAATGAAGCCGCTTCTAAAAAGTGGTCCACCGTTGTCCAGAAACCCCAAAAAAAACCAGAGCACAACACGCGTTAGGTCATCTGTCCACCTGCAAAGACACAGAAAATGCAGTCCATCTGCTTACGGGCGATCGTCAATAATGAGCGATTCCTCCATCCCTACAGAGAAGTTCTTACCAGGCTACAAGGCAAATGGATTGGAACAGCACACCTTCTCTGACGGCGACGCTGGTGCGGAATAAGGGCAGCTCATAGATGTAGCGGTTGATGGCGTCGTTGAAGCTCTAGCACACCACGCAGATCGGGAAGAGCGTCCGCTACCGAAGCTGCACAGTGTATATTGGTACATGGTCGTTGTGCTATTTAGGTAGGTCGTTGTATTTTCAAGTGCGTTGATTGAATTTTTGGGAAGGTAGTTGACGTGGCTAATACTAATACCGTGAGTAATCGAGGAGCTCTCAGCCAATGAGAAGCGTCGGAGCCAAGCGGCAGACCGCAACCCCGCTCACTAGGTTCAATCCGTGTTCGGGCTGTCAGGCCCTGTTTTGGTCTTCTTTCCGTCTCCCGCGGCCGTCCCCCAAAAGCATCTTTCCGCCCCCTTGTCCGCGTCTTTTCCTTCCAGCGCCTCTCGCCCTTTCCGAGATCCCTGCCCGATCCATCCCGATAAGCGCCTGCCCGCCCCTGCTATCGGCGCAGACCCCGAGACCCGATAACACCATATCGGCTATCGGCCTAGGAACGGATCCACGCCCACGTGTACCGGTGGGACCCATCCACCCGCCCTCCGCCGCCGATAAGCCAGTATCATCCGGGGATGGTCACAATCATCCATCGCAGGAGGGTTGCAATCAGCCGGAATCCAAATCGATTGAATCTGAAAGCAATCATTTTTTGCATAGGGTTTCGATGGAGCTATCGCGGATTGAATGACAGGGCGGTCTCTTGATTTGGTCTAGGCGATGTGCTTTCATGGTAAAGCGTGAGATGGTTTTGATAGCTATAGTTCTGTGGTTGGCGGCTGGTAGTCTCGACAGGAGAATTAGAGTCTCATCATTGTCGCCATCAATTTCAAATGTTCCGGCGGCGTTGTTCAAATGGCGAAGGCTGCTGTTGGCTCGTTTTCTCTCTCATTTGCAAACCCGTTTGTTTGTACTCGCTATTATCGTTTGCGTTGTTCTTTTGCGAGCTCGATCTCAGAGAATTCCTTGACATCTTCCATCTCCGACGACGCCTTCTGGTAAGCATGCAAACCCTCCCGCTCTCATTCAGTTTGTAAACCTATAGGCTCATATCGAGTTGGGAAGTGGACGCAGGAAGTTGATAGTTAGGGTTTCTGGAACTCGATATTCTCAGTACTATTTTTTCTGGAATCATACTGAAGTTTATCTTCGATTGGAGTACGAAAGGAAATAACGATTGGAATTCCAAGTGCCGCGCTGATAGGAGTACCAAGGGAGATACCGTTTGGAATACTAAAAGGCTTTAACTTCTCGGTTTTAGTTTAGGGTTTAGGGTTTCTCATGTACCACGTTTCATAATAAGTTTCATGACTGATTTGCGCTGTATGCTGTAGGTCTGCAAAAATGCCGAGATGCAACTGCGTCAGTGAGTTACCGAGAGGGGTGGAGGTTGTTCCCACCCACCCGAAGTACAACGATAGGCTGAAGAGGATAGAGCAAGTTTTCAAGGTGGAGGGGCATTACTGGCAAGACAGCTGGTCTCCTCTCACGGCCAGGAGAATGATTCTGGCGATGCACGGGCCAGACTCGCAGATTTACAAGACCAGTGAACTGTCTCCGGAGAAGAAAGCTTTTCACTGTCCGTATTGCAAGGAGGTCGGGCAGAAACATAGGATCAATCTGCACCTGAATCACGCGAAGTGCCCTGGGCGACCTAACAGGAAAATGCCTGCTTATCCGAACCTCGACATCAAGAATCAACCTCAATTCATACAGAAGATGGTGGATTCTACAACAGTGGACGAAATCATTGCTGCTTTCCAGCATATCGTCCCACTCGATAGGGCTAGCAGGAAGCCGAGAGGCGGCGGGAAGAGAGCGGCCGGGACTGGATCTCGGGACACGCGCGCAAGAAAGCGAGGAGCGTCGTCCTCTCGGGCATCGAGAGAAGTCCGATTGGAAGCCGATGACGAGGAGTCGTCATCGGATGACGACGATCAGTACGAGGCGGGCGAGGATGGCGATAGGTCTGAGGACCGCGAAGATGTCGATGCTAGGCCCATGGACATCGTCGCCTACAGCGTTCCAGCGACATCGGAAAGTGGGCACTTCGTTTCCGGGAATGTCGCTTCCAGAGCCCCGATAAGCCAGGCGATTGTTACATCAAGTGCTCGTGGTCGGGACATGCACTCGATAAAGCGAGGTGCATCGTCCTCTCGGGCATCGAGAGTAGTGCATGCACAGGCCCCGTCCGATACGACCACATCGGATGAGGAGGACCAGGACGGGTCGCGAGAGGATAGCGAATCCTCTGAGGCGCGCGAAGATACCGATGCGCGTCCCAGTGAAGCGATCCCGGTCAGGCATCCAGCGA
The DNA here is from genome assembly GCA_963971425.1 of Bryoerythrophyllum caledonicum. Classification (NCBI taxonomy): domain Eukaryota; kingdom Viridiplantae; phylum Streptophyta; class Bryopsida; order Pottiales; family Pottiaceae; genus Bryoerythrophyllum; species Bryoerythrophyllum caledonicum. Next base: position 14,218,623 of record OZ020524.1, on the reverse strand, counting down.
CGGCGAAGGGTGGGCAATGCAGCTCCGGGAACGTCGAGAAGAGGCCTACGATAGGCCAGGATGTTGCAACATCCTCTCGGCGTGCGAGGAGCCCCAAACCGAACTTTACTGCGCGTGCGATGTGTCCCTTTGATAGCATCACTGCCCCGAATTTCCATGGAGAAGACGATCCATATTCCGTAGGGAATGCACCGGAAGTGCGCGAACAGTACAAGGTGGTGCGGAGGGACGATGGACCTAGCGCGACTCTCGCCGATATCTCCGCCGAGAGGTTAAGTATCAGACAATACCTCGCGGGGGGCGCTAGGCCGAGATACAGTAACCCGGACAGAGAAGCCAGGGCGCGGGAATTGGAGGAAATGCGCATTCGCGAAATACAGCGCATTCGTCTCGACGTGGACGAAAAGTACGCGGCGTCCATCCAAACCGACATACCTCCAGTGAGGCGAACCCGAACCCCTTTGTGGATTCTCATGAAGAATGGTTTGTTGTCTGAAGAGGAGCGTCGCAGCATATCGTCCGAGGATCATCTACTTCAGATGATGCAGGACGTTGTGGCGCAAGGGCAGTGGCGTTTTACGTCTGCTATCGGGCAAGCGTTCTGCACGCAAGCCATCTCCACCGACGAGCTAAATGAGTGCAAGCCTATCGTGGAGCTGGCGTAGTTTCCGTGGAGCGAGAAGTTGAGAATTCGGTGGGTTGCTACTGTGAGGGAGACGTGGCTATTTCTTCAACGAGAGAAGGAGGCGCAAGAATGGGAGGTCTCGGGAAGAGCTAGGGCCGCCAGGATCCAACAAGACCGCGAGGCGGAACTGGTCTCCCGAATTGCCTCCTACGACAAGGAGCGGTCTGTGGAATGGGAGGCCTTGGTGTGGGACTACAATCTCCTGTTCCACTTCTGCGCCGATAACCCCTTCATTCGCGAGCTCTTGCCGCCCATGCCATGGAAACACAACTCCGAAGAGGCGAGAGTGGTGTTATCGATCTTGAAGGCAGCAAGTATCGATCCCATGCGTCCTCCCCGAGAAGCGAGGCTCCTGAAGTGCTGGTTTATCGCCAACGGTTTCAGTAACCGGTTTGTCCCCCCTCTATTATCGTCATCTATTTTACCAGCTATTTTAGGGCTTCAATGCTATCGGATTCTCGTTCCAGTTCAGAGTTTTTTGTCGTTTTAACAACTACTGGATTGGAGGTATCGCTTATGAGTTATCGGCTGACTGTTGTTTGAATTGCAGTGGAACAAATATGTGCCATCCCCACGCGCGAATGACGCCGCTGATGGTTGATAGGAACTCCGATAACGCACATTCGCCTTGGGATGGCGCATTATTTCTGTACGAGAAGCTAGGGAGGTTTCTCTTCGGGCATGTGGAGTACGCGGATGAAGATCCGGAGGTGGTAGAACTCCATCAGATGCTCGTTAACGAAGCGCGTGAATGCGGCAGAGCTGTAATACAGTTCACCCATCACGTAAGAGCGCGGACAGTCATCGACATGGCCTGTAGACACGAGGTGCAGTTTGAGCTGAGGTGGTGTCAAACCGATCTGGCGTCGTACATGCCATGGGAGCTTCTCGAAGAGCAATGCCTGTTTCGGGAAGACATCGACTTACTATATGTCGGCAGTGGATCGAGTAAGCCGTCCGCCACATCGTTTACGATCTTCACTTACAATTTTATGCATATCGTGTGTGAGTACTTATGTTTATCCACTGTCACGTGTATACAGATATGGTAGGTGGTCACCTTATCGGAGTCCATGACGGGCCCGAGATGCAGGCTTGTCTCACGGCGATAACAAGTTTCTGCCGGAAGCAATGCGCAGCATCGGTGTCACGTATTCGATCCGAAGACGTCACGGAGGATTCTTCTCGGAATACTCGAGACATCGAGGGTGCCCAGGCTCTTATCGCCGTCCACGACGGAACTCCGATTGGGCTCGGAGAGCGACAAGAACCTGCTCAAAGAAGGGAGCACGTAGAGAAGGTCTCTCTCCCGCCGCATATCGTGGTGGAGGACGTCGGCGATAAGAAAGATGAGAGTCCTTCAGAAACTGCATCTCGGGAGGGGGAGGAGACGATGGACGTCGACTCCGAGAGGGAGGAGATCTCGGGTAACGAAGGAGATGCCAGTATCCCCGACCCCGGGTTCGATGACGTCCCGAATTTAAGCCGTGGGAGCGAGGAGCGAGAAGCCGATGTCACACCTGACAACGCCGAGGTCAGCCAGGAAGCTGAGAACCTAGCGGACCGGCGCACTACATCTGCAGGCGGTGCTACTGCCGAAGGCGATATGTCAGGCGTCGCTTCTTACATGGTCCCGGTTCCTATCGAAGCCGAGAAGGAATGTCGGGCTAAAGAAAACAACGATCCGCCTATCGTTGAGAGGGATTCGCAGCCATCGGAGCCTAGGCTGTCTGAAGAAGAAGCGGCAATGCCTTCGGAGCCTACCGTACCTGAAGAAGGAGCGGCAACGCCATCGGAGCCTGTTGTGGCGGACGACGGGGACGAAACGCCTCTCGGATGGACCCAGGTAATGGCTGACCTCACGCTTGGAGATGGGTTGCTAAACCTACACGGGAACCGAACCCCCGAGGACTTACGATTATTACACGGGGTAAGAACACAACGTAGTCGTGAAGGTTGCCGAGGGAATTAATAGACAAAACCGTCCTTTTAACCTATCGCGATATCCGCCTATGTATGCTATGTTGTTTGCTTCCCCTCGAATCCGTGTCATAGAGACTACGCCCCTAACGACTATAGATTCTTGGTTTTTGTAGGACGGGTTATCGGAACAATGGAGAGAGCGAACACTAGCGCAAGTCATCGAGGGCGTGATGGAGAAGAGGGAGTCCATTGTGTATCATCCAGGACTTCTGGAATCGCTCGCGAAACGCGTCCCTGATAACCCACCCCCGTATGAGTGTATGTTGCCCGAGAACCGCCACATTTGCACGTCTCGGATGCCCGACTGGAATAGAGAGCCCACTCTATGCTTCGAGGCTGCAAGTCACTCTCCGGAGCTGGTCGAGCAAAGTTTGGGTCTTATCGTCGAGCTTCTGAAGCACAGGTTTAGTTTTTTTACTCTTATCGTCCGATACTTTCCGATTTGCTTCCTCAAGTATAGTTCATGTTCGATATCTTGTGAACGATAACCCCTTAATACGATATGACTTGTACTGTACAAATGCACGTATCGTTTGCTAACTTACAGTGTCATTTCTGTCCCGCAGACCCCCTGGCAAGAAACTCGATGACATTGTAGACGATATGCTCGTCTTCGGCCCGGACAAGAGAAAAGCTGTGACCATATCGCTCAATCGTGCCGACTGGGGCTGCATTCTCCAAGACCGGCGAGAGCTCGACGGCTCTCTTATGGACTTCCTACTCCGGCATATCGTATACCGCGCTGACCCGGAGGTACGACGGCACTACGCGTTGACTCACAACTGGATGTCCAATTGCATGCAGTCGAAAATCGATGACGCAAGCACATGGGACGAAGTCGTGTATTACATCTATCGTACCGTGCGTACCGTATCTCGACTCGAGGACACACTAGTGGTGCCCTACCAGAACATGGGTCACTGGAGTATATTTGTCGTGGAGGACTCCCAGACGATACAATTCGACACGTTGAATATGCACCGGGACGAGCGAGCGGGCAACTTCGCGTTTGTGTTGCACATGGCGTGGGCGATGGCGAGGGGTGTTTCGCCAAAGTCGGCCATGTGGAGGAAGTGGCAAGGACGGAAGGTGAAGAGGTTGCCGATTCCAAAGCAAGCGTTGTCGTGGGAGTGCGGTTACGTGTCGTGCTTAGCATTCTGGCAGTACCTCGTCATACGTGGGAGTAGTCCAGTGTCCGATCCGGATTTGCTGAAGAACCACAAATGGCAGGACTGGGCGGGGTCAAAAGCGCGACTGTGGTTAGTTCAGGCGTTCTATCTCGAGCTTATTTCCCCGCCCAATGGGTTTTCTAAGCCTACAGTTGATGTCTGGAGTCCTGTACAGGCATATGTTCTCGCCAGCGAGAACATGGAGGGCGATGATGAAACCATGGAGATGAGCCCGGAAACAGGAAGGAGGAATACGACGAGGGCTGCTATCGACTTGGGTATCGAGAAGACGATAGCATTGCAGCTCAAGGGATGTCGTGTGAGGCAGGCTCTCGGCGAAGCACCTAGGGAAGGGGTGAAGAAGCCGGGCACGAAGAGAAAGCCGAAGAAGAAGTAGGCTCAGAGCTTCTTCTTCTTGTATTTTATATGTACGATAGGTTAGGCTCAGACATATCGTCCGACGATAGGTGTGTATACATTCATTTTCCGATCAAATACCGGACGAATCTGTACTGTATATTCCATAATGTACAAGAATGTGTTGGTAATGAAATGATCGCGAAGATGTCTTTCTATCCTGGCTATCGTTTATCTATGCATTATAATGTGTATTTGTCCTAGCAATCCTGTTTGTATCCTGTCGAGGACTATACCTCCCGCGATAAGAACTATAGGAGCGAGAGCAGTATACCTCTTCCGATAAGATGAACATATGTAGGAGAGGACGATGGACCGCAATATGGCAACCCGATAACGCGGTGGCGTTATCGGATCTCTAAATTTAGAATATAGACTACTGGCTATGCTTACTGCGTAAGGTTCTCGGGAGCACGAGCCGAGGAATGTCGGTAACCTCGCGAATCTAAGAAATCGCGCAGTCTTTGAAGCCTCATTCCGAGCCCGTCTCGGTTACAAGGGAGGGAATGAGCAATCTGCTGCAGTGGATGAAGCATGCCGACATCAATATCTGCCTCGATTCTGGACAATGTCGCATCCATACTTTGTAACCCGGCGTCCAAGTGCCGCGCCAGTATCGGTTGCCGATACGCCTTATCGAGGAGCTTCAAAATGAGTTGGTGCATGCGGTCGAAGTCATCTGACCACACACTTCCCAGTTCTCGTGTTGGCGATGTCTCGAAACATACATCTCGGTCACATGATCTTGAAGGCAAGATATCGTTGGCGTCGATATCGAGAACAGGCCGTAGGATTTCCGATCTCTGGTCGTTGGAGAGCAGGAGATTTGTCATACCTCCTTGGGCCGTGCCGCGTAGAGAGCCGAGGTATCGGGCAATCTTGCCCGAGGCGAGGTCGGGTCTCGTTAACTCGAGTACTTTAACTTGATGCTTGCAGATGTTCCCTTTCTGGGAATACACACACTCGCAGACGGCCCACTCTGTGCAGGGATTGTATACAGCGTACGCAATGTGACCTCGTTTCGAAGACCTAACCAAAGCCGGTCCTCCAATATACATTGGCAATACGACGTTCTCGTTTGGGATCGAATTGGCTTGAATAATGGAGTTTACCATAATCTGCCTCAACTTCTTGTTCTTCACGAACCCGTTCTGTTTACTCCAGTCGGTGTAGTCATATTTCTCAATGACATTCCCAGTGAGCTCATAGATAAGCCAGTCCATCCGTCGGCCGATAAGCTTCCTTTTCGACTGTCGCAAGACGGATTTCATGTTCGAATGGAATGACTCTATCGCAGCTGTGGTATCCTGGCCCGCATGAGGGATCTTTCTGTCTCCCACTACCCACATATGGATTTTCGGCATCCATTCCTTGTCAAAATACTTCCAGTACTCCTTTGCATCTGGAATGCGTGCCTTTGCCTCCATATAGACGTGTTGAACCCACTCTAACAACGTCCAGATCCTCATAGGAGGTCCTCTCGTAGCAGGGTCATCGCAATCACTTGGTGTCTCAGACATGTACATAAGATCCCCTACAGTACGCAATGCAGCAGCTCTCGTCTCCATGTCTTTCAACTTCGCACAAGCGTTCTTTTGCCAGGCTCGACGCACGTGCCACAAGCATAGGAACAGAAACGACCGAGGCCAAACTTCCCTGCGATAAGTAAAAACACGATAACCCATCAGATAACCCGGCACAATACGAGAAAGCCGGAACGCCGATATGTCGTATCATCCCGACCTGAACCTGACGTACAAAAGGCAAGATATGAAACCAGAGGGGGTATTCTGTGAGTCTCTATAGTTTCTTACCGGAGTGAGTTGATCTCGTTATCGGCGTCGTCGAGTACGAATGCTGTAGGTCTCCATCTTGGGTTGATTTGCTCTAGCTTCTCTTTTAGAGCGTGCATCCAAGGCACTAGATCACTTTGTTTTGATCTGGCGGTGATTATAAAGGCGACGGGCACGCCATTCCTCCAGTCGTCGAACACCATCATCGTGAATAGAGGGTACTGTAAACAATAGGAAATATTAGTACTAGAAGATACGAATCGATGTAGCAGAAGTTCGTAGATAGGATGAATAGACACATTCAGAGCGAATCGTAAAGGCGCATACCTTCTTGTTGTTTGTAGCGAAGGTCCCGTCTATCGCAATAATGCTATCGTGCCCATAGTTGAGCATCATCCGCAGCTGAAAGGGGGTCTGAATCCCTATCACGAAGGGCACGTTGTCAGAGTTCAAGACCCCTTCTATCTTAGTCCCCGGATCCTGGTAGTAGAATACCATCTCTCGATTCTCTCGTACCCACATTCTAACACTCTCGGCATCATTATGGTGCTTCTGGTAGAGTTCTTGCGCACGGACGCCACAAATGTTCCGAATATCCTCCATGCTCAGGAAACAATCCCGAGAAGGTGTGAGCGTGCCCTCATCGCGTCCTTTGAGTACCAACCTCTGATGCTTTAGTTTAATCGATTCCATAGGAACGAGCTCGTCGTACTGCCGTAGAACCCAATCTCTAACCTCCTCCGATATGCACTTTCGGAATCTGAGTCTCCCCCTTGTGATGTTTACCTTATCGTGAACGATAATGCCCTCTCTATCAACGTGATCTTTGCAGAAGTACCCTATCTCGGCGATAGATGGTAGAAAGTAGTACCTCTTTACATAGAATCTACATTGGCAGCCCACCTTCATAGACCCTCCCTCCTTCGCGTCAGTAGCACGAGGGCCTTTCTGACCACGTCCTGAGTATATCTGTTTTCCTTTCCGATTGTATCGTCGTGTTGTGGGTGCCATATCGGGAGTGATATCGTCGATCTTGTCTCTATTGTCTTGGGGACCGTATTGACAACGCCATCTGCAACGACAGCCGAGAACTTTTAGTGATGGATACAGTGCGCAGTAGACGATATGACAGTAACCCTCGTAACAGCAATGACCATCTTACCGTTGAAGCTCGATGGGGCAGTTCCAGCGATAGTGGGTCTTATCTCCCACGTTCGTGGGGTCGAATTTATCCCGCACGAATGTGGTCTCGACGTCCTTTCGGCCTGATTGCTCACCGTTCACGAAATCCATTACTCTATCCCATGGAATGTAGGCGATAAGCTTCGATTGCTTTCCCTCACCGGGGTCATGATCAGGAAGACCATGGAGGTCATCAACAGCGGACTTCGTCTCCCTCTCGGCCTCAATATTCCACCTCAGATCTTTCCAAGTTAGCAAACCAGGTGGAGGCTTATGTAATGCATCACGCATCCTAAGAACCTTGTGACCATGCTTCATGAGGTACCGAGCGTGCGGGCCTTCTCGGATAGCTGTATCTAGATCTTGCACACCTTCCTCACGCACACCAGCAGGCTTCTTTCGACCCTGCCGCCTCCATCCTCTCGCTGCCACCCCGTTATCGGCTCCACTCCGAACTGGTACCTCACTTGCATCCACACCTGGGAAGACCGGCGGCAGGAGATTCAGATCCAGGAACTCCATTCCCGCTGCCTATTGGTGACACTCTACTCTCCCGCGAGCACAACAAATGGCGCCGCAATGAACACGGGCTGGGGAGACGTTGCAAGCCGAGTCCAACATAAATCATCTACATCATATCCGCTCCTCGGATTGCCCGGATGATACTGGCTTATCGGCGGCGGAGGGCGGGTGGATGGGTCCCACCGGTACACGTGGGCGTGGATCCGTTCCTAGGCCGATAGCCGATATGGTGTTATCGGGTCTCGGGGTCTGCGCCGATAGCAGGGGCGGGCAGGCGCTTATCGGGATGGATCGGGCAGGGATCTCGGAAAGGGCGAGAGGCGCTGGAAGGAAAAGACGCGGACAAGGGGGCGGAAAGATGCTTTTGGGGGACGGCCGCGGGAGACGGAAAGAAGACCAAAACAGGGCCTGACAGCCCGAACACGGATTGAACCTAGTGAGCGGGGACCGCAACGGGTTAGAATAAAATTAGAAAGACCAAACTTGTCATTTAGTTTCAGATAATTGTTATGTGCACCTTGCCCAAAACTGATTGTCGTCTAGGAAATCATGTCTCACTCCACCATCTCGTCAATAATTTCAGCCCAAACAATGGCGAGAGGCCAAACTTTTTTGCTAAAAATATACATTAAAATATACACATTGAACCCTTTGGCCGGTCGTGGTGTGAAGCCCCAAAGGCCAACTCGAAGGCCAAACCCCATACCATTTGCAAAGATTTCAATCATTCTTTATTACATGAATGGATCTATTTTCTAAAATTTTCCTCTCTCATTCTTTTACCATGGATTCTAGAAGGGAACGTATTCTTGTTCTACTTTTGGTTTTCATGGTAATGAAGAATGTTATAATGGGCATTTTGGCATTGCAAAAACTTACAATATTTCAACAAAATGTCCAAATGATGATGATGGCCGTATTTATTGCTCAAGGACGGAGGGTGGATTTTGGGAGGTCTTGTTGGCAATTTAAAAGGTATGGAGGATTTTTGGAGCATAGTCTTATGGGGTCTTATTTGGAGAGAAAATTTCAAAAGCAAATGAAGGCGAGTCCATCTACTTTTAAGTATTTATGTAATCTTTTGGGGCTTGTTTTGAGAAGAAAGTATACATTTCTTAGAAAAAGTATTACTGTTGAATGTAGGCATGCTATAACGCTATCTCGATTAGCAACTGAAAATACTTTAGCCATGATTGGTGATTTATTTGGATAGGTTTGACTACTACTTTGGTGATTGTGAGGGAAGGTCTGCCAATTTGTCCTCTTTGTAAGAAACAAAAACTTGAGTGAGTTTCTTGCGGCAAGCTGTGGCCGTGCGATTAAACTTTGGAAGCATTAAAACCATCCATGCATGTAACCTCAGCCATGAGTCGATTCCAACATTCTAGAGAACCAAAAAATTGAGCCAAAATGCTCAAAAATGGGAGGAAAAGAACAACTACAACACATGTTGGAAGCTAGAACAAAGACGGTAATTGCCATAAAAGAAGGAGAATTGCGTGCATGTACAGCCGTGTCTTAAAAGTCTTTACATCCCCTGTGAATTTTAGGTTGTCTTGGGATAGAAGAGATGGCAGCTAGGAAACGAGATTGGAGCAAACGAAAGGGGTTGAATTCAAAGATTTGCACCCGTGGGAGTCTGAAACTCCCACTTGGTTGCCCCTACCAAAAAAATTAGTTAAATTGTGATTTTTAGTCTTAGATAACCGGCAAAGTAATTAGTATTACGTAGAAGTAGGTTGTATAATAATTAGTAAAAGTCGGTAAATGCTTAACTAGTTAATTAGTGTTAAAGTGGTGATAAAATCGAGCCTTAAAACTACCAAGGTTGTGCCCGGAAAAACCTAGAAAGAATGCCCTGGAATGATCTCCAGGACAATAGTTCAAATCACCACTTAAAACTAAACTAGCTAGTCAAAGTCTTCATCAACTAAATAGTATACTTAGTAGTGTTAGTTTTAGTAGTAATTATTTAGGTTTTTACCTTGTTGTTGTAGAAGTTTTAAGTACCTATTGGAGAAAATAGGCACTTAAATTTATATGAGGAAAATATATATTTTTTAAAATAAATAAAATAATAAAATAATAAAATAATTATGTACTCTGGTACCAACCCGGGTACCAACCAAGGTATGGGCCGAGTATCGTACCCGGATACCCAGGTACCACGGTCTCTCCTGAGCACCAAACCGCAATTCAACCCCCCTCTCAGCTAGCAGTCTTTGACTCCCAGAGGAGGAGAAGTTGAGTTTCAAGGAAGAGGTGTGAAGAAGAAGAAAAAGAAAAAGAATGTGTTGAAGGAAGCATGAAAGAAGGGCGCCGAAGCTAGGGTTTTGAAGGAGAGTTGATGGCACTTAGGATTTGAAGCTTCAAACCTAGGGTTTGGAACAAGATAGTGGTGGAGAGGACTTTTTGACACAACGGTGGTGGAAATTCCTAGGCGCGGAAGTGGTGCAAGGAGATTTACGGCCGCAGCAAGAAGATTCAGAGAGTAGACCGCGATTTCAAAGAGGTTGGGGGTGCAACAAGGAGGTGGCAAGAAGTTGTGGAAAAGGTGATTCTTGTCAAATAATGGGTTTTTCTTGTTTAAACAACTCTCTTGTTTGAACAACTCTCTTGTTTGTTAAATCTCTTTTCTTCTCCCGGGGTAAACTCTAGTTACCTCCTCTCCGGTCTAGAGAAAAGTCTCCCGATAGACTCTATCTAGACTCTGTATGTCCTAGATCTTGATTTCTTGTGCTTGTGCATCTACCTTCGTGTCCCATCGTTTGTTTCCATTGTCTTGGCCTTGTGGCAAAGTCTTCTTTTATGTTTTTTCTATTCCTCCCTCATCTCTAGGTCTTGTCTAATTTTTTCATTTTTTTTCTGGTCTCCTAGTCAACCAGAAAACCCCCTTCCAAAATTCTTGTTTTTCCAAGTCATCTCTTTGAAGTGGTCAATTGTAATGTTGTTTTGTTAGTCGTGTTATTAGATATGTGAGATACCTACATCCATGTTAGAATAGTAAAGTGTTCCGGAGAAAGTACACCAGTTGTCCAATATACTTATGCTTTCTGTGCTAGACTGGAGGCTGTGATAAGTTAATAGGGCGATTGGTGGAGGTATAGGCACATCACGGAGCTAATCCATCCCGGACGACATGGCTCTACCGGTATCATTGACGCTTTCGAAGGTTGATCCGAAGAAGTGGAAGGGGATTGAGAAAGGTGAACAGATGGTGGATGAGCTCATATGGATGGGTTGCAGAGGATTATACAAGAAGCCCTGGGTCTTCCAGAAGGGACGTGCGGCGGGAGAGTTGCAACCTCGGATCGCCCCGGTGAGTCTATCAAGCTATTCTCTAGTCATGGACCACGGAAGTATGGCGTGAGGTGTATTTCTTTCCTCAAGAGGAGGGGTGGACTCTAGGAGTCAACCAGAAGCTGCTAGACAAGCATGTGTCCAATTCTTATGACGTGTCGGAGTGCTACCGGAGTGATCAATTCACAAACCATTGGTTGAGAAAGGTGGTTGAGTTTTTAAACCCAATCTTCCACCTCAACCAACGTGAAAGATTCACAGCCCGACTAGCCATCACCTACATACATGCATTTTTTGAGGATTCCTTCCCGAATTGAGGGTCTTTGTTGGAAGAGGCAATTTTGCCTCAACTCCAAGTAATTCAACAATGTGGATATTCCAAGACTTTCTTGACTCCATATCTCATGCACTTGTATGAATATCACAATTGTGTGGAGCCGGAAGAGAAGAAAATGTGGAGACAAGGGATGTCTCCTCAAGATCATGATCTCCGGGCCTTTCCTCAACACATTGAGCTCCAGATGCCGTTACCGGCAATTCCACGAAAGCCCCATCATCTCAGGCAATCTCAAGTGAGGGTAGGTCCTTCCGGTCTCACCAGAAGAAATCACCACCACCACCCCGGGCATCCAAGAGTCTCACTCTCATGGAGAACATAGCCAAGTTCTTTCGGGAGGTGACCCGGGATGTCCAACAGATAAAGATGGAGCTTCTGGAGGCAAGGAGTCTTCAGAGGACTCTCCGGTAGGTATTTGGAGTGGAAAACACCGGCAACATCTTGGCTGCAGCCTGGGAAAACCATGAATAATTAATCAAAGTGAAGAAAGATCTCCTGACATCTCAGAAGGAGCATCTTGACACGAAGGTCAAGGCTCAAGAAACCATGGTAGGCACTGACCAAGTTACTTGTCGGTCAAACGAGTGCCACCGTGCCATTGCAAGCCCGGAGCCCACCCCGGAAGAAGAGAAGATTTGTCTATGACAGTTCTCTTTTTTCAGAGGAGGATGATCGACCCACTCAATGTTGAGTGAATCGAGCGAATTCTCCATCCTCCAAGGAATGGGGTGTGAAAGTTTACAAGAGGCAACAAGGCCTCCTGGTAAAACCTTTCTGGAAGGAAACGGTTGACCTTCCTTTCTCACCGCTAGATTCTTTGGTTGTTTCTTCAGTAGCCATGCTTGATGATCTAATGGAGACTTCTCATGAATCTTTAGATACATTCAATCTATTGATGGATACTCCCAATCCACCGGTAGACCTTCCGGTTGAGACTTCCAACTTTCCGGTGGATTCTCTTGACCATGTATTCGTGGGTACTCCCAATCTTCTTGTCAATCCCCCTATGGATCAATTGGAAGATAATTCCACTCATCCGGATCAGTCTTTTGGTTGAGCCTTTTTTATATGTTGTGTGTTATTTTTTATTTATGCTATCGATTGACGGGATGTTGTTAAAGTTATTAGATTTAAACACTAGGGTGAGAGTAGTGATGACGATGGAGCTTTATTGTATACCCGGTCGCTACCACTTGAGTGATTTTTTCGGCTACCTACTATTGTTAAAGTATGTTTTTACGGGTCCTGGACCGGGAGTCTTCCGATTTACTTGTTTTCCGGTAATCAGCCGGTGACTAGGTTGTCATTGATTTTAGGATCTAGATGCAATTTCTACCTTTTGGAGATCTAGTTTTGGAGGGTAGCTAATGGTCTTTGTATACTTAAGGAGCCTTGGGCTCTTGGTTTAAGTACTCTTCTCTTTGTTGATTAATATGTGTCTTGCCTTCATTGCTTGTGTCTAGAGTCTTTGTTGAGCTTGTGTGAGTAGAGAGGGAGAGGGTTGAGTCCTCCTAGTGAGTCTTTGCTGGATGTCCAAGGTTGTGGCTTGTTGAATGTTATGTGATTGAATGTGAGTTGAGGCTTCCGGAGGGAGTAAGATATCCAAGTTAGATGGTGGAGTAAGATTCAGGATCTACTTCAAATCCTTGACCGGTTGGACCGTGAAGAGTTGTTTATCGGATGGGATCCGATAAATCCACGGCTATTTATGATAGCCTCCCTTAAGTGAGAAGTGTTTGGATTGGTGGGGAGGAGGGGTGACATCATCCCTCTTGGTACACCGGGAGAGATCCCGGCTATGCCTGAGTCCGGATTATTCCGGGGTTTCTATCTTTACAGTGAATAAGGTCCCTTGATCCCCGTGGAAGGTTGTGATGCTTATGTGAATTACTTAGCAATAGATTTGTTGTGACTCTTGTATCTACTTTGTTTGATTCATTGGGTGTGGTTGTAGTTGGAAAGTGGCTGTGCGTGAACGATTTATCCAGACTATTTTTCGGTAGATTGTGAAGGCCAAAAAACTAGATATAACCTTTGAACTCTTTCATGGTGTAGAGTTAGATTGTGGATATTGTGGCCTCTGGATTGTGAGAACGGAGGGTAGTGACTTTTGGAGCATTGTAAAAACTTACCGGAAGACTACTCTGACGCACAACAAAGTTTAAACTAAAGACTTGTGGTTACTTGTTACCGGTCACTAAGGGACCGGGGAAGCCATATTCCGGGATGTGTTGAGGTATTTAGTGTGAATTGTCCATACATTTAGAAAATTTCACACACGATAGAAATCCCTGGAAACGATCTGGTGAGGTGGGCTCACTTAAAGTTGATTACGGTTAACTTTGAGAATTATGAACTACTAGACTACGACAACACCCTTCGCAAACATACAGGTTGGGGTTACGAAAAGATTGCTTCTGAATTAGGATTGTCAAAGTCAAAAATAGAAGATGTAGTAAAGAGAGGTGATGAGTGTGGGGGTGACGTTAAGGATGCTTCGCGCTCTGGACGCCCCTCAAAACTCACAAAAGCAAAGAGAAAGGGGGTTTTAGAAGTAGTAGACGAGAATCTAAGGTTGAGTTCTTGAAAGACACGAATATTGCTAATATTAGGCTCAGTTATTCGAGTGTTGACAAAATCCTTAGAGAGTCTGGTTTCCGCCTGAAGATTCCGAGGAAGAAGCCATTTTGGAGACTTGGACAAAAGCAAAGGCGCAAGAAGTTTGCACAAAGGTGACGCCAATGGGATTTGCAGCAGTGGAGACGAGTGGTATTCATCGACAATGCGACAATGGAGTATGATCCTTACCCAGCTAGAAAGAAAGTGTGTGTGAGACCTGGAGAGGAGTTGTGTGCCAATGGGATTTGTAGCAGTGGAGACGAGTTTCAAATCTAAAAGGATCAAGCCAAGTTTCAAATCGAAAAGGATCAATGTTGGGGTTTTGTGTGCATAACAAAAGTGAGCTGCACTAGGTTGATTTTGGTGAAAAAGAAGATTGAGATTGAGCGTAGAAGTCCTTGCAATAGATTGGCCTCAATGCTTTCCAATTTGTGAGTGAAATCCATGAACCTCACGTAATACCTTTCATTTGGAGTCTATTTGATAATCCTAATCATATCTACCTTGCAGCAGATGGAACAACTTGGCATCGTGGTCCTCAAAACAAGAAACTTCAAGAGGATTGTGGCTATGTGGAACTCCCTTGGCCACCCAACTCACCACATCTCAACCCGATTGAGAATTTGTGGTTGTTGTTGAAACGACAACTTAGAAAATGTGTCTTGGTGGAGGAACGTTGCCCACATATCATTTCTGAGTTGTTTGTTGCCACATAAGAAGAATGGAAGGAGATTGATCAGGGCACTATTGATAATTTGATAGATTTAATGCCTCGTAGAATTCAAGCTGTAATCAACGCTAACGGAGGTCATTCCTAATTATAGTAGAGTTGAGGGTTTCCTCCATGTTGTGTGTGAGTCTTGATCGTTGTTTGTTACATTTGAGATTTTAAGAGATGCAAGATTAAACGCTTCAGTTTCAACATAGGGTGTCGAAACTTTTCAGACGTGACTGTACATCCAAGGAAGGAGGAAGGAAGGCTCTCCATTGATTACTTTATTTAAAAAATTGACGGACTCTCGAAGGAATTTTGAGTCGACTAAAACGGGCAACCCAAGTTTTGCTTGAGAGGCTGTGGCCTTGGCGCAAAAACTCCTGAAAAGTGTTGCCATGTAGGCACAATAGAGGACGATGGCCTTTGGACTTTGGGGTGCAAGTATGAAGGCCCAAAGGCTAAACTTTGGCCATTCTAGCAATCTCATGTGAAGGCCTCTTTATGCTGCAAACCAAGGTGAGGCCAAAACTTCAAAAGCTTAGTGAAGGTCCCTCGCTTCAAATCCAAAGGATGGCCTTTGGTAGCCATGGCCTTTGGAAGTAGTATAAAGTGAGAAAAGGCCATCAAGTGGACCAAATCATTTTTTAACATAAATTTTAATATGGAAGCCCGTATCTTCATCCTTGTTGCTCTACTTTACCTCCTTATTTTCATTGGAATCCCCCAACCTTCTTCTTCTACTCCTTTTCTTATTTTTCTTCTATCTTTTCTGTTTTTGCTCTTTTCTAGAAAATTTCAGCACTATGGAGGAGAAGAGACGTAGAATTGTTGTTGTTATGGTGATATATTGGTGCTTGTATATGTCGATAATGCAACATATTGTCAACATGCAAGCATTGGTGGTACAAGGAGAGTGGACAAATGTGGCAGTTGTAAGTGCTTGTCTTCAGGGTTTGGGTATGAGATGTTGTAGTGTTGGACGTTATGAGAGGCCACAAGGAAAACCACCAATTTCTGTAGAAACCCGAGTAGCAAATCTCTTTGTATAGTCTTGGTACCGATGATGGGTTGCGTGGGGTAGGAGAATTATTTGGAGTTGCGGAGTGCACAGTTTCACTGATTCTTAGAGAGTTTTGCAAATTGGTTAGATTACATTTGCAAAAGATTTTTTTACAAGTTCCAAATGAGTCCAGATTTTGGGTTTTGGCAAGGGAATTTGAAGGTTTGCATCACATACCGTATGTTTTAGGAGCTATCATGGCTCACACATTCCAATTCTTGCTCTAGTAATTGAAGGCGAAGATTATTAGTGTCGAAAGTTATTCCATTCAGCTTTGTTGCAAGGAATTGTAGATGTGAGGTGTATTTTTTGGGACTACAAATTTGAATGGGTAGGTAGTCTTCACGATTGGACTGTATTTCAGCAAACAAAAGTAGGAAGAGTTTGTATGGCAAGGAAATATTTGCAATATAAGTCGTTGGAGATGTTGCATATCTAGTGAGACCTAAGTTGGATATACATCCCTTTTAGAGGTTCATGGAAAGGATTACAACCTTATAAGGCAAATTGGAATTTTATCCAATCTTCTACTTGTATGTGTGTTGAAAGGGCATTTGGCATCTTAAAAGGCAAGTGGAGGATTATTATGAAGCGTCTTGATGTACCTTTACGAATGGTGCCGGATATTGTAGTAGGTTGTATTGTGCTCAACAATTTGTGTCTCATTTCAAAGGACAAGTTTGGCAATACTTGGATAGAAGATGCTGAAAATGAATTGAAGAAGCAAATGGAGAGTGGTGCGCTGAAGGAGGGCCAAGAATTACAAGGTGAACGTGCTTCTATAGGTGAGGTGAAGACTAGAAATTTGAATTCAGATCCCAATAGAGTGTTGGAAGGTGGTGAAGATTTAGTTGCTGAGGACATTGATGATGAACGTGATGCATATTTTAGGAGAGAAGACAAAAGTACTGAAGATTTATTGCAAGAGGCTACAAGAGCTCATGAAATCATCGCAAAAGGATTGTGGAAATACAAGCTTGCAATGGAATCTAGAATTGAATTTTTTGATTTAGATGTTATGGAAGAGTAGTTATAACTTCTCTAGTATAGTTGCCACGTGAAGATCCATATTTTTCAATAAAGCATTGCTCTGTTGAAAAACCATGAGAAAATTAGAGGAATTCGCAACAACTTATTGCAGTATTCCTTCTGATTTGTCTTGAATTTTCTTCTTCTTGAATTCTTATTTCAGCTCAAGAAGTTCTGCAGCATTACCTTGGTTTGGAGTACTTTGATCTTCACTTGAATCAGCTCCTCTTTTGGATGCACAAGTTGGAATTTTATTCTTGTCGGTGGCTTTTCCATAATTCCAAAAACACCATATTCATTCAAATGAGACATTTCAGAGTCTCAATTTATCATGGTATCTTTTTATAGTCAATTTATAATTTCATTAATTTGAGACTATGTATTAAATTGAGACTCAATCTCGATTGAAAATGCTAAATAATCTAGCCGTATCATGGATTGTTGAATTCATCTTGTATGAAATTGAATATCATATTTAATTGTGTGTGTAAAGGTAATAGATTATAAAAAATGTACCTAGATATGGAGCCTATTATCTAAGTAAAACTAGTACATCCAAAAAAAATCATTGCGAGAATAAAATTACAATGGAAAATAGAAGCGGCAATAAATTTGATAACCCCTCTAAGTAGATGAATCCAAAATTGGACTTATTTAAAATTATAACACATATACACTCATTTAAATTCCACCTTGAATGCATACCTTTTCATTTGAAAAAGAATTAATTACCAATTTCAAGAGATTATACTATTTCCAAACAACAAGGTCGTTGAAATACCTAGTAGCGTTGAAAAGTTAGCATGTATTGTAGCAATCCATTCAATAATTGCTATCTATAGAAAGTATCAATGCATCAAGGATGAATGTACAATTACTGACACTCACAATGTGGACCGCCATTTATAGATCAATGATGTAACAAAATTCCCGCCTCTCTTGTATAATATTGAAAGCAACACAATACATTACTACATGTAACTACAAACACTAATCTAACTCCATCTACAAATATGCTATGCGCACATTCAAAGTCTACAATTCCATCCTATAGATACAAGTTCACTACATACTTAATAGGATACCCAGTACGGATGAACAAAAAATAAAAAAAGAACATGCACCCCCTCCATTTTATATTGGTAAAATAACTCCAGTCCCCAAAACCACAAACTCCGTTGAAATCTATAATTCGGCTAAAGATGCCTTGATTATGTCCACCTGTGATTTAGGAATTTTTAATCTAGAGGAGCTTGTGTTTCCACGCAACCTAGGCTTCCAAGCCGTTAAAATACAATCTGTATACACCCAGATTGGTTCAGATTCAGTCTCTTCAACCCAATTATTCCCATGATTAGAATCCCACCCTTGGTACGTTTCCAAGTCCACATGATGCTGGGATGCAGGTTTGGAGTATTGCACTTTAATCTCATGAGAATGTTCACGATCCGGATGTGGATTAGTCAATGCCAAGGCAATCCAAAATGGACGCAAATCTCCATCAGCTGAACGCACCGCAAGTACATAGCCCTCGTACACATCTCTACCAACCCGAAACGATAGAGGGGGACAATGACGTCGTTGTCCAATGAATGGAGGGTCCTCTGCATATTCCTCCCTCAACGACCCATCAATCTCATATTCATCCACCATGGATGGAGCATGTCTAGATAGTGGCCAAAATCCCTCTCGTAGGAGAGGCGATTCTTCCGAAGGCACCTCGAGGGAAGCCTTAACACCTCTCCAATAGTACATAATATGCTCGTTCTTCCTCCTATATTCACTCGAGAGATCCTCGTTAGCCATAGATTCCCAAAGACTTAGAAACCCAGAGATACCCTTCAGGACCTCATCATAATTCTCATGACATCGCGGAATGAGAGGAATCGGCTGTCCACGAGGCAAAATTGGCCTACCATCTTCCATCACTTTCCACAGCTAGATTCCTCCATCCTCCTCAGGCAACCAATCCTTATCTGTACAAAGAATTTTGTACTGCATCTTTGGCAATCCATCAGAGCCCTTGTAAAACTTGAATTGTTGGCCCTTAGTGTGACCTGTAAGGGCCTCTTTGCCAATGCACAAATATCCTTCTAAAAAGCCCTTGAAATCGGGCACCTCTTCAATGAGGTGTGGAATAACTGGCATTATCTCAGCATCCATGAATGATTTCATCAAGAGTGGAATCGTTGGATAGCTATTTGATTTGAGTTTGGAACTCCATCTCCCAAACATTGCGTCAATATCCTCGTGAGTATGACCAACAAGTAAGAAGTTGACATACACTTCACGGAAAATACCCATATGGACAAGGAGGGAAAAAAAAACGAACACAAATCTATTTTTATTGTCCCCTGTGGCATTATCTAACTGCATTTGGAGAATTGGTGGTAACTGTTTCGTAGGAACAGGTTCAACCGGTGGAGCAGCAAGGGATCCAAGACACATGTTAGCATCCGCAAGCACAGCCTCAGAGAGAGGAGAAGCTCTTCCTCTCGTAAATAATTCACGAGAAGAATACACCGGTGGACTCTCTAAGTCCCGAAGTAACTTTGCAATGGATCCAATAGTGTGGTTTGAGTCTGTGGGGAAGATGTCAAGACTATAATGGGCATAACGAACATCTTCATGTCCATGAGCAATCATTCCAGTTACGGCCACAGGCAGTTTCATGAAGGACTCCGTCGCTTTATTCTTGTGAGAAAAATGAGGTGATGCGGTTTTGCTATGATCCATTTTATCATGAATGATGCACACAACCTCGTTAGGTTTTTCTTCCGAGTTCTTCCGGTTCCCATAATATAAAATACGATGAGTTTGTTGAGAGGCCTGATGTAACTGCAATTTGACTTCCCACATTTTGTATGAGGAGGACCCCCGTGTACAAGCCTTCTTTAATTGCTTGAGTTGGTCGCATCTTCCGCAGCAGGCAAAGTTGTCACCAGGCTTCTTCGTAGAGTATTGTTCAAACTCAGAGCTTCGAATTCGACTAAGACCAGACAAAGATATTGGTTTGAGGCCAAATCTTGAATTCACCTCATTCACTTTGGGCAACACTCCAATCCATTGAAAAGAGGCAGGAAGGTGTTTGGAGACGACCTTCGCCCCAGTGCCAAGTGTAGTTGTCTTATTAGGATTGTGATCGGCAGCATCATCAAGTATATCATGCAGAGTAGCAATTGCCTGTAGGGTATGAGTCCGAGGCTTCTTTGAACCAGTATTGCCGTGTGCCCCTGCCCGAATCCCATCCTTTGCCTCTCGTTTGTACCGGTAGAATGTGGCTCGACTAACCCCCATGATAGTACACCATGCATTTTGGCATACATCAATTCCATCAAGCGTCACCATATGGTTGCCATTGGAATCCATGTGGATCTGCCTGTGTACATCAAGCCAAACATGTTTTTGAAAGAAAACACCTCCAATGTCACGGTAAACTTGGGAGCAAAGCACAGAAATTGAACACCGTGGAAATCGTTGAGTACAATTTCTTGGACAACAGACGGTGCTTGCAACAGAGTTGATTGATTGTGAAGTAAGAAGTACTTCCTTCTTTGGTCGAGAAGGACCCTCTACCCTGTGACGAGTGGTTTCGTATTGTCGAACGCCTACTCTTGATCCGCGACGAAATACCTTAAGAGCTGCATTGAAAATGCTAGTTTGTTCTTGGTCATACAAACTCACATTACAAAGAAAGACTTGTCGAGTTGGCCATGCTCGGAGGGCAAATATCCAATTCAATGGAATTTCATTCTCGTCTAAGCATTCAGCGATTAGAATAGCAACATGATCATCTCCAAGTGGTCGACCACCAGTTTCAGGAACAAATCCAGAATCAACACTCTGGCAAAGTCCAAGTGCAACATCGGCACCAGATGTGTTTCGAAGAATAACGCGTTTTGAGAACCACGATACGCGAGGAATGCCCTCACATGCAGCAACACCTAGAGGTAACGTAGGTGGAACTCGAACTACACCATCATATGAGCGTTCTTCCATCTTCAAGATAACACAAGAAAAAGGACAAAGGTTTAGTTATCTAGAGATATTGGCAAATATGTAAATGACGGCTATAATCAGAGGAGAGAGATACAAATAAGAAATGCTTATCCTCGACACGAGGATAACTCCAGATATTGAGTATTTCAACATTGAATTAGGGAAATGTACAATAATTCAACAGTCAGTTATGACAACAAATTGTTGATTAAACCCAGAGTAAACACACCAAATGTACAGAATATTTCAAACGAAGATCAGCATTCATAAATTAATTTATCAAAATTCAGATTTGTTAAATTATCTCCATCAATTTGAAATGGCTAGGAACCAATCTTTCTTTATGATGGAACAGACAGCACAAAACCTCAGTGAGTTATCCTCGACCCGAAGATAGACCTGCGAAAGAAATCCGAAGCACATAAAAGAATGTATGACATTGGCATTCACCACCTCATAGTTTGAAGAATACATGTATCTCAGATGACATTAAACTCGGAGTCAGTTATCCTCGACTCGAGAATAACCATCATAAAGTAAGTGATCCAGATATTGTGTATCATACTTTTGATATCCTCGACTCGAGAATGACAGACATGTTGGATATTACACCCATATAGTGCAAATCAAGACTTGACATCAATTCCTGATTCAGCTAATGAATTCAGGTTATACTTAATGTTGTTTCGTCGAATTCCAACGAAACTACATGCGTTATCCTCGAGTCGAAGATAATTGTTTTTTCAATTTGCATCCCGTTTACCTTACAGTACTTTACAAGATTCAATAGTTTTATTCTCGAGTCGAGGATAAACCTCAAAAATAATGTCCCGTTAGTGATGGATTTGATTCGATTATGTGAGTTCAGGTTATCCTCGACCCAAGGATAACAGTGCTACAGTGATTCCGTAATATGCGGAGTGTCACAGGTTTTCGATGGCCTGCTCAGAGCTCCGTAATTCCTGGTGAGGGCTGCTTCAGGAGTTAGTCTCAGATCTGACGTTTAGGATAGCAAGAGGTGTTGGGATTGCTTCTACCCCACCTTTACTTCAGATCTGGACTTAGTGTATGCTTGGGGAGAGGCGTGTAGTGTTGGAAAGGGGCTCTTATCACCTAGATCTACTTGTGTGCACATTCTGGTTACGCCTTGAGCAGATCTGCAGAGCTGGGGCTCAATAGTTGGAACGTGGGATCATTGGTGAAACTTCTATGAGTAATCTGAAGCGCTTGAACTCGAGAGTTGGCAGAAGAAATCTCCACCCAGACTGCGTCTCACGAGCTAGATCTAAGTGGCATTAGATAGATCACGCCCATAGCATAGACATAACTCTCATAGCAGCCGGACCCAGGAGCTGCACATCAAACAAGCTGGAATCGGAGCCAAGTACACCGACGACTCCGGATCTGGACGAAACTGCTATCTCATCGCCACCGTTACACACTGCATCAGCTACCACATCACCACCATTACACACAGCACCAGCTACTACAACAATACGTATCCTTCACCTCTCTTTCAATTCAATTCAGTTTATGTTATATGCTGCGTTTATTTATCAACCTACTAGAAACCTTGAGATTATTATACAAGAGCGTACACCAAGATCTAGTAAAACCAGTACACACTGTGCACACAGTCCTAAGTCTAGTTTCAGATTAGAATCAGATCTGCTACAAGGCAGCAACACCCACCTGAAATCACAGTCAATAAACCATAAGTGCTTATCGCCATATTACAGCTCTAGCACACCGGATCGAATTACACACAGCCCGGAATCTAGATTAAGTTTAGAGCCAGATCTACCACATAGAAGCTGCACTCACCTAAAAACACAAACAAAAAATACTGAGCGATCACTGTTGCATCATAGCTCTAGTACACTTGATAGAATTGCACACAGTCCAAAGTTGAGTTTTAACGTAGATCCAGATCTGCTGCAAGGTAGAAGCGCCTATCTGGAGTCAAGAAACCCTGTGAGATCATCGTTATATTACAATACTAGTACACTAGATCCAGTTTCAGTTAGTACCACAAAATATACTAACACCTACAGTTCACAAGAAAAAGCGAAGCAGATCCAACAAAGGTCAACAACTGAAGAGACGCCTATCAACTTACAAAACGCATCAACAAGAAGGTTGCAGATTCGTCATCAATTGCCACGACAACACACACAGGCTTGCCCTTCTTTCCCACCCTCATGTATTTTCTCATATTACGTCTTGTTTAAACACCTCAATGCACACAATCGAACTACACATTCAGCACATAACAAAAACCATTCACCAAAAAATCATTGTAAAGCTTTCTCACAAGCAGAAGCGGAAGCACTGCTATTGCCGTTTCTGCATTCAGGAAAGACGAAGTCTGGAACCTCCCACCGCACTCCACTTCCGCAAATTGGAGCCCCCTGTCGCACTCCACTCCCACCGAACAATTGTCAACCCTAAAGACAAGTACGGGAGGAACAGCGCAACCAGGAAAAACGACCAGTACCTGGAGAGGAACCCTAAAGACAAGTACGGGAGGAACAGCGCAACCAGGAGAAACGACCAGTACCCGGAGAGGAACCCTAAAGACAAGTACGGGAGGAACAGCGCCACCAGGAGAAACGACCAGTATCCGGAGAGGAGCGGAACAACCAGAAGACACGTCCAGCACTCGGGGAGAAGCGACACAATCAGAAGAAACGTCCATCATCCGAAGAGCAGGGCCACACCTCAAAGACGTAGAACCCTCCTCCGCGCCAGGCCGATCTCGTTACTGGATGTCCTCGGCAGAGTAGAGCTCCCTACAGCATTCCACCGAACAGAAGCCAAGACTGAGCTCAACTCAAGAGAAGCAAGACGCCACAACGACAAGAACGAGAGAAGCAGCAAAACCCGAAGAAACGCCCAGCACCCGAAGAGCAACAATATACATCACCGAAGAAGACACCCCCCCCGCAATACACCTGTCCGGCTGATATTGAACCTGCCGCGACTTGGAGAAGACGACTGCCGCAACGTTGCTAGCGATATGTCGCTCAGAAGAGCGTCAACGACGCCCTCCTCGCCAACGCCCAACCTCATCGAAACACCCTCAAAACGCCCCACCCCGACGCCCCTTTGGCCCACGCACACTGTCGCCAACTAGACTCCGCACCAAAGGAGTGCCAAGAAGGGATACAAACCAGCTATCGAGCAAAGAGAAGGAGAAACGAAGAAACAAAGGAGGGGACCCAGCCGGTGGCCAGAGACAACGGAAGAAACACAACCGGATCGAAAGCACATCAGGATAAGGCCTCGTGCTGTATACTCTAACCCTCTCTACGTTTACTGTGAAAAACCACCGTGCTTGTGTTGCTTTAGCCCTCATTGTAGAACTCACCTCCTAGAATCAGTGGACATGACAGAGAGCACAAAGAGGACCCTGAACATGGACATGGAGGTAGAATCACCTGAACAGAGCCCCATCAAAGCCCAAAGCTCAAAGGCAACCAGGAGAAGAGAAGAAGTAACCAGCACCAGCAAGAAGAGCAAAGCATCCACAAAGGAAAAAGGTAAGTCTATACAAATGCCTGAACTAACCAAGTTCAAATTTTGGTTGGGGTTTCAGGCAATGGAGGCTTTGGCAGTGGAGAACGGAGATGAAGAGCTCTATAGTGGTGAAACGACACTGGACATGATGGCTAGAGGCATGAAGAAGGAAGAAGCGGAAGAGGTATGTAATGCAAGAGTAGCATTTCCTAGAATCCCACAAAACCTTTACCCCATGACTAGAAAAGGGATAGATGGGCAACACTACAACTTAACACAAATTCCTTTTGATATCAAAACCCAAGAGAGTTCTGGCTTGTCATTTAGCTACCATGTGGCTATCCACTTTGAGCTCCCCAAAAACCCAATCATGCATGATGAAGTTAAGAAGATGACCCTTGCTAGACTTAAAAAGATGGATATTGCTCTGGGAAAAAACTTGGTGGACCCTCTTGTCATCCAATGCTTGAGTATTAAACATGGAGGGACTAAAGGAGTATGGGCTGGAAACCTTAAAATGCATCTACTCAAACCCGAATTGGATGGTTTGATGCTCATAAAAGGCATTAGACCATTTATCCTTGACATTGATGATGGAGTTGTTGTTGGCAAAGTATGCAAATCCTACCTTGGGATTGCAAAAGGTACTAATCTTTCCGTGAAGGTCAAAAGTGATAGTCTAATGGATTTCTCAGCCCAAACTCTCTTCAAGGAAATCCTTGACAGTAGCTTTCATCGGGGGCATGACTATGAAGTCTACGGCGTGCAAAAGGGCCATGGCGATGCCCACGCATTTATCATCTCTACAACCCCTCTTCAAACAAAGAAGATACTCGCACATCACATCACCGTGGGTGACGAGGTGATACAAGCAAGACAAGTGGGAGAGACCAAAGGGTCTAATGGTGTGGTGGAATCCAAAGCAAGGAAAGAAGCTCTAACCCTTACTCTTTCACCTCTTCCTATCCATCTTGATGTTATGCACACTTCACATGAAATCTACAAAATAATGGGAGGAGCCAATGTGAGGAATATTTATTTTCACAAAGAAGAGGCTAATTATCACAATGGAAATGCAAATGTACTTTGTTCTAACCCTATCGTATATAGGACTTTTGTGCACAAAACCTTTGTCATGAATGGTAACTATGTAGACTTTGCTCCACACCGGCGGAGTCTAGAAGGAGTCAACCGCCCCACCGAAGAACAAGTCAAAAGTTTTGGCTTTGATGATATTAACATGGCAATTGTCAATACCATCTCCACCTTCAAGATGCAAGACAAGAACGAAACTCTCACCAAAAAAGACATGGTGGAGATTTTGGAGGAGAACAACAAGAAGATTAGGAGAGAAACTAGGGAGTACACCAACAAAATGCACAACGAGCTCAAAGGAGAAATGGAGAACCTCCAAGATGCTCTACTTGGGGTACTCAAAAGCATGTCCGCCATTACGGGGAAGAAGAACTTATCTCTTGAAGACAAAGAACCGCCAAACATGTAGAAATACAAGACCACAAGGCAACTATCTACTTTAAGACATTATACTATATACATAGTATACAAGATAGAATAGCCTACTCTACACTTAGTAGAATACTAGTAGAAAACTCGCACAAAAACAAATGTATTAGACAATATACTAAATACAACTATTATACAAAAACCAAAAACTACATGTCGTATTTTATCCAAAACAGTTTCTATACAAAAACAAAATACTTTACAATATACTATACTCAATACAAAAACCTCAAAAAATACAAAAACTATACGATACAGTATATCCAAAACAAATATTACACCCAAATACACACATGGAATACAAAAGCAAAAATTCAATACACAAAACTCCAAAAACAACCAAAAAACACATATGTATCAACACAAAAAACCCACATACATAAAACCCGATTATATACAAAAGCAGACACAAATACAAAAATACAAATACAAGAAAAAGAACAAATACACCCTTATACAAATAACCACACAAATACAAAAACAAAAAACCCAAAAACCACCGCCCAGATATACAAATACAATACATACAAAACCTACAAAAATTTATGTAAAAAATATATATACACACACACAAATACATTGACACACAAAACTACCACCCACACAACTAACTACATAAATATGGAAAAAAACACTAAAACACAAACACACAATAAAAACAAAATAATTAAAACTCCAAAAAATACGCACAAAGCAAAGAACCAAAAACAACACATTAAACCTATACACTATAAAACCCTAATACTACTAAGCGGAGACATAGAAACCAATCCAGGGCCTATGCCATATGTGTTAAAAAGACACCCCTCAACACACAAGAAAAATGCCAAACTATACTTTATACCAAATACCATAAAACTACAACCGGAATACAAACATATCGCTCAAACATTTGCACCTCTTTTAAAAACCACACATATATTACATCAACTATACAACACTACACACCCAAATATTGCCCTATACATACGACAAAAAAATACGTATCCATTAACACACATTTTTTATGCCCTAATAACTACGACCCACCCAAACATAGACGAATGTAACAATCTTTTAAATCCACAAAACCTAAATATTATTACATGGACTAACACACTACTACGGACCTTATCAAACTTACAAAATCCACCCGAAAGACATATACATAACCCCCACCCATATACAAAATTTCTTGAAGAAAATCAAAGTATTATAAATCACGGGAACTCAATACATACAGAATTATACAAATTTCTACATCGTCAAACCATTCCTCCTTCCAGTGACATAATAAAACAAAAATTTCCTTACCTTCCTAACAATCTAATTAATGAGTCACTAAAATGCTTTGACCCCATACCGGAATATACACACCCACCCCCCCCACCCTTCTACCTTCCACCACAAAACCAAAACATTAGTACAAACAACGAAAATACAAGTATAATTACATGGAATGCTTCATCTCTAAACACCGCTCTCCCTAGCCTACAAGCTTTAATCACACAGACAGACATACCACCGGCCCTTATAACTATACAAGAAACAAAATTATCCGCCACAAAATCTACAAAATACATACAAAACATATTCCAAGACTACAAACTAATTTTTAATAACACACATGCACTAACAAGATGCATCCAACAACGTAGACCATACACACCAGGCCGCCGTGGCCTCCTCACACTAATACACAAAAAATACGCTTTCCCGGGCAACATCAAAAAAATCCCTACCCCAATGGACATATCTCCCTACCTCCAAATAATTAGAATTGCTAATCAACCACTACAATCATGGTTGATCTTTCACATGTATATGCCATCTCACCCCGAAGATATTAGATTTATTAGGGACATACAAAACACTATTACATCTCAAATAAATATTTACCCCAATCACACTTATATGCTATGTGGAGACTTCAACAGAGACATAGCATTAATTGGTAGACAAAATGGAAATCATAACACCCCGCCTCAGACCACAGATTACCAATGGCGCCACTTCACAGAAAACCTAAACTTCACCTACATAAATACTGATACACAATACTCTAGACAAGGCGGCTATAACTATAGTGATTGGAGCCTAATAGACGGCTTCTATATAAATACAAACAATAATACACAATACACTTCTACAACAAATAAAGACATTATTCTTAACTCGGACCACTCACCTATACAACTTCACATACCAAATAACATATTAATTAGCCGTACCCCTATAAATACAAACAATGACACTTCGAATGAGCGCCCTCCAAGGGGGTAACCCCAAGGCCCTCGCTCCCTTCTTTGTTCCCAAGGTCGTTCTATTCGTCGTTCACAGCCGCCATTTTGGGTGGCCACATTAATGGTCACACTAAACAACTAGTATCTAAAAGCTAATAAATCACTAGCCACCCTTGCATTTAACACAAGTGGGTGTCCCACTAACCAAGGAATATCTAAATCTAAACTTTGACTCCATGCCACATGTGTGTGCATGATCTCAATAAGTGAGCTATTAAGCTAAATTCAAGGATGCAAAAAAAATCTAACTCTACCTAGCTTAAATTTCCCTTGCTTGGGGGAATTCCTAATTTAATAAGTGATTGATGAGGATTTTTTTCCACTTCTTTTTGGACCCTTTAGACTATTTTTTTTTAAGGGCTTTTAACGCCCCATTCTTTTTTCTTTTCTCCTCACCATCCTCCTTCTTCTTCTCCCATTTTTTTGGTTTCGTGATTTCTTCATCGTGACCGAATACGGTCTACAACTCGATAGGAGGTAAATTCTTCTCCACCACTACTCATTTTAATTATTTTCTAATTTTCTTTTGTCTTTTTTCCCTTCTCTCTTTGCTTTTCTTTTCTGGTTTATTCCCTTTTTTTTTCTTCCTTTTTGGCTAACTACATAAATTCCGCGATTGCCCATAAATGGCTCCTCTTTTAGTGAGGGGAAAGGCCACTTGGTCATTTTAATCAAAAAACCACGAGCTAGTCCATGGGATAACCCATTTTCACCACTCATTAGCCTTAATGGACCCGACGTGAGGTCCATTCATCACCGTGAGCCGTTTTTGCGGCTCACAGTTACCCAAAAGATGCAACTACACTTGTTGGAAACATCTATTCTCAATCATCTACATGTTATACCGGCGAACACTTTGGGAAAACAAAACCTATACCCATTTAAAGAGGAACCATACAAGGGGATACTCTCAGCCCATACCCATTCATCATATTTCTAGAACCACTACTCAGATGGCTAGAAAGAGGAAATTACGGATACACTTTTGGCACATCACAGATCATAATAAACTCTGCCGCATACGCGGATGACCTAGCCACCATAACTAACAAAATCAAATCAATCCAAATACAACTAAACAAAATTGATAGGTATTGTAAATGGGCCGGTATGGACGTAGGTGTCCCAAAATGTGCCGCTTCCGGTTGCCCAAACAAATCCAAATTGAATCCTACCACTTTCAAAACCCTAATACAAGCCTCGAACATCAATTACTGCAATCAATCGATCCCCATACTACACCAAAATGAACCATACATATACTTAGGCACAAACCTTGTTCCCTCACTAAAATGGAAAATCCAAATCCACACCACAACGACAAAACTCATCAAACAATGCAAAGAACTAACAACATGCCCAGCCACCATGAAACAAAAAATAAAAATGGTTGATACCGTACTACGCCCAGGTGTGGCATACAGTTTCTACGGTGTACCATACTCTATGCCAGCTATCAAAAAACTTGATAAAAAAATAATAGCCATACAAAAAACCATATGCGGATTACCAAAATGTATGTCAAACGCAATAACCCAACTACCGCATAACCTATTTGGACTTGAAGCTTTCTCCCTCAAAAACGCATACCTCCGATGTATAGGCGAACAACTGCAAAATGCTCTAAACGATAAAGGAAGACTTGGGAAAATATATAATGGATTAACTCACTATGTCCTTGCCCAATATGGTGGCGCTGAAAACATACCGAGAATTAAAAAAAGTGACTACATAAGATCACTAATAACACGAACATTCTTCTTATTAAAACATATAGCTAAAGCCCACCTTAAAAGTACGCTCCCGAACTTCCTCACTAATCCTACAAGACTAGAAATACTATGGCGCCAAGAAACATTAAATCATAACACACTCAATGCCCAACTCTCCCAAAAGCTTCTACAAAAATTCCTCTCAAAAAATATTTTTGAACTAAACCAAATTACCTTACCTAACGGTACACACATCATGAACAATGAGGACTTCAAAACCTACCACTTCACCCCATCTAAACTAATAAAGAGTGCCCTAAGTGTTGCTAAACAACTATTTTGCCACATAACATGCCCCACTATATGTCATACTCCTTGCAACATACACCCATACTCTCATACACTTAAAGATCCATTCATCACCCTCAACAATAACATCATTCCAAGAAATATTCTCACACCAACCAATCCCCCTAACCCTCCACATACATACCACCCCCGCCCCCCAACATACATCCCCAAAAACCCTACCACATACCCCATTAATAATATCATAAACCATAAACATATCCAACACACAGACACAAATAACATACAAAATACCTACACAAAATATCTATGCCAATGGCAACACAATGATAATACATACAATAAATGGCTCCCCCAAAGAGACCATTTTCCACGGCATGACACCAATACCTCCACACATAACACTGAAAAATTAAAACAATACTACCAAAAGATCCAAAACAAAATATACTCAGATATCATCCTTGCCCACCATCCACAAGAACAATCCTCAGACTCAAGGTCCGTAACGCCACCCATAATTATCCCACTCTTAAACATCTACACAACAGAATGCAACCCCGAAAATGATATCCTTACATCCTCAAACACAATTCAAATAGATAACAATCAAGCACATCTATACGAAGAAAACGGCCGACATTTACACACCATACCCATTCCCCGGCTCCAATGGTTATGGAACCAATATCATACAAAATTACAAACCCCCACAAACATTGAACCAACAATCCAACCCTTTGAAACCGAACTAATATGGCTTTACCAAAGATATAAATATCGAATACCAAAAACTGACCCCCTCAAAAATGCGCAATACACAATACCCACCCCCATTTTAGACTCACTAATATCATCCTTTAACATCGAACACTCATACTTTTCCTCCCCGATCACATGTCCTACCAAACTAAATAAATTTTACTCACCGTACGAAAGAGACAAAATATTTGGATCCCTAGGCAAGGCCTTTGAACACAAATGGATCGGAAATGGAATAGTTCACCCCCACAACGAGAAAGACATAGAACAAGCCATACATTGGGCTAGACTTGCCGCCAAACACGATCCAAATAACACAAAAACAATCATCGTCACACCGAACAATAATTGGTACCAAAACAACAACCAACATTCAAACCCATTCCCAGATTCCCACATCATTGCATTATTCGAAGCAGACACAATACCATACGAAGAACCTAATATCCCACCCGAGCTAAAAAAACCCCGAATAGAGCCATCTACATTACAAATTCTATGCGTCCATCATCAAAATCAAAACCTGGGCTCCCTAGAACAACTTGCGGAACTTACCTCCATAACAGACAATCTAGACATACAACGACCATACACAAAACCGGCCCCACCAACACCCATACAAACCCCCGTAAACAAAAGTAAAAAATGGTCAAAATTAAACTATGACAACAACACATTAAACTACTCCGTCATACCTCCCCCTCTCCCAGACTACCCAACTCATACCACACCAAAATTTAACCCCGCATACAGTTATTACACCGACGGCTCCTTTAAACCACCGGAACAAATTAGCCCGGGCTCTTGGCGAAGAGAAAAAGCTGGCTATGGCATATATAATTCTACCAAAGAAATTAAACTAGCCAAAAGACTCCATGGACTACAAAATATCCTCAGAGCAGAACTCATGGCCATTCACAAAACACTACAAATCATCACAACAAAATACAAAAATGAACCTGCACATATATTCACCGATTGTATAAATGCACTCTACCTACTAAACACTCAAATAACACACCCAACCCTTCACAACAGTCATCCCGACCAAACCATACTAACATCAATGGTACAAATGTTACAAAAACGTACACAAATCACAACCCTTCACAAAGTCAGAGCCCATGCCAACATTGATGGCAACGAACAAGCAGACAAACTTGCAAAAGAAGGCCGAGAAAAAACACACAAAAACGCCAAAGACCCTCACGAACATGCTCATGCCACCCCATACTACTTTCAAAAGAAAGATTGGCCTTCCAAAGAAGATACCCCCGACAAAGGCCCAATTAGATTTTTGGGCAAATATCTCAAAAAACAAGACCTCTACAACAACCTGGATACAATCTCAGAAAATATTCCTAACATAGAAAAATGGACTAACAATAACGACATAGACAATGAACTCTCTACAAACTTTTGGAAAAATCCCATCATCTCAGACTCACAAATAACGTGCCTCATCAAATTCCGTATGGGTCAGTACATGGGAAACGCTCGCAAACAACTCTTCTTTGGAATAGAAAGATTCCCATCCATAACATGCCCCATATGCCCCTCAACGGACCCCGACACATGGCTTCATGTGCTACTCAAATGCCAAAACCACCACATACACTCCCTAATTGTTAAAAGACATAACAAAGCGGTATGGGAAGTCCGAAAATTAATCACCTCCTACAATAATTCGAGATGTTTTATACTTATGAACGCCGACACTTTTAATAGCAATCCACAAGAAAACACGGTCCCCCCATGGCTACTTCCATGCTCATGTATGACCCAAAGATGTCATTGCAACCCTAGGCTCAAACCGGACATTCTTTGTGTCAAAGGTTTACCATACAACGACCCACCACCCGAGAACATCAACCAAGACTACACCATTCAATTCATCGAATTTACATATTGCAACGATAGATTCTCCCCGGAAACAATACAAAACAAAATAGATAAATACCAACCCCTCATAGACGACATCATTGCCCTCGGCTGGAATGTGGACCCCCTTATTGTTATCACATTCGGCGCTCGTGCCACCACCTTTATCCCATCTATGAAAACTCTCGAAGATACCTTCAAGATACCCATTGATACAATTAAAACTACCTTTAAAAATATCAACACCATCGCTATTCAACATGCCATGTCTATTTTACTGCATAAACGCAAAATCGAAAACAACCAAGTCCTTCCTGATAGGCAAGACCCCCCTTAGGAACTTTGCCACTCTGTCTCTTCCTGATTGGCTGCCTGTTTGGTTTTGCTTTTTGTTGTTTAGTTAGTTTGGTCGTGGTTGATCGTTGTTGGTTGGTTTCTGGCTACTCGTTACATAGTGTCTACCCTCGAAAGGGGGAAGTAGTTCCAGTTTGCTAATTCCTTGTCCGGTGGGCATGGTCTTAGCAATGGAACGAACAGACGCTTTATTCACGCCGGTCCCCTTCGGGTACCGGCGTTCTTCTTCTTCGGAGTGTCACAGATAGAGATTTAGTTTAGAGACAAACAAGAACCGCGAAAGTGGTCAATATCACTTAATAACGTGCGATGGGGAGACCTGTACTCTTGCACAGAAAGTAGAGTAGAAAACATTGAAATGACCTGTGCGACAGAGGCAAATAGAAAATGAATATGATTTCAACCAACGAGCAAGAAATACAACCACATTAGAAATACAGCCTCACTTACACTCCTGCCCTAAAAAACTATCCAAAACATTCATGTCCCAAAAAACGACCTGGAACAATAAAAACCAGTTGAGTATCTTACTGAGCAAAGGCAAGAGCTGAAGCACAGAAGTGGAAGCGGAGGCGAGGAAGAGAGAGCTTCAGAGAGGGAAGAGAGAGCTTCAGAGAGGGAAGAGTTCGAAATGAGTATTTCCAGGGGAAAGTCAGAATGTCGTGATGGACTTCGGTGCACAAAAAACGGAGGAGGGCGGGAAACTTGAAAGACTTTTTCCAATGGCGGCATTTTTGGGCGGGAAAACAATGTATTTTTGGCACATCTTTTAAGGTGACCTTTTTAAGTTGTCGAGTCACTTCAATTTAGAAATGCGACCAACCCGAATAAGACAAAATGAGATTCGTTTTGACAAAATCGGATTTTCTAATAAATAAAAAACTGAAAGTCATACTTGGTTTCATATGTAAAATAAAAAAAATAAAAAAAATAAATCTGCTACATTAGTTTTAGGGTAAGAAAAGGGTTTTTAAAAAAAAAATAAGCCTTGTAAAATGAGAATCATTTTCAAGAATATAACTTTTGGAATATTAAAAGTTTTAACATATATAATTTGTGTTGATATTGTTTTCAAATAAGAATTGAAGATAATTTAATTTGGTTTCTAAAAAAAATTGTATATTCATTTAGGCTTTCTTCGTTTCATTGATAAAAAATCAAATTTTTAATCAACTTTTGATTATATTTAAGTAAGTTGATAAATTTTTTTTGTCACACACAAGAAGAAGAAGAACTCTATTTCAAAAGACGGCGTGAATAAAGTGTTTATTTGATCCACCGCTAAGTCCATGTCCACCGACTTATATCACACACATATTTGTTCTTCAAAGTTGACAAACATGGGGAAAAATGATTAATTTTGTTCACAATCTTTAAATATAAAACGAACTTTTTTTGAGCTAATTCATGCAATTTGATGACTTTCTAATTAAAGGTTATCTTTGATTCGAGGATAATTTTTTTGATTATAATTAGTAGTCAATTGCTATGTATTGAAAACTAGAAAATGGTATAATAATTGTGTTAAAAAACTAAACTGTATAGTGTAATATGATGTGAATTTGAAAACTACTCATGGATCATTGCACTGTCAATAGTTCTTTATGTCTTTTTCTCGAGTGGCTTAAGTCTTAATGTGTTTCTTAGGATTGCTTATATAAAACTATAGTGAATCAAATACATGTAGTTTTCTTTAAGAACGACTAAAATAAAATTTCATTGGTTTGGTATGTTCGTATTGTGTACCATAAGTTTTAAGAAATTTTTAGTTGACAATTGCAACTTTAAATTTGAAAAACAAGTTGTGGACCACGTTGAAAAATCAAGTGCAATGTCAAGTTCAAGAAAAACATTTGTCGTATAGGCACATTTTTAAAAAAATGTATAAGTGAAGTATATTAAAAAAAATTTATCAAGTCATACATGAGGTTTTTAAGCAGGTCGATAAATTATCAAGTCATACATGAGGTTTTTAAGTAGAAACCCTAGAAATCCTAAACCCTAAAATTCTAGAAACCCTAAACCCTAAATCCTAAAACCCTATAAACCCTTAAAATCCTTAAAAACTCTGTAAATCCTAAAAACCTAAAAACTCTAAAACTATAAAATCCTAAACCCTAAACCTAAGATTTCGCCGTAACATGCGTGTTGTTGTTGGTGAACACCATGTCGATCTGGGCAACCGTACATTTCTAGAGTGGCTTTTAAGGACAGGCTAGAGAAGATGAAGGATGCCATAATCAGGTGTCCACGGGCATAGAAACTTCAAGTATTATATTTGTTTCCTTGGTTACTCATTACACTATAATCAACAGTTTAGAATTGATTTTGGTATGCAATTTCGAGGAACTTTTATTGGGGTTAAGTAATATTGAAGTATTCTGAACACGTTAAGTGGTTCTTCAAAGG
The DNA here is from genome assembly GCA_963971425.1 of Bryoerythrophyllum caledonicum. Classification (NCBI taxonomy): domain Eukaryota; kingdom Viridiplantae; phylum Streptophyta; class Bryopsida; order Pottiales; family Pottiaceae; genus Bryoerythrophyllum; species Bryoerythrophyllum caledonicum. Next base: position 14,183,061 of record OZ020524.1, on the reverse strand, counting down.
TAGATAAGCAAGGAGATAGTTCACATTATACCTGACGTGAAGTAAACTATTGATTTCTTTGCAGTCTCCGGTTCGAATCCTAGAACGATAATGGTCCGCAATGGCAAAATGAGTTTGAATTGTAGTTTTGTAGATTTTCATAGTCACCCATAATTGAAATGGACCCATTTTTTAAAGCAAGTTTATTACAAACTTATCAATGTTTTAATCCAAAAATTTGAACAATTTCCACGTGGCATTCACATTATTCACATGGCAAATAATTGGTGTAATGTAGCATATTTCTTATATATAACTTAAAAACTAGCCCCTTCATATATACTAAATCCTTAACCCTAAACCTAAGGATGCTCTTTGCCATCTCCGAATTCGAATCTAGTTTTACTTTTTCAAACATATTTTCAATCCAAATACAATTTAATATTAACCCCTAAACGTCCTTGGAGGGTCGAAACGATGAAATACAGTCAAAAATCCCTCAAAATTAAATTCCATGTAGAATTCAATGAGAGAAAAATATTCAAAAAGTAACCGTAAGATCCTCTTCAAACATAGCCAAATAATAAGTGAGCCAATTCTTGTGTACTTTGGACATGATTTAAGTCTCCATCCACTCCAAAAAGTGCTACGTTTGGGGGCTGAAATTAGTTGGGCAGACCCTAGCAGTTGTTGTTGAGACCCCAACAGCTATTGTTGGGGGCCCCAGCGACTGTTGTTGGGGCCCCAACAGCTATTTCTAGGGGCCACAATGACTGTTGTTGGGGCCCCAACAGCTATTGATGGGGGCCCATCGATTATTGTTGGGATTAAGTATAAGATATAGAATAAATCATTAACAGTTAAAATGCTTTGGGGCTGATGAATGATGTTCAAAAAATATTGGATGAATCTCCTTTTAATCAATTTCAACTCTAAACTTGTAAGTGTTGTAATTCTAGCTCTTAAACATTTCTCACGCAGCATTTATTTGTAGTAAACAAAATAATCATAGAATAGAACTTACTTAATTGTTATGTAAATGTGATTTATCTAAAAATTAAATATAGAAGGAAAAGAAATCTTATTGCATATTCAAAAACAAGATAAGATAATCCAGATTTCAATTGTGGATATAGGCTCTACTTCTGCAAAAGTTCCACGGAAATAGGCAACATGTCACCAAATTTTCCACAGATATTGGGTACTCTAGAGCCTAATTTCCACGGTCAATCATTAGGTTTCTACAAAAGCAGGGCTAGAAATTTCTGACAACTCATCGCTCACGTCCCACCGCTCATTGAGCATTGTTCACGGCTCACAACCTAGCATTCCTGTGAAGTACATGAAAGTCATCAAAGATCAAATGCTAAATGCTTAATCAATTTCAAACAATGAAGAAACTATAAAATCTTAACAAGTTTGAGTGAAATAACAGTTTTGAAGAGAATATATGAAAAGTATCTAGAAGTCTTTTCACTAAATTTATAATTTTTTAACTTTCCATTCATTAAAGCAATAAAAGATAGAATATTCATGTCAAAGAGGCCTAAAATAGAAAAAAAAAGAGGAAATATAAACCTCTTCTAAAGTATATAACGCAAACAGATTTAACCTTGATTAAAAAGGTAAGACTTAAATAAATACTCATAAATTTAAAATATGATGTGAATTTGAAAAATATTCATGGATCATGGTGTTTGATGTCTTTTTTATCTAGAGACTTAAGTCTTATAGTGTTTCTTAGGATTGCTTATATAAAACTATAGTAAATCAAATACATGTAGTTTTTTTTAAGAACAACTAAAATAAAATTTCATTGGTTTGGTATGTTTGAGCAAAATCATGCAATTTGATGACTTTCTAATTAGAGGTTATCCTTGATTCGAGGATAAACTTTCCTTTTATAACTACAAGTCAATTGCAATGTATTGGAAAATTAGAAAATGGTATAAAATTGATATAACCACTAAATTGTATAGTGTAATAAACGGATATTTAACTAAATGTGGACAAAACGATCAATTGTGGACCAAATTAGATACTTGTGATGACCCTAAACACCTACTAGATTGTCCTAAAAGATACAATTTGTATGGGTGAAGGATATTACTCAGAATCTACTGAGGATTGTTAAAATGTCGCGTGACTTCTTTTCTCGGGGGGCGGCCGACCATGAGGCGACGTAGACGACCTAGATTCTTCGTCTTCCATATTAACATGAATAGTGCTTTGTATTGCAGAAATATAGTAGAAGGAATTTAAACGCAAGTGTCGGCGGGCAGCCGAGACGTAGTGATCGAGGATAAGGTGAAACAAGCCATGATGGAGGATGGCGTCATGCACATAGTCCGCGATCATGAGCGTAAAAATATCTTGAATAAAGGGCTCAAATCCTGCGACTAGTGAAGAGAGGGGAGGGTGGTTTGTAAGCACAAGGAGGCTTCATACAAAACAATGAAGCGAGCGAATTAGGACACTTTGACAAACAAAGACGGCTGCATATTATCTGAGAAATAGTCGACACGATTGCATTTGTTGTGTAAAGTGTACAGCCGCAATCGGCGAGCAGCCGACAAGAACGCTCACTTCTATCCAGAAAGAGACCTTGCCATCTAATAACCAAGAAGAGTATCAACAGTTCGATCTGACAACAATTGAGTCCTAAGATAAGGATTAAACAACAATCCATCGGCTGACAGCCGATGAAATAAGAATCAGTCCTCATCTCCACAAATGACTGAGATGTTGCCAGCCTCCAGAGTTGCAATCGCAGCGCTCGCTGCCTCAGGCGGAATACGGTGAGAACCAGAAGGACCTTTCTTAGTGTGCGACGGATAGCGGTGCGAGTAAAGAACAATTCTGCAGTTTTGTACCTCTGAAAGACAAGGTTCCCTTTGCCATCTCCTGGTCCAGCTTTCCCTCACGACAATCTTCTTTGATTCCCTCTTCCCTGACATGGGCATCCACCATTCGACTTTGAAATTCCCGTAGCAATCACCTGGTGTCAGATTGACGCATTCAAGAACTCGGCCCATCTACACGGGAAGGTAATGACCGTTGCTAGGACAACAGAGAACGAAATCATTGAGTAAAACGTCTCGAAATGGATTGAACGATAGCTTCGGACGGCTCAATTCAGGGCTACAAAAAGGATATGCGTTGGGGTCATCCTCAGGGGTAATGTCAGGAATTCCAATGACGTCATCGGGCGACTTCGAGCCACGAGCATGATCGCGAATCCAATTTGAAGTTGGCCAAAATCCTTCCTGGAGAGACTCCCGGTTTGGTGGCAGAGGACCAGATATAAGTTGATGGATACGCTCCCAGTACAAAATGTAGGGTGCCATATCCGTTGCATAACGCTTGTCCCGGGACATGCCGGTCTTCCAGAACTCAATATATTTAGCAACTCCGTTCTTGATGAAGGATTGCTTCTCGCTGACTCCAGTGGCACGGGCAACCTCCTTCTCTAGGTTTCTTTTCTTCTGGTTAACTCGGACGTCCCCCCAGAGAGGCTTATATGGGACTGGCTTTGGATCTCCAACACGTAGGCGTGGATTTCCGTGCTCATCCGCGGTCCACATCTTGACAGGCTTACCTATAGGAGTCCAAGAAGAATCAGTGGCACAAATTAAATGAGCACACGAACTCACAGCAGAAACGTATAGGTCCATCGGCGGGCCGCCGACGGAGATGAAACACGACGAAGGTTGAGAAAGCTAAAGAGAGATGGGAATAGGAGTATTTCCACCATGACAGGCTTACCTGGAGGAAGCCAGGATGAATCAGTCGCACACTTCTTGTATCTCATGACCGGCCATCCAGCGTCATCTCCTTCCTCCTCCACGTAAAACTTAAACATGTGCATCTCTCCGAGTCCTACAATCCTGTTACTCCCGTCATGATGATATCCAGCAATATAACTCTTAAAATCTGCAACCTCTTGTACAAGTTTCGGAATGAACGCGACAGTCTTCTGCGAGTCCATGAAGGCTTTCATGAGGTCAGCCAAACAGTAAGTATTCTTCCGTTTGATGAGTTTCGATAGGTAACTAAAATGTGCGTCAATATCCTCATGAGTGTGGCCAACAATCAAGAATCCCACAGTGACCTCCTTAAAGATTTTTCTAGCTGTAAGAAGCGAACAAAACGCCATGAGGAACCGATTCTTGTTATCCTTGGCGGAGTTATCAAGCTGGAGAAACAATTTCCGGGGAAGTGGGATTTGCGGTCTACCAGAAGGAGTATTCGGGAATGGATCTCCTTTAGATTCAGGAATCGATGACATACATCTGGACTTCCCATGAAGTAGAGCATCAAAGAATGGATTGAGGGGTGGACAGGTGAATAGCTCCTTGGACTCTCGCACGGGGTGCCTCTCTAATGCTCTTAGAACACGGCAGAGAGAAGAAATGGTAAAATTCGAGTCCCCCGGCCATAACGACGTCGAGTAATGAGCGTAGGCACCGTCGCCGTGTCCATGTGTGAGCATGCCGGTACATGAAATCGGAATCTGACCGAGCCCGGCGGTGGCCTTGGTTATCCTCTGCATTCTAGGAATGGCCGTCTTGGAGGTATCCATCTTGTCATGAATTATGCAAAGAAACTCAGACGGGTACTGAATAGACTGAGCAGACCAGCCGGAATAAACATTTCTGCATGCCCTTTGGTAGTTCAGGTGCCTGTTTCTATCATCCGTGAGTCCTTGCCACTCGTCTGACCCGCGAGGATATTTTGCGATAAACTCGACGAGGAAGTCGCACTCCGTGCATCTAGAGAAGTTGCTGCCCACAGACTTCACTTCAACATTTCTAAAGAACCTTTTCTTCATGTTACTCACCGCAGATTGCAAAATCGGCTTTGCATTGCATTCGACGTTTACCTGGATAAGACATTTTAAAGGATTTCAGTAATACAGAAAGACGATGGTGTCATGGGTCTGCCCAGTAGGCAATTAGTGAGTTGCGTCGGCGGGCCGCCGACGTCGCTCGTAAAAGCAACAGAGAAGTCAGACCTAAGCTAAATTCAAAGATAGGGGAAAGTAGTGACAATACTTACAAAGTTGGCCATGTCACGTAAGTGATTCCAATTCATGGCCGCGGGAAGGACCTTCAACGCGGCGACCCTCTTGTTTCCGATGACACGGAACTCATTTGGCATCTGGTCCGCACTGTCATTGATAATGCTGGATATGGTCCCACGAGCCTGAACGGTGTGAGGCCTGGGCCGCAAAGTGCTTGCGTTACCGTGGCTGCCATTTACGCGACCGATCCTAGAATCATATTTGTAGTTGTAGTATGCGGACTTCGACACGCCGTGAATGTTATACCAAGCGACTTCACAAACATCGACACCCATAAGGGTGATGTATAATTTTCGGAATCCAGGAATTTGGTGAAGCTAGTCCGCAACTGCATAGGCCATTTCGCGTCGTTGTTTGAAGCTTGACGCGTAGTACTTCCTTCGAATCTTGCCGCTGTCTTCCCAACGAAATAGCTGGCAATATCGTTTCTTACAACACCTTCTCGCGCTAACGAGGCGGCACTCATCTGGGCTCTGAAGACGACGGAACTTGGAAACCGACACATCGTCTTTCGGCAAAAGCTTCCGATGAACGCCCCTGTAAGGATACTTAGGCACACCCTCAAGCCCGTCATCCTCGCATGCCGCTTAACTATGCGTTGAGCAGAATGTAAGGCACTCAGAAAGAAGTGGACCACCTTCAAGGCGCGTGTGAGTTAATCGCCAGCGCATAGTCGTCATCTGAAGATCCTCGTCCTCTGAGACAAAGAGGACCCCAACATCAGTGTCTCCTAAAATCTCTGAATCGCATGCCTCATGTGGCAAGCAAACTTGGATCATGGCACGCCCAATTGTAGCGAAGTTGTCATCTAGAAGATGACAGTACTTGTTCCGCCATTGTGGTCGGTCTAGGAACGAATTCGGAACAAATACACCGTCGAGGGTAACGGGTGGATTTTCAAAAGAGTGATAATTATGTTGTCGGCGGCCCGCCGACGGGACATCATCGTCACTTCCAGCAGCCATTTCAGTCTCCGATTTGGATCCCTCCATATAACTACGGGTTCCATGATTATAATTGTCCTCATATACCCTTCGGAACGGTTGTCGTCATCCGATGCTTCAATGTCAGTATTAATCAATGAAGGGTCAATCCCCAGGGCATCATCCGAGCGGACATCAAGTAAAAACGGACGAACCCGATAGCCACTCCAAAGGACTAGTAAGCCTACAGAATCGCCGAGAGCGCCGATGGACGGAATCTCGCAATGTGCGGGATGACCGACGTATTTAGGATTGACTGATTGAACTCTGACAAGCAGGAAGAAGCTGTGAGGAATGAGAAACCCCTCCCACGTACCCTTCGGTGAGCATTCGTCGATGAGTCCAACTCCTGCACAACGTCTCTGATCGCCGCTGCCATGAAGTAAGACCACCTCCATGCCGTTGCGAAGGTCCAGAAACTCTTGGATAGGCTTCAGGTCATCAACTGAGAGAGAAGATATCTCGGCAGGCTCCTCTGAATGTTCAGCAATGTCAGCGTAAGGCCTAAGATCAGCGGCCTCCCAGTGAATCGACCGACCTTCGCAGTCCCGCAACATGGAAATGCCATCGGCAGGAAATGGAATGGGCATCTCCAGTGCATCGGACACTTCAATAACCTTCACACGTAAAATCCATGGGTCTTTGAAAACGACCCTCTCGACAATCGCCCTACCAGCAAAGTAGAGGCCGGAATGAGTGAGAGCAACAGCAACACCTTTGCAAGGCTTCCATCGTCCAGACTTCCCATTCCTCATGAACGATAGCATGGGTTCGGGATCCATGCTGACGTCAGTGATATGAAATCACTAAAGACAGTGGATGAGGAAATTGCAGCAACAATGATTTCGTCGGCCGCCCGCCGACGAGGGTGGCTCTGAAGTCTCGAAGTCAATGAACCTGAACAACAACCACACAAGTCCCTAAATTAGCTTCAGAGTCGCTGGAAAATCTGTCCCGTAAACCATGCCGTCGGCTGCCCGCCGACGGCTGCACGTTACACATAGAGTCATCCATGTCAAGGATGTGACAGGCATCCGCCGAGAGAAAATTATCATCCGCCGACGGCCTTTAGAACTGGTGAAGAACATTTCGTGGGAACTAAGTTAGTACAACCTGATTTAAGATGAGCCATCTAAAACAATAAAACTGCCCGATACGTGACAATGAATATCCAAGCATATTCAGGTGAAGGTGTGAGATAAAAAACGGACCATTGCTGCACCAATGGTAACGGAAATGTGCACGATCAGATATTTAGACTCTAAATTAGCCTCTAAGAGAATCAGTACCACTTGGGAGCTTGAGAAGTCAGGGCATTGAATAGGGGGCAAGCGAGTCCAGAAATGACGCGTGAGTTCCTAAGGTTTAGTTCATATCCCCACCATCATTCGTACTGGTTCGCGCGCGAACTTCAAATTTGAAATTAGCCGCCAAAATCAATCGACGGCACGCTCAAGGGTTGTCGAGAGCGCGCCAAATTCTGCAGATTCAAAATGGAACGAGGAGACAAGATGAAATCAGTCATTCGAAGTGACATCGTAGGTGTAGGACCCCATACCCTAGGACGAATGATTGCAGAGGCGACATTAATGATGTCTCATCGATTCGAGGTATCATGGCCCCAAAACCCTAGTTTCTATGATTTTATCCGAGACGACACTTCGACATGGCATGTCACTTCATTAATGATACCTGGATCAGGCTTAGCACCCGGTCATGAAGTCTCGGCCGTCCGAAAATCCTCCTACCGAGATCGAACGGCTGCGACGGTCCACCGGATCCGAGTACAAAACCCTGTCGTCTTCCTATTTCTGGTCATTTCTAATCCTGCACTTCTTGATTTCGCATTTTCGCTAAGTTAAGCGTGCTTACAGCTATAAGCTTAGTGTTTGTATTCATCCGCCGATCAACAACAGCCGACAGACGTCGGAGGCTAGCAGAGGCGCTTCAGCGCAAGTGATCAGCCGAGGAGTAATTCCCACCCGCCGACAAAATGGCGACAACGCAGAGGTATATACATCATCACCGTCGGCGGCCAGCCGACGGATTTCGAGTGCCGTATTAGATATGCCCTTTTGGTTTATGGTGTTTTGTTGGCGGCCCGCCGACGAAAGTTGTGTTTAGTGTAGTTAAACTTACTGTTATGTTCGAATTTTCATTTAGAAGTGATCACAAGTGGATGTAGACCGGTTTCAGAATGAATTCGCGATAGGATCTTCAAAATGGTACTTTGTGATTCACAATTGACTGCGTCCATCGGCGACCCGCCGACGAATGCTAAATTCACACTTGAAGAAGCTTATGTTGCATTAGGGTCTATCGCACAGAAATGATAAGCAGAGTGTGAAGTGTGGATTCCAAGGTCATAGTGTCTCCAAACATCACTCTGGTCGTCGGCGGCCCGCCGATGAAGTCTTTGGCAGGTTGTTTGATCTTCGATTATGTCACTCAGGACTGTTGTTCCAAACAAGCTGAAGTGGCTCGTTGGCAGCGCTGTGGACGTCGAAGTGGACGTGGGCTGGCTGGATGACAACATGCCAGGAGTCACATGTGAATTCCACCCACAGTTAATGTCGTGGGGAATCACATGGAGGAAGGAAGTAATTGCCGAGTTGGATATCAACGGAAATCACAACGCCAAAACATTCGTGGGTGGGAGCCTGGTGTCCGTGCTTGACATGAAGGAGGTCCCGGAAGACGAGGAGAAAGTCCGACTCCTCATTCAGGTGAAGGTTAAAATGGCTGATGAAAACCCGGACATCATTGCGGTTCGAATTCCCTGGATGACCTGCACTCAAGAGCTATGCATCACTGCTCAGGAGAGCAGGATGCAGTTCCTCAGCTTGACTCCTGAAGACAGGACGGATTTACTTACTTGTTTCAGTAAAGCGAAGGACCTTAGGGACGCGGATCTTTCCAGGGCCGGGGTCATGACGGCCTCAAAGTCGAAGACGGTGAGGAAGCCCAGGAACTCCAGGAAAGCAGCTAGCGACGCTGGGACTGAAGTTGCTGGAACTCCCGACACCGGAGAGTCGAGTATGCAGGTGGTCAAGAGGAGGGCGTCTAAGAAGGAGCCGAAGGTGAAGTCCGTGGCTGATGCGCTTTCATTTGCCAACCACCTCTCTGTCAAGACGAGTGGTCAGGAGCTGGACATCATGTACAAGGCGTTAGAGGATGGTCTGAGCGCCTGTTATCCATTCGGGCAGAACATGCTCCCAACAAAGATCTCCTCCGACAAAATTCATGTTGCTCCCGACTCGATGAAGTACAGACCCATCATCGCGAAGCGCACAGAACAACTCGTACTATTCTACAGAGGATTGGGTCCTGGGACCATGGCGGGCAAAGCCACCTCTGTACTGTAGTCTGTGTTCCTCTGCGGGGTCCTCCGGGAACAATAGAGAATGGGAGGGTGCTACATGGGATCGAGCTTGTGCTGCCAAGGATTCACGCGACCATGGACGTCGAAGTTGTGCTTGATGGAGTACACTACAAGTGGTGGAATTCTCCAACATGCCACTGGTACATCATTGGTGGCCAACACACGTACCTGGCATGCAAAGCACTCGGCGAGTTGGAGCCCGTGGATTCGGACAGGGCGAATTACTTCCTCGATCACGATATTATCCCATTGTGGTCGAGGGATCCGGAAAACCTTGTGAAGATCTCCAACCTCTTGAACATTGAAATCAAGGACAAGAAAGCGGAGGAGACCTTCGTGTCGCAGCTCCGGAAGATGAGGGATAAGTGGATCGAGCATGGTCGGCTCGATAGGAGGACGAACTACAAGAAATGGAAGGTAATGTGTCACTTTACACAGCAATTTTGCGCTCCGTTATTGGCAATCTCTTGAGCATGGTGGTTTTATCATAGATTATGTTTCGTCGGCGTGCAGCCGACAACATTGTTAGTGAGCTCATATTTATGTCATCTTCATCATGTTTTACAGGAGTTCTGCAAGGAATACCTTGCAACACTGTTGGAAAAGGACTCCAAGACGGACACGTTGAAGCTGCCGCTTGTCTTTGCACCAGACAATCTTTACAACAAGTGGCAGGAAGTATTCGACGCATGGGATCGGGGCACCCTGATTGGTGAGGATGGGAAGAAGCCCCAAAACATCCTTAAAATTCCTCAAGGGGACCTAACGCTCCACGACCTTCAACATATTCTCGCACTCCGGGACGAGGAATCCATGAAGCTGGCTCATGAAATCCTTGCGAAGAAGGTATACTTGAAGGTAACCGGGGGGCGCGACAAGGATGCTAAAGGTGTATCGCTGAAATCCTGGTGTCAGGACAAGAAGATGGAATACATCATCAAGAACGAGCTCATGCTGATGTATCGGAAGTATCCATTAAAGAAGGCTGGCGATAACACCTACTCACCTTGGCCGGTTCAGGAATACGTGAAGCTGGCAGAAGAGAAGGGCATCAGCGACGAAACCGTCATGAACATCAGACGCGAGCTGGAGCTGAGTGATCCGGGGAAGGCCTACCTCAAAGGGAGGTACAGTGGGATTACTCCAAGTACCACCCCAGCGCCAGCGGAGTTCCATGCGGCGTTACGGAAGTATGCCCTCAACTGCAACGATGTTGTAGATGAGTATAGTGTCCGTCACGAAGTACGGGTTGCGCAGGAGCTTGAGGACGTCGTGAGCCTGATCGATGAACCCGGACTCTTCAATCTGGAGAAGGCGGCGCGCGAGATGTTTATCGTGTTTGGCTTCGATAAGGGCGGGGATCCAATCTACTGCAACAAGGACAGGCTCAAGGCTGTTGCAGAGAGGGTCCTTCGGGGTGATGGGGATGACCAGGAACTCTATGCTCCTTCAGTCTTCATCACTGACGACGAGTCCAATTTCGTGATTGAGACTGAATGTCGTTCGAAGAAGCTGGATTGCGCAGTCCACACCATCCGCTACCTTCCAGACTCCGGCGGTAGATTCACTCCTTCCGCCATGGACGAGAGATCCATCGTGCATGTCGGCATCCTCTTCAACCAGCCTGGAGCTCCACGGGACCGCCTGCGTCAGTTTCAAAAAGGTAACTGGACTGACGAAGCCTCTCAGTCCACTCTACGACGACGCTGCCTCGCCCTCGGCTGAGAATTGGGCTGGAGATGAATGCCATCCAAGCTTGGGGTTGCTCTCATCAATTTTGCAACCCACACTGGTGAAGGGCGACTCAAGTCTGACCGTCTTCAACACTTGGGGTGGAGGCAACGTGACTGCATTGGCCTTGGTAAGTCACCTCTCTTTCATCCAATCATTCCTTCTTTGCATCACCTTCTTGTATTCGTCGGCGGCCCGCCGATGAGACAGTTTTTATTTTGATTATTGATCGACACTAATTGCCCAACAGAGACACAAGGCTACAGTCATCGAGTTTGTTCGCGAGGAGGCGGAGGTTGCTGTCGCGATGGAGCGGGTGCAGGCAATGTCCTTCCTGCCGGGCAGAGCTCACCCGCTTGCGCTAATGCTTCCACCTGAGCCCGCTGTGGGACCCAATGAGGTGGTCAACTTGACATAGGATTCAGACCATGGGACCGACATGGGCGAGGATGCGATGGACGACAACCTCTTCCTCGACATCGTTGACAACGATGGTTTGCTTACAGCAACCGATTTAGGTGTTCGTCTTGATGAAGCACACCTGATAAGGCCTCAGAAGGGAGGAAAGGCAGCAGCTGTTGTGCGATCAGAGGTGGCGCCGCGGCGCGATGACCGTCCCCCTGCACCAAGCGGGATGACCGTCCCCCTGTTCGCTCAGCCTGCGGATGAGACTGTCTTGCGCTCGCAAGGTGCCTTCGTCCCTCCCCGAGCTGTGACCCCAATCGACCTAGGAGTCGGCGGCCCGCCGACGCTGCATGCACCAAGCCTAGCTGTATCTGGTGGGCCTGTACCGGGTGAGAATCCTGGGAGTTCTTTACAGCCAAGCGGGTCCGCTACTCTGAAATCCGGTGATGTTCAACATCAGGCACCGGTGACAAAAGTTGTGGCCAAGAAGAAGAAACCGAATGTGAGGATTATTCCTCCTAATCGGACTACTCAAGTTGTGGCTCCCGAGATTAGTGGAGGACGGACTCCCTAGAGTTCCCCCCCAACTGAGCCACCGATAAAAAAGCCTCGGAGCCAATCGCTGAAGAGCAAGGCACCGTCGGAAGAGGGTGGCGTTTCCTCCGGAGTGCCGTCACCGAAGAGCACTTTGAAGATCAGCAAGGAGGGGCGGTCAAGGAAGCGGTCGCCTCCGCCTGCGAAAAAGGAAGTGCGGAAGTCGAAAAGGGGGGGTAGCGCTGGTTCCACCCCAAGAAAATCAGCAATGTCCCCAGACTCTGCTGATCATCCCAACACGGGGCTATCGCCAACTGCTCCTTCTGTGAGGCATGATACAGGCAATACATCCGGAGGTTAGTCACAAGATAGTGCACCTAGGAGATTTTCTTGCAGTTTAGGATACTACCTTTTTAATACATGTACTTTATCACATGAACACAAAGCTCATTTTCCATGGTTGTTCTTCTGAGTTCGCAGTCTGATATTAGAATGTGTTTTCATGTTCCATTTTTCTGTCGACTGCCCGCCGACTGTATATCTAATAGCTTCCATATTTCTATCAATCAGCAGTTCATCCGGGTATTCCTACAGCTGTCGTTTCAACTCCAGCAATCGACGATGATGGAGCGGATCGGGAAACAGAGGCACTTGAGCACTTCATTCAAGTGGGCAGACAACCACTCAGTAACTATTTCCTTGTCCTCCAAGTAGATGGTCTGTTGCTCGCCCTGGATATTGACAAGGACGGGTCGTTGTATAGCAAGATCCGGCCACGCATGGTTGAATTTCTGAACTGCTGCGTTACGAACTTCAGCATTGTGATCTGGAGTTCGGAGGATCCAGATAGGCATGCCCATGAAATGAAAATCCTTAGAGATGCATGTCCCAGCATTAGAAAGCTTCGTTATATTTTTGATCAGTCGTACTGCGACGTGGCGAGGTTTGGTGTTGGGGGTCAGAAACTCTACCTGAAGAGGCTGTCAACTCTATTCTTGAGTCCCGCAGCGCTAAAAGGAACTGAAGCGAATAGCGGCAACACCCTGTTGATTGACGTTTTTCCTTTTTCGAACGTCAAGAACAGTCCATATAATGCCATCCATCCGGTTCCCTTCACCATGGATTCTATTGAGACCTTTACGAATGAGTCCTCTGTTCTCTTCAAGGTCTCAAAGTTCCTTGAAGCCATGAAAGAGTCAGGCATGCATGTACCCTTGTATACCGCGGTTGCCGATTGCCTTTCCTTGGTGAAGGAATCGGCTGTGCCTTTCGAAAGTCCAAGAATGGCAGCCCTTCGCCTAGTAGAAAAAGAGAAAACCTCCTCTAGCAGGGCCGTCGTCCCTTGGATCCGTCGTCTCCTACCAGGTGACCCTGAATGGGAGCAGTACATTTGGTCGTACCCAAGCAGTAGGCGTCCACGTCCTAGTACTACTTAGAACTTGCCGTCGGCGGGCAGCCGACGCTTGTAGAACCCGTTTTGTAATTCACGTCTGTATAAATCTACATAAATAAAGACTGTCTCCAACTTTCTGAGGTACATATTCCAAATTTATGTCGTCATAACAATCACAGTGTTCGGTGCTAATGTAAAATACTTATTATATCTATGTCGTCGACTTTTGCCTCCAAGTGCCTCACATTGTGGCTGGGTTTCAAGCGGGTGGAGAATCCATTCAGAAGCATCCTGAGCTGCCAACTGTGAAGGTCAATCACTACTTCCTTGTCCTAGGTGTAAACGGTTTGTTGATCGCACAGAATATAGGCAGGGACGGAAAGTGGCATACCAAATTCAGGCCGAAGTTGGCTGAGTTTATCAACTTCTGCGTGGATAACTTCACAGTTGTGCTTTGGAGTAACGAAAGCCAGCCTAAGCTCGCTGTCCAGTTGGTAGCCCTCAGAGGCCAATGCCCGATTCTTAAAGTTGTCAGACATGTATTCGATAATTCCTCCTGTGATGTAGCCAAGAAACTGGTGGGAACTCGGAACGTATTCCTGATGAGACTGTCTACTTTGTTTTTGAACCGAAGGGAAATGTTAGGATCTGGCGCGAATAGTCAGAACACCCTTTTGCTTGACGACTGTCCTATCAGGAATGTCAGGAATAGTCCTCTGAATGTCATGCATCCAATGACATTTATCCTAGAGTCAACGGAGTCGGACAAGAATGCCGTTCTTCCCGTGGTCGTTAAGTACCTTTCCGGGTTGTTAGAGTCAGGCTTGCCGGTACCCTGAATATATTCGGAGGAATCCAGGCTCTCGATGCCCTCGACTTTCTCCCGGTGACCCTCAATGGGAGGACTTTGTTCTGGCGTACCCTAGCAGTAGGCGACCCCCTCGTGTTGTTGCATAGTATTTCGGCGTCGGCGGGCAGCCGACGCCGAAATCGCCCAATTTTGCCAGGCTTTGACATTCATGTCTGTAACACCATTTTTCTTCGAAATAAAATTCCTTACAATAATCACAGTCTCCCTTGCACATGGCTCATCCCTTATTGTATGCATTTGAATCGACTTTTCCATTCTGGTGGACTGTCCTGTCGAGGACATTGAGGAGCTGGTTCCGATTCAAAAAAACCCGGTTATTATAATACTCGATGACAGCTCACCGGAGAGATCGAGTTGTCACCCGATCGACGGCTCGCAGTCATCAGCTTCCGTCTCCGACATTCGTCCTTCCCACCTCTTCTGTACCAAAGCTGACGATCAAGACTTTGCACCATTTCCGATGGAGGAGGTGGTGCCCGAATGTGTCCACCGAGTTCCTGTCGAATCCGTCGCGGACCACGGTATCAACCGAGATGGGGACAGCCAAGACTTCGCCTCTGACGGAGCATGGCCTAGAGCGGTCGGAGTAGTCGGCCGGCCGCCGACAGCTACATCTACCCAATACCCGGCTGCCAGTGTGAGCTCCGAAGTTGTTCCAAGGAACATTCAGGTGGGTCCTTCAAGATACTACCTCGTCCTAGAAGTTAGAGGGCTTCTAATGGCTGAAAGATATGGTTACCGTGGAAAAGATAAGAAGCCCCATTTTCATCAAAAACCTAGGCCGGGTCTCCTTGAGTTTCTGACGTTCTGCCAGTCCAACTTCGGATTGGCATTCTGGTCCACCGAGAAATATCAACCCATGATCAGACACATGGGTTATTTGCGCGAGGTGTACCCTGACCTACATAATGGCGTCTGAGAGATGACCAACGG
Source organism: Bryoerythrophyllum caledonicum (assembly GCA_963971425.1). Lineage (NCBI taxonomy): Eukaryota > Viridiplantae > Streptophyta > Bryopsida > Pottiales > Pottiaceae > Bryoerythrophyllum > Bryoerythrophyllum caledonicum. Next base: position 14,167,767 of record OZ020524.1, on the reverse strand, counting down.
GTATTGTGATATATTTGCCTGGTCGAATCCCAAAACATTGAAGTGCGACATGCTGCTGAAGCGGCTTGCTCGTCTTTTTCGAGATAGACGCTATCTCATTGGGCCTGACGCGAATGAACGGAACACACTTTTTATCGATCATTACCCCCTCCATAATATCCTAAATGATCCTTTTAATGCGGTGCATCCTTCAATATTCACATACTCTCCCCCGGAACACACTCTTCCTGGAGGACAGACGTATCTTCAGAGTATGCTGATTCCTTGGCTTAAGGGACTACTCGAGTCCAGATTCAGCGTCCAGGATTACTGTAGGCCGAACTCCGATTTGGATCAGCGTCGTATTTTCCCGGGATCAGCTGTCCACAACAGATACCGAGAAGTCATCTCTTCTTTCCAAGAGGGCTACGACAAGCCAGGTTGTCTAGATGAAGTGATGGCCAAGTTGACAGTCACTCCCCCACCTTAGAGAGCCATATTTTCTAAGAGGGCCTCTCGAAAGGGCACTCACTTAAATTCACTGGACTCTCGCCCATCGTAATACATGGATAAATGTTACAGACAATTTCATGTAATTACTATTATATATTCATCTCAAATTTTGCTGAACTACTTTTCTCTTTTATATTCCTCGCATATTTCATTTGAGTGGTTTGTTTCTTATCCATCTACCTGTTGTAGTTTCCTTCGTCGGCGGCCCGCCGATGTGTTTTACTTCTTACTGCCAGCCGTAGTTTGCATTATGACAATGTTTCTTTAACATTTTCCAGGGAACATCCTTCCATTTCAGATGCCTGCACGCTCTTCCATCACCGATTCGAAAATGTATCGTACTATGCGTCAATGGTCTTCTTTGCTATGTGGACCCTAACAAGCCGATATCTTTTGATTTCCCTCATGGGAATGTTGTCCGGAGGCCGGGCCTAAAAAAACTATTCGATATGTTGCTTCCGCGCTTCAACATCGGGCTCTGGTCAACGATTCCTCTAAACAAGTTAAAGCCGCTCTTGTTGCATATTCTTCCGGAAGGAGTCTTTCAATGTTTGTCGTTTGTTTATAGCAGAAGTGACTTAGCTGATAGTTTGAGGTTTCCATGGAGCTACAAAACGCTGTCGTGGAGAGAGAATTTGCCTTGGGAAAACGCAGGATTCTTGGCTGCTACCAATTTCAGTAAAGGAAGAAGGGAGGTGTAATAAAGGCGATCTTCATTGGTGATAAATTTGAAATAATACAAAGTAAGACTTAGATCTTCAATAAAGGTAAACTTCTTGACTCATCTTGACAAACCCTCGCAAGTGATTAAACAAGTAGTTTGAATGAACTTGGGGCAGCAGAATCTTCTCTCATTCTATCAAGCTCTACCACTTCATACTTAACTTTATATGAGCATGCAATAGCTTCTTAGAAAGCTAATACAGTAAGGCTCATACGTACAAAATTTAAATATAAAAATATCTATACAAATGCTTCTATAAGGAATCAAAGTCACTGCTCTAATTTGCTCAAGGCAGCTGTCTCCTTTCCACTCAATCTAGCATAACTCTCTCAAACCAACTCCAATCCACTTACGTAATAGCTTTTTGAAAAGCTAACAACAAGATCAGCAAGTGATAAAATTCTCAATCCTACTGATTCTATATTCAATGAACTATAGTTGCTCAAAGTCACTGCTTGAAACTTGTGGAAAACAACCCGCTCCTCCGAGAACACTCCTTCAATAGATCAAGTGCCACGACTCCATAACAACTCGGATTTGAGCTTATGATAGCTCATTGGAAAGCTAATACAATCAACACTATACACACAAAGATTCATTATCTCACTCTTTGTATACAAGTTTCTACATGGAATCAAAGTTACTGCTCTCGAAAATTCATGGCAGCAGTACCCTTGTTTATTCAAATCCACACCACAGCTTCTACATAACTCCGATTGGAGTGTGTGATAGCTTGTTGGAAAGCTATTAACAAGTTCTACAACACTCTAAAAATTGACATCAAAACTCAAAAAACTCTACCTCTCACACTGGAAAACCCGAGCGTCTTTTTATACTAAATGGAGGAGGCTTAGGCCGAGGGAGGAGGGAAGAAAAGTCAAGGGCCTAAATCAGCCCATGCTTCTCTAGCCTTCCTTTTGACTCACCCTTGGACACCAAAGTCTATTTACCTCCAAATCTTATCCAAATCTTCCCACATAAGCCTAGCTTGACTTTTATTTCCTAACCTATAACTCTACTACAAGTTGGCACTATATTTCTCCCCCTAAACTAACCCCCAAACTAAACATTTCTTATTTCTACTACAAACTATAATACCATAACACTCTGTTTAAGTTTTTTGATCTCAGAAGAGTTAGAGAATAGCTTAAATATCACTAGAGCCCACGTACTGCCATCGACCGCGGCTTAGTTCGGCTGGCTAAGCTTTTCGTTGCACCTCGCCGGTCCGGGTTCGATTCCTTGGCTTGTCAGAGCGGCTGGCGCTCGCGCGGTCAGGGGACTGCCGGAATCAGCAGCAAATCCAGCTGGTGGACGCTCCTAAGCCCTGAGCTAGTGTGTAAGCCCAAAAATAAACCCCCTAAGAGAATCCATTTTTAAACCTACGAGGTCCTATTGTTACACCACTTACCATTCCTTATGCTTAACTGTAAACCCTAATTTCTACTGGATTTGGATCTTGGCATATCCATTTATATATTTAGAAATCAATAGTACTATTATCTTAATCCAGTTAAGTGAACTCGATTAACCCTCCTTGGTATTTAAAGGCTTAACTCTGGATAAATTAGATAGGTATGAATAGTTAATTAATTAATTGTTATCTAATTATTATGGCTATTAGTTATTATGATTATTATTACTTATTCTTTATTTATTTATTTATTTTAATTTTTTGTTGTTTTATTATTATTATTATTATTATTATTTTTATTTTTTTTTAGTTTAGGTCAGCTGATCAGGCCTGATCCAGACCCTGGTTGGAGCAGCAACTTCGGCAGCCTTTATCTATTGATTCGGGACTCCGAATACCAAAAAATTTCCTCTTAAAATGATCACCAGCTCAATTCCAACTTGGTTAAAACACTAAATACCTAATTTGAGATTGATACCGGCCTCCACCAGCAGTCGCAGCAGACAGTCCCTGTGAGTCCCAGGTTTTGTTTTTTTTTTTTTTAAAACATCTTAACTTCCTAGGATTAACTCCGAATTGAGCGTTTTCAACTTCTAATCTTATTAGTTTTTCGTGCTCTTGACGATGGACTCCTCAGAATGTCCAACCAGACCTTGAGGACTGCCACATACAGACGGACAGCGGCGACCCAACAACCACAACAAGTATTCACAGCTTCCTCATGAGCTCACACATCATTCAATTGGGAACACCATTCACCAAATTCTCAACGATTCCAGCAAGCACCAACTTACAAGCATCAGCATTCTTGCATCGGCCAGCGAGCAATCATCACCAAGTTTTGGAACCCTAATGTCAAAAAAAATCCTCCAGCGCTTCCGCACAAGTTTAGAGATCCCACAAATTCAATCAACACAAGAAGGAAACCGCAACGACCGCATGCAGGTAGGAATTAGGGAAGGTAGCTTCACCCAGGAAATACTCCCTGGTCCGAGCGCCGCAGCCTCTTCTCGCCTGGATCCTCCAGCTCGAGTCTTCTCAGCTCGCGGCACCTTCACACCACCGCGCGCACACACGGCTCCACGATCACCAACGCCGACCTTCAACAGCGCCTCCACACCGAAGCTCCCACCGCAGGAGCACTCCAGCGCGCTCTCTCAAAACCACAAAAAAAAAGAAAACACGGCTCTCTCTCCCGTGCTCAGAGCCAGACCTCGTGATCACAATCACGGACCCTTGCGCGCACAGGTGCGCCCCTCGCCGAGCAGCCTTCCGGAACAGAGCCCAGCTCGTGCAAGCCCCAGCTCCGATCCCCGCGCACACACACAAAAACAGAAGAGTCCAGCTCTTCTCTCGCGCCGGAGCTCACCCTCCAGCTCCCCGAACACGAGACATCCTCGCGCAGGCAGGCGCAGACCCTCCTCGCGCGCAGCCGGTGCGCTCACCACAAAGACGAGAGACTCTCCTCGCACAGGAGCCTCGCACAAGAAAAACGAAGAAGAAAAAAACAGAAGAGTCCAGCTCTTCTCTCGCGCCGGAGCTCCTCCTCCAGCTCCCCGAACACGAGACCTCCTTCACGCGCTCAGAGCGCGCCTCTCCCCACAGAGCTCTTCCAAGAAAGAAAAAAAAACAGAGAGGCCAGCTCTCCCTCGCGCCCAGGGCGCACACACCACCAACCACCAAACAAAACAAATCCAACCCAAAGAAAAACGAGAGCTCCAGCCCTCTCTCCTGCTCGCAGGAGCTCCTCCTCGCTCCAAAAACGGCCCCCCGAAAATCCCGTGACCCCAGCTCTCTCGCCAGCGACTCAGCCTGGCTGGTTCTCCTTTTTTTTCCTTTTTTTTTCTTTTTCTTTTGGTCTTTCTCGTTTTTCTTCCCCGACAAGACTGGCTTAGTTTAAATGAGGCAGCCCATGACCTCTCACAGAAGTGCAGGATTGGCCACTTACAGCCGTTTTTGCATGTTTTTAGTTTATTACTAGCATTAACTCGCCGCTTTGCTCCTGACAAGCCTCCCTAAAATTAATTCCATGGTGGCAAGAATTGTCATGTGGCATGTGCATGGGGAAGCACACCCAACCACCTTCTTTTCTTTTCTTCCCCTTTTTTTTCTTTTCCTTTTGATCTTTTAACGACCATTACCCTAGATCTACTACTATCTACTGATGATTTGCAATTTACTTATAACTTCAAAAACTAACCACATAGCTGGACTCCTAGCACCCTAATTAGTCTACACAAATTTTCCTAGCATTTTTGGAGTTCATTAAGTATTTTTTCCGAGTGGTCAACCCGTCGACTAACTAGTCAACCCCTAGAATTAAATAGTAATTCAACTCGGAAAATTCTAGAAATTTTACCACTACTTCTACCTGCTAGGAGACACTCTCTCAATTTTTTCCATAATTTTTGTCCCATTTCTCAATTTTTAGTCATTTTCCAAGGACCTTTTTTTTCCTTTTTTATCTTTCTCTTCATTCCCACTCCACTTCCACTACACTTTCAAGCATATTAGTAGGGAAGAGGAAAAATACGAACCGTAGTGTGACATCATGGCACTAAGTTTATTACTCTAGGAATTTGACTCTAGTAGATGGATTGACTACTACTTTAACTAAAATTGGGTCAATACTATCAAAAACTCGAAAAAAACAAAGAAAAAAGAGTGAGGGCCCACTTTGGCCACTCACATAGTGACAAGATGCAGTAAAGATCCTCTAAGATAAGCTTCTGGCCTGGTAGGGTAATTGAGGAAAAAGCCATTTATTCTCCACAATTACCTTAACCAGCTAAATTCCCCATTTTTCTTCTCAATCTTATTTTTTATATCATGAACTATATTGCATCACGACAACCCCGTCAACGCTCTACAAGAAGAAGCAATCTAGGCATGTCTGCAAGCCTCACCAAGTACTGTTTGTGGACGTTGAACCCAGATCGCTCCGACGTACCCCCGATTGGATGTGCTATATCCCCCGGCCGTTCCGTGGTCATTTGACCTCTCCAACCGAAGACGGAGTAATCCCGAATGTGGCGACCGACATCATTCCGCTCATCTTCCCCCTCCATAGATTTTCATCCGTCCCTGAATATATGACGCAGGTTGAACGCCCGGGGCAGGCTCATTGGGCGGTTACGCATGCGCGCAAGTATGGGCGAGCTGTTGTCAGTTGGTCGGAAGTTGAATGGTAGGTCTTTCTCTATCGGCGGCCCGCTGACTGTCGTTGGTTGAGCGTATTACCTTCGAATCGTCTGATGTCATACTGACAATCCCTAGCGCTTTCTATATCACATGTTTTTTATATTCAGACTGTTCTAGAACTTATCTCGCTGGGTATACTAAGAGGTTTTTTTTAGTAGAATTAGTGATTTGTAAAAGACGTTGTTTTCTCTGCCAGGTCTATTTTGTTAGTCGGCGGGCAGCCGACATTGTACTTATCCTTCTATTAATTTATTTGTTCATGTTCTCTGGCTGCATCTTCGTTGTCTTTCCACTGCCGTTCAATGTTTTCGACGCCATACTCAGAACCCATGTTTGACAATTCCTCCTGCATAACTTTTATCTTCCGCGATTTTTTCCGTATATATTTCTTTGGATTTATTTGTTGCCGTAGAAAAGGTTTAAGCAAATTCATGCAGTATGTTGTCCTTGTCTTTGATCGGCTGTCAGCCGACAATCATGTACTGTGATTTTTCAGATAATATTGTCGTCATTCTTTAATCTTTCTAAACCGGTATGTATGATCTGGAATTTGATAAGAACACCCTCATCCATTGGGCGCCACTCGAATCTACGACAGTGGTAGATTTTTCGAACTGCATCAACGCTTTGGCCTAAACCCTCTCTAGAATGGGTGAAGCCCATTTTCATGAGTCAGTTTCTCGCGGATGAAATGTTCATGCCACTCTTATTTCTGGATTTTTTTTCCACATTTAGTTAAATATCCGTTAATATGATGTATTTGAAAAGTATTCATGGATCATGGTGTTTGTAATTCTTTATGTCTTTTTTATCTAGTGACTTAAGTCTTATTGTGTTTCTTAGGATTGCTTATATAAATCTATAGTAAATCAAATACATGTAGTTTTTTTTTAAGAACGACTAAAACAAAATTTCATTGGTTTGGTATGTTTGTATTGTGTATCATAAGTTGTAAGAAATTGTTAATGGACAATTGCAACTTTAAACTTGAAATGCAATATGTGGACCACTTTGAAAAATTATTACAAACTTACAATTTACGGCATGAAATTAACACGTATCGGAACAAAAAAGCCACATAAATATAGTTTTATATAGATCCACTCAAAGATTCTTAATTTGATGAACAATGACTCTAATAAATGTTTACAATGTTACCATTAAAAAAATATTTAGATTTGAAATTTACAATACAATAGTAATGAAAAATTAATATTATTAACGATGATTTTAAAAATTAAAAGATTCTAAATACGTTTATACCAAGTAAAATTTTTATGAACTTCCCAAAGAAACTAATTTAGAATACATTTTTATCATGCAAGAGTATGCCAAAGTTGGTAGTTTTCAAATCATTCAAAGTACAATTAAATTGACGGATGAAAACGTCCCATATTCATTCCAATTCACGAACATTCATTAACCAAAAATTTAATTGAAGGATCACGTCATTTTGATATAGTTTCTAAATTCTAAATAATTGGACATTCATCTACCGCTTAGCTTTAAAGTTAGGTTTGGTTTGGTCTCGAAAGGAGGGGAAATGATGAAGAGCCGTCAATCCCTTCACTTTTTCAAGAGTGAATAAGGGCGTGACACCTCCCTCTCTCTCTCTCTCTCGCTCTCGCGCTCATTTCCAGGACACGCTTTTTCTCTCTTCTCTCCCTCTCTCTTCGCTCGCTTCCCCTGTTTGATAGCGTGAGCGTGAGTGTGTTCGTGAGGGTTTTGTCATTGTATAGCTTCTGCATGAGTGTTTGAGGTGTGTCTAAGAGTGTGTGCGCGTGTGTGTGTGAGTGTGTGTGAGGTGTGCATGAGTGTGTGCGCGTGTGTGTGTGAGTGTGTGTGAGGTGTGCGTGAGTGTGTGTGAGGTGTGCGTGAGTGTGTGTGAGGTGTGTGTGATTCTGTGTGGTGTGAGAGCGTGTCTCTGAGGTCTGTATGTTGTTGTTTGTGTGAGGTTTGTTTGTGTGGTGTGTGTGTGGCTGTCAACGCTTAGGGTTTCATGAGTATTCGTGTTTGACGTATGTGAGCTGTGAAATGTTTTGTAAGGTGTTTCGTGAGTGTCAGCGATTGGGGTTTCAGTTGTGTGAGGTGTATTTGTTATTGTCAGCGCTTAGGGTTTGAGGTGTGTGAGGTGTGTTTGTGATTTTCAGCGCTTAGCGTTTGAATGTTCTGCATTAAGTTTCATTGAAGGGAGGATTTTGGTAGTGATTTGCAAAGTTTTTCAACAGTTTAGATTTTGGAGATTGGAAGTTTTGGATTTAGTTTCACACAAGCTATGGTTTTGCTTGTGCACGACAACTGCAATCAGATTCAGAGCTTACAATTGCAATATTTGCACACATTCCAAGTAAGTTTTTGATAACTTTCACAATTCTGCATTCTACGTTTCAAGCTGCATCTGATTTTCTGTCTAAAACATTGTATACGTGCCTGAGTGGAGAAGTGCCCGACACCATCGTTTGAAAGTTTGTATTGCTAATTCGTTTGTATGTATGTTTGTTTGTCTGCGATTTTATTGCAATGAACTGTAGTTTGTAAAAAAACAGCCATAACTGGAAGCCGTTTATTCTCGAACCGAGGATAAACTTGTTGCCATGGTTCATTGGTGGTTTCTGGTCCATTATGTGGTTGAATTTTGACCAATTTATCATCGACTCGAGAATAAATGCAAGAGGAAACCATGACAAAATGTATAGTATCCTCGAGCCGAGGATAAACTGGTGAATATTCAATGATAAATTGGACCAGAAATCATGCATGATTGTACTCGGTCACTAATTTTTTTGTGAAGTATACTTGCCCGTCAAATTTTCATACTTGGCATCACGAATGTTTCCATTCTGGTCCCACGTTTATCCTCGAGTCGAGGATAAATAGCTTAAAAATCAAAGTACAATGAACGCCCCTTTATAAATGTCTCTACGACTCGTGAATAAAGAACTCGCGAATCCATTGCTTCAGCCAAGTTACGCTAGATGTTATACTCGATCGAGAATACCAGGACTCACAATCTAATGTATCTTGCGAAGTATGAGAATTTCTATCCTCGACTCAATGATAAGTCACTATGTGATTACTAATATCCATGTGGTGTGGCATTCTGCAGATGGCCAATGACCCAATGGATATTGTTGACGACTACGATTATTCTGCCGAGAGGTATTTCATTGAGTTGTTTAGAAATCCACTCGATCCATCTCCCTCCATCGACGACGTGGTAGAAAACTATGGCACACTGTGGGAGTTTCAAGATACAGTGCAAACATGGTCGTTCTCCAAATCCGGGAAGTTTGTGGAGATTACGATCAAGGTCAATGACAGTACCCCGTACGTGCTTTTGAACCGCAGGGAGAGAGTGACCTTTGTCGAGCAGCACCAAAACAAATATATTGTGCTCGGAGTTCAAGCATTCGATGATGCAGGAGCTAATCTTCCCCACTGCCATTCCATTGTTGTCAAAGTGGGTTTGCATTACGGGCAATTTGACTTCTCGGAGTTGCTCGAATCTGTGGTTCGAAACGGGCAAGGATTGCTAAAAGAGGCGTTCGAGAAGTACTTGCCCTGGACTAACGATGATGCTGTCAAGGTCAATAGGCGATTAGTTCAAATCCATCAACTCCTTACAGCATTTGAAGCTCGGCCGGTTCGTGTCGAAGGCAGTGCACGTCGTCGTGCTCGCGCTCCTAGTGCCGGTGCAACCAATCCATCAGGCTCATCTCCACCTCAAACTTCAAGCCGTGCTCCGCCCAGAAGACCCTCGACAACAACTGCAATGGCTGGAGAGCCCTCCTCGAAAAAACGGAAGTCAACGGCTGGTGGAAGCTCGACCTCGACCATTTCGCGGGCAGCAACTCCGAATAAATCCCGAAACGATCCGCAGGTGGATTTTGAGGCGGTCACCGAATTGCAGCACGTGTTCCGGGAAGAGTGCAAGGGTTGCTTCCCGTTCGACAGTTCAACAAATGGGGTCGGAATCGAGCAATGCGTCGTTGCGAAAGCCCAATACGTCATTCGGAGAATGGAGGAGGGCATCGTGTCAAGCACCATGGACTTCCTCGTGCAACTTGGCAAAATTGGACAACGCCAGAAGATCTGTGTTTGCCCAGTCGATGACGATGGTGAGCCTCTTCAGCGGCAGCCGACGTCATAGGACAATATTAAGAACGGCAAGTTCATGCTTATCAATGGACAGCATAGCGTGGAAGCCTCTAGGCGTCTGCAAAACGTCGAAAAATGCAGTGAGAATCGAAGAAATGTTTTACAGCGTTGAGATGCGTATGTAGTTTGGTCAACAGATCCTCTGAAGTTGCAGAGGATTTCCAAATTTTACAACGACACCAATTACCTGGACCACGCTCAACCGACATGGGGAAACCAGATCTTGAGTTGCCGAAGAATTTGGCTCAACTCGGGCCGACCAAGTTACCAGCAAGGAGAGGGCTCAACTCGTGGCAATGGTGCCTTGTTTGACCAGGAGAAATACTCGGTAAGATTTCAGTCAGAATGTATCCTCGACTCGAGGATAATTCATGATTCATAACAACTACCATTATATCCCTCATGCATGTCTTCATTATTTTCCTAGAATGTGTTTAGATATTTGACATGCCTGGGTTTCTTGAACTGCAGTTATTCTCCAAGCTGATTGTCAACCGCTTCCAAAACATCGACCCTTCAAAGGAAGGGAAGCAGGTGAACAAGTCATCAGATATCACGAATGAGATCAAGGTGATCACATTGCCTGATGACGTTTTCAAGCTGTGGGAAGCTTTTCTCGACAAGCACACAAAAGGCGAGATTATCAACCCAGACACGATGGTGATGTATAATGAGGCAAAAAATTTCAGAGCCTCTCCCATTCATCGTGAATTTTTCAAGAGGTTGGGTCACCTCTCCGACAAGGACTTACGGGATCTGTTCACCTACTTGGTAGACAGTGAAGGCCCGAATGAGTATCCGAAAGTCACGCTTCGGCGGACAAGCGTTGTTCACGGGTCTTGCTATCACTACGAGGAGTGGGCAGATCGCCGGAAGAGGAAGCGCATTGTCCTTCAGGAAAAAATCGCAATAGATCCTTCCTTGAAGTTTTTGATGCCAGACGGGTCCACAAACAACGAGGTGTGGAAGGTGTGGAAGCAAGAACATTGCGTGTCTTCTGCGACGTATAATATGCTCCTTGTCCGGCCCGACAAGGAGTTCTTCTCCATGAGGCTCACAAATGCTGGGAAGCTAAAGCGAGCATCTCAGTTGGTGGAGAAGTTTCCGAACGTGTTTCCATTCTTTTCGAAGTTTTTGTACGTGAAGAGCCACATCGACCCCGTTGTTGGACCAGCCAAGCTGCGCAATTTTGATGGAGAGAAAATGGAGTTCGGCGAATACTTTGATCCCCTTGCGGAAGACAGAAAGTGGTCGCTTGGTCTCCTTGACCTTCAACAGGTCCCCGGGTGGTCTTCCAAGGAGGACTCATCAGATGAGCCATACTTCTCGGAGTTTTTGAAGACCTTAAAGACGCAGAGAAGCAAACCCACCCTGAACTCTCCGGCTGTTTGGGTGTAGATAACCTCTTCTGAGCAGCGAGCGGTGCAAGCTGAGAAGTATGCGGAGAGGAGGATATCGAAGTATGTGTGCCTTCCGTCGAGGTACATGCCATCCGCATTCGAGCGACTGAACATGGGTACATCGAGGTCAAAGTGTACTGAGGTGTACCTGCTGTTCCTTATTCGAGACGACCATCCCGATTCTCCAACGCTACTGAAGAAGGTTGACCTGAATTACTCTGCAGCGGATACTCCATACTACTCCGAGAGAAACAAGTATTTGGAGGCATGCTTTGCTGTTCACGGCTACGAGTTGCGGATGGAGTTCTACCTTGAGCTCCTATCCGCATTCAGCAAGCCCGGGAGTAGAGTTTTCGATGTCTTTTGTGGCTCCAAGCTGTTGCTGGCGAGTAAGGTAATTGATCTCCTTCATTTCTTAGTTTATCCTCGGGTCGAGGATAAACCCGATAAATCACTCAATCACATTATTCTGTTTTCGGGTTCTCTGAATTATGCCACATCATGTAATGCTTAGTAAATGTTTATCCTCGTATCGAGAATAACTCTTATGCTTGCCTCTCCATTTCTAGATTTTGTTGGTATTAAGTTTAACTCACTATTCTTGTCTTTTGCAGATGTTTGGAACATCATTTTACGGTCTCGTAGACAAAGACTATCGCAATTTATACAAGCACAATGCGAATTTTTTTGAGAAGTATGACATAAACGACTTCCTCCATAAGGATTGTGCGTATATTAGTCGTCCACTGCCGCCGGATTCCGATGATCCCGAATCCGCACCAGCTCTCAACACTGAAGATCGAAGGCACTCCAGGACCGCCACCGCTCGCATAAGCTCTGCACAGAGGCCTTTTGAGACTGCTGCTGCAACGGCCTCATCCTCTGGTTTCCGTCAGGATTCAGTCCGCATTGACAACGAACCTGATGAGGATGCCGACCCTCCACTCTCGCGCAGATCTCCTCCTCCGCCGAATCCCCCGGAATCTAACGACAATGATACTCCGGAATTGGATACGTATGGGAGTAATATTGGTGTAAATCTCTTGTCTCTAGGACGCGACTCTGTTGGGCCATCATCTCATTATGCTGATGATGTAGGCAATTTACCGGTGCCATCATCCTCTGGAGTCGACATTACCGTGCTCCCCAATGAGGTCCCTTCCTCTGTTATTTCCACTCTTCAAAGAGACGCCCCTGTTGATTTAGCACCTTCATTTGAAGAGGCGCCACCAACTGAAGTAGTCACGAAGCGGGATATTCCCATCATTCTACTTTCGGACAGTGACGACGAAGAACCAAGATCTCTTGCGGCCGGCCCATCAAATATTCAAACTCCTGTAGGTAAATGGCCTTTGAAACCGACTGTGATAGAGGCTTCCGACTTCTTTATCAACGCTGCTGGAGAAACCCCACCCCCTGAAAAGGTTGTGAAGTACGAATCTGGTGGTGATTTTTATCAACATCTAGCTATCAAACGCCTCATGGAGATGAAGGAGAAGCAGGATATGGTGGACTGCTTAGAAGAGTCAAAGCGCAGGCAGACAGAGATGGAGGCAGCTCTTGAGATGCAGAGGTTGGAGTTTGCCTTGGAGAAGGCGCGGATCGAGGCGACTATGAGGGCTGAGCTTCAGCTTCAAATGAAGTCAGACCTTGCCCAGATGTACGTGAGGAGCCCTGTGAATTCGGGGGCAACATCATTTGGTCCTCCTCCCACTAAGTTGCCTGTGAGCATGAGTTATCCTCGTGTCGAAGATAACGTAGGTTCAGAGCTCTCTACTCTCCTGCAACCTTCGGCTGGGTTATCTCAGAGGGAGCATTATGTTCCTGTTCGCGAAGCTGCCTCTCCTGATCAGCAGCAGTCTCTTCTTCAAGCATTACCTGCGGTCGCTCCCTCTGAGGAGCCCTCTTCAAGAAGAAGCCTTCCTTCGGAGTATTCTCGACCCAAGGATACGCCGGGTGCCTGCCTTCGCCAGAACCCGCTTCCTCTCCCCGCTCTTTTTTAACAGTCTGGGGAGTGCGGCACAGAGGCCCGCGTAATCGACGTTCCTGTGGTGGCCATGGATGTCAGTCCGGTGGAGGAGGATCGAATGGATTACGAGCCGACACCTGACGGACCTCGAAACGGAGCATCTGATTCTGACCAGGTTGGCTAGCTCTTTTTTTTCATTTTTTTCAGGCTACTTTACGAGCTGCAGCCCTGTATTTTTTGAATGACTACTCATAGTCTCCAATAGGTCTCATATGGATTTGTTGGACTACAGGCATCGGATCCATATGAGTTTTGATGTACTTTAGGCGGAGTGTACATACTTGTAAAAGCATTTGTATATAAATTTATGGAATTGTTTAACAATTCAGTTTTCTTCAATTGTTTTCTCAGATGAGAATGGATGATATTGTTCATCGACCTCTTGCATTGAAGCCTCGGATTGGGATTGATTTACAGAAGTCGCTATGTGGAGGAGAATTGATGCAATCTATGACGCTTCCTTTGCATATTGCTCAATGTGCATTTCATCAGGTAATTTCCATTGACTTTAGTGTGTGTTCGTCCTGTCCCAGGACTGTTTGCGGAGGAGTTTGTCCGTTGTCCTCAACCGGCGGCGACACAAGTGGCTTAATATTGTTCTGGATATTAATGGCATCCTTTGCGAGACAGAGCATGCCCCTGGGTTGTCTAGAGGCTCAGTGAGTCGGGCCGCGTATTCTTGCACCGCTCCTGCGTACATAGGTCCAAAAGCTGTATATACTTGCCCTGGAGTTCGTGCATTTCTGGTGGACATCCGAAACATAACGAACTCTATTGTCGTCTGGAGCTCCATGAAGAAGTCTACTGTTGTTGAAATTGCGAAGTATCTTTTTTTGGACATGCCTTCTCCAGCTCTGGTTCTTGGTCAAGAGAGCTGTGATAGAATCAAAACCTCGCCCAATAAGTTCTTGATGGATCCGAATAATTCGAACAAGATGATCTTTTTGAAAACTCTATCATCAACTTTATTTAGGCAATGACTTGAGTCGATGGTCCTAGATTTGGACAACACCCTTCTCATCGACGACAGCCCGGAGAAGAGCATTTGTAATCATATGAGAAATGCCATATTTCTTTGTCCGTGGAGACATGCGGCTTGTGACGACCAGTTCCTTACTCAGGAACTTGTACCTTGGCTGCGACGTCTGGTTTCTGAATGCCTTCTTGGGCAGTTACATGATTATGTTAATATCAATCGTATAGGGGTTGAGCCGTTGGCGCCTAATAGTCCTTTCATGAAATACATTGTAGATGGGATGGAGCTCTCAAACAAGAACGTTGGCTATGTCTATGAAATTCCACTTGGTTCTTCTTCGTCGGCTTCATAGTTTCATCGGCTCCTTTTTTGTAATATAGTAGGAATTTAGTATCGATATTGTAAATACTCTCTTTCATTTTGAATATATAAATATTTTACAACTTCAACAAGTTTATTTACTTTGTCTGGTGTTTTTTGTTATCTGTGTATTCTTATTCATCTGTCGGTTGGTTTTAGAATTCATCATTGTTTTCAGTAATATTGTTTATCCTCTGGTCGAGCGTATTGTGTTTACTATGGATCCTAGGTATATTGTATTCCTTTGGGCTTTCATATTCATCTTCGGGTCGGGCATGCGTTGGATTGCTGTGACTATTGTTATGTTGACTCATCGCTTCTTTTGTCTCGTGTGTCTTTTGCAGGTTGTGAAGGATACCATTATCCCTTCATGTATGAGTGATCGTAGTAAACCGCCCTCCAATTGTGGCTTGTTTTCTGAGTACTCTGGGTCGCTTCCTGGAGGTTTTTCCCAATCCCACTATTCAAAGCCATTTCTTATGTGCACTGCAACCGATGATGCCTCTACTATCATGGACTTTACTACACAGAAGGTCGATGATGGTGTTGTTGATAGCCCTCCTAAGCGGAGGGCTGGAATTCCTTGTGTGGCATCTCCTTCGCCACTCAAGCGAATGTGTGCATCTATAGAGCCTATTGGCGATTGCACTCCTAAACGGCAGCTCTATTTTAATGGTGCAATTGATGTAAACGAGGTGAAGGAGTCTGAGCCTATCTCTTCCAACTTGATTATTCCGCCTTCGTTTATTCATGTCCAGCCTTCCCCTCCTTCCCTTGCTAAGTGGAGGCGGCTTCCTAGTTCTGAAGGTATTGTTGGAGTTAGTAATCCTCCATCCAGTTCAATAGGATTGCATACCGAATCTCTCGATGTTAAGCCTAGATCTTTGGGATCTGCATCTACACAGATTCGTCGGAAGTCACTATGCTTGAGTGGAGGTGGTGGTTCTGGGGCTGGTAGTGGTCAGTGCCATCAATCACGTCATTCACCTGTGCGAAAATCTGTGAATTATTCGGAAGTAGATGATTACTATAAACCGTATTCTCAGAGGAAGGAAATTATGATTGGGTATGCGAAAGTGAAAGCGCAAGATGCTTTACTTCTGCAGACACGAGGTGGTTCAACCATTCCTTCTAGTGAGGGGGAAACTACTAAGTAGAAACAGTTTTATATGCTTTAGAAGTCCTTTCTTGTTTTGTTGTAGACACGGTAGTATAGATCCTAGACTACTATTAATAGAAATTAAATTGTGATTACCTATGTTGGTAAACAATGTCATGAAAATGAAGTTTTAGTATGATTATTTCCATTATGCTCACTTGTTTTCGACTATGGATGGAATTATATTCTCTATGCCGATCTATTAATAGAATTTCTGTGTAATGCAATTTTGAAGGGTCGCAATGATCATGTTGTTTATTGTTGGATATGGGATGTTTCTTGTATGCTGCATGATGCATGCCTTCGTTTGCAACAACTTTTCATGATATTTGTGTCCGAAGTAATAGGCTTTTAGTCTCAAATCTCACGATTTGTCTCATTTTAATGAATATGGTGTTTAAAGGTCCATTTGATAAAACCACTTACAATCTTGATGCCGTCCCGATTCTCAAATTTCATTGCGTTGCTTGTCATTCTGAAATTTGAATAAATAATATTGTATTTTTTCTTGCATGACTCCAATGACCAGTTAAATCCACGCATTGCCGCCACCATCGTTGTTTGCAACTTCAACCATGTCTTTATCCTTGAAAAGCACATGCATAGTATTTATATAAGCATTTAGCAGTGTAGTAGAGGTGAAAGAACTCAAAAAATAAGCTTGAAGGCCTCAAAAATACATATTAAAGAAGTGGACATCAAAGATAGTTGAACTAAACAATGGTATAGGTAAGAATGAATGTAGTTAAAGAACACCAAATTGAAGAAGGCTTGTTGGTAGCCGATCAAAGGTAGAGCCTTTGGATGACATACTCGAGGTATGGGAATTGATCCTTGCCGGTGGCATTTTGCCCCCGATTGAGAGATCTATGGCGGGGGAAAGGGGAAGGCCTCAAACGGGCCCGTTTGGACCTTTCTGGCCTCTGGCAAAGGCGAAGGCAGCAAAAGGCAACATCATTTTGCCAAAACCCCCCACAAGGGGGAATTTCTTTTTGGAAAGTTCTTCAACATACTACAAAAGAATATAAGATATGAGGAAAATAATGCATACCTTGTTTTTCTGCTGACCTTGCAAATTCTTCATCCATTTCACCTCTAATTGCAATAAGGTGCTCCACTTCATGATCTTTCCACTTGCCGGAAGTAGCACCTTTGCCGACTCCTTCATCTTCACCTTCAGAATTTGATTTGTGTATTTCAATGACTTCTTTTGGCTTGTTTGCTGAAGTCTTTGCTTTTTTCCCCTTCAGTTGACCTTTCAATGTTTCTTGTGTAGTTGCTGGACGACCTGTCTTCTTTGATGCTTCTACTCCTTCATTGAATATGTCCTTTGCTATATCACCTTCCTCATTTGTAAGAGACTTTGCAGCAGCAACAATGGCTTCTTCTTCCTTCATTTGCATTAGTAAATATTGGGCAACATTTGCACTATACGGCAATTGGTCTAAGTCTATTTGATTATGATGACCTTTCAACAACAATGGATTGAAATACATTTTGTTCTTCAAATCAATAAAAGCAGAATTTGACATAGGCATAGAAGAAGACACTCCCTGCAATTGTTGAAAACCAGTCATCCAAGCTGAATTTTGGCTTCAACCTTGTGAAACTCCCCATCTTGAGAGCAACCACCTTCCATGACACTGGCCTTGCAAAAAAACCAAAAAAAACAAAAAAAACAAAAAAAACAACAAATCCACTCAAAATTGTAAAACAATCAAGCAATGTTGGAGAACAACAAAAAGATACAAGTCTCAAGGACGGAGAGTACTTCTTTTAAAGAAGGATTCTAGCAATGAATAGTACTAGTTGTTGATCAAGCCGTTTGAAAAAGACTCAAGAAAATATATATCTTATTTTTTCATAGCTATTTCAGAATCGCTTTTTGCATTTTCCGTAAGGCCCACCTCAAAGAGGTGGGTTGGATGGAAATTCCAAGGGACACAAAATGGAGGCACTTTTTCTGCCATGTAGGAAAAAAATGCTCGCCACATCATTTTCTCATCCCTCCTCCTTTCAAGCTGATTTTTTCAAAATAAAACCAAATTTGAGAGACTTCTTAATTTTGACCAATCACAACCTTCGAGAATGCTTCAACTTGCAACTTTTTGCCTTTGGACTTGCAACGTAAAGAGGCCCTTATTGGTGGAAACCAACCGCCTCTCAACTTGGGCGTTAGGTGTGAAGCGACCCTTGGGTTGTCGCACGCGTTCCTTTGGTCGGTTATTGGTCTCTCATTGGTGATAAGATTTAAGGTATATCAGCCTATGACTGCCATATTTGACAATGTGCATGTACAAAGAATCCAAATACTCATACATTTCTTTTTAGTGGTATTAGAAAATGAAATTACAATCTCAACCCAAGTAGTTTCATATTTTTTTATAATATTGAAATATAGAGTTATAATCTCAACCCAAGTGATAAAAATTGAATTAGTTATGAATTTTCAAAGTGTGCTCCCACTTTAGCCTAATTTTGCCACTAGGTACCCTCCATGAGCGTCGACCAAAAGTTAGGGATCTTGACCAATATAGGCCTTAATTCGGAGCTGACAAAGAATGATTGGATGGAAATGAGATGAATGTTGGATTGCCGACAAACCTAGGATCCGTTGCATCATCGGCTGGCAGCCGAGGACATGGTCATTTGCTAGTACTGGATGCATATTGACATTGTCCCTTCCAAGTTAACGAGGAATGCAACACCACTCTGATTTCGCAATCTGCAGTCAATCGGATGAAAAAGCGCTTCTTCAGGAATGTCGAGGTATAGGTAGTGGAAAACAACTTCTCAAGGTACACGGAGTGTGATTTCCTTGACAAAATCATTGCAAAATATCTGCGCGGTGTCGTGTAGAGAGGGGAGCGCCTTGAGAATTCACAGGGAATCTGGCTGCGACTGGAGATTGTTTGCTTGGGAATCCAATCGTATCTTCAAATCTTCAGGTCTTCAATTATCCGGTCTTCTAAATCTTCAAGTCTTCAATCTGCTCCCCGTTGGCCTAACCTGTGATGGCTTTAACAGGTTTAAGGGTAAAGGTAAGGTAATAAGAACCCACGGCTTCGGACGGGAAAAACGGGACGACCAGACCACGAGCTGAACCGTCCGGAGATTGGCTCCTAAATTTCAAACCCACGGTGACCAGCAATCGTGCCTCACCAGTGGGAACAACATAAATAGGACCGTGTGGGCCATTAACCCCACTTCGCCGCAACAAAGTTTACAAAACAGAATTGAAAACAACTAGCCTCCAAAATCGGCTGGGAATAATAAATTAAAGACAACGAGCCACAAGCCACAACACACGAGTCTTCATGTCTTCTTGTCTTCAAGTCTTGAAGTGTTCAAAAACACAAAGAAACTCAAAGAAGTGTTCAAAAACACAATGGAAAAACTTCCACCAAGGCAGTAACCTTCAAACAAGTGCCACAAATGGCTCAAATCTCCAAATGTTAAGTGCAATAGCTCTTTGGAAAGCTATTGCAACGAACTAACACTCTTTCAATTTTCAAGTCATTCTAAACTACTGTCCAAAAGTTATGGACGTTCAAAGTTCTGCCCTTCAAGAAAAACTCAGTCCTCAATAACTTCCTCTTCAAAATTCTAAATCTCAGTTGTAATAAGTTTTTGGAGAGCTATTACAGTGATGCATACACCTTCCAAAATTCAAACCATTCTAAACTACTGTCCAAAAGTTATGGCTTGTTGAAACCTCTGCCCTCTCAATGGACGGCCTCGGATTTTCACAATTTCAAACCTTCATAACTTTTGCAATACAACTCCAAATTCAACTTATAAACACAATTTAGAAAGCTCTTGACACAAGAAACAACATCCCAAAGTTTTAATTCAAAAGAGTTCGTACTCATTGAGCTACATTCAATCAAATTTCTGCTTTAAAACCCTTGCTCTCTCACCCGCACACACACACACTCACTAAGGAATCTCCTTTCCAACTTTTCCACCTCAAGTGGACGTGGGCACTCCAGCCCATGTCACCCTACCCAAAGTACCCCACAAGGTACTTCATTACTTTCTTATCCTTTCCACTTTCAACCACATAAAATCCCCTAGTCTTTTATTTATTGGAAGACTAAAAACTTAGACCTTCCAACCAACAAGATAAGTAAAATAAAAAAATAACTAAATAAAAATAAAAATAAAACTTATCGTAAAATAGTTGATGGTACAGACGCATAAAGGTGTTGATTCGCACAACCTGATCGCCAAGTCGTGGACTTGGTTGGCTGGAAATGTCGTGGTCAGTGGCTGCCGCCGGTCCGGGTTCGAACCCAATCGAGCCCGTCGAGTGGTTCGGCAGCCCACGGCTTGGCTCGCTTGTGAAGCAGGAAAAATACCAGTCAACCCGCTACCTACCCCCCTAAGCAGTGACAAGAGCGGTGCAACACCTATATGCTAACACTTGCCCAAATCCTCAAACCGTGGTTCTTACCACGACCAACCCATTTTATCCCAACTCTTTACTTATTGAAATTCATACATATAAAGACTAATACTTGTATGTACATGATGGAAGAATTTCCATCAGGACAGCGGTTTTAACGAGTGGCAAACACCTACAAATGATAGGGACCGCCACCTCAACTATCAAAAGGCGTGCAAAAATGTGTACACTGGAAGGACTACTCAACCCATTCAGAATCCACCAGAGTTCCTTTGTATAATTCACGATAAGATGGATACCTCAAAGACGGCCATTCCAAGAATGCAAAGGATTACCAAGGCCACAACAGGGTTAGATCAAATCCCGATCTCATGTACCAAGGCTGACCTAATGAAGGCATTCATGGACTCACAGAAGACCGTTTCCTTCATTCCTAAACTTGTGCAAGAGGTTGCTGATTTTAAGAGTTTCATTGTTAACTACCATCACGTCCGCAAGAACAAAATTGTGGGACTTGGCGAGATGCACCTCTTCAAGTTTTACGTTGAGGAAGAAGGTGAAGACGCTGAATGGCATGTGATGAGATACAAGAAAAATGCGACTGATTCATCTTGGCTTCCTCCGGGTAAGTTAGTCAATCACCTGTCATTTATGCATCCTACTAGGTAATCCTCATGCAGTTTAGTGGTCCTTCATGGGCTCCTGCCGATACTACTCATGGTTTCAATCATGCACTTATTCAGGCTTTGATTACATCATGATCTCTTGCAACTGACATACTGGTTAAATTCAAGAAAGCCTATCAAAATGTGGACCGCGGACGAAGAGGAAAATCCACTCCTCCCTATTGGAGATCCAAACCCAGTCCCCTTCAAACCCCTTTGGGGAGATGTTCGAGTTAATCCAAACAAGAGAAATCTTGAGAAAGAGGTTGCACGTGCCACTGGGTTGAGCGACAAGCAGTCCTTCATCAAGAACGGGATTGCAAAATATATTGAATTCTGGAAGAGAGGCATGTCCAGAGACAAGAGATATGCCACCAACATGGCCTCGTACATTTTGTACTGGGAGCGTCTCCTCCAAGTGATTTTTGGTCCCTTGCTATCTAACTAGGAGTCTCTTCAAGAAGGATTCTGGCCATCATCAAATTGGACTCTTGATCATGCTCGGATCTCTACAACGGCGGGTGACGCAAATGCCATTCCTGACGTTATCCCTAAGGATGACCTCGATGCATATTCTTTCTATGGCCCAAAACTCAGCCGTCCTAAGGGAGTGGTTAGGGAGTCCTCGGGGATTTCGTCCTCTATTGTCCAAGCACCGGACATGCCCTTTCTGTATGGATGGGTCGAGTTCTTGAGTGCGTCAATCTGACTCCCGGAGAAACCTTCCGGAAATTCAAAATCGAATGGTGGATACATTTAGTGGGGAAGAACGAATCGAAGAGGGTCGACGCAAAGGAGTGTTGGACTAGAAGATGGGAAAAGGAAAATTGTCTTCGTGAGGTAGTGGATTGCAGAATTGTTCTGTACTTGCACCGCTACCCATCCCACAATAAGAAAGGCATTCCAAAGATCCACCTCATTCCTGCAGAGGCGACGAGCGCTGCGATTGCTTCTTTGAATGTTGCTCGCATCTCAGTGAACTGTGGAAATGAAGGTGACAATTGATCATATTCTCTGTCGGCTTTTATACTTTATCAATTTATTCCGACAAAACTGTGAAGATGCGGATCTCAAAGATCTAGGCTTTAAACCAAGAGATTGAGTATGCAATACCGTTGAGCGTATGGGAGGATTACTAACTTCTACAATACCTTTAGATCTTGAACTAGGAAGTCGCCTCCGCTTAGCAGCGGTAGGAGAAGGCTGGATAGGAATAAATGAAGGCGGAGTTATCAAATTGAAAGAGATTGGCTCAGACTCCTTCACCTCATTTACACCAATTGCACCATTAATATAGAGCTACCATTTAGGAGTGCAATCGCCAATAGGCTCTACAGAAGCACACATCCGCTTGAGTGGGGAAGGAGATGCCACACAAGGAATTCCAGCCCTCCGCTCATGAGGGCTATCAACAACACCATCATCGACCTTCTATGTAGAAAATTCCATGATAGCAAAGAGAGCATCGGTTGCAGTGCACATAAGAAACGGCTTTGAATAGTGGGATTGGGAAAAACCTCTAGGAAAAGACCCAGAGTACTCAGAAAACAAGCCACAATTGGAGAGCGGTTTACTACGATCACTCCTACAAAGAGGAGAAATGGTAGCCTTCACAACCTGCAAAAGACACACGTGATAAAAGAAGCGATGAGTAGGACATAATAACATTCACAGCAATCCAACGCATGCTCGACCCAAAGATAAATATGAAACCAGGCTCGAAGAAATACAATTTACCTTGTTTCCACAATAAAAACAGTAAGCTCGACCAGAGGATAAACAATAATACTGAAAACAATGATAAATCCTAGAACCGATCGAGAGATGAATAGCAGCACATAGGAAACGAAAAACACGAGACAATGCCAATAAGTTATAAAAAAAATTGTTCAAGTTGTAAAATATTTATATATTCAAAACGTAAAAGGGTGTTTACAATGTCGATATTAAATGCCTACTATATTACAAAAAAGAAGCCTCTGAGACTATGAAGCCAATGAAGTAGAACCATGTGGAATTTCATAGACAAAACCAACGTTCTTGTTTGAGAGCGCCATTCCATCTACAATATACTTCATGAAAGGACTATTATGCGCCAACGGTGGAACCCTATGCAATTGTTAATTGCCCAACAGGGCATTTGGAAACCAAACGTCGCAGCCAAGGTACAAGTTCTTGAGTAAGGAACATGTCATCACAAGCCACATGTCTCCACGGACGAAGAAAAATGGCATTTCCCATATGATCACAATCGCTCTTCTCCGGGCTATCGTCGATGAGAAGGGTGTTGTCCGAATCTAGGACCATCGACTCAAGTTGTTGCCTAAATAAAGTTGATGACAGTGTTTTCAAAAAGATCATCTTGTTCGAATTATTCTGATCCATCAAGAACTTATTGGGCAAGGTTTCAATTCTATCACAGCTCTTCTAACTAAGAACCCGAGCTGGAGAAGGCATGTCCGAAAAAAGATACTTTGCAATTTCAACAACAGTGGACTTCTTCATGGAGCTCCAGACGACAATAGAGTTTGTAATGTTTTGGATGTCCGCCAGAAACGCACGAACTCCAGGGCGAGTATATACAGCTTTGGAACCTATGTACGCAGGGACGGTGCAAGAATACGCTGCTCAACTCCCGCAGCCTCTTGACAACCCGGGGGCATATTCTATCTTGCACAAGATGCCATGAATATCCAGCACAATATTAAGCCACATGTGTGGCCGTCGGCTGAGAACAACGAACAAACTCCTCGGCAAACAGTCTTGGAACAGGACGAACAAACAGTAAGGTGAACGGAAATTACCTGATCAAATGCACATTGAGCAATATGCAAATGAAGTGTCATAGATAGCATCAATTCTCCCCCACATAGCGACTTCTGTAAACCATTCCTAATCCGAGGCTTCAATGCAAGAGGTCGGTGAACAATATCATCCATTCTCATCTGAGAAAACAATTGAAGAAAATTGAATTGTTAAACAATTCCATAAATTATAAACAAAGTGGTATTACAAATATGTACACTCCGCCTAATGTACATTAAAACTCATTTAGATCCGATGCTTGCAAGCCAACACACGCATATAAGATGAGAACCAACCGGGGATGAATGATGATGATCAACAGTGGATGGTTTGTTCACCGCAAAGGGCTGGCAGGGAGTCGAAAGACCAGAACCAGAGTAATCTTCGATACGAAGATGAACTGCGGACTCAGGCAATATAGATTGTGAAGGACCTGATGAAGCAACACCTATAAAGAGAGAGGCTGAGGACATCATTTGTGCGAGGTCTGCCTTCATCTGCAGGTGTAGCTCAGCCTTAATAGTGGCCACAATTCGCTCCTTATCCAAAGCAAACTCCAACTTCTACTTCTCAAAAACAACCTCCATCTCAGCCAACTTGCGCTCGGACGCCTCTAACTATTCCAGAATATCCTAATTCATCTTCTCCTCCAAAGCGCGTCTGTACGCCATGTGCTGGAAATAATCTGCACCTGGTTCATACTTCACAATGACTCCATGAGGTGCAGGACCTTCTCCGGCAGCATTGATGCATATGTCTGGGACGTTGGGTCTCTCGTCTTCATCGTCACTCGAATCAGAGAGCAAGATAATGGAGTCAATAAGCGTTGAAGCTCTTGAAGGCACTAGTGTCTCAGGATTTTGGATCTCCAAAATTGCTGTAGATTCTTCTAGCAACCCAGGAGAGCGTAACGGATCAACCAAATCTTGATGCCCTTCCTCATCATCTCGAGCAATAGGAGTTGCTGATTGAGATGATTCATATGTAGATGAGGGCCCGGCGTCACGGAGTCCAAGTATTGAGAGGTCCACATCTTCATTACTCCCATACGGATTAAACTCGAAGACGTTGTCTTGATCATTATCCGGCGGGTTCGAAGGAGGTGGGGTCGATTACAAGCATGTAGGGTCGGCGTCCTCCGCAAACTCTTGAGGGACTCGCGATTCAATACGGAATCGAGAACCACTTAGATCACTGCATCCCCGGACAGTCGAATCAATACCCACATATGCCCTGGCCTGAGCACGAGTAGGCTCAGCCTGTGAGGTTGAGGTTGTCTGTGTTGCTGCTCGCGAAGGCCTTAGATCAGCTCTAGCTACTGCAGTTTCCAGCCCTCCAGACTGAGTTGGAAGAGGCCCAACATACGCACAATCCTTGTGGATAAAATCGTTGATGTCATACATGTGAATCTTCCTTGAGTTCTCCTTGTATAACTTCCAAAAGCTCTAATCCACCAGATCGTAAAATGACATTCGAGACATCTGCGGAAGGTAAGACGAAACAAGTTTAGCAGTCAAGTTTGCCTAAAGAGTTAAATATTTCGATGAATTAACACAATATGAGAAAAAAATCTACAATGCAAGACAATGGGCCTAATGAACTTCAAATGGCGGGGCTTCATAGTAGACACAGATTTCTACAAAACAAACGATGGATCGATGATTATTCTCGGGTCGAGGATAAACTCAGAAACTGAAGGGTCACCTCTTTCCTTACTGGCGAGCAATAACTTTGAGCCGGAATATATTCCAAACACTCTGCTCATGGGCTTGCTGAAGTCCGTCAGGAGGTCGAGGTAGAACTTCATCCTTAGTTCGTAGCCGTGGACTGCAAAGCAAGCCTCCAAATACTCGTTTCTCTTCGTGTAATATAGAGTATCAACAACAGAGTAGTTCAGCTTCACTTTCTCAAGCAAAGCGGCACATTTAGGAAGGTCGTCTTTAATGAGGATTAGAAGGTAAACCTCATAACACTTCGACCTTGATGTCCCTAAATTAAGTCGCTCGTATGCGGAGGGAATGTACGCTGAGGAAAGACTATTGTACTTTGGCATCCTCCTTTCAGCATACTTCTCTACTTGCCTGGCTCGCTACTCAGCAGAGGTGATCCACATCCAGACGGCAGTAGAGTTGACGTTTGGAATGCTTTGTTGTATCTTCAGGGTTTTAAGAAACGCTAAAAAATAGGGCTCGTCGAAAGAGTCGCCTTTTGATGCCCACCCAGGGACCTGTCGTAGGTCAAGGAGTCGGAGGGACCACTCTTTGTCTTGAGCACGTGGCTCGAAATACGAACAGGACTCCATTTTTTCCCCGTCGAAGTCACGAAGCTTCGAAGGCCCATTGATGGGATCGATGTGGCTCTTCATATACAAGAACTTCCGAAAAAACGGAAGAACGTTGGGAAACTTCTCCACTAAGTGAGACGCGCGCTTGAGTTTTCCTGCATTTGTCAACCTCATGGAGAAGAACTGCTTGTCCGGACGGACAAGGAGCATGTTGTACGTGGCGGACAAAACGCAATGTTCTTGCTTCCACGCTCTCCACACCGGGTCGTTTGTGGACTCGTCTGGCATCAAAAAATGCAAGGATGGATCAATCGCGACCAATTCCTGCAAGATGATGCGCTTTCTCTTACGACGATCTGCCCACTCCTCGTAGTGATAGCAGGACCCATGAACCACGTTTGTTCTACGGAGCGTGACTTTGGGGTATCCATAAGCTCGTTCACTGTCTACCAGGTAGCGGAACAGATCCCTCAAGTCTTTATCGGAGAGATGCCCCAATCTCTTGAAGAATTCCCGATGAATTGGTGAACTTTGAACCTACTTTCAAAATATGGATCCAACCAAGGAAGGAAAGCAAGTCAACAAGTCATCAGACATCACCAATGAGATCAAGGTGATCACCCTTCCTAATGACATATTCAAGATGTGGGAAGACTTTCTCAAACGACATACAAAAGGCGAGAACATCAACCCCGACACCTTAATGAAACACACTATGTTGCACCAGACGGGTCCATATACGATATTGATACCAAACATAGTGTGTCGCAAAGATTATCCTCGACCCGAGGATACACTACAAAGAGAAAGCTTACCAAATACTTCTCCTGGTCAAACACGGCACCATTATTTTGGGATGCGGCCTCTCCTTATTGATAACTCGGACGTCCCGAGTTTAGCCAGATTCTCCTGCAACTCAAGATCTGGTTACCGCATGTTGGTTGTGCATGGTCCAGGTAGTTTGTGTCATTGTAAAATTTAGAAATCCTCTGCAGTATCAGAGGATCTCTTGACAAAACTACACAAGCACCCCAATTCTGAAGGCTGTTTTTCCGACTTTCCCTGCAGTCGTCATTGTCTTGAAGTCGCTTGGATGCCTCCACGCTATGTTGTCCGTTTATGAGCATGAACTTGCCTCCCTTGATTTCGTCCCAAAAGTTGGGTTTGGTCTTTATCGGCTCACCGTCGTCATCGACTGGACATATACAATTTTTTTGGCGTTGATCGATTTTGCCAAGCTGGACAAGAAAGTCCATTGTGCTTAGCACAATGCCCTCTTCCATTCCACAAATCATATATTGTTCTTTTGCAACAACACATTGTTTGTTCCACACACTGTATGTTGATGATTTGAATAGAAAGCATCATTTGCACTCCTCCCAAAAAAGGCGTTGTGATTCCGTGATCTTCTAGAAGTCAACTTGAGGATCGCTCCGCGCCTTACTTGGAGTGACAGCCCACGTTACCGTGGATGCCGAGCTCCCTCCGGTAGTTGATTTCCTCCTCTTTGATGATGGTTCGCCAGGCGTTGCAGCCGTAGTTGTTGGGCGCCTTGGAGGAGGACGGCTTGATGTTCTTGGGATGGATGAATCCGATGGATTCGCTGCATCCGCGGTACTTGCTCGAGGACGACATCGTTGCGTGCCTTCGACTGGAGCTTGTCGAGCTTCAAAGGCAAACAATAACTGGTGAACTCGAACCAACCGCCTATTGGCCTTCACCGCTTCATCGTTATCCCAAGGCAGGTACTTCTCAAACGCCTCCTTCAGAGACCCCTGACCGTTTTCCACCACGCATTCAAGCAATTCTTGGAAATCAAATTGTCCGTGTGAAGTACCCACTTTGACGACAATGGAGTGGCAGTGTGGAAGATCATCTCCATCCTCATTGACAGCCTGAACGCCAATACTAATAGAATCTGGTGTTTTTACGACTGCCACTTCACAACTACAAATCAACCGTATGTGACATGGTACGATTTGTATACAACTGCTGCAGTCGTAAAACAGGCGCAGTTGTCTTTGAGTCATTCTGTAGTCGTACTCCAATTATTTGTATGTAGTCATATTTTTACGACTTCAAACTTTCTATCCACACAAAAATCATCCTCTGCCCTTCAAAACTTTCACTACCTCAACCCCCCATGCCCTTCTTTTTCTTCTGTGGCAAGAAATCTTTTGCACGGTTTCCAATGTTGCATTAAACTTTCTCAGACATATGATTGTCAGAGCGGTCTAGTTGTGCCAAGTGTCATGATTTCATAGGAGTAGAATTCATTTTTAATGATTAATTTGAATGTTCACCGCGCTGCACTACTACAAATTGGGCTCTTTTCGACACTAATTTTTCGACAGTTTTTGTGAATTGTCGAAAAAAGTGTCAAAAACTTGTGCATACTAGAAGAAACTGTCGGAAAAAGTGTCGGAAACTTGTGCATATTACAAGCAAGTGTCAAAAAAAGTGTCAAAATCTTGTGTATATTACAAGCAAGTGTCGGACAAAGTGTCAAAACCTTGTGCATATTACAAGCAAGTGTCAAAAAAAGTGTCGAAACCTTGTGCATATTACAACATATTTTTGTAAACTTATGCATATTACAAGCAAGTGTCGAAAAAGTGTCGAAACCTTGTGCATATTACAACATATTTTTGTAAACTTGTGCATATTACAAGCAAGTGTCAAAAAAAGTGTCGAAACCTTGTGCATATTACAACATATTTTTGTAAACTTGTGCATATTACAAGCAAGTATCAAAAAAAGTGTCAAAAACTTGTGCATATTACAAGCAAGTGTCAAAAAAAGTGTCGAAACCTTGTGCATATTACAACATATTTTTGTAAACTTGTGCATATTACAAGCAAGTGTCGAAAAAAGTGTCGAAACCTTGTGCATATTACAATATATTTTTGTAAACTTGTGCATATTACAAGCAAGTGTCGAAAAGAGTGTCGAAAACTTGTGCATGTTACAAGCAAGTGTCGAAAAAAATATCGAAAACTTGTGCATATTACAACATATTTTTTAAAGCTTGTGCATATTACAAGCAAGTGTCGAAAACACTGCCAAAAACTTGTGCATATTTCAACAACTTTTTAAAACTTGTGCATATTTCAGTAACCTTTTAAAACTTGTGTATATTACAAGCAAGTTCGATAAAAATGTCGAAAACTTGTGCATATTTCAACATACTGTCCAAAAATTGTGCATATTGCAAACAAATGTCGAAAAAATGTCGAAAACTTGTAAATAATACAAGATATTGTCAAAATGTTGTGCATTTACAAACAGGTGTTGAAAATTGTGTTAAAAACTTGTGTTAATTATACTGTGTATTGACATATTGTCGTAAAGTTGTGCATATTTCAATATATTGTTGAAAACTTAAGCATATCACGTATATTATCAAATAAATTATATATTATAAAAAAGTATTGAAAACTTGTGCACATACTTCATATTTGCACATCCCTGTTGAAAAATTGTGTAGATGCTTTATGAACATGTGCATAATGTCAAAAACAACTTGTGCACAAACATAGTAATTGTAAAAACGTCACATGGCACATGAAAATGTCACAAATGGCGTTTACCCGAATACTAAAGAGACTAGCTAATATTAGAACATTGACAAAAAAATACATTGAGAATTTGTAAACTCAATTTCTAAACGGTGACTTATATGATAAAAATTGCATGGTTGCCAATATCCAAATTACTACCTTAGAGTTGAATAGTCCACTATTTTCTGGCGGGTAGTAGTGATGAAAAGATACTCGCAACCCTCATTTTCTTACTAAAAAACGTGTAGATATTAAGGACTCTACTTCTTTCATAAATTTATTGTTATCCTAATAGAAAAAGGCATGATGATTCTATCCACCAATTGGATTTAGGGAAAAGCTCGTATGTGAGCGGTGAGCGGTGAGCGGAGAGCGGTGAGTAGAAAAAGAGAGCAGAAAATCTTACATTTCATGTGCACATAATGCATTAAAGGGGTCCTACTACCGTGGTCTTTTTTTAGTAAAATTTAAAACTAAGGCAGATATTTGCTATTTTTGGTTTAGATAGATGGTTTTTAATTTCTTCACGAGAACTTTTTAAATTTTTTCACTTTTTGAAGGCCCTTATTACCGTGGACTAGTATTCTTAGAAAAGTTCAAATGTAGCAACTTCAAATTTGTCAATTCATATTCATAGAATTAGGGCTGACATCAGCGTGTACAAATTTATTGAACAGTGATGCCATCATTATAACATAATAATGATACTTGATTTTTCTTAACCCCTATATGATTAAACACTCGAGGTGGGCTTTTGCAAATCTCGGACATGTTTCCATGGTTGAAATTTATAATTACAATTCTTAAAATTAAGGGATTAAAGCTACTATGGACCTTCATAACATATTAACCGCTCTTTATCCATATTTAGATAAATTAAATTTAAATTAGTTGGTGCTTATGATGTACATAACATTATTGCTGGCATTGGGCACAACAATGTTTGACTTGGATTAATATTATGTTGTTTTTCCCTAAAGACAAGAATTGTTTTTTCCATAATATCAAAGCAAATAACACTACTTCATGGTATCATTACATTAAGTAGTAGTGATTATCCCTAAGTGACCAAGTGTCCCTTGGAGAGACAATTTTGATTTTGGGCAGGTTTCTAAAATTCGGTAAAAAATCTTCTTCTTTTCTGAAATTTTTATCTAGATTGTCCCTAATAAGATATTTTTCTGAAAACTAAAAAAAAAATTGGTTTCGTGAAATGAAATTTATTAGCCTTCAAAGTCAAAATGGAGACTTTGGGCAACTCCAAATTTTTTGCTAGAAGTTTCTATTGACATTGAGATTTTTCATACATATAGAGAATATTACCTTCTTTGAAGATGTTAATAAAAGATTCTTGAATTTAGTGCATTTTTTTTTGCCCAAGTCAACCATTTTCACATATTGTCGGGCAAGGTACCAGAAAAAGTTCTTATTTTCTATGTAAACCTAGAGATCTACATATTATTTAACTTTTTATTCTTTTTACAACATCATGTGGTGGAAACCTTCTTATTGACCATCTGGATTATCAATCTTATACATATTAAGTTCACAATAAAATATCGAGTGAATTGTCAATTTTTGAACCTCCACATCTGAACACTTGTTTTCAATAGTGCAAAAGAGTACTGGTATTATGTGGTTTGAGGTCAAATAGTAGGAGAGAAAATATAGATTAGTGAGAAGAAAAAATGGAAAAAATGTTAAAATAAAGGATTTAGAATTTAGAGTTTGGAATTTAGGATTTAAGATTCACAATTTATAATTTGAAAATGCGAAATTAGAATTAGAAAAAGAAGAAGAAGAAGAAGAAAAAGAAGAAGAAAACTAGAATTAGAAGAGGAAGAATAAAAAAAATATTAAAAAAAATTTTGAATTAGAAGAAGAAGAAGAAGAAAAAGAAGAAAAAGAAGGAAAAGAAAAAGAAAAAGAAAAAGAAAAAGAAGATAAAGCAAAAAAATTAGAAAAAGAAGAATAGAAGAAGAAGAGTTGTTGAAGCAAGTGGCGAAGAAGCTGGGGAAGTGAGGGCGCGCAGCTCACGAATGGGAGCGGGACTTGCGTGGAGTCATAGGGCGCGCAACTCAGGAATGGGCAGCTGAAGAGACGCGGAAGCGAGGAGTACGTGGGAACGTGGGGCGCGACGTGGCGGTGTTGGCAAATTAGAGTGTGTGTACGAAGGGCTTGGCGGAAGTGACCATGGCGGAAGTGACGAGGGCGGTGTAGGCTCCTACAAAAAGACTTAGCGAGACGAGGTTTTGAAGGAAGAGGAGGCACCGTGCACGCTGGTGGCCGCCTCGGGAGCTCGAACAGTGTGGTGTGCAATTCGATGGCGGAAGATTGAGCTGATCGGGGCACGTACATTCTGGTTGGCTTGTGATTTCGTGTCATCTTCTAGGCCGCCTCTCTCGACACTGTGATTGGTGAGTGCCGCTGGTTTGTTTGCCTCACTCTTGGTTGTTGTTTCGGGATGGCAAAGAGCATGTTAGGGTTGCGTCTCATTCGGGTGCAGCTGCAGTGAAATTCCATTGAGTCGGTTGTCGTTGCACGCATTGAGGCGGTTGGCGTGACATGGTTGCACGCATTGAGTCGGTTGTTAATGGATTTAATATCCATTGACAATCATTTTTTGATTTAAAAAATCAAATAGCTTTTCTTAGTAAATTACTACTTTCTATACTCGTGGTCATTGCAAAGTTCATTTCTCTTATACTAAACACTTCAAATTTCTTGTACTGAATGACCTTACACAAGGTAGAGCATAGATCCAGAAACTCATGCAATGTGTAGTAGAAAAATATGTCATTATCTTGAGTTAAAGTTTGTTGACTCTATCTTCGCAAGGAAGAAAAAATACATATTACACCATAGATCCAACAATTGAACAAGTAAAAGCTTCTTCCAACTCATGGCATGATGGGAAGAAAACATAATTGTCACGATTCATGTTCCTATTTGACAAGACAACATTGTAGTTTCTCATTCGATTAATGGGGGAAAGGGGGCAAATGCAAATGGGACTTGATATAACAGGTGAAGTGAGATTCTCTGGATATTCGTTCAGTATTCCATGTTGGCATTGGTTGCAGCCTAACATGAGGTGGAGCCATGATATAAATCTATGTATGATGTAGGATTTTTCTATCACTATAAGAAACCCGTGATTTTTGTGACGTTAGCTGTGATCAAGTGTGTTTTTCAAAACATGTTTTTGCGAACGGGCCGAGCCTTGGGCTCTCGGATTCTGGTGGATGTTGCACCAAACATGGAAAAATTGGCGGAAAAACGCAGAGATGTCAGCATAAACGTATTTGTTTTGCGGGACGTCCTAGTGAACATAGTCATGTTTTAGACAACGTCCTCAGAAAGGTGACAATGCCACGTCGGCAGGGGGGTTTCAGCTTTACTGTGAGTAACTTCGAGATTATTACTGCAACCTCCCGTAAAACACTGCCCAACAGTTAAAACACAATGGAGATGGGCTGACCCCTAAAAAATAAAATCGTGGAAGTCGTTACTGACGTCACAAAAAACGTGAATGTCCTTACTGACATCACAAAAAACATGTTTGAGCCACATAGGCAAGGTAGAAATTGGGTTCTTTTAAAAATGTTTGTGCCACGTAGGCAAGGTTGAAATCAGCTGCCACGTAGGCAAAGAGGATGTTGGAACAGACGTCTAGATGGACGTCTACTGTGACATTTTAATGTTTATACTAATACGAGGCTAACACCATGACAAATTCAATAATCCCATATGGATTGTCACCACTTGTGCATCCCATTGTATATATATGTAAGGCCTTCTCTCCTACCTCATCACACTTGAATCAAGAGTGATTCACTTTCATCCATCTATTTGGATGAATTTGAATTACCCTTGAAACTTAAAGTGATACGGTACTTTTTGATGACATGGCGCTTCTTTTTGGTGACATGGCACTTGCTTTTGCTGACCTGGTGCTTGCTTTTGGTGACCTCCATCTCAACGAACGTCACAGAAAACATATCGTGTTAGAAATGACGTCCCAATTTACACTGCCCACAATTAATTATTGCATTAAACTATGCTGATTGGACATGCCACGTCATATTTTAAAAAATGACACGTCATATTTTAAAGGTGCCACGTCATAAAATGGCGGGTCCACGTATGCAAGCCTAGTCACAATCTAATGCCACGTCATGCGCCACATCATGGGCCACATTACCAAGGGCCCGGATGAAAAAGTTGGGGATGTGGCACTGCCCGTCCATGTGGCGATGACGTGGACGCGACGTGGCAACCACATGGCAGATTTTTAACACCTTCAACCCCCAAGTTTTTGTGATGTTTTAAAAAACGTGGGCCTATTTTTTGAGATTTTGGCATGTTTTTCGCATGTCAATTATAACGGATTTTTTTGGACGTCAACGTTGACGTGCCGGATGCTGCACAAAACATAATTGCACGTTAGTTGCCCTGTCACAAAAAACACGGGTTTCTTATAGTGTATAATTATAGGATTTGTTCATAAATGACATGTACACAGTATCTTATTAGAGACTCCACAGCTTTATAAATGATATTCTATGTACCACTGATATGCTTTTCAGAGGATATTAATTTGGCAGTTGAGACATAATCTAAAATTTCATGCAAAGTTCTTCATGTCAATTTCACCAGATAACTCTCTTTAGCATGGTACGTATATTTAACCCTTTCTTGCCATGGAGTTTAAGGAGACACTCACACGTATCTTTTGAGAGTTTACAGAAGACTCACACGTATTGTAGAGTGAAAGGAAACACCAGACGTTTTGGAATGGTCGAATTGAATCCATTCACGTAGATCTCTACAACACATCAAAAGTTAGTAAATGAGTAAGCACGTATATTTATGCAATATTGGTTTGAATGATGACATCAACTACACCAAGTGATACCGTAGGTGAATTATTGATCAATCACTTCTATATTGAACCTACTAGTCTACCCACTATGAGGCTCTTATACTTACAAGACATTTAGAAATGTGGATGCAAGTGAGCTGGGGAGAGGCCCATTGAGACTTGGATTTCCTACCATTTCCCTTCTAAACTCATAATTGTCCATACAAATTGTTATTAGAAAACTAATCGATATTGGTTGATTGGCCACTCTTTGTTAATATCAACGTTATGGTAGTTGGATTGAAATGAAAAAAACAATTAAAAATAATCACCAATCACACTATATTAGTAGCCAAATAACATGAATTTATTGGCCAATGTAACCAATATGATATCACTAGCTTTTAGTCATGTTTGAGTTCTATGCATCTTGCACAAAGTGCGTGTTGTACAAACCCATAAATTTTCAATTGCAACGTAAACAAAATCACATGTCACATTTGTACAATGGAGTCACCAAGTTGGTTAAATGTCGAAGTACTTACAAGGTGCTCGGACCCATGAGGTATTAGAAATTATCGTTCTCTAGAAACACATCCGGTAGCGTGCCAAAAATTGACGCATTGAATAGAGACCCGTCCACAATGATGAGACCACCCGTTTCTAATAATCATTCTTTCAAAATGCTCTCCCGGAAATTACATCTCCATTGACATAATGGGAAAGTTTCTTTTTCATTCAAATAAATTGTTTAAATTGAAGCCAAAGGTGGAAAGTAATATTATGCCACCTTCAATTATATGATTTTTGGTTCTCTGTGGCAATAAAGGGTTATATATATGTATGATACTAAAGAGTGTTATTGGGTGAAATTGACAAACTATATGTGAAATTTTAGATCATGTATCAGCAGCCAAATTAATATCCTCTTAACCCCTAAATGTGCCTAAGGAATGTGTGGTTTCCCCTCTTACATTTGCATTGCATTTTCCTCATGTTTGGCTAACAATTTTAAATTATTTCTTTCAGGTGTAAAGCGTTGCAA
Organism: Bryoerythrophyllum caledonicum; assembly: GCA_963971425.1. Classification (NCBI taxonomy): domain Eukaryota; kingdom Viridiplantae; phylum Streptophyta; class Bryopsida; order Pottiales; family Pottiaceae; genus Bryoerythrophyllum; species Bryoerythrophyllum caledonicum. The sequence continues at coordinate 14,132,223 of OZ020524.1, read as the reverse complement.
TGTGGATCTAATTGCCAAATTTATAAAAAAATTATGTCACCTTCTTTACAAAGCAGGGATTAAATAAAAGGCTCATTTTTGTGTACTCATCTCATGCCTACATATTTTCCAAAAATTATGAAAATTTTGCTCAAGAAAGATTTCTAGTGAAGCTAGACACTGTTGGCAAGGGTATCAAAAATCTTCGTTTTCACCAAAGATTTACAATGTTTTTTTGTAATTTAAGTAGGAACACAAATCTTTGTATCAACCATTGGGCTTTGCATTAAACTTGATCTTTCAATTTAAAGGTTTGTGTTCTTTGGATGCTTGGTGATAGAAAATGGCCCAATTTACCTGGACCATGCGTGGGAAGAGTACCCCAAAGTTGTGTTTGTGTACCCTAAGGACTGGTTGAACTGGGGCCACCCCAACCGAGATTTTCATGCTAGTTTGCGCAGTTGTGACAAAGGAATGCAGTGACGCAATTGGTCTACGCACATGAGTGCGGATGAGTGCGGATTGGGACTTCGTTGGGCTCAAACCCATGAGTGTAGGGCCCGGGTTAGGCCTGACTAGCCCCGATGTGCTTGCCCCGACCAAACATGGGAGGAGGGTTGCGAATCATTTGTTTACCCTTCATATTCACCTCATGTGTTCCCAATGAGTTCCCATGTGTTCCCAATGAGTTCCAAGTGAGTCCCATGTGCGTTCCTATCTCGTTCCCAGACTGTTCCCAACACGTTCCCAGCGGCTAGTAATTTATTTTTTTCAATCACATTCCAATTTTACTTTTTCTTTGGTGGGGCCCACCACGTCTCTTTGGAGCCCCAACGACACCCTGTCCGCACTCATGTGCTCAGACCAAATAGTTGAGGTTAGCCCCTAAAGGACCATGACCACTTTTGCTCTAAAACCAGTCCAAAACTGCCACTACCAAAAAGAGACATGAAAATAACATTTTAAAGTGAATTTTGGATTTTCAACCATAAGATCTTAAAATAGACTTTTATATAAACATGCCTCTAAATTTTGGTTGCAATCCACCGCATTGATAGATTTTAGTGTTTAAAGTCAGAACAATGGTTCATTTTCTTCCCTGCGTTGAGTAGATCAGCAGACTTTGACTTCATTTTGTATCAAATTTTTGCATTGTACAAGGTCTAAATCTTTTACCATTGTCTTAAGCATGATTTTATTTCCCAATACACCAATTTTCAGAGGTAAAAAAGGGGTGTAGCATATTCAAAACAAGTGTGCAAGGAGTGGAGGTTCAAAAATTGCCATTTCACGTTTTTTTTTGTGAACTACGTATGTATTTGAATGATAATCCAAACGGTCAATAAGAAGGTTTTCACCACATATTGTTGTTGGAAAAATAAAAAGTGAAAAATTTGAAAATCTCTAGGTTTTATGTAGAAAAGATGAATTTTTTCCCCCCGTTGCCCGACAATGTGTGAAAATGTTTGACTTGGAGCAAAATGCCTTTTTACACCAAAGACAAGAATTTTGTTTGAAAATTTCCAAAGAAGGAAATATTCTTTATATGTGTGAAAAATCTCAATGTCAATAGAAACTTTTGTCAAAATTTTTGGAGGTGCCAAGAATCCCCACTTTTGGCTTTAAGTGGTACTAACTTTCAAACCACAAATCCAAAAATAGAAATAAAAAAATTCCACAAAGCTCTTATTAGAGGAAATCATGAATAAAAATTTCAGAGAAAAAAAGATTTTTAAAAAAATTTTAGGAACCTGCCCAAAATCAGAAATCCCCCCGAAGGAGATTTGGTCCTTTAGGGGTTAGGAGGGTTTGCAAGGGTTTGTCTGCGATGGGGATGGACAATGGAGTAGGGCAGACATCCTTCCGCTCAGGTTCTCTGGAATCCTGGAACACCTAGTTAATTCAGTATTCTGTTGTTGTCTCTTAAGTTGCTTCCGGCACGTCTGGCTGGCCTTGTTCAACCTCACCTTCCTCCATTTCCACCTTCTGGTCTTCTCATTCTCCTTTTACGAACATCGGGGTCACTTTTTACGATGGGGATATGGCTATGGCAGGGTTGAGATCGGCTATGGCGGTGGTGGACGACAACAATAGTTGAGGTTAGGAGGGTTTGCAAGGGATTGTCAGCGATGGGGGTGGATAAGGGAGTAGGGTAGACACAGGTGGTGAGGAAGGAATTGCGCAAGGTGGAGTCATCGGTGCAGGTGTGCAGAGGGAGCCGGTGTGACAGCATCGCTCGTCGGAGCACTTATTACCCTGATTTCGCTTACAAGCTCGACGGGAGAAGAAAGCGTCTCAAGGTGCATTCAGTCGTGGGGCTGTCCAAGTTCATGCAGGAGTCGCAGGTGGAGGTGGTGTCGTGCTTCAATAGGCTACAGGCGGAGGGCGACGCAACCTGCATCGAGGAGTATGGAAAGCACCTCGGGTATGGGTATTCCAACGTGCCCAGTTCCATGATTTTCTTCACGGCCATGTTCAAGTACGTGTTTGGGGGTGGAAATGTGAAGTGGGTGAACGTGCCGCCCTTCAATGCGGGCGCAGAGGATCTGGTGCTCTCGCTCGCACGCAACGCGCCCGAGTGGATTGACTTCAAAGCGTAGAACGACAAAGCTCTTTTGGCAGTCTCGGGCGTCCCTGGATAAGCACAAGAAAAACTCCTGGCAGCAGCTCGGTAGGTTGCCAAGTCTAACTCGAGGCCAATTCGGCACCTCCAAGGCAGTGTCCGACACCAGGTCGGTTAAGAACTTGCAACAATCGGCGCCATTCTCTGGAATTGGCGAGAGCAATGTCAAACTCCACTCCCAGAAGGTCGGAGGAGTCGACAGCATGCCCTCCACCGCGCGGCTCACAAAAGCCTCGCAATCCCGAGCTCACTAGCAGCATCACTTCCATCGGCTTAGTCACCTTCGTTGCTACACCTCGTTGCGCAAAGCGTCATGGAGCTGGCCATTCTGCTTTGGCGGCACCGGGGCTGATGAGCCCCCGCGCCAATGGTGTTAGGGCGCTGTTCTCAAACCAGCAAAGTGCTCAGCTCGCCACAGAACCGCCAGAGTTTCGGTTGGAGGAGGATCCAACTTTCTGGCAAGACCACAATGTGCAGGTCAGCTGCTCACAAACTGGATGTGTCTGAGGTTTTCCTCTCCGTCTCTGTCTCTGTTCCTCTTGAACTTCCAGGCCTGAAGCAAAATCAAACGTATCATTGAAATTCACAACCTCTACTCTTAGATTAGCTGAGCAGTCCATTTCAATGAACAAATAAGTGGAATTCTGCTTCGGTGGAATCCACTTGAAGAGTAGAAGCAAGGACTTTTGATGAATCAGTCTGAATTTGAGAGCCGTGAAGATGGGGTAGCGCTGAGTTGATTTGAAGCGAATGGGGAACTTGACTCTGCAAGTTCTGATTCAGATACGACCGGTGAATACTCAGAAGCGAGTTAGCAAGGACATAGCAGATGTGTGAGACAGGAGAGTGCGCACACCGTCACGTAGATCGGCCAACCACAGACGAGGTTCACCTTTGATCATGTGGTTGGCAAATCAGTGTCTAGTCGAGTACGTTTCTTCTCTCCGGTTCCAAGTTTTAGGGTTTATGATGTGTAGCATTGCTAGTATTTCTCATACTTCAGTAATTCCGAGTGGATAAATGACTGTACAAGCCAGTGCGCATTGCGAGGCTGGCTCAAGTGAGTTGCTGAGAGCCACCCAAATATAAGGCAGAGATTTGTCTAGAGCAAATGTTATCATGCTTTTTGTTTCAGTGGACATGGTGCAGCATCATCAGACCGACAGGTATTAAGCGTTGATACTTCTTCTGCACTTGTCACTCGGCATGTTCTTCAATCCCAAGTGCCCAAGAGAAAAACATCAATAGGAACTCCTTTTGTGTATTAAAAAAATTCATTTTGTAGAGAAGAAAACTCTATGTTTTGGTATATCTTTCTTGAAGTTTGTCTCATTAGCACTTAGGGTGGGGTTAGCTTTGGTAAAAAATGATGCCATTGAAGAGTGCTTCTTTATTAAATAAAAGATGTTTAATGGATGTATTTTGGTGTGCAGGCGGAAGGCTTCTGGCCATCAGAGGCTGTGATGGACATGCTCAAGAGGATTGATGCTATAAACTTGGAACAAGAGGAGCTTGCTAAGACACAAAAATGATTATGCAGTCAAAGCAACTCCAACAAGATTTGATTGTTGTGGAAGATTTGGTAGATAGTGGTGAGATAGTGAGAACTTCTAGTTTGTCTAAGTCAAAAATACTCTCTTCTCACCACTTCTTACATGTATCCATCAACTTATTATAAAAATTCCTTTAGCCCTCATTTCTAAACAAGCTACATATATGCACGTCTACATATAAAATAACTAGCTTTTAAAACGCAATTTTTTGACATTCTTCGACATATTTTTTGACACTTTCTTCGACACATTCTTCAACAATTTCTTCGATATAATTTTCAACACTTTCTTCGACACATTCTTTGACATTATTTTCGACACTATCTTCGACACCTTCTTCGACATTATTTTTGACACCTTCTTGGACATTATTTTTGACACTATCTTCGACACATTTTAAGACACCCTAAATTCGTCACTCCTACTTTCTTGTTTTCGACACTTTTTTTGACACAAAAGTGTCGAAAAGAGTGTCGAAAACAGCCCCGTTTGTAGTAGTGCTATAAGAGTAGTGACGTAGTTGTCCCACAGTTGACCAGCAGTCGTATTATCATGGAAATTGAGTTGTCCCACAGTTGACCAGCAATCGTATTATCATGGAAATTGAGTTGTCCCACGGTTGCACAACGATTTTACTATCAAACAATGACAGTTGTGACCTAGTTGTAAAATAGTCGTAAAGAAGTTTTGTAACGGTTCACACACACACACACACACACACACGTTGATCTCAAAATGCATGCATAGTCGTTTTGTAGTTGTATGTACAGCTGCATTATGCATATATGAATGTCTGACTAGTGATAGTTGTGTAGTTGTATCTTAGTAGTAACTTAGTCGTAAAAGCCTTTTCAATAGTATTAGTTATATCATAAGTTTTTTTGAACAAATTGTAGTGTTGGCTCAAAAGTTTGCCCTTGCAATCCAGAAGTAGTTGACTAAATTATGTTATTGTATTTAAGAATGAAGAATATCACAAGGTACTTAGAAAAATATATAATGGAAAATCTTCATTTGTCCATACAAAATTTACAATATCAATTGTGGTTGAAACTTGAATTGAAGTGGTTTTAAAGTATTAGACAAATAAAATGAATGCTGTAAACATTATCTCTAGAAGCTTTGTAATAAAATAATGTAAATATTTTAGTACTCATAGCTACATCTTCTTTATGATGTATAATGTTTGAAGAAAACTCATGTTGAAAGCGTCTTCTATTGATTCTTCTTTTCTTAGAGTATATAAGAATGAGTTGGATTCAATCTTAAAGACAAAAACGTGAGCAACTTGAAGCACATTAAATATTTTTGTGAGGAATTTGAAGTACATTTGATATTTATGTCTGCAACAAATTTTGTATCAATTTTTTTTGCGCTTTTCAACCTCAACTCTTATAGGGTGTTTTTTTAAAGAATTCAATGTTTTTGCATGCATGTGTTATATAAATTAAAACACAAAATTTGTAGTCCAAACGACCAATATGTCTTTATCTTAAAGGTCCAAATGTATTCCAAACTTTACATTGAAATTAACAAATAATGATTCATTTGGACCTACAATGTAAATCCTTTATTGTCACCACATCATTTTGAAAATAAGCATCCAAATGCTTCAGGAATAATACCAAATTTGAATTCATTTGTTTAACTTGGCAAAGGTGCTCTACAATAATGAAACCTTTCTATAATCAAAATGACAAATTAAGGTCATGAAAAGGATGTCTCCATGTTAAAAATCATCACATATAGTTATACAAATGTTTTTATTTAACAAACTAATTGTGATAAATTCTTTGGTGTTTTTTCAATAGACAACATATAGTTGTAGTACACGGACAAGACTGAGGAAGAGCCTGAACCAAAGTATGGTACCTAAAACCATCAAAATTCACCTGTCCCATGCTCCAAACCTGTCCTCTTTATACTTGTAATCCTAACACACATGAATGCTATCTTGTGAGCGGTGAGCGGCGAGCGGCGAGCACTGAATTCATGACATTTTTTACCATTGTTTTTGTTGTGAAATTAAAAAGAACACCTATTGCCGTGAGTGTAGGTGGATTGTGCTTCCAAAAAAAAACCAAAAACATAAGAGAAATTCTTGACCTGCAATCGCTTTAATTTATAGTTTATTGAATAGAGGCACCTATAGCCGTGGAACTATTATTAGAAATTTGGAAAAAAATTACAACTAAAAGTAATTTGATAAGAGATAATGTAACATATATTACAATGCAAACTTGTATTCCAAATAAGCCCCATTTTATATTTCATTAATGGGGGAGAAGTACATCTATAATCCCCTTATTTTCTTATACAATAGAATTAAAAATATGGAGATAAAGTACATCTATTCAACTATCTAAATTGTTTTACTGCAAATATCATAAGTCCATGGATAAACATCGCTTGAATAACTCTGCGAATTGCAGTAGAAGAATTCTCTCGGATGTGTATTACTATTCTAATTGAGTCAAATATGTAGTACTATTCTAATAAACTAAGGTTGGTACCCATCGTCCCGATGGGGCGAGTGGAGGGTGGTGTGTTAAATTTACGTTTGTATGTTTTGTATTTTAAAACCTATAAGCTCAAATTGAATATAAATCGAATCAAATACATTCCCCGTTGTTATCAACTGACCGGGCCAATCCCACGTTAAATAAACATATGTAAATGAAAAAATAAAATTTATCCATTATATATGTATTATGTACTATATATACCTACTATTCACTTGAAATATCCATTATTTATTTCATATACATGTTTTTGTCTTTAGATAACTATCATTTATTTTGTGTACCCGAGGTAGTATATTATGTAGTTTCAATATGTTGGAAATTATGGTTTTATTTTTCTGTTTTTGATACAGAATACAATTTTAAAATTCAATAAGCCAAATTTGAATAAAACGGCACTACAAAGGATTCCTTCAAAGGGCACTATAAAGGATTCCTCCAAAAGGCACATTTGAAGGATTCTTTCAAAGTTCACATTCAATTCAAAAGACACATTTGGAGGGTTCTTTCAAAGTTCACATTCAATTCAAAAGGCACATTTGATTCAAATGGCAATTCCAAAGGTTACGTGACCGGGAGCGACGGACGAACAGACGACTGTCGCCTATTATATATAGAGATATCAAGGTGCATGAAGAGAAATATGTGAAGTGAACATGTTATATGGATATAAAAGACAAATGAAAAAAAAAAAAAAAAAAAAAAAACTTGTTGTGCTACAACCGCACCTACCCTATGTCTACCCTGTATCTAAACTACACCAAGCGGAATGGGGCGGGTCTCCCAAGGTCCTTGTATACTCGGCACTAGCACCCGAAGGCTGCTAGTATCAATTGCAGTATCAATTGCCACTTGAGATGACCAGGCCATCCGGGCTTGTCACTGGAGGTAATGGTGGTACTCAGCCATTATATAGTACACCTCCCCAGCCTCACCAATCGATATGGGATTGTGGGATTATGGAAATTTCTGAATGAAGATTCAAGGTGCTGAATGGAGAGAATGATAGTGATGGACTATCTAAAAATAATCGAAACTTCGTAGACTATTCATGGTGTAATAAAGGTATAGTTCTGATTTCAAAAACACATTATAACAATTGTTTAAAATCCATCAGTGAAGTATCATTTTTTATCTTCCAGATTATCTAACCAGAGTACAAACATTTATGTGATTGAAACGAATAATCAAATAAGACATGCAAGGGTGATATATATCCATAAATCCAAAGCCTCATATCAAGTCAATACGGCATACAAAATAGAATCATCACTACTCTTCACTACTAAACTCATCGTCACTGCCCTGATGGATAAATGACATACTGCTATCAGAACCACTATCGGAATCAGTACTAGCCTCCTCAGCCTCGTCATCCACAAAATCCTTCGCTCCAGAGCCGGATCGAGCAGTCGGTGCACGTCGTGGAGGCGACGGCTGCGCTACGGATGCAATGGCAGCAGCTTCGGCATATTCAGGCAAAATATGACCATGCTCCGAACTCACAACCTTCCCTGCCAAGCGAGCCAACACTCCAGCGGGAGGTGTTGACAAAGAAGCCATCAACGACGTCGAGAACCGTCTGCACCAAATTTTCATTAGTAAAATACCAAATTACCAATGATAAAAATAGATAACAAAAAAAACAAATTAAGGAAGAGAACTTACGTACAAGTTCTCTTAGGCGCAGTCTTAATCTCTGGTTCATCATCACCAAGCTCTAAAGGGCGCTTGAGAAAAATCTCCTCCACGGGCTCAACAATCACAGAAGTAACCTCCACCATCTGTGGAATCATGGGTCGAAGCACCTCGTCTACCAAGTCCTTGTCTCCCTCCAAGGCAAGAATATGACGCTTGAGGGCTTTGCAAGCCTTGATAGATGCACCTGCAAAAAGTGTAGAATACAAACAGAATGAAATTAGAATCATGGTTTGATAATCAAACCACAAAATGCAAGTATAAAATTAATATACCTGTAGAAGCGGTAAGGTCCATGACGATCTCATCCTCCTTGGTGCAAAGATCAATTAGTGCCTCCAACAGATTCTGCGACTTCTCTCTGGCTCCTCGCCATGGCATCCCGGTGGAGGCTCTCACCGTCAGTGATTCCTGGGTGATGAAGTTGGTCAGATGACCGTCTGAGGAGAGCTCAATCCCATCCGCCAAAAGTTCCACTCTGTCATTGAAGACATATGGAGTTGGAGGATCCGCCTTTCGAACGAAGCACTTGACCATGAAAGTCTTATGTATGCGGCCGGGGCGAGCATCATAGAAGAGGGGAAGTCCATTGATGGCGAACCACTTCGCCTCTTTGTCAAAACCCAACCATTAAGCCTAGGAAACCAGTTCATTTGAAATGAATCTGGAATCTGGATAGAACACGATGATAGCTCCTCCATCACTAAGAAATGACTCTGCCAACTCAAAATTAAACCGAATCCACAATGATTCTTTTCGACCCTTGGGGGTCGGCACTGTAGGTAGTGTGTTCCATGGTGGAATCACAATACCACCCTGAATCCTTGGAACTGGCAAGTCCTCCGGGACGTCAAATATGAACATATCCGCCAAACCATCCTCTATCAACTCCCCCTTCATATACCGCGTCTTGGATCCGCCTTGGCCCATCAACCACTGTGCTATATCCCGCCAAACTGGCGGAACGTCATCCTCTGCTGTAACTGAATCATAGTCAGTAAAGATAGAGTAGGCGCTGGTATTGATTACTTCAACAGCAACCGTGGACTTTGTCAGCTCCACGACAGGAATCGAATAGATGGTCTGCGCTGGTTTTGCAACGAATACTCCTGGGCGGCTGCTGGCACACGGAGAAGCGCCAAATGTTGTCAGTACAGATGGCGGCTGTGAAAACGATGCAAGACCTACAGCAGACAACAACTTCTCGGGCCCCTCCTTTGCCACTAGAGCTGTCAATTCCTTGTTCCTTACTTGAGTCTCTTTCTTCTCCTTCCTTGCAGTCTCCTTCTCCAAACGGGCCGCTTCTCGCTCTGCGACTCTGGCTACAATCCTGGCCGCCTTCTGTTGAGCCCTCTCTTTGGCCTTTGCAGATAGCTCAAGGTCAGGCTCAATCAGGAATGGAGCTGAAGCCTGCAAAGCTGGACCCGCACTAGAATGTTGAGCCAAGGCATCACACGACTCTCAAAGCTCCACCTCGTCATCTGAAGTTGATGCTCCATGCCAAAGCTCCAAGTACCAAGGACACTGAGCCAAATGATGCCGAGTAAAACGGCGCAACTGAGACTCTGTGAAAATGCACTGAGCGCTGACTGTGGTATCACACCACTTCCTCAGTCGGATTGGCAACTCCCGAGGCTGCAAAGTTCCATTGGCAATGAGCTCTCGCCAAAAATAGCGGAGCACCACTCTCTTCACACTTTGAGGTGTCTCGGGCTGCTTCAAAAACTCATCACACTTCACGAACGGCTTCGGCCCACTGAAATGGCTCTTGAACGCCTTCTTCCAGAATGTGAAAGAGCTGGCCTCAACCCATGAGACAATATCCAGAACGGGGTTAGGGAGGCCCTCCATCTTGATAGTGATGTTGTCATCCTTGACGACCTTGGCAAATAACTTCTCAGACTCCCCCTCAAGCTATACAATGAAAACAAAATGTAAGTAAACAAGACTTACAACTGATGGAAAAACAAACAGAAAACGATATAAGTAAATTAAACTTACCCAGCCCAAAATGATGCCACGTCTAGCCAAGGTTTCAGACTAATCTCCGAACATGGTGCTTTTGGAAAATTAAATTCATCCCGCCCCTCTTTCGATAGATTCCACCAACGCCGCTATCTACCTTTGAACCTCGCAAAAACCTTGGAAGTGCAAAGCAATTGCAACTTCTCTGTTGTAATCTCGGGTTTGTTCTGATAAACATCATAATGATGAAGAACCTAAACCAAACGATAAGAGAGAAGTGGTCAATAAATTATAAAAAAACATTTAAAAGATATGGAATGATCGAGTACATAGAATTGAATAAACGACTACCTCTTTGAAGAACTCTTCACCATTACGAGGGTCAGCAATGGCAAGAAGTCAGGTGAGTAAGGTGCCACATTGAGTCTTCTTCTTTTGCACTGCTTCGGAGCATAGAGTGACCAACTCCGCAGAGCTCCCAACACGATCAGCCCCAACACAGGTCACAAGTGTGTCACGGTAAGATCGAATTCAATCTTCTTGAGCTGCAATAAGCTCCCGCTACACAAAGAAATTATTGTGTGTGTTAGTATACTTTCCCAAACAAATTCAATAACATTGCATATACGTATTCTGGGGCATAGATAACAACATAAAGTACACAATGTTGGACCAAATTATATCCCAACGTACCTCATAAAGTAACTTCAAGAATGAATCGAAAGTCATATGGTACCACTTTTTGGTGCCCTTTCTAGCCCACTCCGCCACACTAGCCTCGTGATCCTCCTCACTAATCAGACCCTTGAGCTTATCGAAGTCCAACAATCCAAAATGTTGAACTCTCTTCACATCATGTGATAGTTGCTGTGTCACATGGTCGGAGTCTTTCTGTCTGAGTGACAATATTCATGAACATCAGAGTCATGCGATAATAACAAAAGAAATACATATCTGTTGAAAGAGGAAATTAAAAAAAGGAAATAAAGAAAGAACTCACTTGTTCCAGTACGTCATGGCGTTTAGCAATATATGGCGGTTCACCAATGCGGGCTCTAGTAAAATTGTCCGAATCGGAACATGAAAGGCAAAATCGTTTCTATGCATGGTGGATATGACATCCATCCATGCATAATGGCGGTGGTTGCCATCCCACACAAAAAATGATCGCTCAGAAAGGCCGCGCAACTCTGGCCTACTCGCAATCAAAGCTTCAAACTTCTGGTCCTCCGCCCTCCAAAGGTCTGACCATCCCTCGCGCTCCTCAGGCAAAACTTCCCGTTCGACCATAGAAAAGTCCTTCAATGCAATATAGAAACATGCAGATCCTGGGCGGTAGCCTTTGACAAACTCGCTCTTCAGCTTCTCTATGTCCGGCTTGACTGGAATACGCACCTCTATCATTGGCAACATTCGGCAAAGGAGGATGTGCAACTCCCCAATAGATGAATGATGAGACTTTTGGAGTACATCGTAGGAAGTCCCACGAATGGACTTCCTCAATGAAAGCTCTGTTGTGTCCAAACCAGGATCCACCCCGATCACCGGTATAACTTTCAGGACTAAACTCGAATCGGCATTCGGCGATCTCAATGCCTCTGGCGCCGGCGATCCTCCATCCCCAAGAGCTGAAGAGGTGTTCTCACCAGGCATTCCCAAGTCCTCTGTTGGCGTGACCTTGTCTCCATACAGTGACTCCATGTGATGACATCCAGTGAAATATGTTAGGATATTGAAACAACAACATGAAAGAAGTGCTCTTCTAAACTCAAAGAATAATATCAAATGCAACAAAATCTGAAGGAAGCAACAGGATACAAGAGAACAAATGCTCGGTCACGCATCAAGCTCACAGTAATACGAATCGTGTAAAAGCTAAAATAAAATTAAAAAAAAACCAAAATTCACTTCTCTCCACAGTACCTCGGATCCGAGGGACCCCTCTGGGCCTCCAAGTTCTATACGTGATTTTGTACTCTGACCTAAACTTGACTCCTAGAAAAGCACGAGCAAACCAACTTATCAAACGATCTGAAATGGACCCTAAGATTCTATCAACATTACTAGGCTAAGATTACTGCACTCATAAGTTATGAATAACGAATGCACGCACACTCATCAAGCTCACTATGACACGAATCATGTAATAGCCAAAATAAAAAAGAAATATAACTAGACTTCACTACTCCCCAGAGTACCTCGGATCCGAGGGACTCCTCTGGACCTCCAAGTTCAATACGTGATTTCGTACTCTGACCTAAACGTGACTTTAAGTTATGCACGAGCAAACCAACTCTACAAACAAACTGAATTTGATTCTAAGATTCTATCATCTAAACTAAGCAAAGATTCTAGAACTCATGAGTTATGAATAACGAATGCACGCACACTCATCAAGCTCACAGTGTTTCAAATCATGTAAAAGCCAAAATCAAAAAAAAGAAAAACCAAAATTCACTTCTCCCCATAGTACCTCGGATCCGAGGGACCCCTCTGGACCTCCAAGTTCTATACGTGTTTTCGTACTCTGACCTAAACTTGACTCCAAGAAATGCACGAGCAACCAACTCTACAAACGATCTGAAATGGACCCTAAGATTCTATCAACTTTACTAGGCTAAGATTCCAGCCCTCACGACTTATAGAATATATTGTATGCACGCACACTCATCAAGCTCGAAGTGATACGAATCATGTATAAACCAAAAATTGTCGTCATCCTTTCCAAGAAGATGCATAACAGGTTTCATGTCCGAGTTGAATTTGAACTCACCAATAGAGTGAGCCGGTTCTTCCCGGCTTTGACAGCGTCTGCTCCAAGGCGCTTATACCCAACTTTGGCTCGACTCTGAGAAGCACCGATCTGCTTATGTTTGAACGCATTTAGGGTTTTTGGAAAAAAAATGAACAATGCTCCCTAAATCAGGGTTTACTGGAAAGGAAATCAAGAAAAGGGTGTTGGGTAATGTGCGGCGGACTTGTGTTCAAACTTATAATTCCAGTACCGAACTTCGAAAGCAGACACAGGACTTTGCATTCCCGGTTTTAGAAGTGAAACAAATGAGCTGAAAAAGTTTCCACCTTACCTCTCTAGGTTGCGGCTGCTACTCCGCGTCGTCGTGCGTTTGTCCACTTCCTTCACCGTTCTCACAACCTCCTGCCTGCAAAATAGAGAGATTCCTTCTTATGCATATCAAGGTTCAGCATGTCCACCTTTCATTTAAACTGATGTTCATGGACGACTCTAAAATGCGATGCTATGGCAGAAACTGTAGCAGAAAACGTTTACTACACCAGAAGTATACTTCAGCCGCCACTAGTAAGTTCACAAACTACATGGTATGTTAAGTAGAAGTTTAGTGAAGCCCTACAGTAGCAATAGCTCGTGCTCGAGTTCAAAATGATCTAGACAGCTTACAACTCGCAAATATTTAATCGGTCAATCTCCTCACATATTAAAAGGCAGATTCTAGAAACCTAATAGTCTAAGAAGCATAACACACAGTATAGTTGGTTACGCATTGAGCTATTTAGGAAACCAAACTTACGATGCATATTGTAAATCGTTCTGATGATATTGTACCTATGTCATTTGGGTCCGCTCTATACCCAATAGTATTGGCCTAGTTTCCCCCGCGCTCCCTCGATCGTTCCGTGGTCGACCAATGGTTGCCCTTGACGAGGACCTATTCCTATTCCTTGGGGATCGTGTTGAATTCACTCGGCTCCTAGGGTCCATACTTGAGTCCATGCTTTGACAGTCATTGTCGTCAACAACACCGTTTGCACCTTTACCCCCATGCATCGAGCTTACTGACGCATTAGGTCCCGTGAAATCACTCGTCATAATATCTTGTATAAACTCTTGTTCTCCCCTTTCACTACGCACCTGCATCACATAGCTGTACGACTATACAATATGATTAAAAGTATGACCAATACATGATTGCACTAATGAAAATTAACTAATCATATGAAAATAAAGCACTTATGTTGCAGTTTGTAGAGTAAGTATTCCTCCGGATAGCACTTAGTTGGAGCTAAATGTGTCCGGAATGATCGCTCTAAATTCGTTCCCACAGAGATCTATTGTTTCTTCTTTGAATGATAAGTAAACTAACTGCTATCCTTCTACCACGCACCAGTTAGCATTCCTATTCTACGCCTTATCTAATCATCCGGATCCTTCCGGATGTCCGATGTGGTTTCCTACTAACCTCCGGATCCTTCCAACTTCCGGAAGGTCAGATGGAGTTTTTCTTCCGGAGTTTTTAAGCGAGTGGCCGGGTACCACTGATCCTATTTTGTGTAAGTGGCCGGATTCCCCACTGCCTCGTACTTTTAAGTGGCTAGACACCCACTGCCCTGAAACTTATAGTGGTTGGACACCCACTCTCCCTATATTGCTAAATGGTCGTTGGTTTGTTGTTTCCAGATTCACTCTCTCACATTATCCGGAAGGCCTTCCGGATATGATCACTCAGAGGCTCACCCGGACTACAACGACATTCCGGTTGATGATCAGTGGTTCGGTGAAGTATGAAGGGCAAATCTGCATTTGGACTTCCTTCTAGACATACACCACAGGCTTTTCCATCTATCGTAGGGGAAAATTCCGGTCGCAACCAGAATCCGGGTTCACACGGATTCTCCGTGCCCTAGGAGCTACCAGGCCCACCACCTAAAGTACCCTCCCTCCCCCTCCAGGCTCCTTCCGGTCACCAAGGATCGTCAGACTCTATCTAACCTCTCCTTCAGCTGTTCCGGGCGCTCTCCCACAGCAAGTCCCAACCGGTTAGACTAGATGCTTATCCGTGAACCACTTCAGTTTCAACAACTATTCCACTAATCATCAACCACAATGGGCCCTATCTTTCATTCACGAAACAATACACCATCAACATAATTTCAAGAAGAGAAAATATACTAACAGAAAATATCATTCGGGAGAAAGAAGGAAAAAAGACCCTGAGCCGGCTAAGGCTCAGGTATTAAGAAACAGCTACCACTGATCTAAAAAAACTGATCTAAGAAACTAAAAATCCGGAAAATCCTATCCTAAAAGTGAAAGGGATCTTATCCCTAAAAATCCGGAATTCAAACTCAGATCCGAAAATTTTGGATCTGAGATCCGGTTTTTACGGATCTAACTCAAAATTAAAAGCAGGGTTTTCTTTAGTCTACTGCATGATAGCCGGGTGCAAACTTGAGCCTCATCGTTAATCGCTATCATACTTTAGCCCTAAAGATTCTAATCTACGGAGTTACTTGGTTCCGCCTCCTACTGCTACGGCGTAAAGGGGTAACCTCTGCTGGTGCGGTGCCGCCCTCGGATTGCGCCGGAATGGATGCTGGTGGCCCCGGTAAGGAGGTCGGTGTCGGCATCCCTGGTCCGGATGGTGCATCCGGATCCTCTGTTGTCACCGTCCAGCCGGATGGTGCGTCTGCTCGGTCTTCGACGTCCGGACGGTCCCGGAAGCTACCACTGGGGCTGACCACCATGGGTGTCGCTGCCGAGCTTCCGGGTAAAGGGTCCGTCACTGGTGGCCCCGGAGATGGAGACTCTGAGGGAATTCGGAAGGGCAAAGGGGGTACTGTATGATTCCCTGGCACATGTTCCCACTTCTACATACTCTCCATGCTTGGGAAGGCCACCCCATTCCAACTCATAGGAGAGCTGAAATCCGGCGTTCCCACGAGGTCATTGAACTCTTCGGTGAGGGACTTCGGCGTTCCAGCTGCAGGTCTGGGTGAAGAGCCGGCCGGAGGTTGGGGCGGGGAAGCAGCTGCCGATCCGGATGGGGATCCGGACGGACCTGCAGCGGTTCCGGACGGTCTTGCAGTGGTTCCGGATGGATCAACCCCGTCTGAAGCAGGAAGTGCCGGAAATGGAAGTGGAGATTCTGGTACTGTTGAGGTTGTTGCCACGAGATCCCTTGCTAGCTCCTGCATCTTGGACCAGGTGCTCTCCATTTTCCGGCTATGATCCACCAGGAACCGGATGATCTGTCCCCTGTTGAGCTTCTCATTCTTCTCTAAGCTCTCCGTGTAGAGCAACGCCCGGTTGACCGTATCCACCAGGAAATCCAACGCCGTGCGGATATCAGTCACTGTCTGAGAAGCTGCCCGGACCTTCGTTTCTGCCACCACTTGGGCATGCTGTGCCGCATCCCGTGCAGCTTCCGCCTGTCGGACCTGACCCCAGAGCCGGGTGTTGATCTTGGTTATAGTGGCGTTCTCCTGCTCCAGTCTCGTGACGGAACAGTGCTTCTCCTTCATCTCTCTGAGCTGGGCGATGAGGTGAGTGGTGTCCTCCAGTCCTACTGCCTCTAGGACGGCCATGATCATGGCGTGCCTCTCCCGGATTTCTCCTTCTTGAATTCTGGTCAGCCAGACAATATGTCTGCAGAGCTCGTGAATGTCCATCGGTATGTCGCCAGTGATGGCTGGAACAAATGTGGGTCCTAGCTCGGATCCGGTCGTGAATCGGTCGTCTTCCGGTGCCGTTTCCGGTACGGTTGGTGGTGCTGCGAGTGGTGGTGCTGCGGTTGGGCTCTGAGCCGGAATTGTTGACAAGGGCCGACTTGCTTCGGGGGTTTCCGGAGTCCTCTGCACTGAACGACTCCGCTTCCGGTTTGGTCTCCGAAGTATGAGGGGGGATGATGACTTCTCCGTATCAGAGTCCGTCGATTCTTCCGGCTCCTGATCTGTTTCCATCCCTCCGTATGACTAGATGGTGAGCAGGCTATCGTACTTGGCCTGCTCATCCGGACTCAACATCTTCTGCTTTGCGTACATGTGAACCAGGTAGGTGGAAAGGGGGGATGGGGTTTTCCGGGCTTTCGGCAGGTTCTTCACCATCTTATCGATCTGCTCGTCCATGATGGCCGCCCAGTTGACGGACAGCTTTCCTCTCATCGAGCCCAGGATCAGTGTAGCTGGCTTGGCCACTATCCGTTTAGGCTTCTCGGGATGGAAAATGGGGTTGAAGAATGCCATTACTAACCTAGCGTTCGGATCGGTGAGGTCGCTGAGGACATAACCGTCTTTAGGGTTAGCCTTCGCGCGGAACTCGCCCTTCAGGATGGCGTCGTCACGCTCCGCCACCTTGATCGTCCCTGCCCGGAACTCGTAGGTGTCTCTCCAGAGTGCCGTGGTCCAGACCTCCGGATGTGCCCTGATCTTCTGTGCGTATTGGCTTGGTGGCTCTCCCAGGAGCTCCGCCATCATCGTTTTGCTCAGGAAGGCCCATGGTGTTCCTAGAAGACCTTCACAACCCATGATCTCGAGGAAGCTCTCTAAAACCCGGCAGGTCTTGACCGGCTTCGGAATCTCCGGAGTCACCTTCTGCAGCACCAGGGTTTCGGTAGCCGGAGCCTTGCCCTTCGTGCCCGCCATCCGTGCCCACCTCTCCGTGAACTTGCGCCTGGCAATGGTGTCGAGAAATCCTGCACGCACTGACCTCACCAAGTCTCTCGTGCTAACCTAATTCTGCGCTACCGTCCTTCACAAAGGCCGGATTCGAAACCCTAAGAGAACGCGAGGAGCGGAAAGAGAAGGAGCCTGCTGGAAACCCTAAAAGATTGGCGCGCAGGGCTGCCAGTCACGTTTTGTATCTGACACCCTTGTACGGAAAAACCGTTATGCGTCATGATGGCATTTCCGGATCCGGCTGTAACCGTCCTCCGGTTTCGCAACTTCCGGGAAGGGTGCTGTAACTACCTCCATTAGGGATTCCGGCGCAGCACTAAAATCTTATTCCGTTCTATGAACTACTTATGCTCTTATGCTGACTAACTAGCTAATTTTCTAAATTTTCTTTTATTTTTTTCCGGATTTGGTATTAAGTTCCGGAAGTAAGGGGGAACGGCTTCCCACAACTTACTTCGACAGTATTGTGTGGCGCCTCTTCTGCTTGAAGTATACTTGACAAATTCTTGAATCGCACGGGCCCCTCAGATGACAGGTCCTCACGCCTCTCCTCTGAAACCTTGGCCTTCTACTGTTGTCGCTACGTTCGAGACCAACTCGGCTTTGGATTTGAGTCGTCTCTTGTTTTTCTCTTCCGGCCACCCTTGCTTGTCATCCTCTGCAAGTCCTCCTGGTTGCGTCACATTGGACATTTTCACCAGGATAGTGCTGCTATGATATGGCAAGACATCGTTGAACCATAATTACCCCTACTAAGTTCTATGTTACTTTGAATTTCAAAACCAAAGTTAGTTGTGGCTAAAGCATGTCTGTTCTTTGCTTCTGCAGTCTCAAGCATTCCACTTTTCTGGATTTATCATTCATCTTTAATGAATAACGACAACACCATGGAATAATTAACTTTAAGCAGATTTAGTCGCTTAGCACATACAACTAGTGCATATCTATTTGTAAATTGCTGACTCAGATCATGACCTCTAGATTTGAATCAGAACTTTGTCGTTATTACTAAAGATGTGTCAGATTGTGTGCAAGTGGCACTCGCAGACTAAAAATACATTATAGCGTCGTAAAGATAAATTGCGTGATATGCGATTCTTGCAGTAAGCAAATTATTTTACTCTCTTTCAATTTGTCATCTCACATCTCTCTTCTCATTGGCTATTTGCTGTCAATTCAGTTAAAAACATGTGAACATACAGCATACCAACTAATTGATAAACTCCGCCTTTGTAGGATCAACCTATAAATTTCTTTCCTTAATTTGAAATCTTTCCCATAAAGATTGAGGCGCCGTTAGGAAGCGTGGATGTGCATCTGACATAATGCGTTAAATATTTTCGCCGATTATAAGCACGATGTGTTTCCGTAATTGGACGTCTCCACTGAGATGTTTAGGCAAGCAGTTGATTTCTTCAATATACAACCGTCATCATAGGCAGCACGCATTCCATATCCTATGCTGTGGAGAGCTCTTGACTATGGCGTCACTCACATCTCAGAATGGTGGTGTTCCGCTTGTCGTGTCCATTGGTGAAAATGGCACTGTAAATGTCCCGGAGGCAGTCCTCAGTAGTCGCTTCGGGTTTAGACTTGGATCCGTTCATGTTGAACAAGAGGTGTTTGATAGCTTGGGAGTATTAGAACATTCTATATACCAAGTGAAAGATCGAGACGATTTAGGCTTTCTGTGGAACCTATGTCGTGGTTCTTTTAAAGTGTATGGTGTTAGGGATACTCAAACGTCCGCTAATGCGTCGTGTGCCTTGATGATCCCTCCTACCGATTCCGGTGATACAATACTTGTGCCCGGTTTGGGCACACGGTCTAACCCCAGTGTGCATCTTCTAAGTGACACAGACGAGGACCTCTCTGATGTGAACTTGGGGAAATCATCGTACACCTTTAACTCACAAGACTCTATCTGTCCCGATGCGTCTATCCATACCCCAAGTAGGTCGCACATGTCTCCGTCTTTTTCCTTAAGAAAACCACCTATCCATCCAAAATCAAAAAGTATCCGCAGTATCATTCCATATGTTCGTAGGACCTGTTCTAGAAAGGGATCTCGTTCAGAGTTGACACACGTGGATTTCGACAGCATTCAGGTTTCACGTGTGAAGTATCTGCCTCCGTCTTACAACGGGGACGTGTTGTTTGAGTTGCCTCCACTTCCAGAAGGCATACCAACTCAGTTTGGAGGAGTGCTGGATGGTATGAGCAAGCAACACGATGGTCACACATGGTGCAGGATAATGACTACGAATATCATGAATGATTTTGGCCTGACATATCGAAAGTCATCTTGTACTGGCCATCTTCAATGTCCTAACCTTCATTGTGACTATAAGTGCAGGAATGAAGGTCGCACTAATCAAACGGAGTGGAGTGGACTCGCCATTTCCCCCTGGCCTGTCAATGGCGCTCTGCACCCTAAATCAACTTTGGCTTGTAAGGTTTGTCAAACCCCGCCTATTTGTCTAGCTCTGTGTGATGCACGTATTTATTATGTGACGTGTACCAATGCAAAGCGCACCCGACTTGCCATTCATCTTGGTATTCACCAGCATCCCATCTCGAATGGAGTTGACCAAACCGCAAAGGACGTGATGCATGAGTGCGTTGCGAAGGAAGTCAAGCGTACACCCAACGCCACTAATTCTGCAATCGTTATGGCTGCTAGTAAGAATTACCTTTCCGATTACTTGATCCGTCCTGGATCAAGATCATCAAACCTTGAAGGAGCATCCATGGATGCTGTCTTGGATCAGTTCCAGACTCTATCATCCCCTAACATAAGGAATTTGGTGTCGACATGCAAGCACTTCTACAATGGTGGGAAGGATGTCATGGACAACATCATGGAGCTGAAGGAGTCGTCAAAGTTTGTCTTCATCCATGAGAACAAGTTCCCGGGCCAATCTAAAGGTAAGGTATTTGCATTTAAAATGTCTGTTGATCGTCCTAGTAGCGGTATTGATCTTGTTGGACGGATGCAACCTGGTGGAGACCTCCAAGATTGTTGGTTGATGTTTAATCACGTCAAGCGGGTTAAAAACTGGACTACCATGGCATGCCATGTATACGACAGTAAGTATTGTAAAGTTATGACGATAGCTATGTGTGATATGCAATCGGAGGATGCTCAAGCACAACAGTTGTTTTGGGAGAACGTGAATGATACGATGAGCCATCACGGAGTGGAGAATACGAACTTCAAAGGGTTCATGGCTGATAGTGCCGCAGCGAACTGGCACGCAGTCCGGCGAGTGTATGGAAATGGCGACAAGGACGTCCCAATCGAAAATAAAGAACGGACTTGTTCATTTCATTGGATCAAGTGCCTTCAACGAGCCACCACGAAGAGCATTCTACCAGCATTCTAAGATCAATATATTGCACTTTGCAAGATTTGGAAGAACGCGAGATCACAAGAAGAGGCTGAAGCACAGTACAACGTCATTCGTGGATGGTGGATTTCATCTGGGGCCACTATTGAAAGTGGGCGTCGTGCGCTAGAAGATTGGATGGTTTTTTGGCATTTCCGATATAGACAATGGGGTGGAGCAATGCAACTAGTAAATTCTCGCATTTTTTGTTTATAAATGTTCAGATTGTTTAAAAGTTATATGTGAACGATGAACTGACCATTGTTGTATGATATCAGAACCTCACACTCGACGAGCGAGCTGACATGCCATCATGTAATTTTGCGGAGATAGTCCACAACCGGTGGCTTCAACAGTCCGGGAATACCATGACATGTTTATATGCGGCTACCGTGGATGACCTAATTCGGGCTTTCATGCAAATCACTTTGTATCGGGCATGGATCAATGGAGGGACCTCCGGAAAAGGTCCAGACAAAGGTACACTTTGATTAAGATGTGCCCAACGTTCTGGTGATCCAAGACTCATTGCAGAAGCTGTACGGAGTTTTCCGGGGGCAGAGGATCTCTTGACAAAGACGGGCGGGCTCGTAGGAGCGGAGATTTTTGGGTCTACCAAACGGAAACTCGACATGCCACCCGGGTCGAGCAACGACTCCCACCGCTCCGATACGGTGAACTACTCGATTCCACGAGATGGCAGAAGGGTGACTCGGGCGCGGATCGAAGAGGCCCTAAATGAACAAGGTTCCGGGGTCCGTCATACAACGGCAGTGTTGGAATCGGAGGTTGATCCGTCAAAGTGGCACATTGGTCGACTTTCGAAGACCTCCCACCGAAAGTGCTAGGCATTGCAAGCTCACACCGGTCAGAGATGTGACGCTAGAGTTGGGCGTGGGAGTCAGGGAACACATGCCCCAACATATATTGGCAAGAAGAAGGAATTCAGGTCGCCCCGAAACACTACTGTCGAGTTTTGGTTTTGTGCTGATGATATTAGCCGATGCGTGATGGGTTCGAAGAAATCATTTGTAGTGGATTGGCCATCAGTCCCAATGACATGGCCAGTGAAGCTTGGCACGAACCTAACGATGCAAGAAGTTTTATCGTTAGAAGAAGCAGGTTTTCAGTTAGAGCAACATGGTGCTTTGTCGCCTCGTAGACAATTCCAAGTGACTTTGAACATGCCTCTTCCGCGATCAAACTTCCCGCTTCCAGAGAATCCGGACTCATACCGTACTTTCTGCAACGGCTACCAGATTCGCCGAAGTTCAGATGTGCCTTCCGTTGAGCACCGAAACAAGTGGTCAAACGCAGCTCTGATGAAGAATTGCTACGTTACAAATGTCACCGCAATGCCGTATCCAGGATTTGGATGCGTTATCACTCTTCTCACGGAGAAGGAGAAGTCTTATTGCAATGAAGTATCTTCTGAAGAGTATTTGTATTCTGCAGTAGCTCGTATTTGAACATGTGCATTGATTTTGCTTGTCACGTGTATGGCTAGTAGTCAATGCATGAGTGAATTTATCACTCGTGCTTCTCTTCAATATACTAATTTATATTTCAATGTATCATTTTTTCTTATACATTATTTTAACCGACTTCAGAGATGCTATGTTAGCAACATGTAGAAGTTATGTCATGTATTGGCATCATATAACATATCCAATTTTGAACCATGCAAACTCCATGTGGAGAGATGGAGTATTGTAATCCATTGGACAATAGTTTATAATCAAATATTAGAACATTAGAATATTATTTGTTCCAAACGTTGTTATTTTAGCTATTACGATGAAAATATATGACTCCACTTCCGTTACTATTGGACTTCACAATCATTGTAAGTTTTATGAGATTTTATTCTAACCCAACCATTGATTGTGGACTCTATAATTTTAACCTTTTAATATATGGAAATAAAACCACGAGTTGATAGTCGTGGACATGAGCGACAAAGGGATCCGCAAAAAAACGTCTATGGTTAAAGATTCCACGGCTATAGGGAAACCTTGGAATCTTTAACCATAGACGAAGAAAATTACAAAAAAACGTCTATGGTTAAAGATTCCACGGCTATTGCGAAACCTTCTAAGTTTAGAAAATTCTTCGAATTTTTTTCGCAAAGTTTGAGAGACTTATCGTTACTTTCCGTAAAGATAAAAAAATTCTGGAAAAAACAACTTTTTTTCCCTGTTTTCAGACTATTTTTTGCTCACCGCTCACTGCTCACAAGATAGCGTCGCTGTCCTAACACAGTAGAAAGTCAGCAACAAATATACTTTAATGCTGGAGCAACTACAATGCGAGTGCATGACGTAAGACCCAATTTACCCCTTTCAAGCTAACCCCAAATAAGTATTTCTACACAAGATCGTGATGCCTAATACATGGAATAATGTGAAGAATAATCACTATAAACCAAGTTTTGAAATTCTGGATTTTAAAAATAACATGATTTGTCTTTAGTTGTTGATTAGGTGTTTCACAGTAAACTTAGTAAAAAAATGGCATAGCAACTAAATTGAAGTGCATCAATAATGTCGTAGTATAACCCAGTCATATTGACCACAATTAATTGTTACAACACTTGACATGGTTGGTCCTCCAAAATCCAAGAATGATAAGAAAAAGTTAATTACGTAAACCAAATTTACGGAGTACGAAATGTTATGAAAAGTATTTGTACATCAGCCGTTAATTAATTGTCCCACAATAGTATAGAAATGCTGCAACAATTACATTGTGACTACGTGACATGTGACATAGTATTCCCCATTCACACTGACCTAATGAAGGCAGTATTTCATATGAAATTGTTGCTTAGTACATCTAGGGCGATCAGAAATAAATTACATGAATCGAATTTAATTATTGAGTACTAAAATTGAAATAGTTGTACCATAGTTGTTGAATCGTACCACAATATATTAATGCTGAAACGACTACATGGCGACTGTGCAAAATGTGTCACATACATAACCTATTTACATTGAACCTAAAGAGTGCGTTAATGCATCTGACAGTGATGCCTAAGGACATGTACAAATGTCAGAAATAAGTTACATAAACCAAAATTGATAAATAAAGCCCCTTTTAAAAAAAACAGTTGTATTCTAGTCGTTACTTAGTTGTTGCACAGTAGCAAAGAAATGCTACAGTGACTACACAACAACTACGCTGCGACTACACTACAACTACATTACCAATGTCCCAACATAACACATTCACACCAATCTCAAAAATGTCACTGTCAGCATAAACAATTGCCCATGGCAGATTGAAATTGAATTTGTTTTAAATGAGTGAAGTATTAAGAAGGTAGTAAAAAAATGAACAGCATTTGTGCCGCAGTTGTTTATTAGTAGTATTATAGTTGAATGAAAGCCAAGACACAACTACAAGACGACTTTGGTGAAAAATATGGAATACATACCTGATTTTCATCTAACCGCTTACTAAAATCGTTGGCGAGGGACGAAACTGTCCAACGTAGTTCTAGAGCATTGTTATGTAGTTGTAATTACAACTGCAGTACAACTCAAGAAGGTCAGCGTGAGCATTGTAGTTGTTTGATTCTTAATTCAGCTTAGATGCAGCTATTTTTAATAGAGAGATGTAAGAGTGCAGTTGTACTTTGCCCCATTTCCTACAAGTGTCCATCCATTGTCTTGAGTATCCAATCTTAATCATCATTTCTTGCAGAAATGTCCAATTCATCATGTCGTACGCTTTTTCAAAGTCTATCACCAAAACAATGAGATCATGTCCTGACTCGTTCGCATATTTCATAGCCTTGTACGCTAGATATACATTTCCAATATGAACCTGTCTTTATCAGAACCTCTCAGAGATGACTTCATCCAGCTAGGAAGGAATCTTTGCTATTACCTTACAGGCAAAAGGCAAAATTGAAATAGGCTTGAAGTTGGTTAAAAGAAAATATGAGCCCTCTTTTGGGATGAGAGATTGCAGCCCTAAATTAAAAGAATGATGAAGCTCGCCACAATCAAGCACCTCTTCCATTTAATGCTTAGCCTTCTCCCCTATCTCGTCCCGGTAAGACTTGTAAACTTCCGTGGAAATATTGCCGCAACCACAAGCCTTGAAATTGGGCAAACTCGAAATTTCTTCTTCAAAGTACTCTCGCAAAAAAGGCCTGAGCAATTCTACATTCTATGCGTTTGTAACCACCCTTCTCACACTCTGCAGGTAGGTCGTCCTTGCCCAAATATTGATCTTAATAAGAGCATCAAATATTACAAACGCTTGTAAAACCAATGTGCATATCCCAACATCTTCTCTTGGGTCCAAAGCAAATGACCGTTATCAACAAGCTCCCTAATCCTTGTCTTATGCTTCAAGGATTTATAGAAGCTCAAAAACTCACTAGTGCACTTATCTCCAAGCCTAGCCTAAGTTCCGTCAGTCAACATTTTCTTGATCTTTAGCTTCTCAACTTGCACCTCTTCTAACTTTTGTTGTGCCCAGTTCAAAAGATTCCATGCTTCATCATCGCCCCAGTCTGCCAGGAGTTGTCCCTCAGCCTCGCAAACCCCCATAAATTCAGCATAATACACCTTACGACTAGCTTTGCGCCGATCTCGGGTCATCTATTCACTACACCGCTTCATTGCCTGAAAGCCTTGCACCAATTGTTCCGCAGTACTTGAATGTTCAGGCTTAACTGCCTCTGCTTGCCATGCCGCCACTAACTGCATCTTTGAATCGCCCATTTTAAGCAGCGCCTTGTTGAAGTGGAACACTCGTGGTTGTTTATGAAAAGGCTTAAGCGCCAAATTAAAAAACATAGCTGAATGATCTAACAAGTACACAACACGTTGCCCTTGTCGTGGAGAGAGAATTTGCCTTGGGAAAACACAAGATCCTTGGGTGCTACCAATTTTAGCCAAACAACAAAGGAAGTGTAATAAAGTTTCTCTTCTTTAACAAATACTTGAAATTATAAAAGTCAAGATCCTAATCTTTAGCGAAAAACAATCTCTTAGCTCATCTTAACAAACCCTTGCATGTAGTCAAAAGTATAGTTTGTACAAACTTGAGGCAATAGAATTCCTTCTCATTAAATCAAACTCTACCATTCCATGTTTAAATATATATGAGCGTGCAATAGCTTTCTCAAAAGCTATTATACTAAGGCTCATACATGCAAAATTTCAATATTAAAAGATTTACAAAACTGCCTTTACGAAAAGTCAAAGTCATAGCACTTGATAACTCAAGACAATTGGCCCTATTTCATTTAAGTTATGATAACTCTTTGAAAAGCTAATGTATACATCTTTATATACACCAAATTTCACCATCTCAATCTATATATACAGATTTCTACGCAAGATTGAAGTTATTGCTTTTGAAAATTCAAGGCAGCTGAATCCCTCTTTATTCAAAACCACACTGCGACTTCTATATAACTCTCATTGGAGCGTGTAATAACTTTGTAAAAAACTATTCATAGGGAGTCTAACACATTAAAATCTGACAAGCAAACTCTAAAACTATGACCAATCTTCTCAGAAATCTGAACGCCTTTATATAGGTAGGAAGGGAGAGCTTCGTGCGAGGAAGGAAGAGAGAAAAAGTCAAGGGCCTAAATCAGCCGATGCTTCTCTAAGCCCTCATTTGCCCATACACTAACTATACCTTGCCCATAAGTCATGGCTCTATCTTGTCCTCGCCCATTCCTTACTTAATTATTCTTTATCTTTTTTTTAATCTTTAAAATGAGTTCTCCCTATAATTTATCCTCCAAGTTAACCCTCAAAACCTATCGTCTTCATTTTAATCACAAACCAAAATATATAGCACTCTTTTTATAGTTTTTGATCAAAGTAACGCTATGCAACAACTCAAATTTGATTGAGAAGCTCGAACAACATTCCACTATGGCTCGGTAGGCTGACTAAGTATGTCCACTGCACTAGACCGGTCCGGGTTCGATCCTTCTCCTTGTCAAAGCGGTCGATACCACGCGTAGTCCGGGGACTGCAAGTGAATCAACAGGAAACAACCAAATGACGCTCCTAAACTCTTGACAAGAATGCAGTAAAAGCCTACAAAGATAAAGATGCCGTTTGAAAAGGGTAATTTGTTGTGACTGCGAAATTCAGAGTGTAGTCATGACTCTACTCTCACCATTCGATACTTCCCTCTTTTATATATTATTCCAACATTTTACACTATGCCTTCATTCCCTTTACGACAACGTACC
The DNA here is from genome assembly GCA_963971425.1 of Bryoerythrophyllum caledonicum. NCBI lineage: Eukaryota > Viridiplantae > Streptophyta > Bryopsida > Pottiales > Pottiaceae > Bryoerythrophyllum > Bryoerythrophyllum caledonicum. The sequence continues at coordinate 14,104,828 of OZ020524.1, read as the reverse complement.
ACACCTGCCCCCACACTCTTGTAGATGGGAGTTCACGTAGAACCGATCGAGACTAAGGTTGGATGACCTATAACCACCAACTTAAGCTTGCTAACCTATTTATAGCGTTTGTATACGTGGTAAGACATTTTTTGGGAATTCAAAATAGGATTTCATGAATATTGCAATTGTCGTGACCATTTATTTCTTCATATTGAAATTGCTACAAATTTTCAAAGTGGATAGTAAGCCGTGACCCATTCCTCGACACACAAAACTCTCTATTTCCACACTAAGTTGTACTAAAAACCACTTCTGCATTGACTAAAAACCGGCAGCTTTGAACCAATCATGAACTGACACCCAATCGTATCTGACTTCCTAAAATTTTGGAAATGGGGTGGGTCTGTGGTGGTTTTGGTACACTTTAGCTTGTTGGTTCTGGGGTTTGTGGTGGTTATGGGTCATCCAACCTTAGACCAGATAGGAGTGGACCGCCTGCGCGACCAAGTACAGTCCACCCTCTCTAAATGTTACCTCCATAAGTGTTATTCCTCGATAAATGTTATGAAAAATCTCGCTCCCGAAAAATTAACACTACTAAGTGTTATATGTTAAGTGTTATGACATTATCCGCTCCCTCCTTTGTTAATTTCACCTCTATAAATGTTAAAGTTAGAATAATCGAAGAAAGTATGGGGCAATAAATAGGAGCAAGGCTAGTAAAATGTAATGCAGGGTAGTAAAATTGGCCAAGTAAGATGCAAATTAGGGTTTATGGTGATTCTCTAGGATGAAAATGTCTTAATGGATGAAAAAAATGAATGTAAAATATATTGGTGGATGAAAAATTGATGAAAAATGAATGGAAAATGGCTTAAAAATTAGGTCAGAACTCGATATGTGTTATACCTCGATAAGTGTTATGCTTTTGACCGCTCCCGAGGAGTATCATTTAAAGAGGGTAGACTGAATCCCGGTTGCCTCCCACCTTCCTAAACTCATGGAGATAATACACATCCTCTACTCCTAAGGCGAGGGAGAACGCAGACCATGAGCTCTGCTCCCGAGAATCCATCGATTTTTCATAATGCTTCGGGCTGTGGTCCTCTGTGAACTCAGTCATATTAAAATCGTCGGCAACCACCCAGTTCGCCTCCGGGAATTCATAGGCCGCTAAGCGATTCCAAAGATGCTGGCTAACTATTTAAGCCGAGGCTGCTTTCCCACCGGAGCCTCTGGTAGACACACAACCGATTTCAATTTCGTCTGTGCCGGAGGGACAGTCCTTCGGGCCTGCCCCACCTCCGCAAATGACTTACTCCCACTCGACGGCCCAGGAGCAGGGTGACTGACGGAAACCACCTTCGGTGGTGACTCCTGCTCTTTACGAACGGCATCATCTACGCGGGCCTGGGCAGGCCGATCCTGTGCCGATTCTCGTCCTTGTGGCGATCCTGGTGCCCCGTATCGGCTGCCTCTCTGTCGTTACGCTTGGTAAGGTGACGGGAATCCCCTCGAGAGGCATCTGAATGATTTCTTTTTGGCTGAGCCTCCACCGGGAGCTTTTGACGATGACGATCAGACTCACCCGCTCCCCCACGGCGCTCCTGGTTCGCTCCAGGCTTCCTAATATTCTGCGTGCAATTCTTCACAAGATGCCCAATGGCTTTACACCTTAGGCGTTGGTCGGGACGGCCGAAATAAAGATTCTTGTGCTCCATCCAGGAATCCTTCTGCGCTCCTGGCAACATAACGGTATTCGGAAGCAGTTTCACATCCTTCACCACCACACGAACGATAGGGCCGGCGGTCTTGCCCCTGTAGAAATCCGAAGTGTCAATCGACAGAATAGTGCCTAATCTGCTCCGTAACACGCGCAGGCATTCCTCGTTGCGGAGCCACCCTGACATCCCTAAAAACTGAGCCCAGACAGGAAATTTCATCTGGGCAAAACAATCCTCTCTTTCTGGCGAAAAATCTGCACTCCATGTACAAAACGTGACCTCCTTCCCCGTGAAAAAGATCATGTTCTTCAGCGTGTGTTGAACCCCGTCTTCACGGCCAAAGTACACTTCCAAAAACCAGTCACCAATCTGTGTGATGTTCACAAGAAATCGTGAAGCGAAGACCTTGCCCAGTCCTCTAAACCTTTGTCCCCGAGACGGGAAGATGTCCAATGACAGTCTTCGAGAAAGCGGCGTCCCTACGTTTATCCAAAAGCTACTTCTTCTCGTTGGTAAACTCCAGCTTCAAAACCCCATCGACACAAGTCAGCTGTGCTACCGCGGCCTTCAAACCCTGAGGGTTATCCTCCACCGGCGCTGATACCTCACTCGGAACCTGCGCGTTAGAACCCGCTCCAGTCTTCGCCCCAAAACCTCTGTGCACATCTCTGGTTCTTGCATAGTAATGTCCTCACGCTCTGCGGGCAACACCCAAGCCATGTTTCCCTTGCACAGAACTATTCGAGGGTCGAAAACCGACGGAACAGAGTTCAAAAGACGCGCAGAACGGATACGCAACTATGAACGTAGTCGAAATCCCAGTTGTGTCAACCCCAAGCAAGATAATCATCGGAAACCCGATTAGGACTTCCATCGCCGCCCACCCCTGGCCCGCTCTCCTCGCTCTGCTCTACAATCTGAGCTACATCCCCCATGACCGTGTGCCCCCCATCACCGCGGCAACCCCGGTCGTTGAGGCCGCAGATTAAAGCTATGTAGGAGCGGAAGTCGGAGGCAGAGATTTGATAATGGTAGAAGCACCTTTGCTGCCGAGTTGGGACTTCTAGTGTTTCATTCATTAGCTTGGATGGTTACCCTTCAGGAAGATAGATATCACATTGAGTGATCAAGTTTACTCTTCCGCTTGTTGTACAGTACAGCAGGCACAATCAGATTTTCATTGACAAAAACACACTGTCAGGCCAGAACTCTAGGCCATGTATTCTTTCCACAAGATATTAAATCCACCTTATTCTACCATTTTAGAAACAGGGCAGCAAAATATCATCTGAAACAGCCACCTGCTACCTCAAAAACTATTTTATTGTCCATCCCTGACAAACAAAGCTAGAGATTCTGAAGGTCAGACGCCTAAGAATTTCTTCAGGCTTTTCCCGTCCGTGTACGCGTACAAGGGGAACCCCCCGGGGACGGAGATGTAGCGGGAGTCGTCCAGGAAGAGGTCGAAGATGTACTTCCACCCTGCCGCCGTGGGGTGAAACTCGTCCCAGAAGAAGAAGCTGCCTTGGTCACGCGCGTCGCACAATGTGTAATCCGGGTTGTTGCTCGCGTCCACGTCGCCGCACAGCCTCCCTCTCTTCAGTCCGGAGCAGCATGGCACCATACGACCTGCCAAAAACACCAAGTCAAGGTACCACTCACATAATCAGGGGATGCTTTGAAGATAGAACCAGGTCCAACCGTTATGTCCAGTACTCATGCGCAAGCAGACCCTGATTATGAACCATAGCCACTCCCATGGCTTGCCTCGATTATGACCCGTAACCGGAGGTGCTTGCTCGTTACCAAGTCCATAATCGTGACCACTTACCGAAGCACGTACACGACCTGATTGAAATGAGACTGATTAACCTTAGCCCTTACATCAGAAGGTGCCACTGGTGGCCACAGTATTCTACATATATGGTGTCGTATTTGAACATGATAAGATTCAGATTGATTGAAAAAACCTCCAAATGAAAGATGTTAGTTGAAGAATCTTCGATCCAAAGGCGTAAGACTTGCTAAACTTCAATACACTTTTTTCTATTCTACAGAATAAAATATATGCCTGCCTGTATGTACGGTTATCGACTGACGTATTTTTTGTGGAAATTATGTCATGATCAGTCAAGATGAACGTGCGAGAAAACTAACCAGGATAAGTATAATTGTAGGTAATGGTCTCAAAAGCCTCAAAGTTTTTGAGATATATAACTTTGGCATCCACCGGCAAGCTTGTCGTCAAAGAAGAGGCCAGATCCGCGTTGTGTTTCCTGCAAATCACGTTGAAATTCTCGTTGCAATCGAAGCTGTCGGTGGCTGCATTGTACGCTATTGCGGGAATGCAACCCCCGGGCGGAAGCATCCCGATGACGAAGCTTCGAAATCCCAGATCGTACAGCGCCTGCACGTCTTTCGTCGCTTGTTTGATCACGGATTGCAAAAGCGCCCAAGCCGCCTCGACGAGCTGCGCGAGCGGCTGCAATCACACCAAAAGTTTATTTCTTCCACAGTTAATTTAAGGATTCTAGATGAGGGACCACCAAATCGGCACCACTTGGCATCTGTAACTGAAGTAAATTACAATGAGCACTATTCGGGACTGATAACTATGTGATTCTGGTCCGATTTCCCGGATGATACTGTGCTGTTGTCGTAACAAAAGAAAGCTGTACGTTACATGTGAAGGCTGCTAGTGGTGTACGCGATCGGATCAAATCGTGAGAGATCAGTTTCTAGATAGCGTGCGAAGTCACCCAAAGTTTTGGTGAGATATGATCCCTACTTTTGACTACTCTTCTTCACTCTAATTAGATATTAGATCAATGGTAACATTACGCAGATTAAATCTTCCACGAATCACTTACAAGGTTGCCGTTTTGAACTCTTAACGCGTAGTAGTCGTTCCCAGCGAGACCGTAGAAGACGACAGACTTTCGAAAATTGCCCTTCGAATATGGTCCACCCACACCGCTACGGAGAACCCCCCGGAGCTGTTTGATCTGGTCTCCGGTCTTGGTGAAGCCTTCGTTGGGGAACACTCCGGCTCCTCCCACAGCGAAGTTGACCCCGTTGTTGACGTTCGACGGGTGCGAGATGTCGGCGAGCACTCGGTACGGCCGCGGCTTCAGGCTCAATGCGTCAGCTGCAACATCAAGGACAAGGACTTCATCAATGATTTGAATGAACACTAGAGGTGGAAAGAGACCTCCACAGAAGTAGGAGATGAATCTGTCCACGTCTCACCAATCACGGACCATCTTTCTGCTGGATCAAGGACGTGGCTGATTAGTGATGTCCTTACCGAGATAGTCAGCGAGGCATTTGTCGGCGTCCCCGAATCGTCCTCGAGGCGATCCTGTGGTGCGGCCATACGGCGTCTTCCACGGCTGGTTCACATCACCAATGGCGGTTCTGGTGTTGTTATTGGGGTCGCGGTTGCCGTTGTCTTGGAATGAGTCCCCAATGACGAAGATCCTGGTGTATTTAGGCTTCGCGTCTGCCACTGCAACAAACAATCATTTGACATGTCAGTGACGATTCATCCTAGAGCTGAAAGGAATCGTTAGAAATTATTAGAAGGCCTTCGATGGTGTATACCATCTGAAAGAAGTCTAAGGCTTATGGTCAAGCCTACGATGTGAGACAGCTTGGATATGCATCTAAAGCTTCTATTTATATCTAGGTCTACAAGGCAGGGAAAACAGTCATAGTCACAAGTAAGACTATCTTCAGTGGCCAAACTAGCAGAGATTAGCCAAAATAACCACTAGGGTGATCTCGGTATAACGCGTTTGGAGACTTGGTGATTTTGCCTGGGCACTTAGGAGTTAACTTACTGCATCTGCACGCAAATCAATATGATACAAACCTGCACTACAGAAGGAGACGAGAACCAGGATGGCAACCAGCGCAGGAAACTGGTGTTCTTTGATCCATGAGCGGCTAATGCTCATCCTCCGGGGTCCCATGAATCCTATGAAAGAGTTACACGTGAATTAGCGTTGTCGATCGAATGCTTGGCTCCATCAACAATGAATTGAACACGACAGTCCCTCTGGAGGCTCTTATACGGACACATGGATTGAGTATAACAGTGTCTCTAGCTAATTCGATCGTAATACTACGAAACGACAAATTTGCAACAGTTATTTTATTCCACCATGATCTAATATCAGTGAAGTTGTCAACACACGCTCCCAATTATGTCACCGTGAGGTAATATCAGTGAAATTGTCAACACAACACGCCCACCTAGTCCTTTAGAATATTAATAATCGACAAGCTCCACATAGCCCTTTAGAATATTAATAATCGACAAGCTCCACATAGCAATATCATACTGTCATTTTTCTTCTGTATATAATGTGAGTACCATGAAAGTACCATGCATGATATTTTGCCACAAGCACTCGTGATTCTCATGCACACGAAGAGTGAAGTGAAATTCACCACGTTGACATGGACACTTTTCGTACACTTTTCGTACATGGTTCCTTTTCCATTCACACCCAACCTATAATTGATAAAGTATAAAAGCTAAACGTAATATTATTATCATGTCCACTCTAGACTTAGTTCCAGAGTCCAGACAATACACAATTTTTTTCATCAAGCAGATGCATGTCTTTTGATTAGGCTTTCATTCCAACTACGTGTGTCAGTCAAAAATTCCATGTTAATTTTCAAATAGTTGTTAAGGATGACATAATATTGTACACATTATAAAAAATTTTAATCAATAAATTTCTTTTCACACAAATTTCTCCTTAAGAAAATGTTATAGTAGTATCTTTATAGCTGGTAAAGATATTTATATTTATATTGAGTAAAATTGGAAATGCTTAGTATGGGTGACATTGGTTATCATTTTTTAGTGCAACAACTTAATCAACATGTATACATTCTTCTCACAGAGTTAAAATCCTATATTTCTTCTGGTGTCGAGATTCACTTCGAAGTGCTTCCAATTTACTTGTATGGCACTACACTAAAATTTTTATTTAACCCCTAAAGGACAATTGTCCCAAAACGGGTTTTTTGAGAATTTGGGCAGGTTCCTATGATGTCAATTTTAGATATATTTTATTGAAACTTTTTTTGAAGGTGTGGTAATGTTAGAGCTTCATGGGGATCTAATTTATTCATCATTTGGACATTGGAAAAAAAAATATGATGCCCAAAGTAAAAATTCCTACTCGTCGGGCACCTCAGGCAACATAGCAAAAACACTCCATTATTTATGAATTTTTTTTAAAAGAAGCTAATATTATACTATTTGGTGATTTTGAAAAAAAAAACTACTTTTGGAATTGATGTCTTTTTTTAAAAGAGAATAAAAGTTCTCACACCTTTTCGGGCAAGGGGCCAAAAAAAATTCTTCTTTGCCATATAAAAGATAGAGATTTTGCTTTTTTGTACTTTTAATTTTTTCTACTTTGAAAAGGAGTATGAAACTTCAATTTCACCGTTTGGATTTTGAATTTTCAAGATCCACAATTTACAAAAAAATAAAATGCAAATAAGCAAGTTTTAAATCCCTTCTACTTGCAATACTAATTTGAGATAGCTACACACTATTGTTTCATTTGAAATTTGGGGAAAGTATAGCTTATATGGTCTATTTTTATCTGGTAAAATCTCCTCAAAAGAAAAGATGCAAGAGATATTTTTTCATGAGGAAACAAAGTGTGCTGATCCTGTCTTGAATAATCCCAAAATGACTATGTTTTTCAACTCAAATACTATAATCTTCTAATTCTTGTGGTGAAAAAATTTGAGAAAACTACCACTTGTTTTTGACATACTCTAAATTAATATCTTAAGGTTAAAAATAGTAATGGAAGATTTTTTTTATTGATTAAATTTTTTTGATTAAAATTTATTGATTAAAATTTATTGATTAAATTTTTTTATAATGTGTACAATATTATGTCATCCTTAACAACTATTTGAAAATTAACATGGAATTTTTGACTGACACACGTAGTTGGAATGAAAGCCTAATCAAAAGACATGCATCTGCTTGATGAAAAAAATTGTGTATTGTCTGGACTCTGGAACTAAGTCTAGAG
>OZ020524.1:13982060-14096845 GCA_963971425.1 Bryoerythrophyllum caledonicum | reverse complement strand
AGCGGTCTTTCAAGAAAGACGGCGCGTACATATCAGAGTCTACATCAGAGCCAGTATCGCAACCACCATATATGAATGCACGCCCATCATCAGATGACTCCGCTTGATCCGACTCGAATCCCAGAAGGTCCTCTTCGAGATTCGCATCGCCATCGCCAAACTCCAGGTCGGAAGACTCCACCACATCCATCTCCGATCGCCAGTGGTCCTCGGCTTCGCGCACAACACTGCCATCGACACACTCGTCGTCGGAATACTCACGACAGTAACCGAAGTAATCTACACCCTCATCGTTAAAAATGTCAAACATGTCGGTGCAATCAAATCCAGGAGCCATGAAATCCTTGTGACTACGGAATCGGTCAGAAACTACATCAACGTTGGTTGTCGATATGTTGACCCCTTCCTCCTTGACACCTCCCACATCGCTAAAATGCTCGGCTTGGAGGTGCAAATCCATTGCCTCTCTCTCTCTACGAACTCGAGCCATATGGCGAGTCTCTACCATCTTCACTAACAACTCAAAACGCCTCGCAAATTGTGATGCATTTGCAATTTCGATGTTCCTATTTATACTCACCGACATGCAAACCAGTCATTAATGATATAAGCTATCATAATTACTCACTAAAACATCCCCTCAAAAGGAAGTGTGACGGCGTGCTTGAAAAACTTCACCATGATTGTACAAAATCATGAGGGCGTCTTGCCTGGAGCGTGAGAGGGCATTGGCCGCGAGCTTGAGACATCCCATCAAAGTTGTACATGAATCATTGGAGTGGAAATTGATAAATAAGACTTGCTTAAAGTGTGTCGGAGCAAATGCCGCATGCATGAAACATTCCATCGCGGTTGTACACAATCATGAGGTGTCATATGATTATCAAGCCGGTAATAAGTAGGGACTTCGGCGGCGAGCTAGAAAGGTACAAATAATGTTGAATTAGATGATTAGGGCCGGGCTTGATTAATCAACATGACTTGAGTGTGGGAAGATTGACGGCGTCCTAAAACATTAAATCGATGGTACAGTCTAACCATAATAATATCACATTCTATGATTCAACCAAAATGTGATAAAATCAATGTGTGGCAGTTTTTATAAAATCTCGTTAGGAAATTTTAGGCAAAATGTGATTATAAAAAAAGAAGGCCATATTTTTATTAAAAAATATTTAAAAAATCAAGTAATTAAATAAAATTACATAATGTCATACACTGAATCAATCGTAATCAGATGTTGTAAATCACAAAATAACAAATGAATGATTTATTGAAATCTCATAATGAATGGCCATTCTGAACTGGTTCACATTACACAAATAGTATCATCAATTCATTGCCAAATAAGCAAGGATACCTCCATATGCCCAATACTGTACAAAATCCATAATGAAACCAACCGCAAGCAAACCCTTGTCCACTCCCGAATCTCAAAGCATTTAGAGCTCAAAATCCTCGTCGTTCATAGAACCGTCGTCTTCATTAACGTTCACACATTTTTGCACAATGATTTGCACAATGTGATATTTTAATTCTGGAATCATCCCCAATCGCAAATATAGGTAACATATATTTGAAGCTGATTAAGTGGTAATGGGATGGATGAGGGTGGGCTAGACCCCAATTATATAGGGGTCTAGCCATGGGAGTTTATGGAATATAGATAGTTTATGGAATATATACTTGGATACTTTGTGGAGCTATATCCCATGCTCTACTCAAAACCGTTCGGAACTCATGCCAGTTGGTTGTACTTCTGATTTCTATATCATATCATTCTATACTGAGGTTGACAGATGCCGAAATATATTATTTAGATAAGAAGCCGCAAAAAACTTGCATGGATACTAAGTCACAAAATGCAATGATAGTATGTTTATAATATCCACGATGCTAAGATTCGCTTGCAGAGCATTTATCTGATCCAAAGAGAGTGTCGAAGTCATTATCTTCCTCAACCTGAATGTCTAGAAATTTATAAACTGCTGGATCAAAACGCTGCTTCTAAGACGAGAAGCAGGTGGGGAATTTGAAGCCGTTAGTGCATTGGCCATATCCCTCGCGTATACGGGCAAGAAAGGAAAACGTTCGGGACTTTGAGGTACAGAGAAATGACGTCTCAGTCAAAAGAAGAGTCTATGAAAATCGAGGCCGAGATAGAGAAGAGAATCATGATATCAACAACATTCTTGGTGAAGGTACCGTTGAGTTTCACCTACTTACGGCTTCGATTGTTTGGCACGCTTTGGGGGGGGCTCAAAGTCCATGTCGGCAGCATCTGGAATGACACTTGGAATGTCGGAGGGTAGAGTCAAATGGTCAGAGTCGTCGTCAGATACATCCATGTGGTCTTCGACGCGCATCGCAGGGACTTGGACAATGAGAGGCTTCAGAACGGCCTCAAATACCTCTGCATCGGCCTCAAGCGCAACGATGTGACGACCGTGATCCTTGCAGACTCGAATAGAGTTTCCTGGAAAAAAATCAGACAGTGAAAACTAGCGGGGAAAAAAATTTAAATAAAATGAGAGAACTATTTAGGCGCACCTGTAGCGGCGGTTATGTCAACTACAACATCCCCTTCGTCTGATGCAGATAAAATCAACGACGTGTAGAAGTGCAGACCACGTTTCTTTGCCCCACGCCACACCCGATCAGCAGTCCGAGTGAGTGTCTCCTTGCTCACAAAATTGAGGATGGCATCACTCCCAACAATATCCAGTGAGAGCTCCTCAAGTGCCGGATGCTTTCGGAATCGGAAGTTTGATTTGCGGTACGCTTTGACTGGACCTTGAAGAGAATTGGCACGCACAAGAAGAACGACCTTGAACAAGTTAGTAGTCCCTAAAGTCGCAACAACGGATCTTTCTGGCAGTCTGTTAACACCGACCCACTCCTTCATGACCTTGAATCCAAACCCATAAAAGTGGGCCTTGAAGATCTGCATCGTCTTGTCCTTATCATCAGAAAATGTTAGAAACAGACCGCCATCGTCATGCAAGAAGACGTTGGCAAAATCAAAGAGCATCTTCATCCAGCCAGTCGAGAGCATGTTCCAACCGGGAACTTCATCTGGATTTAGTGATACATCAGGCACGGGAAGATTGTCCGGTACTTGAGCGAGAACAAGGTCCACCCTTTGCCCCTTCTGGGCGACATTCCCTCGCAGTAGGCAAGTCTTTCCGTCATTGCAATCAGAGACAAAGTCAGAGATCTCATTCCAAACATCACGTGACATTGACTCGTTCATGATCAGCTGTCTCGACGTCTGATCTGCGCCACCGGGGTTCGTGTGACTCGTGGGGGTAATGTTCAGACTAGGGGTCGGATCGTCGAGCGGCACCCTCGTGGATGTGGAGTGGGAGTGCGTAACTGACACTGTAGGATTAGCAGCGGGTGACTTGAGAGATCGGAGAGGCTGCACATGTCGGAAAATTAGGGGAGCAGCTTCTGAATCCTCCGCTGGTGTTGGCTCCGTCCTTGGGCGTAAAGGAATCTCCTCCGGCAGCGACTCTTCAACCACTAGAGGCCGATCATCCGACAGAGTAACGTGGGCTGGTGGCGGGACGACTACAGAGGCTGTAGGAACTCGATGATCCCTGACGGAGGACTCAGGAAATCTGGATTCCTCCATTACCTGGAGATCATCCTCCACATCCAAGTCATCGTCCGCAGCAGACTTGCCTTTAGCCTTCCTCATCTTAGCACGTCGCTCCTTAGCCTTCTTGTTGGCTTGCAGACGTCTTGTGTTTGGGCTCATTGGCTTCGAGCGCTTCTTCTTCTCCTTCGCTGTCTCAGCCTTCTCTGAAACGTCCTCCTTGACGTCATTCAAAGGACCGTGCCCCTCCTTCAAGAAGAACTCCTCTTCATGGCAGTAGTTCTTGTGATACTCAACATACCAATAGCAGTCCTTCCGATGATCCAACGGAAACAACGACAACTGATACGAAGAGTACATGCAAGAGCTGGACGACGTTGAGTACGCCGTGTGCATCCATAGTGGAAGAGAGGAAATAGCACCTTTCTCAAGGAGTTCATGCTTGATATATCGGTAGGCAAACCGGGTTGCAATATCTCCGCGATCCTTGACGTCCTCCCATTTTGACAGTCGAGTAAAAGGGGACTCTCCCAGAAAGTGGGTGTTGAACGCATGTTCCCACAAGCGGAGCTTCCACATCGCCAAGTACTCCATCCAAGATAGTGGCTGCTCCCTTGGATGGGAGTTCAGCTCCAGGTTGCCGAGGAGATCATCCATGTTTGGCCCGAGATCCTCCTGAAGCTGTAATAGATATACAGGAATGCGTGAAGAAAACAAGAAAATTGAATAATTCAAAAGCAGAACAGTGATAAAACGTACCCAAGCATAGAAGACCGCTCGTGCCAGAAATTTCTTCAGATCCGCTTCAGAGCATGGATACTCTGGAAAATGAATATGTTTTCGCCGAAAGTCTGACTCGTTCCACATCCTCAGCCACATGACCTTGTACTTGGCGGGAACAACTGTAGTGGCAACGAGCTGAAGCTTCTCAAGGCCCATCTCCACTCGGTCCAAGTTGTGCCTGTCGTAGTTCTTTCGAACATGTGTCGTGATTCAATAGGTCACAAAATTAGCTATGCATTGTTCACAAAAATGTTCCAGAAGAAATGGAAAAGGTAATATAGTCCAGTCAAATTCAGAGGAGTTCTAACTTCGACGACATAAGCAGCTATCGATTACAACAACCTCACGACAAAATGAAGGAAACCCGGCGTAGCACGGGTACTACTCAGCATACCCTCTCGTTACGAGAGGGTATGCTGAGTGGTACCCGTGCTACGCCGGGTACCCTCTCGGAACCGGGAAGGGACTTCACCAGGTGGGCCTTTCTCGGTCCCGGGAGGGTACCTGGTGTCGCCCGGGTACCACTGGGAGTACCCTCTCGGTACGAGAGGGTACTCTCGATGGTACCCAGGCGACACCGGGTATCCTCACGGGACCGAGTGAGGTCCACCCGGTGGAGTCCCTCCCCGGTTCCGAGGGGGTACCCGGTGTCGCCCGGGTACTACCGAGAGTTTCTCTCGTAACGAGAGGGTACTCCCGGTAGTACCCGGGTGACACCGGGTACCCTCTCGAAACCGGGAGTGGGTACTTTTGGGACCTGTTCAGTCCTCGTATTACACTTCCTAGTTTCTATATATGAAGCCTAGTAGTCTTATTAGCAACCTAATATTGTTCTATGGGTCCTAGTCATTCCCAAATCCATAGTGGATTTATATATCTATTTAGAATTTATTAACATTCATAGAAGATTTACGGTGGCTTTTTTGGTTACCTCGTCAAGAAAGCTATCCCCATTAGCTGGGTTTGCCACTCCGGCAAGCTTGCCAAACCTCTTCGTCAGCTTATCACGCTTGAGACGGATATGGCCCTCCATATACTCTTGCATTCATCGTCCTGTCTGTTTATCCTCTGGAGTCTCAGCCAGATACGCGAGTCGCTCTTTTACAGCGGTTTCGTGTAACTCATCCTGCATCACCGCAATAACCGAGTAAGAGCTTGCATTGGACATTTAATTGATCCAACGATGTGAGGAACGAGGATTACCTGGAATAGGACTTTGACCATCTGAGAAGCGGGAATCGGGTACTACGTTGTGTTTGGCTTCTTCACGCACATATCATAGCGATGGGGTGGAATTAAGTCCTTGTAATACTCTAGTGGTCGAGTGCCGTATAAATGCACCCGGTCAAGTTGATGCATGACATTCATAACGACATGATTTGTCTCATTTGCCCTAACAAAACAACGGTCATTAGCTGCAGAACTAGATAAGCTTGCAAACCTTTCAACTTTAGAAAGAGACTTACTTGTTGACGGCGTGCATCGCGGAAAGTATTCGTGGATACCCATTTGGTGTAATGTCAAGTATTATGCAGAACGGCCTCCCGTTCTTCTTGACAAATTCTGTGTCACCTGCTTTCTTTGTGTCAATGTACTCTTTCCACGCCTCGTACCGGTGGTTGCCATCGTAGATGTACAACATCTTTCCACTCAGATGCTTTAGGTCTTCGTCGTCAACCAACTCGGATTCAAATTTGTCGTTCATGGTTTTCCAGTCTGAGGACCAGGAATTCGAAATCGCTTCATCAACAAGCCGCTCCATTCCCTCCTTGCCAGTCACCGCTAGGTAGAAAGAGGTGTCGCCATCTCGATAACCATGAGCAAACCCAACCATCATCTTCTGCTTCTCGATTTTGTGCACTTTTCGAAGTTCTTGCATCGGTATCATGCGGCACAAGGGAATTCGAATATGTGTGAATATACCCATTGGGAGACGCCGCATTAGATTGGTCGCCGCAAATGCATCAGGGTGATAAACGATGCCAATTCGCTCCATCACTTCATCAATGGACGCATCCGGATCCTGGCCGAGGTCATCGTCAAGGTCAGGTGAAGCCTCCTTCTTCTCCTTCTTCTTGCTCTTGCGTTTGCCCTTCCTTCTCGACCCTTTCTCGGCTTCGCTGTCCTTGCTTGAGTCTGACAAGCCCAACCCGACAAGGGCCTCGCCGGCAGCGGCTGCATCGCTCTCCACCCCCGCTTCACTACTAGCTCTCTCCTCGCTCTCCGCCTCCTCTTCAATCCTGTCGATGTCATCTTCGTCGCTCTCTTCAATGTCGCCTTTATCTGAATCATCAAGTCCGTCGCCGGGCTCTTGCTCTTCCTCTCCCCCACTTTCGGTCACTGTGTTTAAAACATCTTCCTTGAATTCGTTATCGCCTCCAGGACCCGCCTCGTCTACTTCGCCTCTGTCTCGGACTTCGTCAACATCGGCCATGGCCATCGCCAAATCCTCGCCACCACCATCATTCGTGAGCTCCACACCGACTTCACGTGCATCCTCTCCACCGACAGTCACGTTCTCGTGGCCTCGAGTCGTGCGCAATACCGGATCGCCGGGAGCTTCCTCTTCATCCACCTGCGATTCCATCGATTTCGGTGATAGCTACATATCGTACTTCCTTCACAAAACTATTCTCCAATACACCTCGCCATACCTTGACTCTCACTTCACTCAAAACCCTAAGCATTCCGTAAACTAAGCTTGCCTACAATTACCTGCATAGAACGCTCCGGAGCCCTATCAATCGCAGAATTTCTCGACATCGCTCTGCACTAGAACCCTTAAACTTGCAAACCAAAACTTTCGACTACAAAACATAGGACTCCTAAGGTTGCACAAATAAAAGAAGATGAACAAAGGAGGTTTCTCTACTTATAGGCTTGGTTGGGGTGAGCGGTCAACCTCGGCCTCTATCTAACCCGTCCATTTTACGAACTCATAAAAACCATTACCCTTCCATCAACAACCCAATTATTATGTTTACAACCCATCTAATTCACAACCATCATTTCTTAGGGCCTTGATTTGACATAACATGGGAGAGCCGTCACCATCGACCGCAACTTAAGCTGTCAATATCGAGTACACATGTAAAGTACTCATCATTTCGACTTCGCTTACAAGTCAAGCAATCGTCATACCTTATCACTTCAACATCATTTTTGGCCGCCACCCAACTTGTCCTTTATCATACTCAACCTTTTCCTCACCTTACCATCATATTACACATTACCAATCGCATCAATTTTGTATTCCATTAACATCATAGTTGTCCTATACTTAAGCCGTCAAGGTCGAATTCCCTCTGACCATTTAGAGGACTCTTGCAATCATCAAATTCTGCCACGAGATCGACATTAAATAGCACTATTATCCATCATTATTTTTTCCGATAAACAACGTCTAAGTAAGACTCACGGGACACCTATGACCCTCCCAAAAGATACATTTTCTATCACCCTTCCTCCCTACGAAACAAGCGTGTACCTGCGTTTCTGAAACACGCGCATCGTCCATCGATACTTAAACCTCTTGCTCCTTGTCAGCCGCTGCTTTCCCTCCTCGCCTCGACGTTGTCACTACGTCCAGCTTCGCGAAATCGGGACCTAATATTCTAGCTGTACCCTCTATGCCCGCGTACCTCCGCATTCGGGACTCCTGTGACGCCTTCAGTTGTTTCGAGGTTGAGAATTGGGCCGCCCGTTTCTTCCTCTTTGGCATCCGATCTAAGTGGGTTTTCGTACTCAACTCGTTCCTAGCATACGCGAAATATTGTAGACTTCCAAACTCTGGGCTTGCGATTTACTGCCTATCTACTCGCTTCGTGTGCACATATCGTGTGCCCAATAGAACTTTCCCGCTTTTAAAAGCACCACGATCTATACACTGGGATCGTCATATTTACGTCAGGACGGCGGCGTCCAATATAACTACTCTTGTCTGTGGTGATGTTTGAATTATTTGACACTTGTTAACAACTTTCACCCACCACTTTAAATAAATTATTCGAATTTTTGACTATATAGGCCATGCTTCGTTGCTATACTCAATTTACTAATCACGCCATCTGCAAATTCCAAAACTATACTTCCGGTTCTATAAATTGATCGCCGTTGCTCCTAGCTTCTCAAGTATCTTTAGAAGCTACGTACAATAATGGACTCCCTCGCAACATTATTTCTAACTCCTGCTAATCTAGTAGGACCTGCGCCGTCCTCCCTACTTACTACCTCTTGAAATAAGCTTGATAGGCCCCTGCACCAACCTCTGCTGAGCGCTTGCATTCGCTCCAGCAGGATTAATACGACCCCACTTACTTGCGTCCATCACAGTCGCCATCTTTTGCAATGGCATCCTCTTCCGATGCACCTGCCCCTGTCTTTGTTTATCTTCGGGCTAGTGATAGTGGCGTACGGCTCAATATTCGTGTAGATAACGATGGGCTTGCTTCCGTGACTCCATTCATGTTAAGTTTGAGATTTTCACTTCTGCTGGATAGTATCAACGTCGAGGAAGAGATTTATGACGACGTATCTTTGGAGCTTGTTCATACTATAGCTATGCAGTCTGTTGTGGTTGAGGGGTCGCAAAAATTGTGGAAGCTCAGACCAGGACACTATAGAGTCTACGGTCTTGAGCAATCTAAGGTTCTGACTAGTTCCTACGTTCCTACGCCTTGCAGGACTTTGTCGTCTAGTATGCATACCCCGCGTCCACCTAGAGTAAGAGTTAAGATTGAACCTGGGACGGAGAGCGTAATTTTGTTGTCATCGGATGACGAGTCCCCTTCTTCGAGGAATTGTCCGATCATGACCGATACCCGTGTGTCATGCCCTCCCTGGAATACTACTCCTGTGTCGTACGATCCTTCATCTAATACCCCCTCGTCTTGCGTCCCAGTATCTTGTACGCCGATGTCCTGTCCTCCTAAGCGTACGACGGACTTGACTGTTATGAGTGTTATTTCTTGCCTGAGAGAGTTGCGAACTCGACCAGGTAGTAAGAATCCCTTGAAACAATTAGACTATAACAAGATCCGCCGTGAGCAAGTTCCATACCTACCTCACGAATTCAATGGGGATGTTATTTTTGAATTACCCCCTGCAAGCATTTCATCAGCGTCTACTCAGGCGAAGAACATGCATGGCATGAACAAAAGATACGACGGGCACGTGTGGACGAAGACTATCACCACAAATATCACCAACGACGATGGCCTCAACTTCAGGACTTCCAAGTGCGTTGGACATCTTCGTTGCAGTAACGAGGATTGCGAGTATCTCCGCCGAAACCACCGGACGGCGCCATTTAATTAAACGGAGTTCAAAGGCATTACGCAACATCCTTTTGCTCCGGGTCAGGTACCACCTTCGGGCTCAACACTGGTTTGTAAAATTTGCCGCAAGTCCCCTTCGTGTCTTGCGCCGTGTCCTGCTATAGTTTACTACGTGTCGAGTAAGCACAATATCACCCGTGCATGTATTCACCTCGGGACACACAACCATCCGGTTAAAACTAGAGATTATCAAGAGGTTAAGGAGCGCATCAATTCATTAATTGGTGAGCAGATACAGAGAACTCCTCTTGCGACCAAAAGTTCCATTGTTTTGGAAGCAAGCAAAGATCTTGTGGGGAAATTTTTATTGCGAGAAGAGGACGACCCTGAGCGAATTCTAAGTTTTGAAGAATTAGTTCCGATGCTTGATAAGTGCAAGGATATGGGATCACCTAGCATCCGAAATAAGGTGGTCTCCTTTCGATATTTGAAGCGGTACGGCGTATTGGACAGCATTACCAGACTTAGGGGAGTCAGTAGCTGGGCCTTTGTTCAGAAAAATATGTTCCCTGGTCAAGGTGAAGAATCTGAGAAGGTTTTCGTCTTCAAAATGTCTGAAGTAGGACCTGGTTCGGGTGTTGATTTAGTGAAGCGTATGCAGCCTGGTGGTGATCTAGAGAATTTGTGGTTGATGTTTGATCATGTTAAACGCGTGAAACAGTGGACCACCATGGCGTGTCACGTGTATGATGCTACCTATTGTCGGGTTATGAGCATTGCCTACTGCGACATGCAGTCCGAAGATGCCGAAGCTCAAATGATATTCTGGAAGAACCTTAATGCTGTAATGTCTCGACATGGTTTAGCTTCACCTCAATTTAAAGGTTTTATGGCCAACAGTGCTCAGGCTAACTGGAATGCCGTACGGATTTTGTACGGTAGCGGACATAAGGACGAACGGATGATAGACAGGGAGCGAACCTGCCTATTTCATTGGGCCCAATCGATGGTTAAGCACAGTGACAAATACATTATTCAGGGACCATTACGTGATCAACACAAGGTACTATGTCACCAGTACATGATGGCGTGCACAATGGACGAGGCTGAGAAGTTATATCAAAGTATTCGAGCATGGTGGGCATCCACTGGAGCTGTTTCCGAGTCCGGGTTCCAACATCTTGACCTTTGGTTAGCTTTTTGGCACTTTCGTTACCGACAGTGGGGTGGATTCATGACGCAGGTATTGCCCTCCAACTTCTTCCATCTAAATCGTTTTACTGAGAGACATCGTACTAATTTTTCTTGCTATATTGCAGAGTATGTCTGAGGATGAGCTTGCTGAGATGCCCTCTTTCAATCTCGTTGAATCCATTCACAACAAGTGGAAGCAAGCCTCAGGGAATAACGACGGAGATTTGTACGTCGCGACAGTGGATGACTACGTTCGTGCTTTCCTCCAAGTCGTTCACTATTACCAGTTTCTGAAGGGTGACGTTGGCGGGACATGTCCAACTAAAGAAGAATTGAAACTCCGAGCGGCTGAACGTAGAGCTAGAAAGACAGGTGATCCACGTGTTCTTGGTGATCCCATGATGATGATGCCGGGGGCGGATGAATTTTGTATGCGTGATTCGTATATGCAAGGCGCAGAGGTGTTCGGTATACACAAGCGCAAGGCCAACTTACCTCTCGGCGCCGATGAAGAGTCACACTGTCCGGACAGGGTAAACTTTTCTCATCCACGCTACTCTTCTAGGCGGCTTGATTCTTCTTCAAATTCTCTGCTAGTTATTGATGAAGATGATGACATTCCAATTGTCGAGATCCCACCTGCACAACCGGCGCCCCCAATTTCAAGTGCGTCTTTGGGATGTAGGGCTGGTATTCGTCCTGTGACTAGTGTACACGAAACTTTTGCCATCCCAACTGAGTCGCATATTGCTCGATTGCCTTCTAACTCGACTAAGAAGTGTTGGGCTAATCTCACCAAAACCAAAAGATGCAAGGAGAAGATTGTAAGAGGAGGAAAGGCTACTACTGCGCCCACTTACAATGGTACTTATGAATGCAGACAGAAGATATCTAACGACCCAACCGATTTTTACTTCTGTAACGACGACATTGACTGGTGCGTGAAAGGTTTAAGACGTCCATGGATTCATCGATACTCAACGGAGCTAGGCATGCCTCCAATCCCGAATGTTTGGCCGGTTATGTCGGGCACTAATCTCACTCGGAACGAGATTGAAGATTTACAACTTGCTGGATTTCAACTTCCACAAAAGCAACAGATTTCTCCGAGGCGCCTATTTTCAACCGCTAGACCACCATTAGACCTTGCCTCTGTTCCCGTGCCCCGATATCCTGATAAGTACCCAGCAAAGAGGAACGGGAAGCTTCTGAAGCGCTCTTCTGCAAAGCCCAATACAAATCAAAGGCGATCAATGGGATCTGCCGCGTCTATCACAGCCTATATCCGTTTTGTCCGTATGGTTCCTCATCCTGGATTCGGGTGCATTATCTCCCTCGACTCGGGTGTTCCCCCTGATGAGAGGACATACACAATCACTATGAGCTCTTTTCCTTACTGTACGTGTGAAGCCTTCGTGAAGACCATGCGAGAATTCCGTGGACGGAACCTCTTCTCATATTGTAAGCACATCTACTTCATCTTCTTGAGAATTTGTAAATTCCAATATGATATTCACAGATTCATTCATGCGCCGTCCTTTAGCTTCAACGAGGTGAAATTAGTTCTAGAAAGTGGCGTACTCGCACACCCTGGAACTTAATGCAGTGTCAATTCCTATCCCATAATGTTGTTTGTGTCCCCTCTCGTTTCCGAGAGGGTACTCTACCATATTCACTACCCATTATTTGTGTACGTACTATTTGTTGTGCCTTACGAATTATTTTCAACAATGTACTCTCTTTTTCGAAGATGTAGCTCATAGAGTACTTACTATATTCTGACACGTATCCTCTCGTTTCCGAGAGGGTACTCCAGCCTGTAGTCCTCAATGTCCATTAATATTTTTAGACGTTTTCCCTATCGGAATCACGAGGATATTTGACCCTATTTTTCCTAAATCGCCGCCAGTTCAGGGCCACTATTGCTATTTATTCTAGTATATGTTTCTATTTTCATCAACAAATATGAACTCCTTTTCTCAAGTTTTGATTTCAGTTCTTCAATTTTAGGCCTTTTAGTTAAGTATGGTATTCACATTGAACTTATACTGTAATTGACTCTTCTTTACGCAAGGCTGCATCTCCTAATTGTATTGTACTTCTGATCTTTCTTTATTGTCAAAAGTGCAATTCCCTTCCAAAGGCGTTCCCTTTGTTGCGGCTTCAAAATCTTCATCTTCCCTATTAATTTCATTTAGCAATTCTTTTAATACTTCTAAAGGTATGTAGACATCTTCAAAGGACACAATCTCATCTTCACTAGTGTTTGTCATTTCTTGAGTGGCCGGTGTCAATGGCCTTGCAATATCTTCAAAGAAAATCTTTTAAGGAAAGATAAGCAAACTTTAGGGGAAATTTTGGCTAGAGTACTTATCACGTGAATCTTAAAGAAAAAACATTAATGGCATTTGGGAGGAAGTAATAGGAACTTGAGCAATCCCTAGATAAATTGATCCACGGGTTTAGGTCACTAAAATTTCTTATTTTATTAATAATTCAAAAATTTGTTAAAAATAAAAGGAATATGCTCTGATTATTCGAATATTCGAATATTCGAATAATTTTCGAATATTTTCTGCTCCCCGAGGGAAATTTTTTGCTCTCTGCTCACCGCTTACATACAAGACGCGTCCTAATGGTATGTGGTACATTCCTAATCTTTTGTGGGGCAATTGTGTTTAAATTATTTATTTCGAGAACTTGCACATTACATTCTACTAGAGGCTTATACTACCCGTTATGGATGGGGACTTGCATAGCTCCCATGCTATTCACTACTTGATCTAAAAGGGAGCTAATAAAGGTGTTCATTATTGGAGAGCATGCGGTCAAAGGACAAAAGTAGTACTTTCCCGAAAGCCTTCCTTCGTAGACATAACCTTCTTCTTATTTCAAGTGCGTCGCAATCTTATCGGAACCAAAAATAAGGTACCCTATATTAAAACCTCCACCCTCCTCATGGAGAGGAGGAGTGCCTAAGCACCCAAAATGCCCCAAAGGCCTCCTTCTCCTGGGTTGGGGAGACGTCCCACCCTCTGCCTAAATAAGGGCGGGGATGTCTCCGCCTTGCCCTGGTGAGGTGGAGACGTCCCCGCCCTTACCCGGGCAGGGGCGGAGACGTCCCCGCCCTTACCCGTGCAGGGGCGGGGACATCCCCGCCCTTACACGGGCAGGGGCGGAGACGTCCCCGCCCTTACTCGGGCAGGGGCGGAGACGTCCCCGCCCTTGGCACGTCAGGTCCCACCCGTTCTTGGCTCGTGTATAAAAGGTTCGGAGAGGGCCGATTGTCCTCACGCTTGTCACCTTGGCCTCTATGCCTTGGACCTCAATTTAGTTTGAGCTCTTTGCGAGTCTACTTGGGTGGCAGGCGGCACTGGTGTGCGGCTAAGGTGATGTAAAAATTGGTTCAAGCAGTGCACCAGCGCTATCAGACCTCACATTTTCACCTGATTCTATACTATAACTAGCCCCGGATTTTGGCTTAGACGGGACTTGCACATTCTTTGGCATAAGCCGTGAATGCAATGGGAAGTCAAAGGAAGCAAACAAAAGAATGAAAACCTTGGTACAATTTTGGTGACAACGGGGGCAAAGTGAGTTGTGTTTTCTGTAACTATACTTTTAGCTACAAACGTGAGCGTGCGTTCGCTCACTTTGGATACGGCGTCAAGTCAGAGAGGTCAATTTGTCGTAGCCTACCTCCCTATGTACGAAGTCGATTTGCCAATTGTGAAAACATTGTTCCGCAACGAATGACGGGCGAGGATATGTATGGCGGAAATTCAGGCTCGAGTGGTCCATCGAGGGCACCAACTATTGACACTTGAAGCCAATCCGACGCTCAAAATAATGTGGCGGGTGGGGTAACAAGTGGGCCTCAGGAAGGAGTGCCTAATCTCTCTGAAGGAAACGATCGCGAACATGTGTCGGGTGGTCTTACCGCCTCGAATTCCACTAGATCTGGGCAACTACATCAACAACGGATGCTTGATGCTTTTAACATTGCAAAGAGGAAGGAACTTGATGAGAAGTGGGCGACTTTTTTCTATCAAGCGAATGTGCCTTTTAATGTGGCGCGAAATCAAGCGTTCATCGATGCAGTGAGGGCAACATCTGTGGCAAAGTTTGAGTACACTTTTCCTACATATCACCAGTTGAGGACTAGATTGATTGAACCTAAGAGGTTGCAAATTGAGAAAGAGATTGAAGCCAAAGTTGGTTTTGCAATCAAGAATTATGGGATGTCGATATACACGGATGGTTGGGATGATGTCCATCGGAGGCCCCTCATGAATTTAATGATGTCGTGCCCCACTGGTGACGTATTCTTGGGGAGCATAGACACCAGTGGTCAAAAGAAGTCCATGCGGTACATAGCAGATCAAGTGAAAGTTTACATTGAGAAGGTGGGTTCCAAGAATGTGACACAGATTTGTACGTACAATGCTCCCAACATGCTTGGAGCGATGGATGATATTATTCTCACATACCCGCACATTCACAAGCAGGGGTGCATGGCACATGCATTGGATCTCATGTTGGAAGATTGGGCGAAGGTCCAAGAATTTAAAGATTTAATAGAGAGGGCAAAGAAATTGTGCAAATAGAATAGAAACCATCATTCGACAATGGAGACACTTCGTCAGTTGAGTCCAAACCTACATATTGTAGTGCCCACTGAAACCCGCTTTGCTTATAATTTCCTTATGTTGGATCGATTGGTGAGACTCAAAGGAGTGTTGGAGGAGTTGAAAGACCACCCCCGTGTTGTAAACTACTTTGCAACCCTACGGAACAAACAAAATGGAGAGCAAGCAGCAACCGCAGCGCGTAATGTGGTGCTCACCATCGAAAATGTGGCCTTTTGGCAACGATGTCAGAATTACGTGCACATGACTGGGGATGTTTTGAAGGCATTGCGTGTGTTTGATGGCCGCGAACAAGCCATGGGTCGTGCGTGGCTCGTGATGCATAATTTGCGAGAACACGTGTACTCTTTGAGAGAGTCACCCTTTACTCTACGAGCTGACATAGCATCCACTCTTGAGCAATCTTTTGATGCCTGGTGGCAAATGGTTTTTACCAATGTTCACTACGCCGAGGCTCTTTTGAATCCGTACCTCAAGGATAATGTGGCGCTTAGGGCTGACGGAATCGCACAAAGAGCATTGAATCGGGTTGTTTGTAAAATGATGGAGGTATTGGAAGTCTCATATGAGGACGTCCAATATGAGTTAACATAGTACGAGGAGGGCACAGGACCATATGGCCCTACCGAGGCATCTGACATCCGCCAGACAAAGCTTCAACTCCACCAATGGTGGGCCAGGATTGCAGACAAGACATTGTCTAAAATAGTTGTTCGTATTCTAGCCCTTACGTGTTCAGCTAGCTCTTGCGAACAAAATTGGAGTATATACTCGTTTGTCCACAACAAGAGCCGAAATCGATTAGCGGCAGAAAAGGCTACGTCATTGGTGTATATTTATACAAATAGCCGATGCCTTCAACAAAGACCAGGGGCCGATCCCGTTTGATGGTACGATGCGAATATTCACTCGGAGGATTCCGACCCAGATGCCCTAGGGCCGGTCCCGGTGGGTGAACCTAATCATGAATTTGATGTGTTGATAGCCGAGGAAGAGGAGGAGCACAATATGGCAGCTCCCCGCACTCCGCTGGAGTACCGTGGACACCCTAATCTTTGGGCGGAAGGAGCCGATCATCTTGAGGAAACGAGAAACTATTACGGAGATGATGACGATGTGGAAGAAGAATTGGCTCAAGATCGTTGGGGACCTTGGAATCAAAGTCCTCGTCGCAGTCCTTCGCCTCATCTTCCTCGAAATGAGGGCATTCATGAAGTGCAACCTTTGTCTACTTCCTCAGAGAGCGACATCCCAAATGTGACTAACCTTGAAGAGCCTGAAAGGGGGGGGGCAATGTCGGGAATGTTCGCGACGAGGACAATTCCCCATAAGACTATGGTGGTGGAAATGGAGATGGCGACAACAACGGAGCGGGAGAGAACGCAGTAAATACTGCGACTCGAAACAACCAAGCATCGGTTGAAAATCAGTATGGCCAAGAGAGCCCTATTGGAATGGGTGCATCATTTCATAGCACTGGAGTCGTTCAAGGAGACTCTAACGCAAATGTTGTAAACACAACAATTGTAGGGACGACTCGAAGAAATGAAAGGGTTGTTAATCAGCGAAAGCGTTTTGACCCGGAATATGTAGACCCCAATGATGCTTTTGCTTTTACAGAGGACCTTGAGCCACAACCATCTCCGGTTGTGGTGTTGCCTACGGTTATCAATGACCAGAATGTACCAACGCCGCCTTCCCGGAATTCCTCTTCTCCTAGAACGGCGAATGCCATGTATGGACCTTTCCAACGAAGTGTAGGCATTGAGGGGATGGATCTAAACACTTCCGCAACTACTACGAGAAATGGCAGACCCCCCTTTGGCCGCTACAAGGACGCCTATTCATCTAATGGGTCAATATATACAACCGAGTGCAAGGACTAATGCTTGTGGAGGGTCTAGAGGCCGTGGAGCGGCTAGAGGTCGTGAAGGAAGAAACAACGGTGAAGCATCCTCCTCAAGGCATCGTAGACGTCCCCTCCTTGGAATAGGGGCACGAGATCCGAACGTGGTTGTACAACCGTTTTTGGACACGTATGTTCCAGGACGCTCTTCAACAACTCCGGCGTTTGTTGTTCCGAATCGAGCAATTCGTCCTACCAGCGGCCCAACCATAAATTCCGACGGCGATGATCCTCACGCACATCGACAAAAGAGATTCAGACGTTCGCGTTGCGATGGTGAAACAGTCGTAGAGCTTCGCAATGACAACTCTGAAATAGAGGGCTTTTGGACTACGGATGGTAGCAATGGAGAATTCTCAGATGAGAGCGGTGAAGGAGCTGATGATGACAATCGTCCAGATTGTGATGAGGCACCAGATGATGATGATATCGTCCTTTGAGATGCGGTTATGGGTGGCCCGTCCACCGAAGGAGTGCGCAGATTGGGCCGTTTGAATAATTAAAGGACAAGAAAAGTAACTACATATATGTATGCAAAATCAAGAGAGTTGTGATAATTCATAGAAGAAGCTAGGAGAGAAAAAGGTTTCTTAGATAGCTACAAGATATTACTTCGTTTGGAAGTATGAGATTAGGGAATTCTTGTTTTATCGTGAAACTTTTTAATGTAATAAACAGATTTTGCTTCCAGACATTAAGGCCTATCCGCTCAATGATGCAAGGGCGTGGACGCCTACATGAGGGGCGGGGACGTCCCCGCCCCATGGGAGGCGTCTCCGCCCCTCATGGTGACGTCCCCGCCCTAGTGCCACGGTGGCGTGACACGTCCGTATGTGACGTGGCGATCACAGTAAAAATTTCTTACTTGCAAAAAATTACTGGGCGCTCTTTGGGCAATCCGTCCGAGCCGTCCGGACCGCCCGTCCGGTTGTCCCGTTCGATCACCTCAACCCGTCCGTTATGACAACCCTGGCTCCCGTCTTAATTGCACGGGATCGTTTTTCTGGCCCTCTTATTTTGGGGGGTCCAGAGGCTTTTCTTGGAATTTTTTTGGACAAATTTGGGACCTACCGCCATTGTTTACTATAGCAGAGTTTGCCTTGCAATAAATAGGGCTCCATCCAAAAACAAAATAAAGGCGAGGTTTGGCCCCACCACCTCGTGGCCCCCACGGGTAAGGACAAGCGAGGGGGTCAATTCTCCCTGGCCACGAACAGACCCCCTCATTGGTACTTACCCGAGGTGGGCCCCATCTTATTTGCATGGGGTCATTTTTCTGGCCCTCTTATTTTGGGGGGTATGGAGGCTATTTTTGGATTTTTTTTGGACAAATTTGGGACCTATGGCCATTGTTTATCCCACATGACCCTCCCTTGTTATAAATAGGGCCCCATCCAAAAACAAAATAGGGGCCAGGTTTGGCTCCACCACCTCGTGGCCCCCTCGGGTAAGTACCAACGAGGGGGTCAATTCGCCCTGGGCGAGAAAACACTATGGATGCACTAAGAGCATCTCGACTATGGCCCGCTATTTCAGCAAAAATGGCAGACTACATTGTCCGGCGCATAGTGGCGGCCCACCGCGCTAGCTAAGCCCGGTGCCTTTGTCGAGAAGGACCGTTGGGATCTAAATCATCGTGCGCACCTCAAATTCTCTCTATTTGGCGTGCCTTTCTTGTGCCACCACATGGCATCGTGTAAGTGGTCATTCACTACAACGAGCCGATTATTCACTTCAACTACATTCACAAAACTAGAGAACTCGAGAACCAGACGTAGGAATATATACTGTGAATTCTAGTAGAACATATTGTGCAAACCAAAGAACGGATAGTGGCCTATCAGAGAGTCGGTGTTGCTTCCGGTAGCGTAAAGACAAATCCCCTACGGCTTGACCGCGAGGCGGATTTTATTGGAGCGTCCCTAGTACTGTCGCCAGGCTGGCGTCTCCAAGTGGAGATGATTAGGTTGGAATCTTCAAGTGGAGATGCTTCAAATCATTTATTTTACGGTGCAGCAGCAAGATTCCAAAGTTATATGTATCCGTGTTTAATATGACATCACTTTCAATGTACAAAATGACGTAAGGTAGAGGAATCCTAAACGTTTGTTCATTGTAAAAGGATGAAGAATAAAAGATGAAGCTCAAAAATGAAGAATCGAGAACGAAGCTTAATTTTTCAAACTTGGTCCCAAAGATGCCAAATTGAATACATTCAAGCCCTGAACTATATTGTAGAGTCATGGGTTGGGTTGTAATTTTGTGTCCTCCCTTGGCCAATGTAAGGAAATCATAGTGAGTAGAAGAGAGAAGGCATGTCATGCATGACCAACAATGGGTGACCCAAAAGTTCCCCGCTCAATTGAAACATCCAAAGGGGTTTCAAACACGGATTGTGGACTGAACTATGTCGAGGACCAAACTATGTCGAGAGGCCAAGTTTTGGAGTTGGAAACAAATATTAAAATATGTAATTTGCGGAGTTTGGGTCCTTGTAGTGTGAATGCCTGAGGGACCGAGTTAAGAGGCTATGACCCATATCATTTGGTAAATCCCAAGTCAAATTTTACTTCTTCAAGGTCCTAATTTTCTAAAGTCTTCCTCGTTCATTATTCTCTTGACATGGAGTCTACAAAAGAACGGATTTTAATGCTTCTTTCGGTCATTATGGTTATGAAATATATCATTCTGGAAATTTTGGCTTTGCAAAAGGTTGCAATCATTTACCAAAATGTTCAATCATTGATGATGACGGCATTTATTACGGGACAATGGAGGGTTGCATCTCATAAGTAATGTTGGCAATTTGAGAGGCATAGGGGTTTTATGGAACATATTCTTTTTGGGTCATTTCTAGAGGTTGAGTTTTGTAAGTAGATGAGAGTAAGGCCAAAGACATTCAATAGTGTATATGTACTTTACTAGGGCCTGTTTTGAAAAAGAAAGATACAACAATGAGAGATGGCATTTCAGTAGAGAAAAAGGTTGTTGTAACCCTTTCACGATAAGCGACTGGGAATACTTTAATTATGATCATAGCTGATTTGTATGGAATTGGAGTGAGTACAACATCTACAATTTTCAAAGAATGTTGTCAGGCCATTAAGATCCATTTGACGCCATTGGTTTTTCAGAAACCCACATTGTTTGGAATAAAAAAGATAGCAGCCAAATTTGAAGCATTACATGGTATTCCTAATATGCTCAAAGAAATTGATGAGAGTTATATTCCTATTGTAGCACCTTCTCATGACCCCATATCAAATTATTGTAGAAAGGGATTTTATTTGTGTCTTCTACAAGGGGTTGTAGATGCAAAATGTTAGTTTTGGAATTATGATTTTGGATGGGTTGGTTGAATACATGATTGGGCATTATTTCAAAAGTCTGAAATAGAAAAGATGACTATGACAGGTGCATTTTTATCATACAAATTTATTGGAGATGGAGCATATCCAATGAGGCCGTGGTTTTATTTACCTTTTAAAGGAGGATTAGCTAAGGAGAAAGTTCATTGGAATTTTATTCAGTCTAGTACACGTAGGCTACACATATGGTTGTAGAAAGGGCATTTGGAATTTTGAAAGGAAGATGGCGGATTTTATTGAAACAAATTGATGTGCCTCTGAAAAATATATGGAACATTGTAACGACGTGTCTTTGCCTACGCAATTTATGCATTATGGAAAGAGATGAGTTTGATATGGAGTGGGCCGAAGATGCAGAAAAATAAATGTTGAGGGAGGCAAACAATTGCCTAGGTGATATGCAAAATGTTAGTATGTTTAACATTTTGGAGGCGTCCTTGAGAGAGATGAGGTTATTTCAAGGGAAAAATGTGGACATAGAAGAAAACGCATTCATTGAGGAAGATAATGACGAAATTCAAAACACACATGAAGAGGAAGAAACAATGAAACAAAGACAAGATAAGATGAAAGACATGCTAGCCAAAGCAACTAGAATTCATAAGTTATTGGCAAGAAGTTTTTACAAAGAGAGTTTGGAGAGGAAGTCGACTATGGATGGATTATTTGAATTTGAGCAACGCTATCTTGGGAGCGGTGAGCGGCAAGCAGAAAAATTTAAGAAAATTGGAAAAAATGGCAGTTAAATTTTTTTTAAATGTAAAATATTGGCACGAATATTAATTTTGAAGACAAATTCCAAAAATATTACTAAATTAAGAAGTTTTCTTATAACCATGGACACTTGTGTTTTCAATTTCTTGTTTTTTCCCTACCTCAATTCCCGTGCTTCGATTTAGGTCCTTTTTGATATGTAATTTTTGAATAATTTACATTTTTATGGAGCCATATATGAAGTCTAAGAAGAGTTAGTGATTTTCAAATGAGAGTGTCCTGCTAATATATTTCACTATATTGGTTGAGCATCGGTTGAATCAATTCTTCATTGATATTGTAGTCATTTGGACAAAATGGGTACTAACGGATTTAACATTTAAGGCATTAGGGTGGTATTGCAGAGGTATCAAACGGATATCATCATAGTATTACATGGGTATCATATAGGCATTACATGGGTATCACCTAGGTTCAATGTTGAATATGCCAATTAATTGGTCGTAACAAACTGAGTACATACGTCTATGACTTTACAACTCTACGTTGGAGCAATCTAAAATTGTAGATATTTTTTAGAAGTAACGGCATCGCCTTTTTCACTCTTGGGTAGCAATGTTGGTAAGCTCTAGTATCCGCATGACTTTGTTGAAGCTATAGCTTGGAGCATGCATGAATTAATCCTCCTTGTAATCCATTTTACAAAGGTAACGTAAGATGTAATAGACATGCTTGCAATACTTCTATTGTCCCTTCTTCCCCAACGCTTCTCACTGCATCTTCAGAAGTTGGGGCAGGAACACCCTCGGAAGGTCTATGAAGGTGATGCAATAGGACTTGTCCTTCCCTGTGTCAAGAGTCAAAACGCATCTCCATCCTGGATATGGTATGGCATAGAAGTTGGGGCAGGAACACCCTCGGAAGGTCTATGAAGGTGATGCAATAGGACTTGTCCTTCCCTGTGTCAAGAGTCAAAACGCATCTCCATCCTGGATATGGTATGGCATAGAGGTTGGAGAAGTAACAATTTGTTGATTAGTATTTTTATCCAAGTTGGAATTAACACAAAAGGGTTTAGATTATATATGCCAATGGATAGCAAAAGGAAAAAATCAAACTATGTGGTGACGTGGTTGCAAAATATTTTGTGAAGTCTAGCAAGTTGGTGGGGATCTATAATTCAAAGATATGAATTTACAAATATATGAATTTGTTAACAATTATATTTCATTAACAATTACATTTATTAGTCTATGTTTGTTCTAGATTCTCCTTGATGAAATCTTTACGGAGATGTTTTTTAATATGTATTTAGAGTCACGATTAAGAAGTTATATAATGATGAGTTTGGGCAGGAAGGGCACCCATATAATCATCACATCCTTATGGTGGATTACACTCAAAATAATATGGTAACTCTTTATGCATGTCTATTTTTAGATCTTATAGTTACAAGTCCAAAATAGACTTAAAAATTAGATGTTTTTTCCACTTATTGATAGTGGCAGTTTAGAGTGTTACATGTGGGAAAATGCCGTGGGCTCTTAGGGGTTTAATTGCATTGCAATCATAGTGATTGTAAGGAGCTCAAACCATTTATAAATGAAGTGCCAATTAAAAAAAGCATTAGGGCTATTTCAAAATGTCACACGATTAGAACAAAACAATTCCTTGGGGGGACTTTAGAGGCCAAGAACAATTACTAAAAATAGACTATTTTTGTGAAATTTCTTAAGGGGAAACGTGTTTATATGTTCCATTAATCTTATTTTTTTTTTTGTGATGATCTCGCGTCGGAATAATAAGTATTCTAAATACCATGTGGCTTGACCCCAAAAATATATGATTTATGAAATTAGTGGAAATGATGCAATATGTGGATTTCAATTTTTTAATAAATTTTTAGTTGCCATGGGTTGGCGTAGGAGGTGTGGCGATGCTTTTAGCGGTGTGAACTTTGAGTCCACAGAGAACCAAACTTCCAACGCTATAAATGCACGTGCCCAAATCATGCGGGTCACGTAAAATATTAATATCTTTATCAACTATAAAGATACTACTACAGTATTTTCTTAAAGGAGAAATTTGTGTAAAAAGAAATTTATTGATAAAATATTTATTATGTGTATGATATTATGTCATCTTTAATCCCTATAGGACCAATTGTCCATGGATGATGATTTTTAGAACCTAGGGAGATTTCTATAATGTCAAATTTCAACAAGATTAAGTTTAGTGTTTGAAATAAGATTTTATATGAAATTGAGATTACACAAAAGGAAAATGTATTTTGTGTGATTTTAGACTTCTTCTTGTTCCAAGATTGTTTTGGGTATGTTACAATTACACACCTCTAGAATAAGAAGATGTTGAATTAGAAGTTGTTTTAGCTGCTTTTGAGAAGGAAAGAGGACATGTCATGTTATACCATGAGCTTAATGGATATTTGAATAGGATTATGAATCCTTTTCTTAAATATGCTTCTATTCTATGTAGAGATCGATATTCATTTAGAATAATGACCTTAGAGGAAGGAGTTGAATTCTATGCCAAAGGAAAAAACAATTTCAATGTAAAACATGGGATCTCTTTATGAATGTCAAAGAGCTTTCTACTTGTTACACTACATTGTTTTCTTAATATAGTGTGGATTAGAGTAGTTCAATCTTCTACAACTATTTGGAAACTTACATGCAATTATTGAGTGACACACACTTGCTTGGAAATGAAAGCCCAATCAAAACTTGACATGCATGTGCTTGATGTAAATTAGTGTAGGTGATCAACATCAAGAATGAATCCACCCTATATTCTATAAATGGTGTATCAATGATGTGATTGTTTTTGGCACATTAGACTCAACACTTTTATACTATGCGTGTTTTTGACATTTCACCGCAAAAAAGAAAAAGTGTTGAATTTAGAGTGTTGAAAACAACGTCCCCATCAGCACTACTGTTGATAGGGATGCTTGAAGCTCCATTTCCGTTTTTGTAAATTGGAAATATAGGGGTTGTCGATGATTATTTGGCAGGGAGGGTTGTTCATTGTGCTTACTCTAGGCCAGATCGGATTTAAGGGACGCCAAGACGGGTACTGGTATGATTTCTTTTCTAATCTTTAATTTGTTAATGAAATAGATTTCTATTGCATGAAAACAATTGAAGCTCATTCACAAAAATCAGACCAGGAATGCTTTTGGTCAGATCTTCTCATGGTTCCCTTTAAAGTTTTTTTTAATGTTATGCCAGAATTTTTCCATAGAACTTGAACTAATGTAGGAAACCTCATTATTTGGAAGAGAAGCCATGTTTCTAGTGCGATGTAATCCAAATATCTTGTATTCATAACTATTGTGGTTTTCTTTGTACCGTTCTACTACACTAAACACTGAATATAGCGTAGAGGAATTATTGATGTAGATCACCCACACTAATTTCCATCAAAGCATGTGCATGCCAAGTTTTGATTGGATATTTGTTCTCAAGCAAGTGTGTGTCAGTCAACAATTGCATGTAAATTTTCAATTAGTGTAGGAAATTCCAAATAGTCTAGTCTACACAATATTCAGGGAACGGTGTAGTGAGTTTCTCATGAGTTGCAGTTTGCTACTCTCCAGGTCGTAAGCGCACCACAGAAAGCTCACATACATGTATACGGGTGGGGCTGCATTGGGGCCCCAACGACTGGTGGTAGGCGGCACTAAACAAAAGTAAGTTCGGACGTAATTTAAAAATTATAAATTGGTTCCTAGTCTGAACGTGTTGGAAACTCTTTGGGAATGGGGGATGCGTTGGGACCAATGGGGAATGTTGGGGAACGCTCTTGGGAACTCTAGGAAACACATGGGAACAACTTGGGAACTTGTCGGGAAAGAATCAAGAACATGTTGGGATTTCATGGGAATGGGTTGGGAATGTTTCATGAACGCAATGGGAACAAGACAGAAATGCATTGGGAACTCATTGGGAACTTGATGTGAACAATGGGTCATGGATGAATTATTAATATGGTTAAAAAGGTAAATAAAAAGAGGGTTATCAAATGGTTTGATTAGGAACCAAATCAGATTTTACCATGAAAATTGTTTAGCCATGAGGAGTCCAACCCAGACTTTTAGAGTTCATATGTGGGAGATGAAGGTATGTTTGGGCATCATGTGTGTCTACCTAGAATTTAGGAGTTGAACCATGGAAGGTGCACAGTGCAATGGATACTTCATTGACAAAAATATATTTTGTAGTATAAAATTTTAATATTTTATCAATCTTCTTGTATTGAAGAAAGACCGTAGCGTCTTGAGAGATATTCTCATATCACTTGGTTAGATGGCATGTATGGTGTTGTACGTTCATTGGTCATGTTACATGAAATTAGTCGCATGACTGTTATCTAGATTCTAGTACCACCTTGTTAGTTACAGTAGGATATAGATTTGTAAATTGTAATCACAAGAAGTAGGCGTCATTCTTAGAGAATGCGTTCCATGAGAAATTCACTTCATCAAAAGTGAGGTGCCTTGAGTTACCATTCTCCTCTTTCATGAAGCGCTTGACAATGTTTCATTCTTTCCTTCAACCTCAATGCATGATGGGGAAATTGACATTCCATCTTCCCAAGCGCCTGAAAAGGATAATTTGCACTATTCATTTTGTGCATTCTCAATCTTCAAAGGAAGGGAATCAATCATGAATTCTTTCCATATCAATAGGGGATCTAGTTTGATAAACATTAGGAATCATGGACACTTTTCTCCTCCGGAAATGAAGAATGGGCTTGCAGAATTAATTTACTTTTTTTTTTTGGAACAAAATGCACCATTCTTAATCTTCGTAAATAATTCCTATGAGGTGTCATACGTGAGGGATATATATTGGCTCTCATTGCACCTACAAACCTCTCCTGCCCATTCTCAATCTAGTATACACAATTTTCCTCTCAAATACCCCCTTATGTCAATTCTCCAGTTTCTCCCTAAAGGCATTGAGGTCGGAGGAGAGAATGAAACATCGTCAAATAACTTCATGAAGTGGGAGAATGATGGGCTCGCTTATACTTTTTGTTGCCAGGAGCAGGAAGCCTACTCTACATCAGGATTTAGCTGATTTCATAGGTTATTTGCCGTGAAAAAGCAACAAAATCAGCACGAAACCTTCCAGGTGGAGCACCGTACCCATCCATGAGTTTCGGCATCTCCTTGCCAAATTATTTATTTTTCCAAATCACAGCGGTTCGGACACAATGGGTATGAACTATGTATTATATGCATATTGCCTAGGTAGTACACATTGGGTATCACCTAGACAAATTATCTCTTGAATTTTCCAAAAACTTTGGAAATTCTCCATTGTGAATAAATTATGTACAAACATGACCAACAGTAAGGCTAGGCTTCTTGCCCTGACATCACTGGTAAGTGTAAACAAGCTTGGTAACTCAAGAAACTTCACTTTGGACCAAGTAATCTCTCATGAGCGTATGGGGCTCCTGTAACACCCACTACAGTTGACAAGAGCAGCATGGAGAGCATGTCATTCAACGATATTACAGAGTGGAAAGTTTCTAATTATTTCTGAAGTTTGAAACTCTAAGCATGTGTGAAAGCCAAACCAAACACTGAATAAATAGCAATAAAATTAACCCGCTTGATCCAATCTCAAAATAATCGAGTCAGAATGTTCCGACGTAGCCTGCGCTGTGGCCATGTGGAAGATACCAAATGCGGAACCTATTAACCTTCCCTCAAGAATGTTGCAGAAACGTGCACCCTTCTGCACCTTATCCACGCCAGATCATGATGCGTTGTTCCTGTATGGAACGTACCAAACACCAAGAGCATGCCGCCGAGTGTCACAACGACCTCCCACACCTCGCATACTTAAACAGACCAAGGCAGTCCCCATCTCTTGCAACCCCACACTCCACACTCTCTAGCTTACTCATCATCATGTCCGGGTGCGGCAATCCTGATTGCGGGTGCAAAGACAAGTGCACCTGCACCGACGGATGCACGTGAGTATATCACTTAAGCTGACTGCTGTGTTGAGAAAGTATGGTAGTTTGATTTTGTTGGAGTGAGATCATGTCTATGTTGATGTTAGCAACTTATTCACATGCTGTCTTGCAGGTGTGCATCGAGGAGCATGGCCGTGCCCAGTTCGGGAGGTCTCCGCAAGTAAGAACCACGTGACTCTCCTTTGCATGCAGCGTGGAATTCAACTCTTCTTGTTACCATGATAAAATTAATAGAATTCGGTCTTGTTACTAACCACTTGCTTCTGGATCTAGAAATGTCTATTTCACTGCCTATAAGATTAGTGGGGAATGAATAGATGAGACTTGTCAGTACATGCGACCGTCCTTGTCTCTCCGTCTGCATGTTTATCAGCGTGTATATCAATTTGAGCATATTCAAGCATATTCATCTAAGGGGCATCGACGGTCTCTAAATTTTTCTCAGTAAGTTAATCATGTTGGAATGGTTGTATGCAGCGACAACAGCGAGTCTGACTGCAAGTGCGGTCCAGCTTGCGCTGATTGCGACTGTGACTGCCACAAGTGAGTCCATCAAATACGACGTCTAGCTCTTTCGTTTGGGATCAGCGAGAAGATCACGTGCAATATTAGCGACCGTATGTACGATATCTGTAAGATATCTAGAAGCTGCTGAAGACTTATCGAAGGAAGAATGACTCTCCGAGTCTCCAAGACAGTGTGCAAAGGCCTGGAGAATCACGTTATTATTAGGCTTTGGCCGTTTTGGCAAATGAATAAGAGGTACTTTAGCGTAAGAACGACGATACTTTAGCGTCTCTTTACAGCTTGTGGAATGTGTGAACAGTTGTCTCGTAAACTTGAATTGTATTGCAGCTTTTTACTTTGGGAATAAAGTTGAGCGTGCGATTCTCTACGAGAACATCGCTGTGAAATGAGTCGGAAATCAAAGTTTTGGTGTGGATCAGTGCCAGTTATTGTTACTACCGTGTTTGGATTGATTACTGGTCACGAAGTGCTCTTTTATTAGCACCACATTACGAGACCGCAAATCATAGGGTCTCACCACTGAGCCTTTGGAATAATGATGAAAGCTAGAGTGGAAAGAAATTCACGTGGGTACTCACATAATTGTGACAGTGCAGCTTCCAAGATGCATGTGATCTAACCCTCCCCAATTTTTCACTCGCATTGTTGTTATATTTAATAACCCTCCCTGCTGATTCACTAACAATGCTGTTTTACTTCATAATCCTCCCCGCTGAATTACTCTCAATGCTGATACCCGTATTTTTCACAATCCTCCCGTTGATCCACTCGCAATTATGCTGTTACATTTCATATTGCTGGGTAGATTCGCCAAATTCTCAATCCCGACCACCTCAAACCAGTCCAAGACCGACCGCAAATACTCATCAGTCACTTCCGAGACCGAGTCATGGATATTGCTCTTCACTAGCTCACGCAACAACATACCGACCACATCCCCCTCTGAAGCTGCAGATCTCGAAGTTGCCCAAGTAGTGTGCGGGGAAATTATTCGTGAGTCGGGTTCTGCCATCTAAGATGGAGAAGAGGCAGGTGGTGTCGTCTCTGGGTAAGTTTCTGGCCGCGCGACGTGCTTACAAGAATGCGCGGAGATGCAGATGCCGTAGGTGGAGGGCGCCACCAGCGCCTTCAGGCGCTGGATCTCGTCGCGGGAGAGGGTGACCTCCACCTTCTTCCTGATTGCGTGCGCCGAGGTCGATGCTGTGGCTAAGGCGGTGCGACGAGGAGATCTGGAGGAGCGGGCGTGACTGGACGCGGCGGCGACCGCGCTGACAGTAGGTGGCGTCTAGACATGGAAGAAAGTGAGGAACTCGAAAGGACTGATGCGAGTTGCCTGGTCGTGACACCATCCGATGGCTTGATCATCTTCATCATCGACAGAATTCGCGATGTGTTCGGCTCCATTATTCAAACCAATTGATCGGTTAAATTTCACAGGATGCACACATGAAGGCGTCGCACTACGGATCTCTATATTGGAGTAGCACGAGCCATTTCAAGGGGGTGGGGTAAAACCTGGCCCCTATTTTTTTATTTTGGATGGACGACCTACTTAAGCGTAGGGAGCCCCATACAGTAATTTGGAGTCATAGGCCCCAAATTTGCCCAAAAAAACTCTTAAAGGAGCCTCTATACCCCCTACAATGAGAGGGCCAGAAAAATAAGAGGGTGCCATTAATACGAGGGCCCACCTCCCCGAACGGCAGGCCTCAAAGGCAGGAGGCCTAGGAACGTGGGTGCAAGGCCTGGGAACTTCGAGAACAGGGCCTCACACCTTGAGAGGTGCGACGAACGTCCATTAACCCTTTACCACCCAAGGATGTTTCTAGAAAAACCAAGATTTTTGCTGATTTTTTTCCTCTGAACCGGGTTTGATGGAAATAAAATGCCTAATATTAATATCTAACCTTACAAAATTGAACATAACCCATGACTTGAACTTTGGGGAAATTTTGTACAACATCCAAGGGTTGATGGAATAGATTATAGTATTTAAAATTACCATAATAATTGGTAGTGAAAATTGTGGATTTTGGAGGGTGTACTACTTTAACTATCAATAGATTCTTGCAAGAATTTTTTACTTTGAATAAGAGTAGTTGACATGTGCACTAGCTTGATAGCTTCGCATTGACATATCATATGTGAAGAAAATATTTATACACAATTATTGGTGGTTTTTTTGCATTTTTTCTACTTGATTGTATACAAAAATGTTCCAACCTTATACGAATCAAAACGGAAGTTTCGTATGTGAGGAGAGAGATCAACAATCACAAAACAATGAAGAATGTCTTAAAGACAAAGTTCAATCAAAATTTAAGACCAAATTCAAATGTGCATGTGTGTGAAATACGACATAGTATGTGGCGGTATTCACTGTATTCACTGTATTTTAGTGTATTTGATATATTTTGTGTTGTATTTCTAGCTTTTCCAAGAGTTCTATAAATCCAAATCATGATCTGATTGTTGAAGAGTGTTCATGTAATGTGTGCGCAAATCTGAACCTCGTAACTCGAAGCCTAATCCCTCATGGATTTCATGCAAATTGTGTTTTAGCACCTCCGGAGTCCCATTTCGGGCTTCCTGGGCGGTATAGGGTTAAAAAATAATCCTGCGGGCTTTACGAGATCCAATTGCGTCACATTCAACATCTCGGCAGGAGCCGAAGTACTTTCCTGTAAGCTTATCGACAAGTTGTGAATATAATATAAATATATCACCCAGTGTATCCCAGCAGTTGTATAACTGGACCGCCTAACTCACTCGATATTCACAGCTCCAATCCCTGAAGTTGCTCATCAAACAAAATCATCTACAGGTGACTGATTCTCCAGAGAAAGCAGTAGGTCTTGTGAATTTTGTATCATACATGTATAAGCAGTGATAGGAGCATTATTGTAATTGGTATCAACTGTTTTCTAGGACTGTCCTTGTCCTCGATCTGTTGTTGAAAATTTCTCAATTCTATGCCCAGTGTTAACTAGATTATGCACGTCTGCTCGGTAGGTAGTGGAGCAGCATAAATATTGTAACCGATAACAATTCTCAAGGATTTAAAAAAATTCCTTTCCTGGATCTGAAATTGAGAATGTCCTGACCCCAATAATATGCCTGTTAGCTATTGAAACTGATACCCATTTTGTAGGATGTCCATTTCCAAAATCGATCTAGTACCCATGATGCAGTTCTTGTGATTCAGGATGCTACACCGATCATGGCCGTCTTGGAGGATGTCCATTTCCTTGATCTGCTGCTGAATAAGGTCTGCATATCCAAGGATCTGTGAGCTATGTCTAGGTAGTCGTCACTGAAACTGATATCCAATTCGTAGATGTCCATTTCTTTGCTTTTCTGAATCGTGGAACTGTTCATGTGATTCAAGATGTAAGACTGATCATGGTGACACCTAGGATTTTCATTTCCTTGATCGTCTACTGATGATGAAACAAGACTGATCGAGGTGATGCCCGGCAGGGTGGTTCGAGCTGGTGGCGATGGAGACGGTGTACTACCGCAACGCGAGTCTCTCAGATAAAAACATGTTCTACAGGGAGGCCGGCGACCCCTCCCACCCCACCATCCTGCTACTGCACGGCTTCCCCAGCTCCTCGCACATGTTCCGCGGCCTGATCCAGCTGCTCGCCTGCTTCTTGTACGTAGTGGCGCCCGACTTCCCGGGCTTCGGCAACACGCAGTCCCCGGCCCCCACCGACTTCGCCTCACCTTCGACCACTATGCGAGCACCGTTGAAGAGTTCATGCACCATCTCGGGATCCAGAGCTACTACCTTTACATCATGGACATCGACGCGCCGGTGGGGCTCCGTGTAATGGAGGCGCACCCGGACCGAGTGCTCGGACTGGTGGTGCATAACAGAAACGCCTACAAGGAGGGGCTCAAAGAATTTTGGGACCCCATCCGCATGTATGTTGACCCCTCCGCCACACTTCTTTCAGCACATAAACCACTGTAGCTCCTGATTTCCTCTTCAGGTACTGGAACGACAAGAGTGCAGCGAATGAGGAGGCACTGCTGCCGTTCTTCACGTTCGACACCACCAAGTACGTGACAGAAGCGAAAGATGTGGAGAAGGTGTCGCCAGACACATGGTATTTGGACTACTATTTCCTGCAACTACCGGGGCGCACTCAGATACAGCTCGACGTTATCTACAACTACCGCATCAACCTGGACCGTTACCCGGGCTTTCAAGCTACGTTCCGGAAGTACCAGTACCCTACCTTGATCGTGTGGGGGAAGAACGACTTCATCTTTGGAATTCCAGGCACAAAGGCGTACTTCCGCGACTTGCCGCATGCCGAGCTTCATCTGCTTGATGGCGGGCACTTCGTTCTGGAGGAGTACTTGAAGGAGATCGCTGAGTATATCAGAAAGTTCGCCAAAAAAGTGAAGCCATGAAGCAGCCTATCTGGAATCAGCTGTAGTTCAGAAGGCTATATATGTTACACTGGCAAAAAGTGTGAGGCTGCAGCAATCCTCCAACACATACCAATTTTTTATAATGGTTGTCAGGACACCTCATTGAAGCATGTATTTGGCCTCATACCTCTAGTAGTTTCTTTGAACGCAGATAACTAATCTAAATGGGCCATAGCTACCACGTTTTAAGTGCACAAGATCTGGACTGGCTCGATATTGTTTGCTTTGTTGATAATACTTTCAATTTGTGGCCTAGTTCGTTCTTGCAACATTTTTCGCATCACTTCAGTTTACACGGTCGAGTAATTGGTGGTCTGTCCGCAACTGACATCTTAGAGATCTGCCATACAAGTTTGGTGAAGTGGGTTCATCAAGCTTGGGGTGGGAATGTCGAAACCAAGTTACATCATTTACTTGGTTTGCTTGTGAATTCACGTGGTACCAGGCTTGGCATTTGCATTAAAGGAACTTGCTGCACTTGAGGCACTATGTGCTGGTCCCCTACGGTGGCTCTTAAGTCCTTTGAGGTCTCAATGAATTTAATCTAGCTAAATTTTAGTTGTCTGTAAGAATTGGTCAAGTTAGAATGATGATTCGTTGTTGATCCTCCTTTTGTGTGCAGCAGGGCGAGGTTTTAGTATCGCATCTGTTCCATGGAGAGCCGGCTGTAATCGGACGTTGATAGGCTTTCGGGAAGTGATATTTGGAGTAACACGATTTGTTTCACATCGGAAAAGACGTGATCCTACTTGAAGCCATTTTTGTTCATACTGTGTGCAGAAATCTGCAGGAATTCCAGGTTTGTTGGCTATGGCCACAGTAGTGACAGTCTTGGGGGCTCCATTGTTCCCTATATGTGGTTTGCAGCTAAATATCGACCGAGCTACGGTGCCGATGCGATTGAACTCCATGAATTTATCACTTAATTTTGCAGAAAGATTTATGTCGCCGAGGTGTAGACGTGCTTTTCGGGGGGAAGGTACGCGAGCTACACAAGGTAAATGAATGTAATTTATTTTTGTAGTTATCAAATTCTGTGCGAGTTGCATGACAACACTGATTGCTGCGATTGATCAGCTCATAGACCTGTATCTTGCCAAGAGGGATGTAAATGTGAGGATTCGGTGATTTTCCCACCAAGGTGAAAGTAGGAGTATCAGGGGCAGAGGAATGCAGGGACATGGAGGAGTGGTTCATTAATTTTGGAGCTGCAACAGATCTTCGAGTAGGGAACTCTGTTCCAGACCGGGGCATTCTTGACCCAGACCAATAGTCTAGTCGTACTAGATTGGATTGAGGAGCAATCCGAAACCAAAAAATCTGGAGAATGTTGTATACATCTCAGCTCACTGGATTCGTCACAGCATGCTTAACAAGCAGCTGTGGACCAGGTGAAGGGATGGCTTACCTTGTAGCCGACACTCGTGACACATATTCTTCGACGAGAGAGCGTGCAAACACAGGGCGCAACCCCCATTAGCGATTAGCGATGCGACATGATCCATGGAAGAGGCAAAGCTCTGAAGCAACAGTGCTGTAAGTCACCCCTGCAAAAACAGCAACACATAGAAAGTAGACTAACAAGACAAAACGCACAGCGGTGCTTGCAATAAACAAAGCAAAGTATGGTAAGTTAACTGAAGCTGTGGGTTTTTAGGAACCATATGACTCCTCTAGAATATTGTGCTTTCTATTGTGCTCGAAGGTTTGAGTTTGTGGAATATGGTAGGAGCAAGTGCGAAGTGAGACGCTGATTAGAACTTTACCACACAAGCACGTGAGCACGCAATTTCCAGACGGTGTTGATGAGGTGACCACAAATAACCGAATCAATGGAGTGCTGTTTTAAAACACACATAAATAAATCGTGAGCAATACTGTATATTGGCAAGGACTCATCCCAAACTCACTGATTATTTAACCGATGTGTTCAATCATGAGCACATAATCTCAAGCAGCAACCTCTTTGCATCTGCGTCACATCGTAACTAGAATATCAAGAAACTCTGACAACAGTTCTCACATTCCAAACACTACCACAGAAGCCCAACAGTCTGGAGATCCAAGTTTCAAGCACCAAAACCATCTCTCGTTCTACCACCTTCGCATCACAGATTATCTGCGTCACGTCCGTTTAGCTTCCAGGCACTCGGATCCCTGTGCAATCCACCAAGCAACACCGTCACAAGCCGGAAGAGCAATGCATTCACATCAGATTCTATGACGCGTGAAAGACATGTAAACAAATTTCTTCCTCAAACTCACTTTCGTGACGAAGAATGAATGCACGGGACTGTGGCCCTCACAAGTATTTACTATCGGCATGGAGCTAGTAATGGTGTAGTACCTTGGCAGACGAACCCCTTCGGCACCGCAATGCGGCACTTCTGGGGGATGCCGAGGGCGATGCGCGGCACCACGCCGTTGGACTTGGCCAGCCGGTGGTTCAGCAGAGAGCACAGGCACTTGGCTCCGGCCAGCCCCTTGCCCATATTGGCGATGTTGGTGCAACACTGCTTGGAGGGCGCCGCTCGGGCGTTCTTGCTGGCTGCCATGCACGGCACCATCTGGTAGATGGTGCAGCCTGCCGCCTCGGAGCTGGTGACCACCGTCTCCGACACCACAAGCAGTACCACCAAGCACGCAACCGTCACCTGGAGCTTCATCGTGCAGCAGAAAGACGATAGCAGAGCTGGAGGGTGCGGCTGTAGCTGCGAGAGCTAGCAGTAGAAGTGGAGGGTGCTGGTTGAAGAATGACCACAGCGTGAGATGATTTTATAA
Source organism: Bryoerythrophyllum caledonicum (assembly GCA_963971425.1). Lineage (NCBI taxonomy): Eukaryota > Viridiplantae > Streptophyta > Bryopsida > Pottiales > Pottiaceae > Bryoerythrophyllum > Bryoerythrophyllum caledonicum. The sequence continues at coordinate 14,061,584 of OZ020524.1, read as the reverse complement.
CATTCGTGCAGGGAAATAGATAATTAAAAAATCGAAGGAATTTGCGTGCTCACGGTCAACACCAGATAGCATTCATTCATTTCCAGTCTAGATCTGTGCAGGTGTGCTACCATTTGTAAATGGATTTGCATTGAAGAGATTCATTTTTAATACGGGGTGCTCATGGTTACAGCTGACCGCCTTTGATGGTGATTGGGACTTTGCACTAAAAGATTAGGATTATGATGATCTGTTGCTGTTAGCAAGAGTAGAGTCCGCTTGATGTCAACTGAGGCTAATGACAAGATGTCAGAGCTTTGGGGGCCAGGAGTCAACGTTACCGTCTGAAAATATCTTTGCACCGGCTCACTCACCAACTTCCTTGGTCTAGACTTTATGTTTTTCCCGGGTTTTTGTTCTTCCAGAGAAGACTCCCCTGTCGCTGCGGTCCTCTGCCCGTTCCTCTGGCAGGTGAGATCCAGCTTCCCTCGAATTCTCCTCTCACCACTCCTGTGCTAACAGTGAATTCTGGTGACCGAGTCTAAAATAAGTTTCTCCTCTACTTATTGCATCTCACTTAAAATTGTTATAACATGTGCAGTTCAACTGCCCGGACCTGTTCGATATGTATTCCGTTGGAGTGATCCTTCTACAAATGTCGTGCGTTGGACTGCAGGCGTTCAAGAAGGAGATCGAATACAACCTCCAGAAGTGGAGGCAGGTCACAAAAGTGGCCAGGAATATAAACTTCGACTTGCTGGATTTTGATGGAGAGAAGGGCTGGGAATTAGCAGCAAAATTAATCTGTGAGAGGCACGCGCACAACCGGAGCAGACTGTCCGCTGCGGCAGCCTTACTTCCTCCTGGGAGGCGATCAAGATCACGTTCCCCAGTAGAATCGAGTAAACAAAGCACTCTTCACTGTTCGAACATAAAAACAGTGTAAAACATGCATGCGTAGTGATACCCCTAGGATGTGTTCGACTCCGGACATGTCCACATGCGTGCTCTTTCACAACGCCATTAGAATCCTGTCAATGTCCTCACTCGATTAGAATTATGAATGCGGAAGTGTCAGAAGTTAGAACGCGTCCTTCAGCATGTAATATCGCTGCAGCGTTGTTGATAGCTTGACTGTGCGGTAGATCCTTCTGTAGGTTCAATGGAGATTGCTGTAGGAGTGAGCACTATGCAGAGATTTCTCAATGTGGCTTATTAATCTAATGAAATTTGTATGCTACAGAGTAAGGTTCGAGCTCCGTAACTGTAGAGTGGAGAGCCGGCTTTGATATTACGTATCATGGTTGTATAATTCCACTCGCTTCATGAAAGTATTTTCTTTGCTTATTATTGCTAAAGGTCATAGTAATCTGCCACTGAAATTACTCACACGAATGCTAGGAATTCATGAGACATAAATGGTCCTTTGAAACGTGAAATTGGACGACCGACATACGGAAACCTACGCTTTTAGGTTGGTTAGTCTTTGATTTTCGTGGCGGCGCAGGCACTCATGAAACTTAATGCCTACTTGTAGGCACTAAGTTCAGAGGTGCCTGTGACAGATTGTAATGAAGCGGCTGTCATTCTCTAACTCAACTGAGGTGGCCTCCTTCGAACGATTTCTGCTCCAATACCCTTGCTAGTAAGCTTCCTTGTGGTGAAAGCCTGGTGTTGGGAAAGCAATGGAGGAGGTAATCGTTTCTAGGAAGCAGGGTGTGAAGGGCATTGTGGAAGCTAGAGATCCGCAATTGGCTTTTGATCTTCTGCAGATACTAGAACACGAGGTAGGAGCTGGTGAGGAATTAGAGGATCCTTCACAATGTAGTGGTGTTGGCATGGTGGAATATGATGGAGCTATCCCTGTAATGCAGTGTGCAAAACTGTCTGTCACTCCCTTGGCAATTCGCGAATTAGTTCCCAGGGGATGCACACATGATATAAAGCAGCACGAGAAAGGCAAGATAATTGTACAGGAAGAGAACGACGATGGTGTTCCATCTTCTCCAGTCAGTTTTGACTGCCTGAACCCCGAAACTGGGCTACCATTGAATGCAGGAGTTCGTCTCGGGAATGAGGATGCCGCACAGTATTGCCAGATCTGCTGCGAATGCACGCAAAGTACGAGCACCTTTGTTACACGTACTCCCTGACATTCTTTCTCTTGCCAATACTTAGATTGTTGCTTGTCTTGTTTCTACATTTGCTTTTGACAGCTCCGTGTATGGCTTAAGTTCTTTTGAGATGTTCTGGTCCACTGACCTCAAAGCCGTGCCAAACTTCACTTCATATTTGGAATGTCTTTTTTTTTGCCTCAAAGTGACAAGGCCCGGGCCAAGCACCCCACTGCATATCAGCAGGCCCGGTCCGGCATGCTGGCCAGGCTTGGGCCGGCTTCTCGGGGCCCGTGCGGCCAAGCCTCTCGTGGCCCGGCGATGAGGCATTTGTTGTGAACTGTAGCGATGCAGCCAGGAATTCGGGAGCGTTATGACAGGGTGTCGTCCTAAAGGGAGCCTCCTCTAATCACCTCTCGAATGATTTCAAGCATGTTTCTAGGGAAGAACATATATTTAATAATGTATCTTGTCCCTCGATTTTCCAAGAATTTGTAGTGCGTCTGAAATGGTCGTTTTCTTTTGTGCACATCCTACCTCTACTATATAATGACTGCAGAAACTCCCGGTACGTCATGCACTAGAATATACGCATAGAAAGAAATGTTAGCGCAAATATTTTTAAACATCCTTATGGTGAGAAAAGACACATTCGCTGATAGAAAGGACACGGAGGCGGGACGCATGCACCACTTACATCTCCACCCGCAGCATGGTTCTCAGTTGTAAGCAAAACCGATCATGTGCAAGCAGCCACTACTTACGGACAAGGTTGATTTACAGAATTCACAAACCTACCAAAATTGATCAAACTCGGAACAGCCCGAGCCACCTTCGCCTCAAACTCTTCCCCACTCACCTGCGGAAACGACTCCTTCGTCGCGGCGCGAGCATCGAGCCACGAGATCACGTCCTTCATGATTTTGTGGATCATTTCGTCTGGCTCTCCTTGCAACAGGCAGTGCCACGCATCGTCGTAAAATCGGAGCGTCTTGTCGGTGGATCTGGCCTTCTCGTGGAGCAGCTTGCTGATGGCCGGATCGGTGACGCGATCTGCGCCGCCGTGGAGGACTAGCAAGGGGAGAGAAACCTGCAGAAAAGGGAAACCGATAAGTCCAGGATTGATTATGGATTGTAACTTGCCAAGGTTGTTGTCCTCACACCCAGGGGCTGCTTGCACATTACCAGACACAACATCAATGGTCGGATCATGCCACACTTCTTCAAGTGGCCAAACTTCTTCAAGTGGACGATCCATCACGGGTCACAAAAGAAGGGCGTTGTCGCCTCAAAGCAGCTCTTGATTGTGGGAACAACAATGTGATTATTCTGAATCAATGGGTGATACCCGTTGATTTGGAAGGACGAAACTATTGCTCTCGTGATCAAGGGCTGCGTTAAAATAACGATGCCCTTCTTTTGTGTCCCGTGATGGATCATCCACTTGAAGAAGTGTGGCATGATCCGACCATCAATGTTGTGTCTGGTACTCTGAGAGCAGCCCCTGGGTGTGAGAACAGATAACCTTCTCGTGGCCAGCTGCTCAATGCACATTAATAGTTGGATTTTGTCAATCCAGGGTCACCAAAAAGAGCACCAGCGGCCCTAGATTATGGCAATAATCTAACTACATTGACATTATGTACCTCTAGGAGATTGCTCTCAATATAGTCGGTTATCCGCATCATTTCAACGGCGGTTCCGAGGCGAGGATTGCCCACATACGCAACAGGATTCATATCAGCCTGCATGCAAAGTCGAAGTTAGTAGGTTGGCAGATAAATTTATGTGGAAAACAGGTGATGTGCAAGTAGTCCCTAGTTATAAGTACAATGACGTTGTTATTGCCTTAACCAGCGGCTGCTTGCACACTCCAGGGTCAAAAAAGTAGAAGAGCAACCAATAAGATCGAAGCAGACTATGATTATGAGTCCACTATTCTAACCCAATCCTGTACACAAGAGTATTCTAAATATTTACAGAACGATAACTAATAACCTAGATCAGTGGCCACTTGTGCTTAAAAGGACGACCAATCAAGGATCACAAAAGAAGAGGCGCAGATTCATAACTTCAAAGCAGTCCTTGATTACGATCTACCAATAACCTCGTCCTTCCTAACCTATTCCTGTGCCATTCTGAATTTACATGTACATATCTGATAACCTCCCACTTGTGCTAACCAAGACGGAGTGATAAGGTCCAGCCCTCACTCACAAGTTTTCTCTTCGCCGGGTCACGGAATCCAATCGCGGCGATGTCGTTGCCCGGGACTAGCTTGGCCTTGGGAATAATCCTCGCCAACGTGAGCAAGATTTGCACCACGATCCAGGGCGGGTACATTGCGTCCGCAATCTTGCACATGGGCGCCACCAGCACGGCGCCGTCCCACATCAAGGGCTCCTTGAGGTGCGCTCGCAGGGCCACCGCTCCGCCCATGGACTCACCAAACAGAAAGCACGGCAACCCCTTCAACTCCGCACGACCTGCAAAAAGAAACCAAGTGATCTTCCCTATGATAAAAAACAGCCTCCCTTTCTAACTCCAAGATGGTGAATTCATGTCGTCGGTTCGGATTATGAACAGACTCCCTTTCACTGCTTCGGAGATGGTTACCTTTAATGATGCGGTACTGCTCAATAACATCATCCACAAGCATGTCGAAGCTAGGAATGTAGCCATGCAACCCCTCCGACATGCCGAACCCGGGACAATCCATGCCAAACACCGCATACCCAGCCAACGCCAAGGTCCGAGCCACACCTACACAAAAACAACAGCTAAAAGAGTTAAAACTTTCTACAAAGAAACAACCACCTCTAGATTCGAGATCATATCTATATACCTTCGGCGTAGAAGATGACGGAGTCGCCGTACCCGTGACACAGAAAAACCACGCCATGGAGGTGCTGCTGCTCGCGCGGCGCCCAGCTCTTCACAAACACCTCCACGCCCTTGGAATTCACCACATACGCCTGCAATCATCCAAAAGCATGAGGAAAAAGGGAGGGAGAGAGAGACAGAGACAGAGACAGAGACAGAGAGATCATTCACCTCAGTGACGGTGAGTCCCTTGGCGACATCACTTTGCTGCAACCAAGAGGAAAGAAAATCAGTCACAAAAGGCGAAAAGGGTGGACAGCGACACAATTCAATCAAAGGAGAAAGGCTGGTTCAAGCGACAGACGGCGTGGTGGCGATTGTGGTCGAACTGGGGGTGAGTGCGGTAGAATTGCGCCCTCGCACTGCGGCGCCCAACGGCGTGGTCCAGGCCTCCGAGCGCTCGCGGATCTCGCACCTTCGTCTTCTGGCTCTTGGAGGGTGAGAGCGCGGACACGACGAATCTGCCGCAGAGCAGCGCGAGCGTGGTCGCCACTATCAACAACACCATGGTGATGACTCGGTCACGGCGCCAATCCCACCGGGGAGGTCGGCCTCCACCATCTCATCGGAAAAGGGCGTTCTCCACCGTAGCATCTTCCCTCGCGCTTTAGGGCTGATCAGGCACCCGCAAATCCCGAAGAAAAGTACTGCAAGATCGAAATAGTAGGTCGCGAGGCTCTCTCATCGCTGAATCTCCAGACTGGTGCTCTGTGGTCGACTGAAGTCTTCGGCGACATGACCCAGGCGTGAAATCTAGATACAGTCTAGCGGATATTCAGGATCATACTCTTGATACGACAGTGGAATAGAAATATACTGTGGTCCCTCTCATCGATCCATCGATGGAATCCTGATCGACGAGGTTGCGGAGGCGGGATTCTTCGTCGTGAGAAGTGATGACTGGACGGTCTTGTTTAGATGAGAGACAGAATTTGGTGTGAACCCGAAGTGAATCTAGAGTATTCTTCGGGGAAGATCGTGCGATTAGTAGCCTCCATGATTGAATTGTGACTGATTGCGGCGTTTTCTCGGTCGCCGCTGCTTCCTGTTCTTCTTCTTCTTCGACTTCTTCGAGGCATGTTCTGAGGCTCTTCGAAAGCTTCTAGAAAGTAAAAGTAAAAGTAAAGTAGAAGGTTCCTAGCATGTACTAGATCCAACTTATAGGTATGCTAGCATGCCGACCCGTTGTCCCCAATGGATAATGTAAGTTCAGGTGAGGAACTAAAACTGCAAAAGTAGAAGTAAAAGTAAAAGTAAAGTCCATGTCTCAAGTTAATTCATGTTCTCCTCCTCAAAAATATCTTCCAATTATCACTCAATTAGTAGCAGGTATCACCATGCTATCCCTGATATCCATTTCTGCACTTAATGTATGGAGAGATTTCACACTTGTCCTACGGCTTGATCGAAGGAGACAAGTTATTTGAAAAAATGAGATAGGAGAATCCAAACCTAACTGGCGACCCAATAATGCTCTTTTTTCTATACCCTTCATAGATTCCACTGAAGAAATATAGCATGCCTTTACATGACTTATGCATTAATCAATAAATTTAATAGTGATGTGATGACCGGTTACATTTCCTCCTTGAAATCTAGGAAGGTAATTGAAGGGAGCGGTATTCAGTTGCCAGTCGATTTTGAATTGTCCTACCTTAGGAGGGTTTCACACATGGACCATGGTACGAAGTGCTACTTGCAAATTGATTGGTGTAGAGCCTCAAAATTGGCCTTGGTCGAGACCTTGGGGTTTCACACATGGACCAAGGTACCAAGGGCGTCTAAAATGCCTACATGGCAAGTTCACATTTTGGAGGTTCTGGCGCCAAGAGTTTGGTCCCTCAAGAGAAGATTGGATCTTCATTCTCGTTTGGACCAAACTCTTACCAAGGTGCCAACCATTTTTATAAATAGAATAATAAGATTTTGGACGTTAGATTAAAACGGTAACTTATTTTACCCTAAAATTTTTCACCCAAATTAGTTACCAAGATTTTATATCCAACCTTTATACTCAACTATTTTTACCTAAATTTTTTCTTCAAATTTTCACCTAAATGATTTCACCTAAATTATTCTGAGCCGGTGCATGTGCTAGAATTTTTTGTGTGTTAAGTATTTTGACGATTTTCTTGATCATTTTTACCAAAAATGTGTTCCATGGTAGACTCCACAGCTAGAGAATGTGAGAGAGGAAAATTTCATCAAAGTACCTCTAAGCATCGTCCAATCTAACCATATGGAGACCACTAAGCATAATTGATGCCTAATTTGAATCAAATCCAAAATAACTCTGGACATTTTAGGGTTTAACCCCTAAAAACCTAAGCCATTTTCACACCGGAAACACTTCAAAACTCCTTGTTCTAGTGCAATGAGTAATGAGGTAATCAAAACCTTTTATTTCTACATCTAATCGTAGGATCTAAATTAAGACTTATTCATCAACGTCCTTACAAACTTTCATAAACTTTGACCACATAGATTGAAAGATTATGGTGTTTGAAGTAGAGAAAACCATTCTTTTTCTTCCCTGCTTTGAGTGGATCAATAGACTTTAACTTCACTTTGTACCAAATTTTTGTACTACACAAGGTCTTAAATCATTACCATCATGTTAATCATGATGTTATTTCCTTGTACACCAATTTTTAGAGATATATAAGGGGTGTAGCGTATTCAAAACAAATGTGCAAGGAGTGGAGGTTCAAAAATTGCCAATTCACGTTTTATTTATTTGTGAACTAAATATGTTTTAGAATGATAATTTAATGACTAATAAGAAGGCTTATACCACATCTTGTAGTAGAAAAAATAAAATGTAAGAATTATGAAGATCTCTAAGTTCTATGTGGAAAAGAAGAAGTTTTTTTGTACCTTGCCTAACAAATGTGATAATATGTGAAAATGTTTGACTTAGATTATTATGTTGTTTTCCACTTAAGACAAGAGTTTTTTTGACAATATGAAAGGAAATAATATTAGTTGCTAGTATTGAAAATCTCACATTTAATAGATTGTTGTAGCAAAAGTATTTGGAGTTGCCCGACACGCCCAGTCTCCCCATTTGAAATTTAAAACCCTATAACTTTTTCATGTAATGTTGGATTTCGGAAAAAAATTGGACTCGGACAAAGCTTTTAGCAATGTCCATGTACAGTAGAAATTTCAAAAAGGACAATTATAAAGTGACACCATATGAACCTGCCCAAACCTTCAAGAGTCCCCGGGGACTCTTGGGCCTGTAGGGGTTAATGTAAAAACATTCATTTTTGAAATGATCTTCTCATAAATCTTGACAATGACGTCTTGAGTTATTTTTGTATGGAACCAACACATGGGAGTGGAATTTGTAGTGTGGCAAATGAACAAGTTATTTCAGTAGTTTTCATGAAGGAAATGGACAGTCAGTTGTATTTTTGTTATCAAGTTTCAACTTTCATTGTCCTGGATGTGATGTGTAGGCCTGATGTGTATGGCTGAACCAGGAGAGAAGAAATAATTTTAAAACTCTCTTTCTCCCATCAAATATCATGTCACAAACATAAGAAATCATGCCACTTGAGTGTTCTGAAGTTTGTTTTGATGTTTGTCATGTTTGTTTTGATGTTTGCATTTTTTATTCCAATGGGGCAATCCATGATTGCTGCTTGCCTTTCAATCCAAGTAAAAGTTTTACAAGTACTACACAATAAAACTCTACTCGGGGACACAATAAAACTCTACTCGGGGACACAATAAAGCTATACTTTATATGTTTTACAAGTACTAGACTACAAATGGATACTTTAGGAGGTGCCTTACTCTTGAGAAAATTTCCTAAGGAACACCTAGAAACAACAAAAGAATTATGTTGATTATGATGTTTAGTGTAGTCACGGTACTATATGATTTGAATGTGCTACTCAAAGATTTTTTTTATTTTTGATGAAGATTTATTCTAAGAGCACAACTATCTCTACAACTCAAAGAGGGTCATCATTGTCAACATTGTTGGTAAAGATATTCATCATGAGTAAAAACTTATAGAATCTATTGTATAAGGTTGGATGACCTATAACCACCAACTTAAGCTTGCTGACCTATTTATAGCGTTTGTATACGTGGTAAGAATTTTTTGGGAATTCAAAATAGGATTTCATGAATATTGCAATTGTTGTGACCATTTATTTCTTCATATTGAAATTGCTACAAATTTTTTAAGTGGATAGTAAGCCTTGGCCCATTCTCTACATACAAAACTCTCTACTTCCATAGTAAGTTGTGCTAATGACCACTTGTGCAAGAGACTAAAACTCGAGAGCTTTGAACCAATTATAAACTGACACCCAATCATAACTGACTTCCTAAAATTTCGGAAATGGGATGGGCGGCTGGTGGTTTTGGCCAACATAAGACTGTTGATTCTGGGTTGGTGGTGGTCATAGGTTATCCAACCTTACATCAAATCTGGATTGGCACAAGCCGTAACCTTTTTGCAGGGTTTGGATTTTGTGGTAAGTAAACTCAAAATGTAAATGATTTGGGTTGTGACTTGTACTGGATTACCGTAGGTGAAGGGCACCTTTGGCACTTGGACGCCGAATAATTAATTAAAGTAAAAAAAGTCAGTTCGGCTTTCTAAAAGAAATTTTAGCAGATTTCGGCAGGAGTTCACATATTACTATAATTAGCCTATTTTGATGGCCAAGGGGATTGAACCTAGGACCTCAAGCTCCCTACTTGGAGCTCTTTTCCAAGAATCAAGGCTTTCCAAGCCATAACTCTCCATTGATGCCCTTGGTGCCCAAAAATTTTGTACATTAATATTTTCTTCAATTTCGGCATTTTCACTCAATAATTTCCCAAATAATTCGGCATGCCTTTTTTGAATTAATTATAGCCGAAGGTGCCCTTCACCTACAGTACTTGTAGGCATAAAGGATGGATTTAATCATTTCAAAGTTTCTGAACCGCCTAAATGATGGTTTATCATAGGACAATGCCATCGTACGGTTGTTTGGAAAGCACTATACCTTATATTTGATCTTCAGAGTGTGCAACAGTGGAAAGTGTTTCTATGATTGGAAGTGGAAACAATATTTACATTTACGTTGGAATTTACTCTACTTTTAAGAGTGCATAAATTTCATCCACAAAGAGTGGAAATCATTCATTGGATTTTAGACAAACGGGATAATGTGAGATTGCACTTGCAAGATATGGAACCGGGAATCACCTCCTTGTTAAAAATGAGTTCTCCCAAATCTAACCATCTTCCCTATTATAGTCAGCTCTCTTTACAATAGCATATGTTACAACTAGTTCTTGTTACAAATCAGTCCTCTCCATCTATAAGAGGGCTTTGTAACATATGATGTTTAAACAAGCATGGTTGTTGTAGAGGGAGTTGACAATACCGCAACCTTCTACATGTGAAGGGCTTGCAGAAGGATCCTAGTGAAATCCCCAGTCAAGAGTTGCTCCAAGCCTCAGGCTCAGGAGAAAAGGTAGGGTAGCGAAAAAATCGGCCCCTATTTTTATTTCGAAGGGGGCCTTATTTGGTCCCAGGAGAGCCTTCAAGGGGAAAATTGGGGCCGCATGCTCCAAATTTGGCAAATATATTTTCAAATATAGCCTCTGCAGCCTCAAAAGTGAAAAGGCCAAAAAAATGAACCCAACTGTGGGTGAGGCTTGATGCAACGCTCAATTGGGGGTAAATAATGGAAACCCCTTGTAGAATCTTATCATGTGTTGTGTAACAAACTTTGTGATTTTGAATAGCATACATATAAGGGATTTTCAGATCTTCACTTTACATTAGAATTACATTATAAATCTCTACAAGTTTGCTTGAATTCCAATGAAAGAATATGATAAGTTTGGAAAAAGTAAAGGACAAAAATGAAATAGATTGAATTTTGTTGGTTTTTTAACTCTTACAAAGATATTTGAGATCACTTTTAAAAATGAAATTGCAATAGATTCATTTTCTAACTATGCAAACCTTTTCTTTTAACAAATAGATATTCATTATAACCAAAAAATGTATCTCCATATGCATATGATATTTCTTGTACCAATCCTATTTATACCTTCTGATGTGATTTTACTACTTCTTTTATTCCATTTAGTATTGGTTATGTAATGATATGATGCTCAAATGTAAGTGCCCCTATTTATATAGTACTCATGATCTCAAATTATGAGGACTTCCAATTTGTATCCAAAATGCTTTTATATAATGTTACCATCATCCAACATTGGTTAGATTGCATAACAATATGATAATCCATTTCAGGTTTTCCCTCAGAAGAAGAACTCCGACCTCGAAAGCAGGACCAGAGTGAATAAATTGTCTGTTTGTTCCACCATTAAATCCATGTCCACCAGACATAGGTTTTGTAGTATGGAACTACTCCCCCCTCTCGAGGGTAGACACTATGTAACCAATAACCAGTACACTAACCAGTAACGAGAGACCAAGGACCATCAAGAGCCACATGGCTCCATTTCAAAAAGTGATCTACAAAGATTAATTGTGTGTTTTTAAGAGGTTTTAAGGAGTGTCATGTAAGTCTGGGAGGGGTTGGTTATTTGCTAGTTTGCGTTTATGTAAAAGTATGGACATTGCGTGTTGGATAGCATTGGTGTTAATTGTTGTGAATGTATTTTTTATTAGATTATTGAGGATATTGAATGTTTTTTCAAGATTTTTCATGGAGGGGATAAAGGTGGTAGCTCTAGCTCCAGCAACAACAGGGTTGCTAACATGCGAGCAATGAGCGGTGAGCAGTGAGAGGTGAGCAGTGAGTAGTGAGCAGTGAGGTAATTTTTTTTGAAATTTTAGGCCAATTACCTAGAAATTTGTTTGAAATTTAGTTAAATATTTAGTCGAGAATCCTACATCGAGTGAGGAAATAAGTCATTAAAAGTAGATTAATGGTGGTTTTTAGGCCATTATTCTACGTCGTCGGTTTAGGGAGATGAATGTAGATGGATGATAGATTGCCTGGATGAATGGAGATGAATGACTCTGTCCATAAATGGTGATGTTTTTGTGGATGTTAAGACTCAGATTTTAAAATGACTTCCAAATGAATGACGTTACTTGGGGTAGTGGAAAAACACATACTACTGCTAAGAGTAAAGTAAGTTTATAGAATTTTTGAGATATATACAAGACGAGGCAGAGAACTCAAACAAACAACAAATGAACTATACAAAAAGGTGAGAGCAACCTTCGGTACCGAAGAAGCTTCTTGGATGTCGTTTAAAAAGAACTGGTGACAAAAATCAAGATTAGAAATGTGTGGGATCAAAAGGAGCAAATACTCAAAATTCAAGAAATAAAGTTCTTGGACTTACAATGCCACGGCACAAAATATATTACAACACAAAAATAGTGGCCCTTTTAGTCGCACTATAAATTTCAAAGTTAAAAGAAATAACAATGGTAACCGTGGCATGGTCACGAAAATAAAATCGCTTAAAATTCCACATACTGAAGTAGCCGTAAGCCTACCAACAAACCTGGTGTTTTAGGAACTTCCAGCACTGGCAGATCCAGCACTAGATCCATCGTCTAAAGCTTCCACAGCCTCTAAATCAAGATACCTGTGCACTCTACTATCATATACTCGTGAAATTGGCACACGATGAGGCGTTTGAATCTCCGCGAGTTGAACCGCAATAGCCTCAATATAACAAGGCACAGACATGGGGCTAGGCGGACTCTTCATTTGATCTACCAAACTGATTAAGAAAAGTTTGTTAGTAGTTACATTAGTGAAGAGAAGTAAGAAATTATACTACAACAATGAGAATTTGTAGGATAGAACATTTACCAAAACAATGAGAATGCAAGGATTTGACTTACTTACTCAATCGGTTTTTAGGGACCCTTTTAGAAGGCCTAACCACAAGGGAGTCGCCAGAAGAATCCGGTTCCTTCCGTTTCTTCGGCACAGAGTCCGCTGACACCTCTAATGATTCGAGAGGAGCAAGCACAGCTTCAAAGATGTCTGATTCGGCCTCTAAGACAACCACATGGCGCCCAATTTTCTTGCAAGCATGCACGCTTGCACCTACAATCATTGAGGACACGATTGGACTTGTCAAAAATGAGTGAGGATAGAACAAGATTTAATAGAAGAGATAGTAGAAGAAGTTACCGGTAGATGCGTTGCAGTCCAGGACAACATGCCCTGGTTGCGAGAAGCTTTCTATCAACATTTGGACTAGAACATGGCTCTTTTCTCTAGCCCCACGCCAAGGCACGTCTCCATTCTTCAATGACATTTTGGCGGTCAAAAAATTATGGAGAACTCCCTCACCAGCGATGTCAGTCTCCACTTTGCTGACATCCAAGTTTTTCTCAATTGAAAACCTTGAACGGACCTTCTTATCTTTATAGGATGTCTTGATGAAAAGAATGATCCAAAACCGCTTTGTCTGCGTAATGCAAATATGAAATAATGAGAAGGAAAGAAGAATTAAAATTAAATTGAACCCCATGATAGATTAAATGTGATGTCAAACTTACAGTGCACTGATCACTCTTGTAAGAGGTGAGATGCATCTCGTTAACGCCCCACCAATCATGGAGGGGCGCAAATCCGTAGGCCTCCGCAAAAGATTCTGTTGCATCTCGAACGGTTGGATTATTAGGATGGAAGAATACAATAGCTCCGTCATCCTGTAGAGTGTCACGAGCGAACTCAAAAATTGGCTCCGACCAGTCTTCTGTCAGGTCATTCCAACTTGGAATGACTGAGTGGCCAAGGGACAAACCAGAAATGGGCAAACCATCTGGCATATCCGCTATAATGAGACCGAGGCAAGCCTCAGGCTTGGGAACTCCACCAAGGCGCCGCTCCATCCCTCGACCAGCCTAGCACAGAGGGCATACATAATCAACAACAATATCATCGAAAAAAATGCACATGTATATAATATTAAAAATTATTTAAGTACAATTAGTACGAGAGGTTTGAATTTAATACCTTTTGAGCGAAGGACAAAATTTTCAACCACTCTGGAGGAAGTTGATGATTTGAAACCATGAAGTCAATGAGCGTCGGGATGGAAGTACACAATGGTAAAATGGTTGCCTCAATCCCGTGTGTAACAGTTCGTGTGAAGCTCTTGGCATAGAGCTGCGAAGCAGCAAATTCTTCGGTCGTGATAGAAAGCAACTCAGGAGGGTAGAAGGGAGTGTCGGTCACCGTATCAATTTGAGATGGAGGTGCAGTTGTAGCTGAAGGAGCATGATGCTGGTCCACTTCGACTGTGGATGATTCCAATTCTTTTCCTTTAGAGACGCTAGCTTTCACTCTCTTACCAGCTGTTGGATCCTTCTTCTTCTTCCCCTCAATCGACTCCAAAGCCTTTTTGCCACCCTTCTTTGTCACAATTACAACTAGCTCAGTTGAAATGGTCAAATCTTCTGCAAGATCATCGAGATCTTGAACTAGTTCAATAGGTGGTGCTTGTTTAGCCTTCTCCTCCTCTTCGTCCGCTGGAGCAAACTTGCGAGGGCACTCAAGGTACCATGGACAGGACTGGTGCTCGGAAGAATTGAACGCTCGCAGTTGGGCAGCGGTAAGCATACACATTGAACCCTTTTCTGTCCAGGCGCCAAAAAACTTGGGCATTGATTTTCGATCAATGACACCTTTGCCTTGCAGTTCTCTTTTAAAATATCTACACAACAAGGGGGGGTCATTAGACATTTCAATTATATGATTTGGATCAAAATTTCCCTATAACTCCAGACTCTCCCTTTTGGCACCAAATAATTCAAATTGATCTCTCATAGAATTAAATTCAAAAATCAAATAACTACAAATTCTTAAGTATTGAAGCTGACTTATCAAAATCAATTCCACTAAGACAATATACACCTATGGTGAACATACCTGTAAACGAGTCGTTGCATGGCCTTTTCATTTCCCTCATTTTTGAGAAAGACAGTTGTTCGATCAAATCCTCCTTGCTTTCTGAATGTAAAGTAGAAGGCTTGGTCCCATACAATGATACGGTACTTCTCAATGTAATCAGCAATCTCGTCAACATTGGTGTTTGTTTTCCAGTCCACATTCAACTTCTCCGATGCTAGGGTCTCTTTAACGACTCTCACTGCCGCGGCCTCCAACTGAAAGATTAAAGAAAACCACATTAGTGACAATATCAACAAATTTATGACAGACAATTTAATATAATGATTGAAGCAACGACCTGACTTACCTCAGCCCAAAACGACGCTTTATGCAACCAGACATCGAGTTTCTCATCTGTCACTCCAGCAGGTGGGAATCTTAGAGCAACTCGGTTCATTTCGCCAGCGTTCCACCATTGCAACCAACGAACCTTGAATTGCGATGGCACAGTAGTTCCCGAAACCTTCTGCAGTTTTTCTAAAGACATCTCTGGCTTCTCAAAATTGGACCAATGGTAGTTAATCTGCATGCATCAGTAGATTTCTCAATATAATGAAATCAAATTCAATCAGAACGTAAAATAGAGAGTGGAGAAGAACTGACCGCATCCAAGAATTCGGGGCCATGCTTTGGATTAGCCACTGTTGCCATTTTGTCGAATTCTGTCCTGAAACTTTTCAACTTTGCAACGGATGCTTCATTCATTGCGTTGTGAATACCTTGAGAAGTCCTGCTCTGTGGAGAAGTCCGCTCCAAATAGAGTCGACCTGCTTCATCTGCAGCTGCGGCAACCTCATGCTGCGAAAACCAAACAATTTAGTTCATTGAGCAGACCTAAACGGCCAACCCAAAATCTAAATGAAATTTCTTTATGGAACTATACCCGATTCAAAAACTTGATGAACACCTCTGATGTCAGAGGATACCAAGCCGTAGTCTTAGGCCGATTCTCACAGGACTTATATTCTTCGTTGGTGAGAAGGTCCTTAAAATCGGTTAGCTTCAATTGTCCATATGTGTTGATGCGGTGCAAACGATGGACTAGATTAGTCTTCACATGAGCGTTCTCGGTAGAGCTAGAAGTGAAAACAACATTATGGTTAATATCTAGCCATAAGACTCCAATGATAAAACAATGAGCATATGAATATGTGTCTAGAGTACTCACCGATTGATGTCATTCATTGCATTAAGTAAAATCCCAGTACTCCCCTTGGAATTCAATACGATACAATCTACTGAGTAATGCCACTTCCGATCCGCAAAATGCATGCGTGAAATATATCCTGACCAGGCCTGATGCCTGTGATTGCCGTCCCAGATAAAGAACATCTTACAAGAGAACTGGGACCAATTGACATGCTTCAACAATTCCGTTTCAAATTCATCGTTCTCATACACCCATTGGAGGTCCCAAGTTTTGATAATATCGTCATCAACCGGGCGACTGTTTCCATTGTCGTCGGTAATGGAAACATAAAATACACGGTCACCCTCACGATATCCATGTACAAACTCAGACTCCAGCCTTCTGACATCGGAGAGCAGAAGTGGTCGAACTAATGGTAGAGGTATCATCCTGCACAATGGAATCTTCAACCTAGACTGAGAAAATGGTTTGAACCTTAACTCTTGAATGATTGAATTCGAATCAAGTTTTTCCTTTAGTTTGAATGCGTCTTCAGCCTCATCTACGGTTAGATGACTCATACTGTTGTTTCCTTCAAAACCATCAATGCTCTTTGATAGGCCTCCAGCTATCGCCTCGCCGCCTACAACCGTTGCACCTTCCTGATTAGGTGAGTCGCCGATAACAACCGAGCTTCCGATTACATCCTTACATCTAGGCACATCCTCGGCTCTATGCGGAGCCCCGTCCCCCTGAACAGTGACTTCCCGTAGCGCCTCGTTAAACTCCATCTACAGATTGGAATTCCATGAGTTAGAAGCAATTTTGAGAAGTTGAAATGAATTCTACTCACATTATGTCATTATCCCCGAATGCAAGCCCAGTTAGCACCACCTACATGTACATGAAAGCATACAATCACACATCCAAGCAAATAGACAATGAGACTCCGACTCCATCAAAATAATGAAGCTGTCACTTTTAGAGTCGGAGGCTCTCCGAATCACGTCCTTCGGCACCGAAAGCGGTCGAGCATTCAAAGCCAGGCATATAAAAAATGTGTACTTAAATAATAATAATCCAATTTGCATGTCCCCAGTAACGGCTCCAATTCAGAATCGGGTAGTCCAGTTCACTCATTCACTGCCTTCGGCACCGAAGAGCATCAAAATTCGATAACGCTGGAACCAAGGGCGTTTTGACAGTGGATGTCCAATGCCCCACCACGTGGTGCCCTCAATCATGTTCCCGCGACACTCACTCTTCCGGTCAGCTGCTTCGAAGAGCAGGATATAAACCACACTTTCAGGTGTGTGCAATGTGGTACAACTCCGCTGGAGTCATTTTTAAAGCCATATTCTCATTCATTCTTTTGCTGGATCATCCGGAGCAACCCTGAGACACCGATGCTCTCAGTCTGACGCCCCACTGACTGTCGCGTTTTTCCCTCAAAGTCTCTCGGTCGGCTGCCATCATGAGAAGGTTGACGTTGCTTGTGATAAGGAACAGACACAGGCTCACCACGCTGGATCACCTCCTTCGGCACCGAAAGCCAACATAGTTTTAAAAATCAGCGCATGCGTCTACAGGTGCTTCCACTTGAACAGTCACAGTTTCAACACACTACTTCACAACATAAGTTTCAAAGGTTTGGGATCACAGATTCGGGAACAGTCACAGGTTATCAACATGCTGGATCACATCCTTCGGCACCGAAGGCCAACACTGACTCTAAAAATTCAGCGCATGCGGTCTACAGGTGCTTCGACTTAATATTGTTGGATCTTTCGATGCAACCCTAAGACCTCTCCCGGTCAGCTGCTTCGACACTCACTCGACACTCTCTCCCGGACACTCACTCTCCCGGTCAACTGTAACGTCACTCACTCGACACTCACTCTGTCGGTCAGCTACTTCGACCCGATGGATATAAACCACACTTGCAGGTGTGTGCAATCATGCAATGTGATACAACTCAGCTGGATCCATGCGAGCCTTCATATTCTCATTCATTCTTTTGCATGGGTCTTTCATGCTTTGGGTGCTGACCGCTGTCATATGATCCACGACCACCAACTGTGATAGTAACCCAGGTCAACCCGAACAACACTCAACCCGAGGACTCATGTCTCACCACGTGGTGCCCCCCAACATGTTCCTGCGACACTCAAACGTCCTCACCATCACCCCTCAAAAAACACTCACTCTCCCGGTCAGCTGCTTCGAGGTGCAGGATATAAACCACATTTTCAGAAGTGTGCAATGTGATCATACTCCGCAGGAACATGTTACATTCTTTTGTTGGATCTTCCGGAGCAACCCTAAGAAACCGACGCCCTCCGTCTGACGCCCCTTTAACTGTCGAGCTTTCCCCTCAAAGTCCCTCGGTCGGCTGCCTTCGTGTGAATTCTCTTATGAGAAGGTTGACAGCGCATGTGATAGGTCTAATTCAATTATTCCCTATTCAATTATTCTTGATGCTCTTCGGTGCCGAAGGATGTGAATGAGGAGCACGTCACGTCTGGGGTGCTACTGCAAACCTAGACCCTGTCAAGAAGGCTCTGTGGCTGTGGATGTCAGTGCATCGCTCCAAGGGAATGAACTGATGCAGAGCATAGTGCAATGTGCGCTGAACAATCACAGGTTCAGGATCTATAAAATTCGGTACACAAAATCACCTCCTTCGCCACCGAAGACCGCCAGTATCTACACCGACTTAAGATCACTTGTTATCCAGTACATACGTCCCTTCCTAACCAACATCATCCAGTATGTTTTAGTGCCGACACTGGTGCGTGCCATCATGATCCATGCATGTCCATGCACATAATTAAGTTATCATTGCATCCCTGCAATACCTACAAGTTGAACGCTTGGATCCCTGCAAATCATTGGATCTTGGAGCTTGTGCACGAAACTCCTTCTACAAGTTGAATACTCAAAATCCTGCAAAGGTGGGCTGCCAAGGTGTTCACAAAATATACGTGGCTTCACTGGTCCTTCGTCACCGAGGTACCCCTGAATCTTAGGCGTCCGACATGATCAACTTCCAGATGTATTGTAGAGTTCCAGTCACAGGTTCGGCAAACTATTTCACCTACTTCGGCACCGAAGGCATCAGTTCATCAGGGAGCCTGTACAGATCACAAGCAACAAAAAGATTCGGCACCAACAACAAACCCTGGTGGGACAGGAGGAGAATGCAAGTTCGCATCAAATATAGGACCGGCAGTACATGGCACCAGCAACAACCACTTCTCGTCACCCATAGCAGACAGTTTGAAAAGCCACAAGTTCGATCGACACGATGTGTAATGCTCGCAGGAGAATGCAACTTGAGGGTCATCACCTTCGGGACCTGCTGCGGCTTTGGAGAACAAGATGACTTGCAAGCAGTCCTTCGGCAGCGAAGGAGTAGAAGTTTAGATCCTCAGATCGCGATCGAGATCGAGATATCAAGAGTAGAAGTTCCAGATCCAACAGAAGGTGTACCTTACTTGACCGACGAAGCAACCCTTGCGAACTCAAACCCTAGTCCAGCCCTCGCGCACGTACCGCAACTCACTCCTAGAAAACTCGCACCACAACTCACTCCTAGCAAACTCGCACCGCAACTCACTCCCAGCAAACTCGCAGTGAACAGCATCTTTCCCCCCATCCGTTGAGACAACACAGAATTCAAACAGACAAGAACAAGAACCGTGTGATGACCTACCAACTTCTCATCCATTATACGCACATCCATTTGAACGGTTTACGTCATTCACATGATTACATCCCGTTTCGAACCTAAACACTTAAATAAAACCACTTGGAGATGCATGATTGGATTTGATTTACCCCTAAAGTTCTTTGACAATTTCCCTCAAAAATTATACGTGGTACTAACTTTCAAACCACAAATCCAAAAAATGAAATCAAAATACGTCCGCCAAGATCTTATCAAAGGCAATCTAGAATAAAAATCTCAGAGAAAATTGAATTTTTTTCGAATTTTAGGAACCTGCCCGAAAATTAAAAAATCCCCCCGGAAGGAGACTATGGTCCTTTAGGGATTAATTGAAACAATTAATTTCCACTATAAACCGTTTGATCTTAAATTTCAGACACCTCTAATGACTCAAGACATAGGCATACTTTCTAATTCCCCTAGAATTCCTTAACAATTTCACACCAAAAACTCTTTAAAACAACCCTTCTGAGATGTGGCGTTGCAATACTGGCTGTAAATACAAAAAGTTTATCCAACCGTAGGATCTTCTAATTCACTACTACAAGGTGATGCTTAAAAAACTTCATAACATTTGACCGCACGGATTGTAAAATCAGAGTCATCTTGAGTAGTGAACTAGTGCATTGTGGTATTTTCGTTCCCAATGCAGACAGTGTCAGCAATCTTTGTCTCAAGATATTGGCAAACATTTGTACTACACATTGCATAATTCTATCGATCTATGATGTATCATGTGCTGGTCATTACTCACTCAAAATCACACGTAGTGGACGTGTTCATAATAAGAAAATATATTGCAGATTCTTACGGTTTAAGAAGTAGCCATGTATTTAGGAAAGCAATTTAATTTTTTAGATAGAAAAAAAATTTAGATCTAAAATCACAACATACCCCAAAGCCCCCGAAGCCCCCAAAGCCCACTCATGATATATCCAAAATTTTGAAACCTCATCAGAAAATTCATAATATTACACCACATCAGAAAAGTTATGAAATTACCATTTGAGATTCATCCGCCGGAAAGTCCATCTTTTCCTTGTCATGTGCTGACTCCACAGGGTTGTTGTTGGTCATGCGCAAATTGTCATCTTCTCCCATGACTAAAACACTTTGCATTCCTCGAACGACGTCGTCCCTATTGACTAATATACTCGCAATGTTGGTCTCCTCCTCCTCGCGCTCGACATGGTCACCACTAATCATGTTATCAAAAGTTGAACTAAGCGAAGTCCCTTCCAGATTCAATCTCCTAGACCTTGTTCGTCGTGCCATTCTAGACTTCAGGAGCTGCTTTGAAGTGGAAAACCTGAATCTAGACTTATAGCGCCTGCTCTTCACCTCCTCCTGCATTCCTCTTATCAACCACTACACATTAAAGTTAAAGCATTTCCACACTATAGTTATGCGGTCCCACTTGCTACCCTAAAGTTCAAAGATGCCAACCACTCAACTATATTGAATAGGCGTAAATTTAATAAGTATTGACAATATTAGTTCATAACCAAAATTAATCAATGTTGTCTGTCATCTGCATTATTTGCCCACTACCTTCTACTATGATATGTTAGAAATAAACTCAAGTTTCACAATATTTAAAACTCAATTTCTAAATACTCGTTAAGGCATCGTAACTTGCACCCCACGAGATTAATGCTTTAAGATTATACTTGCTTTAACCTTTCTTGTAGCTTCCAGTTTAGCTTTCTTTCCACTTTTTCATTAGACTATTGGATCGACCTGAGTTGTAACATAATTTTAGACATTCCTAATTTCATACATGCTAGCCGCCAGCTGCCGCTCATCTGTAACTAGCACTTCTAAATAACTTACCAAACTACTGAACCTTATATATTAAGTTCACTAAATTAATATACTCACAACGTCTCTATTCTATTTCAACCCTTCTTTTTCTACCATATATCCATTCATACAAATTCCCACATTTGTAAGAGTGTTCGTACCGGGTTAGTTCCATAGTAGTAGCAGCAGTTTAAGTCCCCCCATGCGCCATGGCTATGGCAACTATTCGTGGTGGAGATGGAAGCGTTCCGATCTCCGTCCCTCTAGGTGATGATGACGTAGCATGGGTCTTTGAATCGATGCTCACTCATCGTTTCAATTATGTTATGAGGTCTATGTGGATTGAGGAGGAAGTCTTTGATCCGAACAGAGAGTTCGTATTGTCTACAATTATGCAGAAGAAACATATCCATGATGGTGACCTTCTCTGGAAACTTTTGCCAGGAAAATATAGGGTTTACGGGAATCCAATCCTTTGCTCCTCTGTTCCTACTTCAGAGTCAATGAAGTCGACTGTGCATATGTCTCCTGTAGCTCCAATCAAAGTTGAATCAATCGATAGTGAGACTATCCTACTTAGTGAATCCTCAGATGATGAATCCGTTCCTAGATCAAATTCCCATTTCTCCTTCCTATCTCCAATTACAGAAACTGTCCTTGAAGTCCCTGAAACTTTGTCACAGTCAGTCTCTACTCTGCCGTCTAAGAATTCCCGTCCTCCTCTTCATCGAGCCTCAGATCCACCAAGCATCCTAAATTGTCTTAAGCAGTTACAATGCAGACCACGTGCCAAGAGTGATTTGAAATTTTTGGATCTAGATGCTCTACGGTGTGAGAAAGTCCAATTTCTTCCTTCAGAGTTCAATGGTGACGTAATGTTTGAGTTCCCACCCATGCCGAGTAATTTGTCTCCATCATACGCTCGTAAGATGGAAGGGATGGACAAAAGATATGATGGTCACCTATGGACCAAAACACATACTACTAACATTGTCAATGATTATGGTCTTACCTTCAGATACTCAAGTTGTGTCGGTCACCTTCGATGCATGAACGACAGTTGTCTGAGATTGCGTCGCTCCGGCTCCCACAACGACACGAAGTGGGATGGCATTACGACGCACGTATTTCTCGTGGGGGAGCAGCCACCGGCGCATTCCACTGTCCAATGTCGAATTTGTAAGACTCCGCCCTCTTGCATTGCCTCTTGTCCGTGTAGAATGTATTACATTCTTAACAAGAGTGGAATTGGAAGAGCTTGTATTCACGTGGGCAGCCACCAACATCCGACTGCAAAAGGAGTATGTCGAGAGTCTGTTCAAAGAATTTCTGAGCTTGTTAGTAATGAGGTTCACAAAACCCCAACTGGCAAGAACTCTGCAATTGCTCTTGCCGCAAGTAAAGAGTTCTTGTCCACTGAATTGTTTGCACTTGATCGGGAGGGAGTCCCCGAACCACTTCGTGGAGATTCCCTTGTGGCGGTGATGGAGAGATTTCGAATCCTAAGCTCACCCAACATCCGCAACGCTATCTCTACATTACGTCCCAATGCAAATGGAGGACCATTAGACAGCATCATCAAACTCAAGTTGAAGAGTCCCTACGCATACATACAAGATAGCGTTTTCCCGGGACAAGGAAAAGAGAAGGTGTACCTCTTCAAGATGTCTGAAGAAGGTCCAGGGAGCGGTGTGGATCTCGTAAGGCGAATGCAAATTGGCGGCGACCTGCAAAACTCCTGGATCATGTTCGACCATGTCAAACGTGTGAAGGGTTGGACTACAATGGCATGCCATGTGTACGATCCTGAATACTGCCGGGTGATGAGCATCGCCATATGTGATATGCAGAGCGAGGACGTTGAGTCTCAGAAGTTGATGTGGTCAGCTCTCAACAATGTGATGGCTCGCCACAGTATCACAAACCCTATCTTCAAGGGTTTCATGGCGGATAGTGCGCAGGCTAACTGGAACGCTGTGAGGATAATCTATGGAAACGGCGACCCAACAACAAAGATGGTTGATAGAGAGAGGACATGCTTTCTTCACTGGGTAACGTCACTCAATCGGCACACAAAAAAGCTTATCCGAACTGATTTACAAGATCAACATATCAAGCTATGTAGACAATACAGAGATGCAAAATCATTTGAAGAGGCCGAAGTATTATACCTCGGCATTAAAGGTTGGTGGCTCTCATCTCGTGCAGCGACGGAGGAGGCTGTACGTGAGCTCGACGATTGGCTCGGTTTTTGGCACTTCCGCTACCGCCAATGGGGTAGCTTCATGGACATGGTAAGTTATCACAAACCTAACCCTACATTGATTTACCTCCTATACATACTCTACGTCTTCTAAACACTAACCCCAAGCCTATGTATCTTCGCTCTTTGATTTCACCTACTCTAACCTAAATCCCTGAATTCTGTTGACTGCTCGACAGGACCTCGACATTGAAGAATTGGCTGAAATGCCATCCTGCAACCTATCTGAGACGGTGCACAATAGATGGTTACAAATGTCAGGTAATAGAGGGACGTGCTTATATGTTGCTACGACGGACGATATGATGCGTGCAATGATGCAAACCACAAACTATTGGGCCTATTTACAGGGTCACGCTTCGGGAACTGGGCCCCACCTCGACGAACTTCGTTTACGGGCAGCCCGACGATCTAAGGATCCGCTCAAGGTTGCTACAGCAATCAAAAAGCTCCCTGGCGCAAATCAATTTGCTACTCGAGTTCCCCATTTGGAAGGCGAGGAGGTATTTGGATCCGCGAAGCGAAAACTAGATCTTCCGCCGGGATCTGATGAAGACTCTCACCGCCATGATAAGGTGAACTACTCTCATCCCCGTGTACAAACTCGCTCTACTCGATCTCGAACAGACGCCGGTCCTTCAAGTGTGGTTATTACTCCACCCATAGAACCATTGCCAGATCGGGGCCACGCAACTTCAATCCTAGAAACTGAGTGCAATCCACATCAATGGCACATTGCTCGGTGCACTAAAGTCACCAAGAAGTGTTATGCCGTCCAAGTGGGCCAGAAGACCAAATGTGGTGCCAAGGTATGCCGTGACAAGGTAAAGGGCACTCCTGCCCCTACTTACAACGGTAAAATGACAGAGTGGGGGACCAGATTAATTATTTCTTCTGATTTCTGGTTTTGTTCGGACGATATTGTGCGTTGTGCCCAAGCTGGCAAGTTTAGATATGTGCACGATTGGCCCCCTCTTCCAACTACTTGGCCAGTTGCACGTGGTACAAATCTCACTAAGGCTGAGATTCTGGCATTGGAAGACGGGGGATTTGAGCTTCAAACAAAGGACTTTGATATGTCTCCTAGACGCCTTTTCAACACGTCTCCTTCTGTAGCTACCTCAAACACTCCAAGCCCCACCGCCCCAGATGCGGGTGGCCATCCAACAAAGCGTTATGGAAGGACGATCAAGAGGAATCCAAAGGCACCCACCTTGGATCACCTTAACAAATGGGAGACTGCTAGGAATGTTCGGGCAACCGTGAAATCCGTTACCATAATTCCATACCCTGGTTATGGCAGAATCATCACACTAGACTCGGGTATCTTCCCGAATCAGAAAACCTATCTAATTTCACTTAGTGACTTGCCGTCTTGCACTTGTGATTATTTTGTTACCATGAGCACTGGTGCACTTGGCAAACGGAAACCATGGCTGAACTGCAAGCATTTGTATTATATTTACAGATACCTCTGTAAGGCCGACTGCCAAGTCGACAAGTATGTTCACGCTGCGAGTCTCAGTTTTGATGAGATTCAACAACTTTTGCGAGGCACTGATCTCTAAGCTATTAGCGTAAACCTAGGTTGTCTTCATATAGTTAGGCGCATGGTTACTACTTTCATGTGCATAGGGACCTAAACTGTAAAACTGTTATATTGATAGGTTATATAATTGCATTGTCCTTCACTTCGTTAGGAAGCCATTTATCCATTCTGATGGTTTAAAAAAAAATTGGAGCTCCAATTATGCTCTTCGGTACCGAAGAGCCCATTTCACCCTAGCAATATTTTCTTTCTATCCTTTTTTTTGTGAATTGGTTTTTTTTGGTTTTTTTTTGGTTTTTTTTGTTTTTTTTGTTTTTTTTTGTTATTTTTTTTTGGTGTTTTTTTGTGTTTATGTTTGTGTACATTTTTGTGCTTTTCTAATATTTTTAGTGGTTTTTTTGTGTAATTCTTTCATTCGTTTTTTTCAGTTCATTGTCTTTTTTTGTTGTTTCTTTTTTTTGTTTTTTGTAGTGTTTTTTGTGTTTTTTTAGGTTCATCATTGTTTTTTTGAGTTTTTTTTGTGTGGTTTTTATCCCAATTCAACTGCCTGAAACATTGGATTCGATTTAGGGCTGCTACATGGATTTGTAAAAGGTCCATTTGATGGTCTCTGTTTTTAGCAGTTTTTTGTTTAATTGGAGCAACAAATGGCCTCTTTGGTATCAAAGAGGCATTTTTCTCAGAAAAGAAAATGTGCTCCCTATTTTTAATCGTATACTTTTGAAAATTAGATTTCTTCTAGATTGTTATTAGGATTCTTACTTTTCTCTACAAAATGAAAATTTTCACATCTGAACTGGCATAGAGGAACAGAAACATTTGTTTTGCTTCATCCAGTCTCTGTTCATCCAATATCCAATTTCCAGTATGTTTCATCTAGCAACGACATTAAATCAGATTACTTAAAGTAGTGAGTGATTTCAACAATGCCTGTTTATTAGACAATTCACTTCAAAACGGCCACATTCACAACTCCTTCACGGCTTTCGTATTGCCAAAGGCAATCATAAACACTCTGTCATAGGACCATCTACTATACTAATTTAAGTAATTACTAAAAATTTAAAATAGTAATAATCCCTTTTTAGTACTAATTTTTCCAAATTTAGCTAAAGGGCTCATTGCTCACTTCTCACTGCTCACCGCTCACTGCTCATTGCTCACATGCTAGCGTCGTTGCCAGCAACAATGACAATAAGTGGGTCAACTTTCCATCCAAGGGTTGTAATGTCAATTATATGTGGTTGGTATTTATTAAAAAAAATTGATTGTTTCTCGGGAAAATTTGTCATTACAGTATTTGAATTCAATGAATTGGATGGTAAGGTTTGAGTTTATGTGGTCCGGTGGGGGATCTTTATATGGTATTCCTTTGACGCATAGTATGTCTGGTTTAAATCTAGCATTACAGTGACAACTTTGGGTTCCACATGTGCATGGAAGAAGCCATGATAGGACCGTATTTCCTTGTGGTTTGTTGTTGAAGGTTCCGGCGTTCATAAGAATAAAGCATCGTGATTTACTGGAGGATATTATTAATTTACGGATTTCCCATATCCTTTTATTATGCCTTTTGACAATTAGAGAGTGTATATGATGGTTTTGGCATTTAAGGAGTACGTGTAGCCATGTGTCTAAGTCCATGGATGCACATATTGAGCATGTTATGAATAGGAATCTTTCTATACCAAAGAAGAGTTGTTTGCGGGCATTTCCCATGTGTAAGGCCAAAAATAGACCCCCTAAGAGAATCAATTTTTAAACCTACAAGGTCCTAATGTTACACCACTTAACATTCCTGATGCTTATCTGTATATTCTAATTTACTGGGGCTGGATCCTTGGTTATGTCTATTTATATATTTAGAGTTTAATAATACTATTATTTTAACCCAGTCATGTGGACTCGATTGACCCTTCCTTGGAACTTAAACACTTAACTCCGGATAAATTAATTAGGTATAGGTAATTATTTACTTATTTGTTATCTAATCGTTACGGTTATTGATTATCATGATTATTACTATTATTTTTATTTATATATATATATATATTTTTTTTTATTTTATTTATTTTATTTTATTTTATTTTTTGGTTAATTTTTCGAGTTTAGGTCGGCTGATCAGGCCTGATCCAGATCCCGTTTTGTGGCAGCAACTTCAACAGCACTTATCTCTTGACTCGAGACTCCGAATCCAAAAAAAATTCCTCTCACAGTGATCAGCAACTCATTTCCAACTTGAATGAACCATTTAAAACCGAATTCAGCAGGCCGAGGACATAGAAACCACCATCACAAGCAATTTCCATGCACCAACGATCTCAACACATCATTATGAACCAAGACGAACTTATGCATACAGGACGGAGTCAATGGGCTGCGAACTGGTTCAGTTCTGAAGGAACTTGTGGCCAAATACCTAATTCTGGCAAAAATTCGCCAGCGCTTCCGCATGAGATTCGGCCACCGGAATTTTAACACCTGTTCCTCGCAGCTCTCCAGCACCTTCTCTCCAGCTAGCACCGCGCGCGCCGGCTCTTGATCTCTCGCACAACAGCTCCAGCTCCCCAGACCTCGCGTGTAGCTCCACGACAACCGAGTGACGACCTCCAGCAATTCGCACCAGACTCACATTCACACGCCACCTCCTACTTCGCGCACGCAGGTGCGTACCCTCCGCGGCACTCCATCACCGAATTTCAGTTCACCAGCTCACCCTTCACAGATCGCGCGCACAGATGCGCACCACCAAAACAGAGTCTTCCAAGAGAAAACAGCTCCCCGCTCGCAGGAGCTTCTCGCTCACCCACGCCGATCCACCTCCTCGCGCAGGTACACCCTCCAGCTCGCGCAGGAGCCTCTCACACCGGAGCGCTTCAGCTTCCAGAAAAAAACGAAGAGCGAGACCTCGCGCGCACACACGCCCTCCGGCTCCAGGAGCGCTTGCACCCACCAACACGGAGACACCTCCTCGCGCGCAGCCGGTGCGCTCACCACCAAAACCGGAAGAGCCTCTCCTCCAGCTCGCAAGAGCTTCCTCCAGCTCGCGTAGGAGCCTCTTCTCCAAAAAAAAACGCAGAGAGGCCAGCTCTCCCTCGCGCCCAGGGCGCACACCCACCAACCACAAAAAAAACAAACCCAACCCAAAAAAACGAGAGCTCCAGCCCTCCCTCTTGCTCGCAGGAACTCCTCCTCGCTCCCCAACAAACGGCCCCCGGAAATCCAGAGAACTCCAGCTCTCTCGCCAGCGACTCAGCCTGGCTGGTTCTCCTTTCTCCCTTTTTTTTTCTTTTTCTTTTGGTCTTTCTCGTTTTTCTTCCCCGACAAGACTGGCTTAGTTTAAATGAGGCAGCCCATGACCTCTCACAGAAGTGCAGGATTGGCTACTTACAGCCGTTTTTGCATGTTTTTAGTTTATTACTAGCATTAACTCGCCGCTTTGCTCCTGACAAGCCTCCCTAAAATTAATTCCATGGTGGCAAGAATTGTCATGTGGCATGTGCATGGGGAAGCACGCCCAACCACCTTCTTTTCTTTTCTTCCTCCTTTTTTTTTCTTTTCCTTTTGATCTTTTAAAGACTATTACCCTAGATCTACTACTATCTACTGATGATTTGCAATTTACTTATAACTTAAAAAACTAACCACACAGCTGGACTCCCAGCACCCTAATTAGTCTACCTAAATTTCCCTAGCATTTTTGGAGTTCAATAAGTATTTTTCCCGAACGGTCAACCGCCGATCCACTAGTCAAACCCTAGAAATAAATAGCAATTCAACTCGGAAAATTCTAGAAATTTTACCACTACTTCTACCTGCTAGGAGACACTCTCTCAATTTTTTCCATAATTTTTGTCCCATTTCTCAATTTTTAGTCATTTTCCAAGGACCTTTCTTTCCCTTTTTTATCTTTCTCTTCATTCCCACTCCACTTCCACTACACTTTCAAGCATATTAGTAGGGAGGAGGAAAAAATAGGGAACTTAGTGTCCCATCATGGCACTAGGCCTATTAATCTAGGACTTTGACTCTAATAGGTGGATTGACTACTACTTTAACTAAAATTGGGTCAATACTATCAAAAACTCGAAAAAACAAAGAAAAAAGAGTGAGGGCCCACTTTGGCCACTCACACATGGCGACCATCTGGGCCGACTCGTGAGAGGAGAGTGGACCTAGACCTCTTGCTCACTACGGCACACGGTAATGAGAAAAAATAAAGAGATGTAGAAAGACAATTATGGAATTTGGAAGAAAACTAGGAAGTTAGACATAAGTGATGGGATTGAAGAAAAGCTAGGAAATTTCAATAGAGAAGGGGGAAAAAATGAGAGAAAAATAGGGAAAATAGAGACGGCATTCGACTAGAAAGAATTGAAAGATTAGCAGAATGGATGCACGTCCCAATTTTTGAGTTAAACCCATTCGCCCTGGACGGACCCAGGTTGAATCTACAGCCAAAAAAGATTTCAAAACCGCCTTCCGCCTTCATCGGAGTGAACTTGGACTACAGAGAGATAGAAGTTCCAATCTCTTTGGAAGGCAAGGAAAGCAAGGAGAAAAATATATTTTTGATAGTAATTTGGGAGAAAAGAAAACACTTGTCTCTAGTGTAGTGATGAGACTAGTATGGTTGACCCATGGAGAAGACATGATCGGCTGCAACTAGTGGTCAAAAGGCACTAGTTGAATCAGAAGGGTCATGTCCTCCCCGTTGTGAGGCCAATTGTCACGAAGTGAGGTGGGCTAGTGATAATGAATCCACTCTATCATGTCCGGTATTCCTTGCAACGACTCCCAGCCGTGCGTGTTGGAAATAATTCACCATTCAGGGTTTCGAGTTGGACCGAGTTGTTGGGAAATACCTTGGTAACGAGATAGGGGCCCAACCACAACGCATCAAACTTCCCAGGGAATTCTAGCCTTCTCGCATCTTGAAGCAAAACCAACATCCCTGGCAACAATGTCCGCTTCTTGTGGCGTTTATCAAACGCAATTTTTCGGCGCCTCTGGACAACCTCAATGTGTTGTGCGCTCAGTTTACGATCCTCATCCAATTTCTCCAACCGTTCCAATCGATGGATCAAAGACTGTTTGGTGGTCAATCGAGTGTCTATCGCTATTCGAAGTGATGGCACTTCAAACTCTATGGGAAGTACAGCCTCTACACCATAGACTAATGAAAACGGAGTGGCTTGGGTGGTCACCTTGTACGTTGTTCGGTAAGCCCACAACGCAGCGGGGAGTTTAACATCCCAATCTCTCTTCGAGTCTACGACCGTTTTCCTCAGGATCATGGCCAAGGTTTGATTGACCCTCTCAGTGTGCCCGTTTGTCTGAGGGTGATAGGGTGTAGTTTTACGGTGGTCAATTTGGAACCGATCGGTCAAGTCCTCAAACACCTCATTGAGGAAATGTTTGCCTCGATCACTAATGAGGATTTTAGGGCATCCAAACCGGGTTATCACTTGCTCAAACAAAAACGTAGCAGCACTCTTGGCATCATTTGATTTTACCGCTTTGGCTTCTGCCCATTTGGTGAGATACTCTGTCGCCACCACTATGTGCTTCATCCCTCTACTCGAATGGGGATGAATCTCTCCGATGTAATCTACTCCCCACTTCTCGAATGGAACGAGGGGAAGAGAGACATGAAGTGGCAACTCTATGCGTAGGTCGTTTCTAGCATAACGTTGACAAGCATCGCAACGTCGAGCGTAATCGTGGGCATCCCGAAACATGGAAGGCCAATAATAACCAGCGCGTAAGGCCTTCTGGCCTGTTAAGGTACCAGAAAAATGCCCCCCGCATGCACTATTATGACAAGAAGCCAAAATAGTCGGAATCTCCGTGGATTCTACACACCTCCGCAAAATGCCATCAATGCCTCGGCGATAGAGACGGCCACCTACAAGGGCGAAGTGGCGGCTATTAATGCGCACCTTCCGACGATCGTTTTTCCCTAAGTTGTCCGGCATTTGTTGGGTTTTGAGGAACTCCGCAATGTTTTGGTACCAGAGAGGAGAAGAAGAGACCAGGAAGAGGTTCTCATCTACCAAGCTATCATCGATGGGCGTGGTAATTGGATCTCCAGATAGTCTAGATAGGTGATCCGCTTGTAAGTGTTTCCTACCCGGTTTGTATTGCACGGTATAATCAAACTCCTCCAAGAGGAGTACCCATCGAGCAATCCTACCGCTAAGGTCGGCTTTGTTCACCAAGTATTTGATGGCCATGTGGTCTACGAAGAAGACCACTCGATTTAGCAATAGATAGTGGCGAAATTTCTTCAAAGAGAA
This sequence comes from Bryoerythrophyllum caledonicum, assembly GCA_963971425.1. Lineage (NCBI taxonomy): Eukaryota > Viridiplantae > Streptophyta > Bryopsida > Pottiales > Pottiaceae > Bryoerythrophyllum > Bryoerythrophyllum caledonicum. Next base: position 14,029,915 of record OZ020524.1, on the reverse strand, counting down.
CACCATGGCTAGACATTCTCGTTCCGTGGTGGTGTAATTTTTTTCTGCCGGGTTCAACTGGCGGCTAGCAAAGGCCACGGGGTAGTCCTTCTTCGTCTCTGTAGTTGGTTGGCATAATGCACTCCCTACCGCTATAGAGGAGGCATCGCAATAAACATGGAAGGGCAAGTTCCAGTTAGGAGGTTTTAAGACTGGAAAGGTGCTAAGCTTGGTCTTAAGGATATCAAATGCCCCTTGGCACTCTGGAGTCCATTCAAACGTTACCGCCTTTTGTTGCAACCGATTAATGGGTAATGAAATTGTCGCATAGTCGGGAATTAATTCCCGATACCATCCCATGTGACCAAGAGTCCTTTGGACTCCTTTAACATCTGTGGGTGGAGGCGGTTCAACTATCACCTTGACCTTCTCCGGATCTGGTTCCCTACCATGTTTGGAGACCACATAACCCAACAAGACACCCCTCTCAACGGCTAAAAAGATCTTGTCTGGATTAAGGGCGATGCCCGTCCTCCTACACCGCTCGAAGCTTCCTCGAACACATGCCACATGTTCCTCAATTGATGATTGGGTACTAAAATCATCTATAAACACTGTCATAGATGTGTGTAGGAGATCAGAGAAGGCATGGGTCATAGCCCGCTGGAAGGCGGATGGTGCATTACACAATCCAAATGGCATGACTACATAGATAAAGGTGCCCCAAGGAGTGGTAAGGGCTGTTTTGTGGTAGTCATCGGGGTGTATGGATATTTTGTTATAACCAGAATAACCATCCATGAAGGTGTAAAGTTCATGACCAGCCACTTCTTCCAAAATGGTGTTAATGAAAGGAAGAGGGAAGTGGTCCTTTTGTGTGGCTTGGTTAAGTTTGCGATAGTCTATGCAAACTCTCAACTTCCCATTTTTCTTCTTGACTATCACTATGGGGGAAAATCCAGTCGGTAATCTCTACTGGGCGGATAAATCCAGCTTGAAGGAGTTTCTCCAACTCCATCTTAACTATAAGTTGGAGTTGTGGATTCATTCGTCGCTCCTTTTGGCGAATAGCCAATGAGTCTGGAATTAAAGGGATTTGATGTTGCACCACTTCTGGAGGGATGCCCTTGAGTTCTCTATAAGACCATGCGAACACATCGCGATACTCCATGACTAGGGCTCTATAGGGCTCTAATTCTTCCTTTGTGAGTTGGCTCCCAACCTTTATCATTCGCGGTTCTTCTCTCTCAAACGATACATCTATCTCTTGCCAATCTTTTGGACTCGCATGTGGTTGTTCCGTTGGTCCCTTGTACCAGTCATGGGGAATTGGTGGATAGATGGGTAGATCACTTCCCACTTGTCTTCCCGACGAAGTGGATTTGAAATGCAATGGAGAAACGAGGACTTCTTCATCCAAGATAGGGTCTACATTGGACAATTGTGTGCCATCTAAGGTGACACCACAAACATCCTCGTAACGTAGGTCATCTACGAGAATGGCTAAGTCAATGTCCTGGAGAGGATCACCACTAAGTTCTTCCATGAAAAACGTATCCATGGATCGGTCAGACTCAGTGTGCGGGTGCTCAGCCAACCAAGTAGAGAATTCTCCATCATCCTCCCATTCGTATAGGCTAGGCCCCAAGCAACTCAATGAAGGAGTGGTGGTTTTTGTTACCTCTGGAAGCGCGAACTTGACCCCCTTGATTGTCTTTCTAGCTCCGCGTGGCTCGTGGTCTTCATCCTCTGAGGATGAGCTAGAAGATTCTAAGGTCTTAGGGAAGCTAGGTTGAATATAAACCTTGGTTAGATTCGACCCGACACCATAGGTGATGTGAGGTTTTTCACCACTCCAATCTACCTTAGCGTTGGCTGCCCTCAACCACGGTCTCCCTAGAAGCAAGGGGAAGGAATTTTTGTTCGAGTGCATTCGAAGCACTTGGAAGGTGACCGTGTAGTCCTCCCCTCCTGTGTTCATCTTGCACCCAGAAATTTGACCTATTGGTGCTTCTGGAATCTGGTTGGCCATGTTGATCACATAAGGTGAGGGCTCTGTGATCTCTAGCCCTAACTTTTCCATGGTGTGAAGAGGCATGATGTTTACACCACTACCACCATCCACCAACACCTTGGGCAACACCTTATCCACGATAGTGGCTTCAATTTCTACCGCACGAACCTCAAATGCCCTTTTGGAAGGCTTTTTAGAAGAGCTCACTCTAGCAGCTAGATTGGGCCTGACCTTTACCCTCTTGGCTAGTGGAATCCTCTTCTTTAACTCTTTCCGTACCAAGGGAGCCAAGTGGATGAGTTGGGCAATAGTAATGTTGGCGTTCAACCTATTCAAGTCCTCCCAAAGATCATACGGTCTAAACGTGGGGGTGGATGAAGGGTCTTCAATCCCCATTTCTTGAATGGGAATTGTTGGACCCTCCCAGGTTGGCTCGGGTGTGTGGGGATTCTGGGGTTTTTCACCTCCTTCAGAAGGGGTGGAATCTAACATCAACGGATTCACCGGAGGCATCTTCTGGTTGGCCTCCTTTGTGGACTTCAAGGCTTTATGAACTACATCATTAAGTTCCGATAAGTGTGGTGAATCCTCGAAGTTACCCTTTGATTCCTGAGCTACGAAGGGTTGGTTGGCCTTTTGGGCTCGTGTCAATACCGCATTTACGGGAAGTGAAAGGTGAGCTACTTGATGTGGAATGACAGGTTCATGCGACACAAAATGGGATTGAGAAGAGGTAGAACTTTGAGGAGCTCCTTGAGACCCGAGTTCTGTCAATGTGACGGTGGTAGAGGGAGATGAAGAAGGAGATGCAAATCGGGCATCTTGGTTGGGCGCCTGGTTTTGGCCAAAAGGCACAAAACCTTGTTGGATTTGCAAGCCCTGAGGAGGTTGGTGGTTTTGACGATGATTATTATAATCATAGTACATGTTGGGAGGATGGAGACTATTGTCATTCGAAGGGTTTCGAGCCCCTCTCTGGTTATCCATGGCTTGTTGGGCAAAATTCCCTCTCATGGGCCTCATAGGAATGACCTTGTCCTTCTCCCTACATCTAATTGTGGGATGATTACCACCGCAGTTCCCACACACTACCCCATTCTCCAACCAGCAACTCCCAGGTGGATGTCTTCTCCCACAAGATTGACAGATCTCCCAACGAGGTTGGGACCTCGGACCTTGACCACGATTAAGTTGTTGATTCCGGTGTGGGGGTTGATAGACGTTTGAATGGTGTGGGAAGGTGGTACAAAACTGCATGGTGTGACCATTCTCGCCGCATGAAGTGCACCACATACCAGAAGAATGTCTACCTGACTCTATCTGAGGAGGTGGGGCATTAGGGTTCTGGTTCCTGAGTAGAAGAGCCATCTGATCTGTCATTGCCCTCAATTGTTGTTGGAGTTGGTCTTGGAACCCTTGCTGAGCGTCATGGATCTCCTTCTTCATCTCGTGACGCCAAGTGGGTCCATATGTAAGAGCGGGTAGAGGAACGGGGGGCCTGACATTAAGAGGAATGGTATTCACCACAGGTGGAGAATACACTGTTGGGCCAGGTGGAGGTTCAACTGAGTCTGACTTCTCCCGGGCATGGATGGGAATAAAGCTAGGAATGCTTTCATTCTCCTTCCTCCATAGTTTCTCGTGTTCTGTTGCCACCGCTGCCACGGTCCTAGCTGCCTCCTTAGCTTCCTCTAAGGTGGTGGGCCTTGTCTGGAGGATTTCCCGTATCGTTTTCTCTAGATAAAACCCTTGAAGGAAACAGTGTCTCAAGGTATCATCCGTGAGCAAATCACCCACGAACCGGGTGACAACTTGTTCAAACCTACGGATGTAGGATGAAATATCCTCATCCTTCCCTTGTCTAAAGCTTGCCAAGGCCGTCAAGGCTGCACTCTGGCCTACTTCGGGTCTGTATTGTTCCAAGAATGACCTCATGAGGCCATCCCAATCACGAAAGGTGGATGCCGCATGATTGCGGTACCATTCGTAAGCCGATTCCTTGAGTGTGGTTGGAAACCACACCAAGTAGTAACGGTTGTCGGTTATCAAACACGTAGTCAATAACTCTATAAACCGCTCCACATGCATCGAGGGATCCTCATCCCTAGTTCCCTTGAAACTAGGAAGATTTGGGGGCATAGGGGCAGCTTGAAGCCCTTCAGGAACTACAATAGGCAAACCCCTTGGTTGAACCAAGGGGTTTAGGGGTGGGTTGACAATTGGATCTTCCATGTCACCAGGACTAGGAAGAGGGGAAGAGTGAGGAGAGGAGGAAGACCTAAAGCTTGATTCCTCAACGGTTGTACGGTCTTTTGGGCCTCCCGAGTTGGTTCTTGTACTAGGACCTCCTTCTAATGTCTCAGGATTGGGAAATGAAGTTGGAGTAGTAGAAATTAGGGGAAGGGGAAGCGGTCTATAACATCTTCCAGATCGAGTCACAGGGCTCATCTAACGATTAAGTTGCCGTTCTTAGTTTTCTAGACCTATGTGAAGACATTTCGTAAACACCAATAATTGACTTAAAATGATTCCAAGTTTCTCCCAAACTCCCCCATGCTGGGAAGTAAACAAAACAGAAGGTTACATGTGGGGCTAACCTCCGGACGAGGTACACCCACTATGCCCCATACGATACAGACTCTTAGTTGGGCTGACCACCTACCTGGAGGTTTCTCCTTGGTATCAAGGTATCCCCAATTTCTCTCCAAGGGATGGCATCACCAACTTAAGAGAAACGACACCAACATGTACAAAAAATCCTTCATTGGTTCATCATAATTCATTCATTAAGAAGGGAAGAACGTACCTGGCTGCAAATTCACATCCCCTGTTCGATCCCTAGCCGAACCTAAGTGTCTAGTGTAGGGTTTGGTGTAGTGAGGAAGGTTTGTATACTCACCTTATGCCGCGCTCCTTCCTCACGACCCCTTCAACATGCATATCATTCCATGTATGCAACATTCATCCCATTCAACAACCAAGGCTATTGAAAGTATGCAAGTTGCTCTTACCTTGGTGGTAGATCGAGTTCGGGGGGGAAGGGAAGGGCGCCCTTGTCCCATGCCCGGGCACATGCACCTTCCCTCTTTGGCTTAGAAGCTCACTGATTACTTTCAAGCAATCGTGGGAGGGCCTCAACCTTTCACCCCTAAGCCCCCTTACTTAACCAAAGCACAAGAGTTAGAAGGTGGTCCGCCTAACACAATGTGCTTGTGTTAGGAGGTCGGGAATTCCACACACCCTTCTAACTCTCCACCTCCCTTGCAACTTGGACAACACACCTCATACAGGAATACACGCACTAAAATAGGTTTAACGACTTACCTCAAGCAATAGCGCACTCCACTCCCCACATGTGCCAAAAACCACTCAACTCACGATTTAGGTCAGAATTAGACAATTCAGAACCCTAGAAAGCCTAAATTTAGCAATCCAGCGGCAAGACAAAAACCTTCCAAGCAACAAACCAACAAAAAGCTCCTCCCGGCGGACGCACCAAATGTAAGGCCAAAAATAGACCCCCTAAGAGAATCAATTTTTAAACCTACAAGGTCCTAATGTTACACCACTTAACATTCCTGATGCTTATCTGTATATTCTAATTTACTGGGGCTGGATCCTTGGTTATGTCTATTTATATATTTAGAGTTTAATAATACTATTATTTTAACCCAGTCATGTGGACTCGATTGACCCTTCCTTGGAACTTAAACACTTAACTCCGGATAAATTAATTAGGTATAGGTAATTATTTACTTATTTGTTATCTAATCGTTACGGTTATTGATTATCATGATTATTACTATTATTTTTATTTATATATATATATATATTTTTTTTTATTTTATTTATTTTATTTTATTTTATTTTTTGGTTAATTTTTCGAGTTTAGGTCGGCTGATCAGGCCTGATCCAGATCCCGTTTTGTGGCAGCAACTTCAACAGCACTTATCTCTTGACTCGAGACTCCGAATCCAAAAAAAATTCCTCTCACAGTGATCAGCAACTCATTTCCAACTTGAATGAACCATTTAAAACCGAATTCAGCAGGCCGAGGACATAGAAACCACCATCACAAGCAATTTCCATGCACCAACGATCTCAACACATCATTATGAACCAAGACGAACTTATGCATACAGGACGGAGTCAATGGGCTGCGAACTGGTTCAGTTCTGAAGGAACTTGTGGCCAAATACCTAATTCTGGCAAAAATTCGCCAGCGCTTCCGCATGAGATTCGGCCACCGGAATTTTAACACCTGTTCCTCGCAGCTCTCCAGCACCTTCTCTCCAGCTAGCACCGCGCGCGCCGGCTCTTGATCTCTCGCACAACAGCTCCAGCTCCCCAGACCTCGCGTGTAGCTCCACGACAACCGAGTGACGACCTCCAGCAATTCGCACCAGACTCACATTCACACGCCACCTCCTACTTCGCGCACGCAGGTGCGTACCCTCCGCGGCACTCCATCACCGAATTTCAGTTCACCAGCTCACCCTTCACAGATCGCGCGCACAGATGCGCACCACCAAAACAGAGTCTTCCAAGAGAAAACAGCTCCCCGCTCGCAGGAGCTTCTCGCTCACCCACGCCGATCCACCTCCTCGCGCAGGTACACCCTCCAGCTCGCGCAGGAGCCTCTCACACCGGAGCGCTTCAGCTTCCAGAAAAAAACGAAGAGCGAGACCTCGCGCGCACACACGCCCTCCGGCTCCAGGAGCGCTTGCACCCACCAACACGGAGACACCTCCTCGCGCGCAGCCGGTGCGCTCACCACCAAAACCGGAAGAGCCTCTCCTCCAGCTCGCAAGAGCTTCCTCCAGCTCGCGTAGGAGCCTCTTCTCCAAAAAAAAACGCAGAGAGGCCAGCTCTCCCTCGCGCCCAGGGCGCACACCCACCAACCACAAAAAAAACAAACCCAACCCAAAAAAACGAGAGCTCCAGCCCTCCCTCTTGCTCGCAGGAACTCCTCCTCGCTCCCCAACAAACGGCCCCCGGAAATCCAGAGAACTCCAGCTCTCTCGCCAGCGACTCAGCCTGGCTGGTTCTCCTTTCTCCCTTTTTTTTTCTTTTTCTTTTGGTCTTTCTCGTTTTTCTTCCCCGACAAGACTGGCTTAGTTTAAATGAGGCAGCCCATGACCTCTCACAGAAGTGCAGGATTGGCTACTTACAGCCGTTTTTGCATGTTTTTAGTTTATTACTAGCATTAACTCGCCGCTTTGCTCCTGACAAGCCTCCCTAAAATTAATTCCATGGTGGCAAGAATTGTCATGTGGCATGTGCATGGGGAAGCACGCCCAACCACCTTCTTTTCTTTTCTTCCTCCTTTTTTTTTCTTTTCCTTTTGATCTTTTAAAGACTATTACCCTAGATCTACTACTATCTACTGATGATTTGCAATTTACTTATAACTTAAAAAACTAACCACACAGCTGGACTCCCAGCACCCTAATTAGTCTATCTAAATTTCCCTAGCATTTTTGGAGTTCAATAAGTATTTTTCCCGAACGGTCAACCGCCGATCCACTAGTCAAACCCTAGAAATAAATAGCAATTCAACTCGGAAAATTCTAGAAATTTTACCACTACTTCTACCTGCTAGGAGACACTCTCTCAATTTTTTCCATAATTTTTGTCCCATTTCTCAATTTTTAGTCATTTTCCAAGGACCTTTCTTTCCCTTTTTTATCTTTCTCTTCATTCCCACTCCACTTCCACTACACTTTCAAGCATATTAGTAGGGAGGAGGAAAAAATAGGGAACTTAGTGTCCCATCATGGCACTAGGCCTATTAATCTAGGACTTTGACTCTAATAGGTGGATTGACTACTACTTTAACTAAAATTGGGTCAATACTATCAAAAACTCGAAAAAACAAAGAAAAAAGAGTGAGGGCCCACTTTGGCCACTCACACCATGTATTGTCATGTACAAAATTTAATTATGCATATTTTTTGTAAGTCTGTAATTTTGGGATTTTTCCAAAAGCCTGTAGAGAGTTCATTATCAATGTCGTTGTTACCATTCCATTTATCTATGTTAGGGAGATTTTTTGAGATTAGATCAAGGTTGTTAATTAAATCTTTTTTTTTAAGGATCTATCCAAAAATCTGATGGGGCCTTTGTCCGAGGTGTCTTCCATAGAAGAACAACTTTCTCTTTGGAGGTAGTATGGGGTAGTGTGGGCGTGTTCATGTGGGTGTTTGGAATTTCTATGGGATTTACCTAGTCCTTCTTTAGCTAGTTTATCCGCTTGTTCGTTTCCTTCTATGTTGACTTGTGCTCTGACTTTATTAAGGGTTGTGATTTGTGTGCGATTTTGTAGCATTTGAACCATAGATGTAAGGATGACTTGGTCACGGCGGCTATTGTGGAGGGTAGGATGCGTCATTTGTGTGTTTTGTAGATACAAGACGTTTATACAATCTATAAAGATGTGTGCAGGACCTTCATTATCGTATAGTGCAGTGAAAATTCGGAGGGTTTTTTGGAGGGCCATCATTATTGCTCTAAGGATATTTTGGAGTCCATGGAGTCTTTTGGATATTTTTATTTCTTTGGTTGAATTGTATATGCCATATCCGGCTCTTTCCTTTATGCCAATGTCCGGAGCTAACTTCTATTGGTTCTTTGAAGGAGCCATCGGTGTAGTAATTATATGCGGGGGCAAATTTTAAGGGGATATAGTTATGATATGTGGGGAGGGGGGAAGTTGTATCAAGGTGGGTTTGTGTTGTGTTAGCATATTTAAGACGCGACCATTTTTTGTTACAATTCACTAGGGTTAGGGGAGGTGTAGGCGGAGCTATTTTAGTATATGTTCTACTTATGTTGAGGTTATTTGTTATGGAGGTAAGTGTGGCAAGTTGTTCCAAGGTACCAATATTATTACTTTGGTGATGTATGCATAGTATTTGAATAGTAGATGGTTCATACCTAGGTTTTTTCAATAATTTGGATGGTAAGGTGGGTTCTTCATATGGTACCTTGTCTGCCTCGAATAGGGCTATGATATGAGAGTCTGGGAATGGGCATGAGTGTGGGTTAAAGTTTTCGTACCAGTTATTGTCTGGTTTGATAATAAGAGTGGAGGTAGAGATTGGATCATTTTTTGCTACAAGTCTTGCCCAATGTATTGCTTGTTGTGTTTCTTCTGTATTGTGGGGATGTGCAATACCATTTCCAATCCATTTGTGGTCATAGGCGTTTCCTAGTGAGCCAAAAAATTTGTCTCTTTTGAAAGGTGAATAGAACTTAGTAAGTTGAATGGAGCATGTGACGGGGGATGAGAAGGACGAGTGTTGGATGTTGAGGGATGAGATTAGTGAGTCTAGAATGGGTGTGGGTAATGTATATTGAGCAAGTTTAAGGGGGTCATTTTTTGGCATGCGATATTTATATCTTTGGTATAGCCACACTATTTCGGTTTTGAATGGTTGAATTGTTGGCTCTATGTTTGTGGAAGTTTGTAATCTGTTTTGGTATTGGTTCCATAGCCATTGGAGTCTAGCGACATGAACATTGATTAGATGCCTTCCATTTACTTCATATATAGTGTATGTGCGTGGTGTTCATTAATTTTGATTGTATTGCTTGATGTGAGAATGTCCTTTTTTGGGGTTGCATTTGATTGTGTGTCTATTGAGGAGGGGAATGATTATGGGTGGGGTGATTGGTCTTGAGTCACAAAATTGCTCGTGAAGATGGTGTGCTTGAATGATTTTAGAGCAGAATTTTTTTTGTGTGTTTCTACAATATTGTGTTAATAGTGTGGAGTTATGGGTAGAAGTGTTTTGGTCTTGCCATGGAAAGAGGTTTTGTTGGGGTAACCGTTTGTTGTAGGTATTATTATTGTGTTGCCATTGGCATAAATATTTGGTATCATTTTTTATGATTTTGTTTGAGTCTATATGTTTTCTATGTTTATGGTCAAGAATGAGGTTTATGGAATATGTGGATGGGTTTTTGAAGATGTATGTTGGGGAGGAAGGGAGGAGAGGATGCGGTGGGTTGGAGGAGTGGATTGGCGGGGGGTTGTTTTTGGATTGGATGTTGTTGTTAGTGGTGGTATATGTGTCTTTGAGTGTGTAGGGGTTTTGGTGTGTTGGGCATGGTGAGGCGCATGTATAAGGGCATGGGGGGTAGCAAAATAGTTGTTGGGCAATATTAAGGGCGCTCTTTATTAATTTGGATGGTGTAGTATGAAATGTTTTGGAGTCGCTGTGGTTCATAATGTGTGTTCTGTTAGGTAGAGTAATTTGTTTCAAGCCCGTAATATTTATTGAGAAGAGTTTTTGTAGGAGTTTGTGGGAGAGGTGTTGATTACTTTGTGTGTCGTTATGAATTTCTTGTAGCCACATTTGTTCCAAAGGTGAGGGTTCTACTAGGAAATTCGTGAGTGTGCTTCTTAGGTACACTTTTGCTTCATTTTTTAATAGGAAGAATGTTAAGGTAATTGGTGATCTAATGCAATCCACTTTGTTTATCCTAGGGATATCTTTACCGCCACCGTATTTGGCAAGGATGGAGTGGGTGAGTCCTTTGTAAATCTTGCCAAGTCTACCTTTGTCATTTAGTGCATTTTGGAGTTGTTCACCTATACATCGGAGGTAAGCATTTTTAAGGGAAAAGGCTTCTAGTCCAAATAAATTTAGTGGGAGTTGGGTTATGACATTTGACATACATTTAGGGAGACCACAAGTGGATTTTTGTATGGCTATGATTTTTGTGTCTAGTTTCTTGATAGCAGGCATGGAGTATGGAATTGCGTAGAAGATGTATGCTACTACGGGTTTAAGTACTGTGTCTACCATTTTTATTTTTTGTTTCATGGAGGCCGGGCATAATATTAGCTCTTTGCATTGTTTGGTAAGTTTTGCGGGAGTGATGTGAATTTTTATCTTCCATTTTAGTGAAAGGACAAGGTTTGTGCCGAGGTACACGTATGCTTCATTTTGATGTAGTATGGAGATGGGTTGGTTACGGTAATTTATGTTGGCGGTTTGCATAAGTGCTTTGAATGTGGTGGCACATTCAAAGCACTTGTGCAAACCGCCAACATAAATTACCGACATTTTGGAATCATTTGGGCAACCTGTGGCGGCACATTTTTGTGTGCCAACATCCATATCGGACCAGTCACAAAATTTGTCGATTTTATTGACTTGGATTTGTAATGACTTAAGTTTACCGGCTATAGCAACAAGGTCATTGGCGTACGCATCCGAGTTTATGGTGACTTGTGGTGTTCCAAAGGTATAGCTGTTATTTCCTCTTTGCATCCATCTTAGTAATGGTTCTAAGAATATAATGAATAGGTATGGGCTTAAGGTATCACCTTGTATAGTTCCCCATTGTATGGGGATGGAACGTATTGCTCCAAAATATTCTCCTATGTATGAGGTGGACGAGTAAGAATAGATGTTTTCGACTAGTGCAATTGCATCGGTGGGATATCCGAGGTCAAACATAATTGCTAATAATCTTGCGTGGTCAATAGAGCTTAATGCATTTTTGAAATCAATATATAAAATATATATGTCTTGGTTTGTCATTTGTGCATCTTTGAGTGCGGCTATTACGATTTGGAGTTGTCAAGCGGTACTTCTTTCTGCACGAAAGCCTTCTTGGCTGTCGTGTAAGATTTGATGTTTTTCTCCATATGAGGATAATATGGATGTGAATGTGCTTGTGAAGAGTTTATAGATAGTATTGGCTAAGGAAATTGGTCTATGGTTTGGAAGCATTGTGGGGTTAGGTAGAAGCAAGCTACACCGGTATAAAAAACATGTCACAAACTGATTTTGATGGAGTCACGAACATTCTTTGGTACACCAAGTGCAATGTACATTTGATTTCGGTTTCTTTCGTACGGAATGTTGATCCCTACTTGCATTCCATTACATGAATGCTAAAAACTTCTGAGGCTGCTGGATGGTTTGATGAATGGAGGTATATTTGTACTCCGGTATATACTTGTCACAAACGGCGTGATTTGTACAAATATACCGCTTTGTAAATGAATATCGGCACATATGATCGTGAAATTTTTGGTGCACATTGAAAGGGTGCTCTCGATGGCCTATATCATATAAAATTTCAAATCCTCAATTCGGACTCACTTCTAATGATAGAAAACATACCGTCTTTATAGGTTTAAAAAACACCATGATTTTGGTCGTTTCTTCATTGGAGTTTTTGGAATACTTGTGTGCCATACAAAACTCTAAGTAGGCTTATGGTCTTTTATGCTAATCTAGAATTTTTATTGCAGTGTCTTCAAAAATAAAGTTTTGGGAGCCCTAGCTGACTTATATACCTAGTATACGATCTAGTATGTTGTGTGACCGGATGAGTATGTAAATATAATGATGGTATATCCCTGTCAAGGAGCTAGAACACTCCACGTGTAAGTGATCCTTACCATAGATATTCTGACAATGCTAGTCACTATATCTGCAGTTTACGTACTAGTTTAACTAGCCGTAATTCTCTTAATTCTGCATGCCACCCGTTAAATGCTGCGACTATGGGCAACCACACAGTTCAGCTGCCATATCAGGGCTGTGTAAACGCTCCAAAATTCATGGGGAATTAAGGGTCATCGCGTTGCGATGCACGGTTTGCCCTGCGCTTTTTGTTACGAATGCTTCATCTGGGCACAACGCCGTGGGTATTGAAGCCACAAATCTAGAGAAGGACGATGCTTTCAGAAGTTTAGGAACGATTATAGGGTGGAATATCAACCGCAGGCATACGTGAAGATGTTCTGATCATGAGCAGAACGACCAATTTTTTCTTAATGAGTGATGACTTTGTTGTGTTTCAGGCAAAAGGAGCTTGGAAAGCAAAGGAAGAATGTGCGGTAAAGAGATGGTTTGAAGGCAATAGGTGTTTGAAGATATTGGCTTCCTGGCCCTCAACATGCTTTTGACCTGGGCTATCTCAGCTAGTGATTTCTCCACGGCCACTACCCCAAACTCCATTACCAGGTGCGCGATCCTTTACCTCAGCGGGGGGTGTGGAAAATAACTTCATTATTTTTAGGCTCGGCGGCTCATGAAAACCAGTTCAAACGAGGTGCGTATACTATGTCTGTCACTCGGGTTCACTTGGAAAAAGTGGACCTAACTTCGGCATAGTGGTAACCAAGCACCTCAATTACTATATGACGATGTTTTCAGGGACGAGGTGCATGGGAGGTAGTAGGGAAGAGGTGCGTGGGAGGTAGCGTACGCAACGACAGGGATAGAAGAACTCGGACAGAACCATCACGCATTGTTGCAAATGCAACATTACTGTTATTCTACTTTTATGTTATGTAGACAATGGATGATTATGAACTAGCACGAGGAGAATCGTATTCTATCGAAGAGGACTTCAGGATTGACGTGAGACCTACTTCCATTGAACCTTGTCCATCTGCACCATTTCAAGCAGCAGGTACTTATATTATGATGTAATTCTAGGCTTCTACTTGGAGAAAAATTGTTATGTATTCTCGAAGATGACATTAAACGTATTGTGAGTTTTCAGAGACTGAGTTTTTACTATTGCAATTCGTGTCCAAGGATTCAGAGGGCACCTCGAATGCTACGGATATTTCTTTAGATCCGTGCGGAAGTATAGCATTACACAAAACAAGTACTAAAACTCTCATGAAACTACTGTTAATTAGTTGGAGAACACTCTTGGAGTTCAGACGTTCTTAATAAATTGCGTGTAATCTTTCAGTTCGAGAGGATCCATCGTCGCCGTGGGAGGAGTCATCTTCAGATTTAGAGGGCATGTTCAAGGTTGAAGATGATACGTTCGTGCCAAGCATTGAGTTTAGCTCTGGCGAGGTCGTACTATACAACCATTTCGGGATTATTGAGCATGTTGTTAAAATACGTTGCCAAAATTCAATTGTTTTCCCACTTATGGTGTCTAGCAAATGTGTGCCATGTATGTCGTTTGTTCCTCATTCCCGGGGGATTGTCGGTAGAGTTTATCAATTGTTTGCCTATTTTGCTTGATTTGTTGAAAAGGCTACTTTGAAATTAACTGAAATGGTTGGTCTTCTTCCAGAGGTTGATAAGTGATGAGAAATGGTCTCTTAAAGAGCTCGGACTATATACTCGAGCAACTGTTCAGTACTCGAACTACTTCATTAAGATGTGGCATACCGGAAGAGACCCAAGGGCAAAAAATAGAGTGCTTCTCACACCACTAGAGTTTGTCGCTACAATAATCGATGCATTCAATATGGATTCCAAACCCGGTGTTTAAGGTTTTAGGAGTGCGGCTGAGTTGGCTACGAGTTTAAACAAAAGCACACGCACTATAAGTTTGTTTTTGGAATTTCCCAATGTTCTTGCTTAAATAAATCAATTCCTTTCTTAAGTATGGTGTGCTTAGGGTACTAGTAGTGACGCCTCTTATTTCAAGACATGCTATACTTTCTATTTCAGACTCTCATCAAAGTGTGGCAGCATGGTTACCACTAGGGCCCGTGGGAGTAGGAGGGATGGGTCAAGGCATGTTACCGGAGAAAGGTTACCCATGACCGTTGATGACATCACCCTTCGAAGGGAGAGGGTTGCAATACGTCAAAGACTGCATCGGGCAAGAAAAAATATAGCTCAAGAGACGTCGCTACAGCCTTTGTTGCCCACGGAGGATCCCAATATGGAACCAATACGGCGTAGGGACATTTTTAGAGTGTCTTCAAAAAATTTGAACTCATTATAAGAGAATTAGAGGCGGTTGGTGAAAGTGTATCCTTTTGGGAGGCCCTATTAGAAAATGTTCTAACTGACACGTCAATTGTTCCACATAACACCATATTCATTCAAATGAGACATTTTGGAGTCTCAATTTATCATGGTGTCTTATTTTAGTCAATTTATAATTTCATTAATTTGAGACTATGTATTAAATTGAGACTCAATCTCGATTGAAAATGCTAAATAATCTAGCCGTATCATGAATTGTTGAATTCATTTTGTATGAAATTGAATATCATATTAAATTGTGTGTGTAAAGGTAATAGATTATAAAAAATGTACCAAGATATGGAGCATATTACCTAAGAAAAACTAATACATCCAAAAAAAAATCATTGCGAGAATAAACTTCATGAAAATAGAAGCGGCAATAAATTTGATAAGCCCTCTGAGTAGGGTTCAAAATTGGACTAAAATACACATATACACTCATTTAAATTCCACCTAGAATGCATACCTTTCATTTGAAAGAGAAATAATTACCAAATTCAGGAGATTATACTATTTCCAAACAACAAGGTCGTTGAAATACCTAGCGTTGAAAAGTTAGCATGTATTGTAGCAATCCATTCAATAATTGCTATCAATAGAAAGTATCGATGCATCAAGGATAAATGTACAATTAATGACACTCACATTGTGGACCGCCATTTATACATCAATGATGTAACAAAATTCCGGACTCTGTTGTATAATATTGGAAGCAACACAATACATCACTATATGGAACTACAAACACTAATCAAATTCTATCTACAAATATGCTATGTGCACATTCAAAGTCTACAATTCCATCCTATAGATACAAGTTCACTACATACTTAATAGGATATCCAGTACGGAAGAACAAAAAATCAAATAAGAACATGTACCCCCACCTATTTTATTTTGGTAAAATAACTCCAGTCCCCAAAAACCACAAACTCTGTTGAAATCTATAATTCAGCTAAAGATGCCTTGATTATGTCCACTTGTGATTTTGGAATTTTTAACCTAGAGGAGCTTGTGTTTCCACGCAACCTAGGCTTCTAAGCCATTAAAGTACAATCTGTATACACCCAGATTGGTTCAGATTCAATTTCCTTAACCCAATTATTCCCATAATTAGAATCCCACCCTTGGTACGTTTCCAAGTCCACATGACGTTGGGATGTAGGTTTGAAGTATTGCACTTTAATCTCATGAGAATGTTCACGATCCGTATGTGGATTAGTCAATGCCAAGGCAATCCAAAATGGGTGCAAATCCCCATCAGCAGAACGCACCGCAAGTACATAGCCCTCGTACACATCTCTACCAACCCGAAACGATGGAGGGGGACAACGACGTCGTTGTTCAATGAATGGAGGGTCCTCTGCATACTCCTCCCTCAACGACCCATCAATCTCATATTCATCCACCATGGATGGAACATATCTTGGCCAGAATCCCTCTCGTAGGAGAGGAAATTCTTCTCAAGGCACCTCGAGGGCAGCCTTAACACCTCTCCAATAGTACATAATATGCTCGTTCTTCCTCCTATATTCACCCGAGAGATCCTCGTCAGCCATAGATTTCCAAAGACTTAGAAACCCAGAGACACCCTTTAGAACCTCATCATAATTCTCATGACGTCACGGAATGAGAGGAAGCGGCTGTCCCCAAGGCAAAATTGGCCTACCATTTGCCGTCACTTTCCACAGCTGAATTCCTCCATCTTCCTCGAGCAACCAATCCCTATCTGTACTGCATCTTTGGCAATCCGTCTGAGCCCTTGTAGAACTTGAATAGTTGACCCTTTGTGAGATCCGTAAGGGCCTCTTTGCCAATGCACAAATATCCTTCTAAAAAGCCCTTGAAGTCTAGTATCTCTTCAATGAGGTGTGGAATAACTAGCATTCTCTCAGCATCCATGAATGATTTCATCAAGAGTCGAATCGTTGGATAGCTATTTGACTTGAAACACCATATTCGTTATATTGGGAGATTTCCATGATTTTGAATATATATGATCTTCGAAGTATCAATATATATAGACAATTGTAGGTGCAAAGCATATGGACAATGCACCAAGAATACTATATATCATTACATGGATGGACCAAATTAGCCGAATGTCCCAAAAAATGGTAACGGTAAAAGAAGCATATACCATTATTCCAAGCTTTATTCAAAACTTCATGAAAAAAGTTACAAACAACACTCATTCACCCTGAGGCAAAACATAATCGTCCTATCACTAATCAAATGGTCTACGGAGTTCCACCATAAGCCTCTATACGCGTCTTCAAAAAAGCCCTCTAACGTTGCCTTGTCCATGTTGCGCCATTCTCTTGCATTAATGGACTCTCAAGAAGACGCTGCAAACCCCGCCTACGCACCTTGTCATTGTTTGATTTGAGCAGCGAGTGCCGGCGGGTGGGGGAAGGAGAGCATTTGCCTCTAGTAGCATTTCCTGAGAGAGTACGGGGACGGAGACATTTACCGGATGGTTCCTGCATAGTAGGCGCCACACAATCCAAAGAAATACACTTTAGGTCGAACACTCCTACAAAGCACACATGAAAATTGAATCATTAAGATACATCCTAGCGCAAATTAGGTCGAATGGAGCTAAAATGCAGAAGGAAAGATCCACAGAGCACATTTAACCTCCAACAAAAAAAACAAGCTCAAATGAACCAAAACTACATTAGTGCAATGTAGCTCAACAACAAACCAAAATTGTCTAGGCCAAAACATCTCAATACTGCAATAAATTGGAGGTCATCACAACACGCACCGCAAGCAAGCGTTGGGAAGTACCATCCCTTAAACCGTCATAGAGAATACGCTTTGCTGGAGTACATTTATCCGGATTTAAAGGCGGGGACCCAGGAACTGAACGAGGCCACTGCGGCGAAGGTGAGTTGTTCCTTTCATGAATTGGCTCCCGCGCAATAGGGCTCTCAACAACTCCGTCGTCCACTGCCATGGTCGAATAATCCATGGTTGATTGCGCGGTTGCAGCAGAGTGCAACAAAAGCCCTTTACTCCGAAGAGAAAGGACGAACTCCTCTGGGCCCAGCAAGGAATCCATGGACGCTCGACACTCACAGCCCTGTAGAAATTTTAACTACAACGACACTCACATACCTTAGAACAATAGATGAAAATTCAAATCATTCAAAATAACACGACATTCCATCAGCAGTAGGTATCCAATCCCCACAACAAACAAAGTGGTGAAACATCTCAATTTCATTTATAAAAAAAAAATATACACAAAAACTGGTCCTACAAAATTTACAAAATCGAGCTGCAGTCAATCGATACAGTTTAGCTCTATCCGACCTAAAGTGTAATAGGCATCTAAGCGTTTCCAATGGAATTAAGAGCGGAGATTCTGATAGGCTTGGATTGCGTTCCAGATACTCGCGGACTGACCACACGTCTTCTGATCATTATAAAACATCTCCCGGCCAGAGGAATGTTCGGCCCGGTACTGTGCTAGGCCACCCGGAAACTCATGAAGGTCAAAGAGATATGGCAGCAATTCCTCCAACAATACAGAATCGTCTCTCGCGCCAACATGTTTGTGCAACCATGATGGAAGAAGAAGGACGTTCTCCGGCAAATTGAGCATGTGCTTAATCGGGCTGTCGTCAATGACAAGCGTATTTGCCGGAGTATACTCACGACCCAACCTATTGAAGAGATGGCTCGATAAGCTCTTTAAGAAGATGTCCTTCTGAGTGCCAAACTCCTTCATGTAGATTGTTCTGCTACCGACTCTACGCTCGGGAACCCTATCGCAACTCTCCTGACCAAAGATCCTAAGAGGGTACGAAGAACTATGCTGAAAAAGATATTGACATATCTGACGTGTTGTAGATTCCATCATCGAACTCCAGATCGTGATGGTGGCAATCTTAGACAACTTCGTGAGGAACTCAGCACAACCAGGGCGCACTCGAACTAGTTTAGGGCCTACTTCGGCCGGCAGCGAAGCCGAGTGAATGGACGGGATTGAGTTCCTGGACCCTCTGGCCTGCCACGACGGCTCACACGTGCATAGAACCCCATTGAGGTCCAGCACAATATTTAACCACCTGCCCTCGGAATCAGAACGGACTCTAGGTATTTCTTCTAAATTATTGGCACCACTTATTGATGCCTCGACGACCTGGTTCGAAAATGCCAGGAGAACGACCAATATTACTACAGATTCATTAACAACGACAAATCAACAATACGTAGAATGAAAGAGGTAAATGGGGGAAGGAATGATGGGAAAAGAGTGGAGTTTGAAAAGAGTTAGAAGAATACCTCGAGAACTTCATCGTCCTGCAGCATTTCGTCTCGGGCACCCATCGATCCCAACGAACCCTGCATGATGTCAAGGGGTCCGCAGTGGCCGACATCCATGTGGGAGCACGGTTCTGGGACAAGAAGAGGAGGCTCCGGGACAACAGAATCATGATTGATCTCGTCTACGAGCACGGCTGAAACTTGGACGACCTCTTCTATGACTGGGACTGCAGTTTGGACGACCTCATCTATGACTGGGTGAGCAATCGCGTCATCACCGAAACTTAGATCTGAAAAATTTCAACAACTACACCCTATCAGAGGATGCGCACAGAGGACACATCGCAGTCACAGCGGTTAGAATTCAAGCACTTTAGCTCGAGTCGAGCTAAAGTGCTCGCCCTGCATTGTAATATTAACAAAAAAATACTGGAGTACCAAATTGGACATTTACAAAAGGTTCTGCCTATGTACACTCGCAACTACGTTACACTAACCTGACGATGAGCTGCGGACATCATGGATAGATTCGTCCCGAGCAGGCGACTTCGGGGGGGAAGAGGGACGGATCGAAGGGGATGGGAGAACATGAAGCAATTGAGCCCCACTGGAGATGGGGGAGGTACCCGACGGAGATGGTAGCTGCAAATCGCGAGACGGACTCCCAGACTCGCCGTCCGGTGAGGCGGGAGGCAGGGGGATCATAGCATTAACTACGGGTGGTGTTGTGACGGCAGCAGGCAAATTAGCCGACATGAATCTCTGCATCATGAGCATCATCTCGGCATGCCTCTGATCTTGGTCCCTCTTCATTTCATCGTCACGCCTACGCTGCAGATCCCTGAGCTCCTCGTTGCGCTCCGCCAGCCGCTGCTCCATCAACCTCATTCGGGTGGCCTCCTCTTCGAGCTTCTTCTCAAGGGAGATCAACCTGCTGTCATCCTGAGCGCTGCTCGCAACAGCCAACGGAGAGCGTCCGCTCACGCTGGCGACCTTCCTCTTGTTGGCCGCCGGACGAGCGGATGAGGCGCCCAAGGTAGGAGCTGAATGAGGCCTGTCGGAAATCTCCAACGAATCCAACTCCGGGAAGTCGAGTCGTTGTCGCGAGGAAGCGATTGCGTCTCCTGCTTCAAATTGAGAGGCACTCTGATATTCAGGCGGAGTAGCGTCAACGAAGTCGTCCTGGGACTCATTTTCCGGAGTGGCGGTGCTCGAGATCGGGCACGTAACCCCAACGCTCGGTTCCGCATCTTCCTCCTCTTCGCCGAGGTCAACAATGGCTTTTCCCTTCCCCTTTCCAACGGCCTCTCCAAGCTCGGGGAAGATCTCCGCGTTGACGTGATACGCAGAAACATCGAAATCGGCCCGATCCAACGTCAACACAACCTCATAGGCGTCGTCGAGGTCCTGCTCATTGGTGTCGTGGGAAATGCAGAATGCCTCCAGGTCCAACATCTACACACCAATGGGTTGAACAAGATTCAATTTAGGTCGAGTCGAGCTAAACTCAATTCAATCAAATGCTGGCACAAAAACTCAGCTATTACAGCTATAAAGGATACGAACGCAGTTGATGACTTCTGGAAAATACACAAGTAAAAGCCGACACTTTAGCTCGACTTGAGCTAAAGTGTCACGCAACAGCATAGACATGACCTCATTGTAACTATGCACGAGTCAGAAAAGGTATCAACAGTTTAGCTCGACTCGAGCTAAACTGCAGGGATTCTTACCTCACTCGCAGTCAGTAATTTCGTCCCGCCAAACAGCTGGACAACAGAATCCCCCCTCTTGCAGAACAACTCGAGGACCTTGATGAAGAACTCCATCCTGAGTTCGTTCAAATTCATGGAGTATGCCAGCTCGTTGTACTTGCGCAGCTTCGTGTACAACACATGCTCTGGTGCTGCGTAGATTTTTTTAACGGCCGGGATCACCGTAAGCTCCCTCTTGAAGAGAACGAGGAGCCAAACAGGGTCCAGAGCGTTGTTGGTCTTTGGCTGGTAACCTCCTAGGCGCTCGTTCTCGGAGGGAAGATACTTTGACTGCAGAAAATC
Organism: Bryoerythrophyllum caledonicum; assembly: GCA_963971425.1. Lineage (NCBI taxonomy): Eukaryota > Viridiplantae > Streptophyta > Bryopsida > Pottiales > Pottiaceae > Bryoerythrophyllum > Bryoerythrophyllum caledonicum. The sequence continues at coordinate 14,008,829 of OZ020524.1, read as the reverse complement.
GTACACATGGCACAAGGACAGGCCCTCAGCAAACGTTGTCACTTGAAGGTGCGACTGCTCGTTGCCGCAAATGAAGAGCCAGGCTGGAAGATCGGTGAGGGGAGGCTGCCCTTTCGATGCGAACATCGTCATGAACTCATCGAAGAAGGGCCTCTCCAACGACGGCGTTGCCGTCATAGAGAACCCGGGATGTTCCGAAAGTCGATGATGCCGAGCTTCACATTGCACCCCAGGTTGCGCCACGAATCCAAAGGCCACGTCCCGAGCGAATTCGTTGCCGCCTTGTAAGAACGGAAGTGCAGGGCTCCCATAGGTGCAACGAACCGCGACCGCACATCGATGAAGACTCTGAAGAACTCCTTTGTATACGGAGAAAGATCTTCACATTTGCAGTTGCGAAACTCCGTCTGCTTTGAGTTTGGGTAGTACGAATCCGGTGGTCCCCAATCCAAGAGGGCACGCTTTGAGGCCTTGCTGACGTTGTAGTTCTTCTTGAACGTCCGCCAGTTTGAACAACTGTACCCTCCAGTGCTGTTGAAGAAGGCCAGCTCCGGCCTGATTAGTTGAAGCTCCATCCGAGCGACCTCCTTCTTCTTCCTCCGATCCACCCAGTCCCGGGCTGTGTAGCAATCCTCCAGCGCAGAATTCGGCATCTTTATAACCACCTTAGGGTAGGGCAGTTTCCGAGATGGCCCTGATCGATTGAGAATGTGCTTGCACATTTTCGCGTGATCGGCTTCGGTCATGTTGCCGAGAAACTTGAAGAACTCGCGCGTCAGGACCCCATCCTTCTCCGGCACCCAAGACTTCGCGTCCTTGAACTTTGCCAACGGCATCAAAGTCGAATCCACGTTGATGAGGTCGCCATGCGCCGTGGAAGAGATGACGTCCGACCAGAGCTTGAAGGTCTCATTTGTCGCGGTGATGATCTTCACCTCATTCGTAATTGAGAGCTCCTTCGCCTTCCCGACTTTCTTGAGCGCTGCCTGGCTCTTCGCAACGTCGATCATTGCGAATCACTCACGAACCGCGTTAAGAAATGGCTGCGCAGAATATAAAAAGGGTCGTTTGAGCTTACAATTAAAGCAGGAATATAAACATGTCCATTACAGTCCAAATACTGCAAGTTAGCTCGACTCGAGCTAACTTACATACCAAGCGCAGACAATGACAACTATATATCTATACAAATGACTGTACAGATACAGAGCAAATTTATGCTTTAGCTCGACTCGAGCTAAAGTGCATGACCTTGGTTAAGATATATTACCTCAAACCTCTTGTCATTGGCCATTTCAGCTGCAGTTCTCCGACCTGACTTGTGAGACCCTCGAACGCCCGTGGCGGAGTGCTTGGGCATTGGTCTACCAGCTTGGATCCACAAAGCACGAGAGCCGAGGATATTGGTTGCCCACGTCGGCTTGAACTGGACCAAGTGATTCACGCGATTATTATACGCGGATATCTTCCTCAGCTTCTCTGGATCTTGAGTCCAGACAATGTAACATTGCCATATTCGGAAGTGCCTCCTCATAACCTCCGGAACGTTGCAGTTTATCATCTCCTTTGAGGCAGCAACGCTGTGATGGCCATTAATGATGTAGTAGTCACAGTCGTTGAGCTCCTCAGGGGTCGTCGGCATAGCGTCGAGCTTGGGCATGACGCAAAGAGTCTGCTTCTGCGTCTTGTCGGGCATTTGGAGGTAGTAATGTTTCAACTCCTCCACGCCCCGAGGTTCGAACGCACGGATCGTCCACCCTGGAGGAGCATTATGCAACCTCATCACGTCAAGTTCGATCTTCATCTCTCGGTCGCCTTTGAAGAAGCAGCTCTGACACTCCGTCCAGAATTTCTGGTAAATCTGTTGGACGTTGTTGTAGTCGATTGTCTCTCCGTATCCGAGCGCCTTAGGGAGCTCTGAGAGTGCAAAGGCCATCGAATTGGCTAACTCCTCCTCTGATACGAGCTTCGACTTCTTTCTTGAAGATGTCTCCGGCTTCTTGGCAGCTGACCGCTTCTTGACGGGGGAAGCAGACAGCGTATTGCGCAGGGTGCTTCGACTTGTCCTTGCACCAGGTGTTCTAACTAAGACCGACGCTTGACTCATATCCTCGCTACCGATCACGGCCCCCGAAACCGTTGAAAGCTCTATCGGGCGTCTTGCCGCGATATTCTTGGCCTTATCTAGAGCGGCAAAGGTACTCATTCTTGATAGAATGACGCGCAGTTTATTAGCTACGGCCTTTGCTTTCAGTGGCTGACCACTACTAGTCTCCCATTTCTTTAGAGAGATTTTGTGGTCGATCTGAGCCACTATTTCATCAAACTTGGACCCCCTGAGTGATTCGACTAAATCGTTGATACCGAAGGGAGATGAGCTATTGTTCACTACAATAGTAAACAAATACGGCTCTACGGACTTACTGGTTGTCTCACACGACAACTTAACGTGATCGTTATCTTCGTGGATAACATCAGTAATTTTGGTCTTGAAGTCGGTGTGTGTGAGCCAATAATTTGGTTCACATTTAGTTTCAGACCAATTTGTTAGAAATTAGTGAAGTAGTTAGATTAGTAGGGATTGGATGCGATTAGCAAGTGGAAAAACTCTGGAATATCATTAAGTTAGTATTAGTGTAAGAATATAGGTGTTAGTACAAGAATTAGTTGCGAGAAGCTGAAGAGACAAAGAAAATACCGAAAGGTGGATTCTTATTAGTGGTAATGAATGCATTTCATTGTAAAAGTTAGTGGTAGTAGTTAGTTGTGATATTTTAGTGGAGGAAAATAGTAGGAAAGAAATTATTTTATAAAAGAAAAGAAAAAAAGAAAAAATAAAAATTTAAAAAGGGGTTAAAAAACAAAGACAAAGAAGAAGAAAAGAAGAAGAAGAAGAAGAAGAAGAAGAAGAGGAAGAAGAAGAAAAAGAAGAAGAAGAAGAAGAAGAAGAAGGAGAAGAAGGATCTAGAAGGCTCCCATGGAGAGAACCGTGGCTAACCTTTTGATTAGAATAGTTAGAGTTGAAATTTTTGTGGGTAAATGAGTGGTGATTGAATTATTGATTTCCAATGATCTAGAACTTGGATTTTGATGTATGAATAGTCAAAGTTGAGGTTTAAATGTGTTTTAAACACATTGGTGAGGTTATTTGGGTCAAAAATATCTTATTTTAGGAGTTTTGGACGTATCCAGCCCTAAACTCGGGTTTAGGGGTTAGGTTTATTGTGGACCCTTAGATCTTGATTAGGGATTGTTGAGGTGGATGGTGGGGATGTGGCCGCCACCCTTGAGCTTCCTCCCACTTGTATAAGGGAGCTTGGGCGGCCATTCTCCCTCTCTCTCTCTTCTCTTGGGCGAAGCTATGTCAAAGTTTTTCCCCTTCTTCTCTCTAGTTGGTTAGGCTGCGGTTAAGTGTGTGTGGCGTAGAGGACAGTTAGAGTTAGGACGTGAACTTTTAGGAGGACCTAGATCTCATGGTTAGCTTTCTAGAGACACTAAGGACGCTCCATTTGGAGCAAGGATGAAGAAGTTACAAGGTAGTTAGTGGAAGGAGGTCTACTGCCAAGGCAGAATCGGGGCGCTCACTTTGGCGGGCGATTTCAGGCAGGCAGCAACGAATTTGGATTTGAGATCTGGAGGGCTTGTAGAACTTCAAGTGAGCTTTTCAAGGACTGCACGCACATGCAATTTGAAGCAACGACGAAGGAGTTACGGCTACTAAAGTACACAAGGGGTGGTGGAGGCGAGAGTTGAAGACTGGCCACTTTGGAGGTTCATAACTTTTTATTGGTGAAAGATTTTTTGGTGTTTGTTTCGTGTTCTGAAGTAGAGTTTAGCTCACCTTGTGTTGGTTAAGTTTGGAATCGATTGAATAAGAAACGAAGGAGTGGAGGCTGATCTACTTGGAAGGGGTCAGCAGTCAAGGGTTTTCGGAGCAGCAACTTTGAGGCTCTGTATCTTTTGCGTGGCAAAAGCTTTTAACAAGTTTTTTGCAGGAGCTGAAGCACCACCAAGTCAGCTTTACAGTGAACAAGTTTCAAGTTGTTTGGAGGATAGTCGAAGGAGATACGGCTAATCTAGTGACAGGGGGGTCCTGCTGCCCTCCCGACCTCTTTAAACTTGAATATATTGATTTGTTTTCAATTGTTGCAAGAGTATTGTTTGGTGTGGGTTTAATATGTGAATGTTGTTGGTTGATTGATGTTGAGTAGAATTGCACATATGAAGCCCCGGCCTATGGCACGGTTCTAGTGCAATTTTTATTCATGTGTTGTATTGCAAAGTATGTTATTGTGTATGTTGTTGTGAATGTTGATTGCATTTGAAAAGGTCTAGTAACTTGGATTTTTACTAGACGGCGTGATAAAAAGTAAAGTAAAAAGTAAAAAGTGAAACCTAGTTTAACTTAGAGGTAAAGTCTAGTTTACCTAGGTAAAAAAAAAATTTACTTGAGTTGAAAGTATTTACTTGGATGAATTTATTTACCATAGGTTAAATTTAAGTTACTACAAGTAACTTTAATTACTTGGGTTGATTAAAAGTTACTTGGGTTAGTTAAAAATTACTTCACCTAATTTACTTTAACTTAATCAAGTTTTATTCTGGGAATTAATATATTCTACCTCAAGTATAAATGATGGGTGAATGTTAAGATAGATTGCAACTTATCTAAATTACGTGTGAGTGAATTTAATCCACTTGACTACTAAACGCAATTAAGGTGGAGAAAATTAGCTCATATAAATGGTGCGTCCGCCGGGAGCCTATCCTCGCGTCACGGTTTGACCTTGTGGAGTGCATTAAGTGTTGTGATTAATAGGTGCTCTAGAAAGGGGTGGGGTCGAGGTTGGAAGGAGCGCGGCAAAGGTAATCGCTAAACTCCACTTATGGCATTAGGACCTAAGGGAAGCCTTAGATAGGAACGAATAGGGCGGCTTGAGATACTAATGAAGTGTTAGGGTGGCTGGCGATGCATGAGGTATTTTTCCTTCCACCTTCTCACGTGTGTCACACCATAAAAATTACCGTGTACTCGTTGTTGTCGTTTCTCTTATAGGAGGTTATGCCTGGGCCTTGGGATTGGTAGTGGCACCTTGGCCGCGGTGGCAAGGTCCATATAAATCCAACCCAACTCTTGGGTCAGCCCTTCATAAGAGTCTTGTATCGTATGCAATACCGGGGGTCAGTTGCACGGAAGCGCCGTCCGCACAACACCGGTATTGTGGTATTCGTTACTACCCATTGGGGTGGATACTAAATAGGGGGAAACCCAAAGAAGAACTAGTTAAGTTAAGGAATGTAGAGTGGTGTGTGATGCAAGGACGTTTAGATGTTCCCACGAACTAGATCTAGCAAACCTGACTTGAACCAAGGCTTGGAACGTGTGGGGAAACGGTGGACTAAGGCGGTAGGTAGTAGAAAGGAAATCCAACGGAAGCCCCTTTCTAGTAGTGATACTTCGGAGGAGTCTATTGAGGGGGTTACCAAGAGAAGACTTGACGAGCTGTTAGTATCTGAGGGTAGTGATGGGGCTCAAGATGGTGAACCAAGGTTAGAGGAAGTAATATTAGAGGACACCGAACAAGACACTTTTGAGACTATAGACCTAGAAGATTGTGTAGCCACTGGAGGACCCTCAGGATTCGAGCCCACAGTAGAAATAGTTTTCCACGAAATGGACGGGAGACCTCCACCCATTGACTCTTTAGTTAGGCCTCGAGGATTGCCAATCGTAGTACCCCAAAGACTGTTGGCAACCAATATCCCAGCCAATCTTCCTAGATTCTATGGTTCGAAGGATGAGGATCCTTCTCTACATATGGAGAGGTACATCGAGACCCTGACCATCTCTCTCATTACAAATGAGGGCTACTACTTAGTTTGGTTTCCCACTACCCTTCATGGAGAGGCCTACAACTGGTATCGGGATCATGAAGAGGGTCACTTCGTGAATTGGAATCAACTCCAGGTAGCTTTCCTCAACCACTTTAGACCGGAAGTGGGGCAAAGCATAGCCCTTCGAGCCTTGGCGGCAGTGAAGCAAGAACGAGATGAGGAGATGGCCACATATATTCGGAGGTTTGAGTTGGTGTGTATGAGATTCGTGGGGGGTATGCTGAATAACGATACCCTCAAGCAATTCTTTATCGAAGGATTCTTCAACCGCTCTACCATCAAGAGTGTATTGGAGAGGAATCCAACCTCTTTGGACGAAGCTAAGGCGGCGGCTAGGGCGGTGGATGTGATTGAACGAAACTACGAGAGGTTGTGGAGGAAGGAGGATGAGTCGATACCTAGGTTTGTACCCCTTAAACCTGTGGTCCTCGATGTGGGTCCCAATCCCTCCCAGATGTCCACCCCTGGCCCTAGCAGCTCATTTCATCATGACATAGTGCCGCTGGCAACCCAGGCTCCCATTCCCTTATTGGCATTACCTGAACCACGATTGGAGAAGAGAGTGGAGGAGTTGGAGAAGAAGTTACAAGCTGGACAGGAAGGTTTTCAAGACTCAGTGATGAAACAAATTCAAGCCCTATCGGAACAAATGGCCTTCATGGTAAGAACTCAAAACCAGAATGCTCCACCTCCACGCATAGAGTCAGGCAACCATAATTCTGGCATTTGGTGCACCACCTGTGGTCAGAATGGACATTCGGCGCCGTTCTGTGCACAAGAGCCACAAAGAAATCCCAATCCTCAACGTTACCAACCCCCACCTCGACAAGGAGGACATCAAGGGGGTTCCTACGGTTATGGAGGAGGTGGAAGACCAAGGAAGGAGCTTCATGAATTTTGTGGGAGATGGCATGAACCTGGTCAGTGTTGGTCGGAGGGACAACCATGGATATGCGGAAATTGTGGTGGTAACCACCCCACTGAAGATTGCAGACAACTTGACAAGGTAATCCGAATGCCTCCACCTGTGATCAACGCCCAACAAAATGCTCAAAACAATATGCAAGGGCAAAGGAGGATGAATGGGAATGAGCAGAGGGGATTGAGACCCCCAAATTTGTATTACAACTATGAAGAGTCAAGACAGAACCACCAAGCCCCTGATGGGCTGCAGACTCAGCGGGGATATATTCCAGTAGGTCACAATCAACAAGGAGGGAACCAAAACAACCCTAATCCAAGGCATGGTCCAGTTGCTAACCAAGATGTCAGAGTTGCGGGCGAAGTACTAATGACTGGACCACCGCCATCTCAGAGTAACTCTACCGTAATACTCGAGGAGCACGAGTCACCTTCACATCTAGTGACTCACAAGTTGAAGAAAAGTGGTGTTGAGGGCCACGAGAATGCAACCTTGGCAGTTATTACGAGGTCCCACACTCACACCTTACCTCCTGTTCGAGAAGAGGATGAGAGTAGCGATTCAGAAGATTCTTTAGATTTAACCGCCTTAGATGAGGCTGCTAAGGAGGCAGCGAGAATTGCCAAAGAGGCTGAAGTTGTCAATGATACAGATGACTCACTAGAGGGCTCTGACCTTGACAATGGATTGAGAGGGGACAATTGGGAGGGCCCAGGAATTCCATTCGATGAGTTTGGAATACTGGGTCAAGGAGAGTTGGCCCCAGATAATAAATACAATCTCTAGAGGGACCTCCGGAGGGTAAAAGCTGACATCACCTTGGCTCAATTGCTAGAAATATCTCCCTTGATGAGGAAAAGCTTTAAGGAGAAATTACCAGGTGTGAAAAGGAGAAGGAAATCCAGGAAGAAGATAGTGGCTACGGTACATGCCGCTACTCGACCAATAGATGTAAAGGCAGTAGAAATCGAGGTCTCGATTGTAGATAAAGTGATTCCTAATGTACTCATTGACGGAGGAAGTGGGCTTAACATAATGCCGCTCCATACAATGGAGAAGTTGGGTTTGAGTTTAACAGGTCCTTCACCGTTCGTGTTGAACATGGCAGACCAAAGCCCTGCCAAGCCTTTAGGTCAGATTACAAATTGTAAAATCAATACGGGGGGTGAAGAATACTCAGTTACTTTCCATGTGATTCGGATGCACACGGCCAAGGAATCATTTCCACTTCTGTTGGGTCGCCCGTGGTTGAGGATGGCAAATGCCACCATCATGTGGGGTGGTGACAAGCCTTCCATAGTATATGGGCCTTATGAGAATCCAACCAAGGTCAGGATCAAACCACTGTTAGATCTGGAGATAACTGGGGCTAATTCTGCTGAAGAAGACAAACCATTGAAAATAGATGGAATGACATTTGAGGCTGAGGTCCAAGGCTTGACGTGCCTAGGACCAAACCTCTACCACTGGTCTGACAATGGAAAGTATGCCAGGTGGTTGCAGGATAATCCCAATTCCTCATCGGATTTTGAATTGGGTGTGAACTTCGTTGATATGGAGATAAGTGACGGGCTAACACCTTTGATCGATATAGATGTCCATATCATAGAAGGAGAGATTCTTGAAGGATTGAAAGTGTTGGAGGAGAATAAACCTTTAGGTGGATCATTGAAGTTTAAAACTAACTCTTCTGGCATTACCGTGGGAGAAGATGTATCCAATTATCCCAACGTGCCTTCAAGCTGGTATCGAGATAGCAGCGAACAATCCCACGTAGTGATGGAAGATTGGACATATGTGACGGTGGAGTTTGAGGGAGAGCAAGCACGACAGATGAAGATGGGAAGTCAGTTGAGAGAAGATGAGGTCAAGGCTTATTGTAACTTGGTAAGAGAGTATAGGGAGGTGTTTGCGTGGTCATACAAGGAGTTGAAGGGGATTCCTCCCAAAATTGTTGAACATCGAATTCCCTTACTACCTGGAGCGGCACCCATAAGACAAAAAGAGCGAAGAATGAACCCTCAACTCCAATTGGTTGTGAAGGAGGAGTTAGAGAAACTATTGCAAGCAGGTTTTATAAAACCAGTAGAGATCATCGATTGGGTATCACCCATGGTGTTGGTGAAGGAAAAAAATGGAAAGTTGAGGGTTTGTGTGGACTACAGGAAATTGAATAGCGCTACACAAAAAGACCATTTTCCTCTTCCATTTATCACTAGTATTTTGGAGGAGGTAGCAGGCCACGAACGTTATACTTTCATGGATGGCTACTCAGGGTATAATCAAGTTTCCATTGCATTGGTGGACCGACACAAAACGGCGTTCACAACGCCATGGGGGACATTTGTGTGGCATGTCATGCCATTTGGTCTATGTAACGCCCCGGCGACTTTCCAACGATTGGTCATGTCCATATTCTCGGATTTATTGTACAAATTTATGACCGTCTTTATCAACGACTTTAGTACGCAATCGGAGATAGACGACCATTTGGGATTGGTGAGGGAGAGTCTTGAGCGATGTAGACGGTCTCGAATGTCGTTGAACCCTGAGAAAACCTACCTGGCGGTGAGTAGGGGAGTTTTATTAGGTTACGTGGTGAGTAAAACGGGGCGGGAACCAGAACCGGAGAAAGTGAAGGTTATCACCAACCTCAAACCTCCAACAAATGTGAAGGAGGTGCAGCGCGTACTAGGCCATATGGGGTAGTATCGTGAGCTCATACCGAATTACGCGACCATCACCCTCCCCATTACCAAGTTGCAACAAAAACACACCAAGTTCGAGTGGACTCGGGCATACGAAGTAGCTTTTGGGCTTTTGAAGGAGAAGTTGAGTACGTATCCAGTGTTGCAACCACCACGGTGGGGAATGGCCTTCCACGTGTATTGTGATGCTAGTGCGCTAGCAGTGGGTAGTGTTCTCTGCCAACTAGTCGAGGGGCAATCACCGAGTCGTGATTTTCCTATCGCATACGCTAGTAGGCAATTAAATCACGCGGAAAAGAATTACTCGACCACAGAGCGAGAATGTCTTGCGATGGTTTTTTCCGTGAAGAAGTTTAGACACTACCTTTTGAGCCACCAAGTAGTTTTCTATGTCGACCATATGGCGATAAAATATTTGGTTAACAAGCCAGAGTTGAGCGGGAGACTAGCAAGGTGGGTGTTGCTTCTTCAAGAATTTGATTACACTGTCGAGTACAAGCCGGGGTCTGCACACAAACATGCCGACCATCTATCGAGGTTGTTAGAGGGAACAGAAACCTTGCCTATAGATGACAATTTAGTTGATGAGACCCTTTTCCTAGTCACGGCACGGCCTCTATGGTATGCGGGGATAGTAGATTTCCTGACAACTCAACAATTTCCCCCAGAAATGTCCAAGGAGGAACGGAGAAAGATTCGTGTGAATAGCAGGCGATTCGTGGTGTTGGGGAACCGGCTTTACAGGCGGGGATTAGATGGGATTATGAGGCGTTGCGTAGTTGAGGAAGAGGTAGAGTCGATTCTCTCCGCGTGCCATGACAGCGCCTGCGGAGGACATTTTTCGGGTCAATTGACGGGCCAAAAGGTTTTGCGTGCTGGCTACTTTTGGCCAACACTCTTTCAAGATGCTCACAAGTATGTGAGAAAGTGTGATGCTTGCCAACGTTTTGCTAGAAACGATCTACACATGCAACTTCCGTTGCATATTTCCTTACCCCTAGTTCCCTTCGAAAAATGGGGGATCGATTATGTAGGGGAAATTCACCCCCATTCATCTCGGGGTATGGCGTACATTATAGTCGCCACGGAATACCTTACCAAATGGGCTGAGGCAAAGGCAGTTCGCTCCAATGATGCAAAAAATGCGGCGGTGTTCTTGTTTGAGAACATGATTACCAGGTTTGGGGTTCCTAAAATCCTAGTTAGCGATCGTGGTACTCATTTTCTAAATGAAGTGATTGAGGCAATGACCGATAGGTTCCAAATTGACCATCGGAAAACCACTCCTTATCACCCTCAAACAAATGGTCAGACTGAGAGAGTCAATCAGACTCTTGGCACTATTCTGCGAAAAACCGTGCGAGATTCTAAACGAGATTGGGACATGAAACTACCGGCAGCCTTGTGGGCTTACAGGACAACATATAAGGTCACTACACGAGCTACGTCCTTCTCGCTTGTTTATGGCATCGAGGCAGTAATGCCAATTGAGTTTGAGGTGCCTTCACTTAGAATAGCCATTGATGCACGACTGACAGATAGTCAGTCCTTGAAAACGAGGTTAGTGGAGTTGGAGGCATTAAACGAAAGACGACGACATGCAGCCCAACACATGGAGGAGATTCAACGAAGAAGGAAAGTATTGTTTGATAAACGGCACAAGGTAAGAGTCTTGTAACCGGGTATGTTAGTACTCCTACAAGATGCTCGCAAGATAGACTTTCCGAGTAAATTCGACGCAGTATGGTTAGGTCCCTACTTGGTTACAGAGGTGTTTGTAAACAACTCAGTTCAGTTGGAAACTTTGAACGGCCAGAAGTTTCCAACTCGCACGTCTGGGAGTAGATGCAAAAATTACCACACTTGAAAAGATGGATTCCATTAGCTTCTATTTTATGCCTTGTGACAAGACAATTGGGTTGAATTGTAGCGTAAAATCAATTTATTTGTATATTGATAACGCAAGCAAGAGACTCTAAGTTCGTCCCCTGATGGCCGCCAATTATGTGAGCCAATAATTTGGTTCACATTTAGTTTCAGACCAATTTGTTAGAAATTAGTGAAGTAGTTAGATTAGTAGGGATTGGATGCGATTAGCAAGTGGAAAAACTCTGGAATATCATTAAGTTAGTATTAGTGTAAGAATATAGGTGTTAGTACAAGAATTAGTTGCGAGAAGCTGAAGAGACAAAGAAAATACCGAAAGGTGGATTCTTATTAGTGGTAATGAATGCATTTCATTGTAAAAGTTAGTGGTAGTAGTTAGTTGTGATATTTTAGTGGAGGAAAATAGTAGGAAAGAAATTATTTTATAAAAGAAAAGAAAAAAAGAAAAAATAAAAATTTAAAAAGGGGTTAAAAAACAAAGACAAAGAAGAAGAAAAGAAGAAGAAGAAGAAGAAGAAGAAGAAGAGGAAGAAGAAGAAAAAGAAGAAGAAGAAGAAGAAGAAGAAGGAGAAGAAGGATCTAGAAGGCTCCCATGGAGAGAACCGTGGCTAACCTTTTGATTAGAATAGTTAGAGTTGAAATTTTTGTGGGTAAATGAGTGGTGATTGAATTATTGATTTCCAATGATCTAGAACTTGGATTTTGATGTATGAATAGTCAAAGTTGAGGTTTAAATGTGTTTTAAACACATTGGTGAGGTTATTTGGGTCAAAAATATCTTATTTTAGGAGTTTTGGACGTATCCAGCCCTAAACTCGGGTTTAGGGGTTAGGTTTATTGTGGACCCTTAGATCTTGATTAGGGATTGTTGAGGTGGATGGTGGGGATGTGGCCGCCACCCTTGAGCTTCCTCCCACTTGTATAAGGGAGCTTGGGCGGCCATTCTCCCTCTCTCTCTCTTCTCTTGGGCGAAGCTATGTCAAAGTTTTTCCCCTTCTTCTCTCTAGTTGGTTAGGCTGCGGTTAAGTGTGTGTGGCGTAGAGGACAGTTAGAGTTAGGACGTGAACTTTTAGGAGGACCTAGATCTCATGGTTAGCTTTCTAGAGACACTAAGGACGCTCCATTTGGAGCAAGGATGAAGAAGTTACAAGGTAGTTAGTGGAAGGAGGTCTACTGCCAAGGCAGAATCGGGGCGCTCACTTTGGCGGGCGATTTCAGGCAGGCAGCAACGAATTTGGATTTGAGATCTGGAGGGCTTGTAGAACTTCAAGTGAGCTTTTCAAGGACTGCACGCACATGCAATTTGAAGCAACGACGAAGGAGTTACGGCTACTAAAGTACACAAGGGGTGGTGGAGGCGAGAGTTGAAGACTGGCCACTTTGGAGGTTCATAACTTTTTATTGGTGAAAGATTTTTTGGTGTTTGTTTCGTGTTCTGAAGTAGAGTTTAGCTCACCTTGTGTTGGTTAAGTTTGGAATCGATTGAATAAGAAACGAAGGAGTGGAGGCTGATCTACTTGGAAGGGGTCAGCAGTCAAGGGTTTTCGGAGCAGCAACTTTGAGGCTCTGTATCTTTTGCGTGGCAAAAGCTTTTAACAAGTTTTTTGCAGGAGCTGAAGCACCACCAAGTCAGCTTTACAGTGAACAAGTTTCAAGTTGTTTGGAGGATAGTCGAAGGAGATACGGCTAATCTAGTGACAGGGGGGTCCTGCTGCCCTCCCGACCTCTTTAAACTTGAATATATTGATTTGTTTTCAATTGTTGCAAGAGTATTGTTTGGTGTGGGTTTAATATGTGAATGTTGTTGGTTGATTGATGTTGAGTAGAATTGCACATATGAAGCCCCGGCCTATGGCACGGTTCTAGTGCAATTTTTATTCATGTGTTGTATTGCAAAGTATGTTATTGTGTATGTTGTTGTGAATGTTGATTGCATTTGAAAAGGTCTAGTAACTTGGATTTTTACTAGACGGCGTGATAAAAAGTAAAGTAAAAAGTAAAAAGTGAAACCTAGTTTAACTTAGAGGTAAAGTCTAGTTTACCTAGGTAAAAAAAAAATTTACTTGAGTTGAAAGTATTTACTTGGATGAATTTATTTACCATAGGTTAAATTTAAGTTACTACAAGTAACTTTAATTACTTGGGTTGATTAAAAGTTACTTGGGTTAGTTAAAAATTACTTCACCTAATTTACTTTAACTTAATCAAGTTTTATTCTGGGAATTAATATATTCTACCTCAAGTATAAATGATGGGTGAATGTTAAGATAGATTGCAACTTATCTAAATTACGTGTGAGTGAATTTAATCCACTTGACTACTAAACGCAATTAAGGTGGAGAAAATTAGCTCACAGTGTGCTGGGGTACAACGATATCACCAGCGAAGGTCTGACCAAACACTAGAATATCCGTATAGATTGCCCACAGTAGCGTCCACTTCAAAGTCATCGAAGGGTCCTTGAGCTCCCAGCAATCTAGGTGGTTGTTGTCGTCTCCATCGTCATCATCAATGTCGACGGGCTTTGGCTGGAAGAAGTGTTGCAGCTGAGTCACCATCCTGTCCCTCTCAGATCTGCACACACATGAGAGCGAGTAAACATATTAGATTGATGCATTGAGAATCCAAATAGGAAGGAGAGGTATCACTCTAGCTCGAGTCGAGCTAAAGTGTAACCGATTTTTTTAGCTTGACTTGAGCTAAAGTGCTATTCCATAAAATGTAAATTTTTAAAGTTCTGACACTTTCAATAATAATTTGGACGTCTATCATTTTGGACGTTTTTTAATTTCCATCAACATCTTGTTCAACACTCAGATCTGTGGAAGAGCTTCAATTACGCTCTAATCACTCACGAACCTCGCTCTTCGAGGTTCTCAAGTGGTTGAAGCGGGACTAAAGCTCTTCGACACTTGTGAATGGTGAACGAGAAGTTGACTAGTGTTAAGTCATTGATTACGTTGTCAACTTTTACTTTCGGATTGTCATTAGGTCTGAACGTGGAGGTATTCGATATGTGCATTCGGTCCTTTGTTTTACAGTTTAGCTCAATTCGAGGTAAGGTGTGTTGGCTTTGATGAAAAGATTTAGATTGTTTAAATTATTGAGTTTGAGCGTAGAAATTATGATTACTTTTTCTCCAGAATTCTCTATTGAGTTGCACATTAGCTCGAGTCGAGCTAAACTGTGTTCATTAAAAAGCTAATTTATTGCAGTTTGTGCAGATGTGTCTTTCGTTATATGATATTCAAGGCTCAGGGTTTAGGGCGCCTGGGTGAGTATGGTTTCACCTTTCAGCCATTGGTTATGAACTTTAATCCCAGACAAATTCTGCTGGAACTAGCTGTCCTGCACAAACAATAACAAATCCACACACACAAAATCAATCAAAGTAGCACATGGAACCAACACATTGAAACCAGAACATTGAAACCAGAACATTGAAACGAGCACATTGAAGCGAGAACATTGAAACCAACACATTGAAAGGAGAACATTGAAACTTGCACATTGAAACTAGCACACTGAATCTAGCACTAAGCAGCACATTGACACCAACACAAACCAGCACAAATAAACCAGCACAAACCAACACAAATAAACAAACACATTGAAATCATTCACATTGAAATCAGCACTTTGTAATCAGCACATTGAATTCAGCACATTGAAACCAGCACATTCAAACGAGCACATTGAAACTATCATTCACCACCACATTTGACACCAACACAAACCAGCACATTTTATCTAGCATAAACCAGCACAAATCACCACAGACAACCACAAACCACTCTAAACCACCACATTGGAACCAGCACATTCAAACCAGCACATTGAATACACAATTTCATCTACGTGCTCACACATACATGAAAAGCAATGCTACACATATATAATGATTCATCACATTATATCAAAAGCAATACTACACATCTATCTAAAGAAATGCAAGAGTGAATGTGTGAGCCAAATAACCGCCCCCTAATGGGGTGGCTTATCTTGAACACAAGATCCTACATATGGGATGCAGCCCCTTGTGCAAACATACTTAACCATTCATACAAGCATGATGACCCAAGGCGTGGTCACTTAAGAGGGTTCATTAATAATTAGTGATGTGATGGCTGAATTCAGCCTTAGGTTGAATCCAACCTTTAGACAAGCGTAAATTCCGCCTCACAGCTCCGTTTCCAATGTTTTAAAGCTCCATTAGGTTCAATTTCGCCTTGTGAACTTGATTAGCACCTTAACCACCAATTCCAGGCCCAAGTGCGACCCTGACAGCAACAACCAGCAGACATGCTCCTCTTTTTATGTTAAAAGTTTAATTCTTCATTATCTTCGTGATTATGACTCCGTTTTTTACGTTTGTTTTTTGAATTCATATTAGTTTTTCTTGCTTAACACGATGGCAGCCTTCAATTAACCGGTTGACTCAATCCGGGACTCACAGCCAACGACCAGCAGTGCACACTTAACATACATGTTTATTCAAAATCGTGCACCACAATTCACGTGTATACCACATGCATTCACACAAGTGGCCCTACTCAAACACTATACCATGCATGAGCCTCCAGCTGCCTTCACTTACTATTGTAGATTAAACTGATTGTTTGGTTGAGTTGATAGCAAACCCTAATCCTAGTGAAAATTTGGCAACGCTTCCGCGTGATTTTTTGTAACTAGAAAATTTAGGGTTCCTTCTCCACATGCAATCAAGAAGATAATGAATCAATTGGGAGAGGAAGAAGGCTCCCTGATCTAGCTCAATTCACCCTCTGCCGTGTTTGTGGTCGTTCTTGTGCTGTGGTCGTCCTCCTCTTCTTGGTGCTCTTCACTCCACAGCCCGTATCTTCGTCGTCACAACTCCGATCCGTACGTTCTTGATTTTGTTGGAAAGCCAACGCTCTAATCTATCTAGTCCTCAAATCTTAGCTCGATTGGACAAGAACTCCGCTACTGACGAGGGAAAACCTGAGGCCGTATGAGATCCGCCACCGATCCTCCAGCTGGTCGTCCTCGCTCCGCCGCCCGTATCTTCGTCGTCACAGCTCCAATCTGTACGTTCTTGATCTTGTTAAAAAGCCAACGCTCTAATCTATCTAGTCCTAAAATCTTAGCTTGATTGGACAAGAACTCTGCGACTGACAAAGGAAAATCTGAGGAGGCCAAGCGAGATCCGCCGCCGCTCCTCCAGCTGGTCGTCCTTGCTCCGCAGCTCGTATCTTTATCGTCACAGCTCCGATCCGTACGTTCTTAAATTTGTTAGAAAGCCAACGCTCTAATCTATCTAGTTCTAAAATCTTAGCTCGATTGGACAAGAACTCCGCTACTGACGAGGGAAAACCTGAGGCCGTATGAGATCCGCCACCGATCCTCCAGCTGGTCGTCCTCGCTCCGCCGCCCGTATCTTCGTCGTCACAGCTTCGATCCGCACGTTCTTGAGCTTGTTGAAAAGCCAACGTTCTGATCTATCTGCTCTCCAATTTTCGTAACGATTGAATCACATTCCAACCCACAGGAGGGGGAAATCTGGAACCCTACCTCTCTCTCACTTCCACACACCTCTCTCGGTTTCCTAGCTCCTACCATACACCTCTCTAACTCCTACCTCCCACACTTCGAATGAGCGCCCTCCAAGGGGGTAACCCCAAGGCCCTCGCTCCCTTCTTTGTTCCCAAGGTCGTTCCCTTCGTCGTTCACAGCCGCCATTTTGGGTGGGCACATTAATGGTCACACTAAACAACTAGTAACTAAAAAGCTAATAAATCACTAGCCACCCTTGCATTTAACACAAGTGGGTGTCCCACTAACCAAGGAATATCTAAATCTAAACTTTGACTCCATGCCACATGTGTGTGCATGATCTCAATAAGTGAGCTATTAAGCTAAATTCAAGGATGCAAAAAAATCTAACTCTACCTAGCTTGAATTTCCCTTGCTTGGGGGAATTCCTAATTTACTTAGTGATTGGTGAGGGTTTTTTTCCACTTCTTTTTGGACCCTTTTGACTATTTTTTTAACGGCTTTTAACGCCCCATTCTTTTTTCTTTTCACCTCACCATCCTCCTTCTTCTTCTCCCATTTTTTTGGTTTAGTGATTTCTTCATCGTGACCGAATACGGTCTACAACTCTATAGGAGGTAAATTCTTCTCCACCACTACTCATTTTAATTCTTTTCTAATTTTCTTTTTTCTTTTTTCCCTTCTCTCTTTGCTTTTCTTTTCTGGTTTATTCCCTTTTTTTTCTTCCTTTTTGGCTAACTACATAAATTCCGCGATTGCCCATAAATGGCTCCTCTTTTAGTGAGGGGAAAGGCCACTTGGCCATTTTAATCAAAAAACCACGAGCTAGTCCATGGGATAACCCATTTTCACCACTCATTAGCCTTAATGGACCCGACGTGAGGTCCATTCATCACCGTGAGCCGTTTTTGCGGCTCACACATGGCGGCCATCTGGGACAACTCGAAGAGGCAGAGAACCCACTCTTGTTCATGGGCACACGGTCAATATCTCCTTTTTTTGTGTTCGAATGACCCATGGCAGTACCAAAATGTGGAGGTCCACTTGTGAAGGTCGTGAACAAATCACACCTTGTACTCTTTGCATCGGTTGCCCGATGTTCGCGTGGGAAAATCCTCGCCATTTAGGGTTTGAAGTTGAATGGAGTTGTTGGGGAAGACCTCCTTCACGAGATAGGGTCCCAACCACAAAGCATCGAACTTCCCTGGAAAATCCAATCTCCTCGCGTCTTGAAGGAGGACTAGCATTCCCGATCTCAATGACTGGACCTTGTTCCGTTTGTCGAAGGCAATCTTCCTCCTTCGTTGGATGGCTTCCATGTTTTGGGCGCTCCACCGGCGCATCTCGTCGAGCTCCTCCAATCGTTCTAACCGATCGGCTAAGGACGTGGCCATGGACCATCGTTCGGTCACGGCCACTCGCAGAGAGGGGATCTCGAACTCGATGGGTAAAATGGCTTCAATGCCATACACCAATGAGAAGGGAGTAGCATGGGTGGTCACTTTGAACGTGGTTCGGTAAGCCCATAACGCGGCGGGGAGTTTCGTGTCCCAATCCCTCTTGGAATCGGTGACCGTTTTCCTCAAGATGTTTACGAGGGTTTGATTGACCGGTTCGGTGTGCCCATTGGTTTGAGGGTGATAAGGGATGGTCTTGTGATAGTCCTCTGGGGCAATGGAGATTTGATTGTAGCCCGAGTAGCCATTCATAAACGTATAAAGATCATGACCACCTACCTTCTCCAAGATGGTGTTGATAAATGGCAAGGGGAAGTGGTCTTTTTGGGTGTGATGGTTGAGTTTCCTATAGTCAATGCACACCCGTAGCTTCCCGTTTTTCTTTTTAACCAACACCATGGGGGATACCCAATCGGATATCTCTACGGGTTTAATGAACCCCGCTTGGAGGAGCTTCTCCAATTCGGCCTTGACAATGAGCTGTAGGTTAGGATTCATACGCCGCTCCTTTTGTCTAATGGGAGTAGTGCCTGGGAGAAGGGGGATGTGATGTTGTATTACCGCCGGGGGAATGCCCTTGAGGTCTTTGTACGACCACGCAAAAATGTCCCCAAACTCGACCACTAGTGCTTTGTATTTCACCATCTCCTCCTCGGTCAACCCAACGCCCACCTTAATACTACGGACCTCATCCTGCTCATGAGAAACCACCATCAACTTCCAATCATCATGATGAACGTGTGGTTGTTGGGTAGGTCCCTTGTACCAATCATTCGGAACTTGGGGGTATGTTGCCCCCGAACCACTAGCTAGGATACCGGTGGATGTGCTGCGGAAGTGGAGAGATGGGTTGAGAGGGCCTTCGTCTCCCAAAACCTCCAATTCGTCCCCTTGCGTGCCCTCCATATCCATTCCAAACACCGCCGAGGGTTCTAGGTCATCGAGGAGGGGAACTAGGCTAAGTTCCAACCCGGTTTCCCTTCCAATGAGCTCACTCTCCATGAAATGTACGGACATGGCTTCATCCGCGCTCGAGGTTGGGTGCTCCCTCAACCAGTCTACAAATTCCCCGGTGGGAACCCACTCATACAGGCCCGGTCCCATGCTTTTAAATGGCATTACGTGGGCCTTCGAGGGTTGGGCTCGATCCACCGCCTTGTGGGGCACAAACCTCACCCGTTTGGGAGGCTCCTTTGATAGTACCTCTTGTGATTCATCCTCCGACGAGCCCATGCAACCACGGCATATTCCTAGCCTACTTAGTTGGATATGGACTGTAGTAGGATTCTCCGGTGGACCATAGGTGATGTTTGGTTTTGGCCCCCCCCCATTCTACCGTGGCATTGGCAATCCGCAACCAAGGCCTACCTAGTAGCAAGGGGTATGCCTCCTTGTTGGAGTGCATTCGGATGACTTGGAAGGTGAGGGAATACTCTACCCCCCCCGTGGTCGCTTTACAACCACTAATTTGGCCTAACGGGGCCTCCGAGCTTTGATTAGCCATGTTGATGATGCACGGTGAAGGTTCTGTGATGTCAAGGCCTAGTTTCTCCATGGTTGAGAGGGGCATGATGTTCAACCCACTACCACCGTCTATTAGTACATTAGGTACGATCTTGTCCACAATCGAAACCTCGATTTGTACCGCCTTGACCTCGATATTGGGGTGTGCGGATTTAACCCGAGCCGCCAGCCTGACCCTTGCCCTAGGCCTTCGCTTCACCGGGGTACCCGACCTAAGGGACTTCCTCATGGGTGGTGACACCTCTAATAGTTGGGCTATGGTGATGTCCGCTTTGAGGCGACTCAAGTCCGCCCATAAATCGTAAGGCCCCTCTCCCCCTTGCTTCTCGACACGCGGGAACGTGTTTACCTCGGGACTAGGGATTGGTGGACCTTTCCATGGCTCTTGGAGGGTGGACAAGGGTGTTCGAGACCTAGGTATCCCACGGGGGGACTCGAAGTTGGCTCGTTTAGTGCCTTCTACCGCCTCCTTGGTGGTATCGTTTAGGTCTGAGAAGTGAGGTGAATCCTCTTCTGAGGTCTCACCTTCCTCTGGTATAGGTGGAGGGGGGCTTGAGTACCTAGGCTCCCGTCGACTAGACCGAGTCTGGACTGCCAATGCCGGTAACTCACAAGTTTTTGCTTCCTTGGTTGTGCTCACCTCGTGGAAAACTACATTGAGCTCAGTGAGGGAGGGGCTGTGGGTGGACACGATCTCACTTGACATGGTGGCATAGCGCACATCTTGTGGGCCTTGGTTTTGTTGGCCCCCGTGGTTCTCCCCTAGGTTTTGTTGGCCCCCGTGGTTCTGCCCTAGGTTTTGTTGGCCTCCGTGGTTCTGCCGTAGGTTTTGTTGGCCCCCGTGGTTCTACCCTAGGTTTTGTTGGCCCCCGTGGTGTTGCCCTTGGTTTTGTTGGCCCCCGTGGTTCTGCCCTTGGTTAATAGGGATGTACCCGGCCTTGGTATTCACCCCCATTGGAGGAGTCTGATTTTGGCGATGATTGTTGTAGTCGTAGTAGAGACTAGGAGGCCTAAGGGTATTATCGGAGGTGGGGTTATGCCTTTCAAATGATCTTGGGCTTGTTGAGGATAGTTCCCTGGTGGGAAGGGCATGGGAATTACCTTGTCTGGTCTACGACATACTTGGGTAGGGTGATTACCCCCGCAGTTACCGCATACCACCCCACTTTCGACCCAACATTGCCCTGGTGCGTGTCTCTTGCCACACGGTTGATGGATTTCATACCGTGGTCTCGGAGGTCCCCCATAACCTTGGCTTGGAGATGCATAGCCTTGAGGCACGTAGCTAGTTACTGTCAGTGGTTGGTTCCTATGGGGAGGCACATACGGAGGTTGAAAAGCTTGGTGCTGGGGTGCTGCCACCGGAGTGGTACAAAAAGGGCTGGTGTGGCCGGATTGACCACATTGAGTGCACCATAAGCCCGAAGCATGTCTACCGGATTCTATGGGTGGAGGCGTGGGGTTAGGGACTTGGTTCTTAATCAACAAGGCCATTTGGTCTTGCATGGCCTTGATTTGTTGAGCTAATTGATCCTGGAAGCCCTGTTGGCCTTGAAGGATTTCGTTCTTCATTTCCTCCTTCCATGTGCCCCGCTCCTCATGATAGGTGAGCTCAGGAAGGGCTACTGGTGGCCTAACGTTCAAGGGTGGGGCGTAGTAGTTCCACGTTGGAACTTGTGCGCCTGTGGATCCTTGGTTACGTTCTAAGACTGGTCCCTTACCCTTGGCATGGATGGGTATGAAACTAGGAATATGGTGATCCTCCTTCCTCCACATGCGCTCTTGGTCTCGATCCACCTGCTCTATTAGCCTAGCTTGTGCCTTGGCCTCATCTAACGATGCGGGGCGGACCTTCAAAATCTCCCTAATGGTTCCCTCATTGTTGAACCCTTGGATAAAGAACTGGGTTAAGGTGTCATTGGTGAGGAGGTTTCCCACGAACCTTGTAACCACCAGGTCGAATCTCCTAATGTATGTCGTGATATCCTCCCCTGGACCTTGGCGTAGCGCGGCTAGGGCTGTGAGGGCATTACTTTGACCTACTTTGGGTCTAAAGTGCTCCAAAAAGGCCCTCATGAGGCTATCCCAGTCCTGGAAGGTGTTTGGGGGGTGGTTCCTATACCACTCGTAAGCGGCATCCTTTAAGGTACACGAGAACCACACTAGGAAATACCCGGTGTTGGTGATGAGACAAGTAGTGAGGAGCTCTAGAAACCGTTCCACATATGCGGAGGGGTCTTCATCCCTAATTCCTCTAAACGTGGGCAAATTGGGTGGCATAGGCGCCGCCTGTAGGCCCTCGGGTACTACAATTGGTAAACCCCTTGGCTGAACCAAGGGGTTGATGGGAGGCCGAACCGGGGGTGGCCCTCCAGAGGCCATGGGGGGAATGCTATTATGTGAGCGGTGAGCAGAGAATTTTAAGCGACGGCGAGATGAAAGCTCCAGAAATTTAGATATTAGGGATTTATTACCGTGGGTTATCAGAGGTTGGATGGATTTTTTTAGTAATTAGAGGTTCTATAACCGTGGGATTTGTTTAAAGTGAGTGGGGCATTTTGACATTATATCTGTTGTATTGAAATTTTTCTTCATTCTCTTTTCTTTTTCTTTTTTTCTTTCCATTATTTTCTTATCATTTTCTTTTAAATTAATTCTCTTCTTCTTCTTTTCCATTTTTACTCTTCTTCATTTTCTCCTTTTCTTCTTTTATATTTTCTTTTTCTTTCTTTATTTTTAATAATGTTTTTACCATTTTTTCTTCTAACTTTTCTTGTTTAATATTTTATCTTCATTTCCTTTTTCTTCTCCTTTGTCTATATTTTTATTATATATTTATTTTCAATTATTTAAAAACATGTTTTTTGCAATGAGAAACCTCAAGCTATAATACTGGTTAGTGATAACCAGTACAACCTCCATCCATATCATTTCTCTAGATAAGTCACCGTTACCCACTAATACAAAATGACTTTGATAAATACAATCCTTGCTAAACTAGAAATTCAAATTTGAGTGAAATATCTTTGCTAATCATATACACACATCTAATTGACTAACTAAAACTAAATTCTCATAAATTCTACCAATTTATTTTCTTCATTATATTTAATACAGTAGACACTATTTATGGCTCACAAATAAAACTATGAATAGTAGTAGGCCATATACAAAATAGATAATATATAAAATATAAATATAGAAACACATGAAATGATTGTTAGCCAAATTGCACATAAAACATATGCATGTCAGACTCACAAGTCAATGACACTGAAAATACAAATACTAGTAAAATCTCCAGAACAAATGAAGACCCTTCCTAACTACTATATCCCTCACTAACATCCCCTTCCGAAGCCTCAACATCCATAAATTGTTCCACACTGGAATGGAAAGCGCGGCGGGGAGAAGGAGCTGGAGAAGGAGTGTGCGTATATGCAATAGCCATATCCTCGGCATAGCTTGGAAGCGTGAAAGCCTCTGCAAGGCTCGAACGAAAAGCTCTGCATAACATACAGTTAGTGATTGGCTAACAAGTAGAGTAAATGGATTACAAATATTTTAGAATGGATAAACAAAAAAAAACTTACGCACAGGCAAATCGATTGCGTTTTGGCTTCTTTGATGGGCGCTCCTCTAAGAGAGGCTGGCTAGCCTTCCTGACAGCTTTCATGGCAACCGCCGGAGGAGGAGAAGGCTTAGCAACCAAAGGCTGTAGGATTGTAGTGAAGATATCCAGATCATCTTCAAATGCAACTATGTGCCTACCAGTGGCTTGGCAGGCACGAATAGAGGCACCTACAAGGATTGGAAAACATATAAATAATCATATGATAATGGTTAACAAGAAATCATATTGCAAAAATAATTAAAGAGTTCATGAAGGGTACCAGTGGAGGCCTTCCAATCCAACACGATGTCACCAGGTTTTGTGAAGGACTCAATCAAGACTTGCATGAAAAGGGGATCTTTTTCCCGTGCACCACGCCAGGGCAAACTCCCTCGCATGAGTTGGTTCTTGACGGTGGTAAGATTGAAAAAAGTGTCAGTCTGCTCAACTTCGAGACCCACATCCGAAAGCTCGCGATTCTCTATGATAGAAAACTGCGATTGAATGGGTTCATCACGGACAAAGAGCTGGATCCAGAAGCGATGCGACTGCAATAGACCCAATCCATTAAAAATCACAAGTGGTAAACAAAATTCCATAAGAGACAATGGAATTGGAAAATATAACGTACCGTGGTAGAGGGGAACTTTGGAGATGCCAAGGCAATATCATTAATTCCCCACCAATCTTTACAAAGGTGGAAGCTATACTGCTCCGCAACTTCTTCAACTTCGCAGCAGAGTGCACGATCATCGCAGTGGAAAAGAAGAATGGCGGCGTCATCATGCAAATATGCATCACCAAACTCAAAAATGGACTCTACATACCGCTCAGGTCGTGAATTCCATTGTGGAATTGTCGAAGGGGGCATTGAAATACCAGGCACTGGCAGATTCTCTGGAATGTCGGCGATGATGAGATCCAGACCGGTGTTCTTACAATGTGGAGAAGACACACGACGTGTTCGACCATAACCAACCTGCATGAAACAATAAGAAATGAGATGAATGATGAATAATCTGATGAATAGTCAAAATAACCAAAATAGGTAATACATATGAAAAAATACCTGGGAAATAAATTGATGAAGCTTCTCCCATAATTGATCAGGGCCTGCTGGCCTACCAAGAGTCTCCATTACCGCAAATAGGGATGCATTTTTCAACATCACCTCCAAAGGATGTATCTGTGCAACAGAGGTGGAAGCAGAGGGCAGCTGGCGGACTTTCCGTTGCCCAAGGAGCTCCTCAGTGGCTTGTGCAACACTTGAAGTGGTAGGGAACTGAGATGACGAGTGTGGTAACATACCATGTTGGTCACTTGTTGGGGCAGTGATATTGCTAGGTAATACTGAGAATGTAGGAAGACTAGAGGCCGCAGCAGTAGTGGCATCTCCTACCTCCTTCACTTGTGCAACCTTGTCTACCGCCTCCTTCTAGGCTTTCGTCAAAGGTTTCTTCTTTTGAGAAGAACCGTCCCCACGAACATGAATTGGTTGAATGCAGTCTTCCTCAAGAAGGTCGACAACGTCGGTAGCTCCAATAGGAGACACAGAAGCAGCATCAAGGCTATTCCTAATGTGTACCTCATCGTCCGGAGTATAGTTTGGTGAACAATCAAGGTACCAACACCCAGCTTGGAGGTGGTTGGCTGCGTACCTCTTTTGCTGCACTGGAGTATACATGCAAAGGTCGGAGGAAAGCTCGATCTAAGCTTCAATATAGGGTGGGAGAGATTGAGACGGAATGGCATGTTTAGTAATGAGCTCCCGCATCATATATCTGCCAAAAGAGAAATATTTAGAAAGCTCAAAAAATTCAATGTAGTAAAAGGAGACAATTATAAATATATAAGGTTCATATATTACCGATATAACACCCGTCTCTCTGCCAATTGAGCTCCAGGATGATCATCAAATATGGATCCCTTCATAAAAGGAGGAGTAGCATTTGGGTGGAGAAAAGTTTGGAACGCTTTGTCCCAAAGCAAAATTCTCCAAGACTCCACAAAATCTGAGGGCTTTTTGATGCCTCCATATGCACTCCAATCAATATTACCCAATTCATCCCCAGAAATCTCATTGAACTGCTTGACAACACGGTCTTCGATCTGCAATGAAGATATATAATCAAGGAGTGGAATTATATGAAGTTACAGAAGAAGAAGAATAAATGCAAGGAAATCACATTACCTGAGCCCAAAATGTGGCTTTGTTGAGCCAAGTATCAAGGTCTGCCTCCTTAAAATTGGCAGGAAGGAAGCGGTAGGCGGCTTGCCGCATAGGACCTGAATTCCACCATCGAAGCCATTTGGCTTTAAATTCTGGCTCCACCACAGATGTTGCAATCTTTTGAAGCTTCTCAATCGTCATCTCCGGCTTGGAATTTGTACTATAGTGCAAATTGATCTGTTGCACATAAAAAATATTTATGATATATGAGAATATATAAAATATGAAAAGTCATGAAAGACAATATTTGTAAATGACATGAAAGTCGAAATAGAGATGAAATGTTCTAACCTGATTGAAGAAATCCTCCCCATTTCTAGGATTCGCCACAGTCAAGTACTTCAGAAAGTCCCTCTGCTTAATGACTTTAATGGCTTTTTCTGAAGCAGCCTGCATGACCCCCTACACGGCCTCCGCAGTTCTATCCTTCTCCTGAGTACGATCATTGTACTCACGGACAGCCTCATCAGAAGCACGGGATATGTCAGCCTGGGGATATGTTTCTATTATCAGCAACGAAGAATTAATCAAAAATTGAGTGAAATTATCTTGAAATCTCAAATGTGATAAAAGAAAACGCACCCGATACAAAAAGGAGATGAAGACATCAACCGTGAGAGGGAACCACGTCGGCCTACTCTTTTTGATTTTCCCACAAGTTTTGTACTCAGTGGGAGTCAGCATACTACGAAAGTCCTCCAATGAAAGTGCTCCAAAATATCGCATCCGTGTCAATCGCAGGGTTGTCTACATAGACGGACAGGGGCCCAAAGACAGCGGACGGACGGACAGTAGGACGGACGGACAGGACGGACAGCACTTTTTGGCGGACAGTTGCGTGTAAAAAAAAATTACGAACCCTAAATCAAATTTTCAACTTACCCCCTGGTAAAACACGTGTGCACGACATGTCAGACGGCTTTCCACGTCACATCAAGGGGCGGGCGCGTGCCTTCGGACCGCGCGCGCAGCATTTGGGGCCGGGCGCGTACCAATCTGGA
>OZ020524.1:13918246-13981860 GCA_963971425.1 Bryoerythrophyllum caledonicum | reverse complement strand
TCTCCGCACGCGCCCGGCCCCTTCAGTGTGCGCCTGGCCCATCTCCGGACGCGCCCGCTCCCTTCACGCGCCCGCCCCACTGTCTGCACGCGCGCGACCCTGTTGACGACGTGTCAGCCACGTAATCGCCTTCGTGGCAGTGGGTAAATTGATTTACCTCGAGTCATGGTCAAACTAGGGTTGACCCTTATCGGACGGACAGCAGCCTCTACCGGACGGACAGCCGGACGGACGGACACTACCGGACGGACGGACGGCCGAACAACCCTGGTCAATCGAGCAGGGAGACTAGTTTTGACATGATCATTTTGTGTGGACCTAATTTGAGAGTGGTTAAAGAAAATATATGAAATAATGGAATTTGAATAAATAGAAATTTCAAAAACATACCAGTTAACGTCGTTCATTGCATTCAGAAGAGGTCCAATGCGGCCTCGGGGGTCCAAGACTATGCAGATGACTGAGAAATGCCAGCGAGCCTCCTCAGAGTGATCGTTGTTGATTTTGCGCCACCAAGCGGAGAATCTGTGATTGCCATCCCAAACATAAAACATCTTACCTCTCAGATGAGCGTATAAAGGTGAAGACTCAAGCTGGGCGTCAAACCGGTCATTTGCATCATGCGAATGATAACCCCAAGAAGTCCGATGCTCGTCTCCAACGTCAGTAGTGGTCTCCTTATCGTTGTAGATGGACACGTAAAGAGCACGATCTGCATCATCATATCCATCACAATCTTCAAAAAGAATCTCCAAGCGTCGGACATCCACCTCTTGAACTGGTCTAACTCGTGGCAAAGGTATGAGCCTGCATAATGGGATTCGTAACCCTGAATCCAAAGATCGCATGCTATTTAAAACGGAGTGATAGTCTCGCTTCTCCAACTTGCGCCGCAATCGCTCCCCTTCTTTAGCATCGTGGCAATTTGGTGGACACTTCACCGTTGTGCAGTCGTCAGAGTCGGCAACTGAATCCACCGAATCAGAGACCTGTATCCAAATATTAAAGAATTCACTAAATCATAGCAATATTAGATAATGCCAAAGCTTTCAAGATAACAAATCAAGGTAACACACATATCATGAAAGTAGAGTGGTCTCAATACATTTAAACATGGGGCATGAAATAGGACATCCATATCTAAATACTTAAGCTACGGTTAAACAATATGTTTCTCTAAGAAGCATCATAAATTGATCTACAAATATTATCAAGCGATTATAAATTAAAGTAAATGCTAATTAGTTCAAGTTGTTGTAATATACTCATGCAAATATAATATTTTTAAAAACATGTTGAACTCAGCTGGACAAGTTGAACGCAACAAAAATACAAATAACCGTGACAAAGTCAATCATGGCATCCGCAATTAATTCAACATGAGAATGACAGTTCATCAAATATAAATTGCCAATCGACTTGAATCCCACCTACGAAATCTCAATCAATGAATAATGTTCTAAGTGTACAATTGAAGACGTAAAGACCATGATTCATGAACCTATATGTAATTCCTAAATAAAATCTTCAAAGCGAAAGCAATCTTCATGCGGCATCCAAAGACAAATATCACAAAAATTATAGCTAAGCACAAACAAGGATATGGACGAAATTCAACTTGATAAATCAACTTGATACATATTTCATAGAAGAAATGATAGGTTGCCTGATGAGGCTTGGGCGCCGAAGTCTCATCAGGCAACTCGTGATCTCTTGAGCACAGGATAATTTCCATGGAAAGTCGAACAAAATTGACATTTTTTGAAATCGAACAAATGCACAGAGAGCAACTCCATGACACAGAACCTTACGTCCATATAATCGTAAATATAATATGGACACAATGCACAATTCAGGCAGAGTATTAAGGCTTACCTCGGTCACCAAGCAAGGGTTCGGGGCCGAAGGCTCCAGCAGCTCTCCGTCCTTAGTCATCTTGGCTCCCTCCTGTGACCAACAAGAGAACAATCCCGAAAGGTTATTAAAAACATTTCGCATCGAGCGCACCAAGCGCATGAACAGGAGAGATAAATATCCAGAACCGAAATCGATTGGAAGACTTACAGTTGTATCAACAGGAGGGTTCGGTGCCGAACTCTCTCCGAGATTGGGCTCCATCGTTAGTCTGTCAACTTCCTATTAACATCAAAAGTCCCACACAACACTCTCATGATGTGGATTACATAAATTTCCAGTGAGTTTCCACTGATTTCCAATCTCTGTTGCATCTCAGAGTTGAGTCTAGCGAACCGACATCACTCGTTAGATCACTTGCATTTGTTACATGGGTGTTGCCCGAGCTGAGATCAACAATGGATCGCATACTTTGACCGAGCTCACAGCAAGTCGATCTGTCTTGAACTCCGTTTACTTCAACCACTGGGATCATCTGATGAAAGTATCATGCAAGGTTTACTGAGTTTTCATGCAAGGTCCGTTGTTGATTCCGTTCTCTGGCTACGTCTATAATCGATTCGGTTATCATGGTGTTGATATAGTTTCATGCGACGTCAGAAATTGGATCAAGGCCACTTCTCACGACGGTGCTTGAGGTGATAATGTCTGTGTGCTTGGACAGAAGTGGTGAACGGCATCTCGCATCGCAGCCTGTTGGAACGAGACCATCTCCAAGGTACTGAATTAGAACTCGGTGTCATTCATTGCTACTATTGTTCCCAAATCAGTATAGAAACGACGTGCACTAATGCGCTAAGTCCGGGGACAGTTCTAAGAACCGAGTCTGCAGAATGGAATCAAAACCCAAGTTCAAAATTGGTGGGATTGCTCCCACCAGGTTTCGTCACTCCTGCCTTGCGGATTTGGATTTGCAAATATCCGTGAGTGACTTCCAGAACAAGCATATGAGGCGGTTGCAAGAATTTGCCTGAACATCCTGTACAGCCTGGATATGCCTAAACCAACCTGTATTGACTATGACTAAATATGCCTGAACCATTCAGACTGCTGATGATCTAAACGCAACACAATCGGGACAGGAGGAGAGAAAGGTAGTCGGGAGTCGTTGAGAAGATGTCGGGACGGGAGAAGAGCTAGGTATCGGGACAAGAGGAGAGAAAGGCAGTCGGGAGTCGTAGAGAAGATGTCGGGACGGGAGAAGAGCTAGGTAGTCGGGACAGGATGTGAGGAAGTCGGAACAGTCTAGATAGTAACTAAAAGAGTCCAGTAGGAAGCCTCGTGCACAGGGACTTCTGGTGTCCTTCTTCAGGTTTAGTCGGGCGGGTATGATCTAGGACCTAGGTAGTTGGCTCAAGTAGAACCGCATAGTTCGAGGATGAGGTAGTAGTAGGTTTGAGGGTGAGGTAGTCGAAACCGCGAGAGAGGTAGACGAGACAGTTGGATCTGGAGTCACGAACGTTTGGACTACGTCGGTTGTATCTTCAGGAAAGTTCGACTTTGAGTATGCAGCGAGAGCGCTCTAGATATTGAATTCAATCGCGAACCAACGACGTCACAGATTTCAAGCCCTAACTCGAAGCAAGTCCAAACATAGGTCAGTTTTTATACCTCAACGCTCGGTGACGGTACTACAGCCATTTCCTTGCTCGTGCTTCGCGATACCTGCCACACCCACAGA
Source organism: Bryoerythrophyllum caledonicum (assembly GCA_963971425.1). Lineage (NCBI taxonomy): Eukaryota > Viridiplantae > Streptophyta > Bryopsida > Pottiales > Pottiaceae > Bryoerythrophyllum > Bryoerythrophyllum caledonicum. Next base: position 13,978,265 of record OZ020524.1, on the reverse strand, counting down.
ATGCGTCAGAATTTGCACGAATACTTTCAGCAAGAGACCTTCAGTGCAACAACTCTGCGGCCTGTGAATACAAGAGACGAAGAGATCCGGTCAAGAAGCCGTCTTCGAAGAACGGCAGAGCTGGGCCTGGACAGGCGTTTACTTCCATCGTACTTCCATCGTGCATGAATAATCATCCATCCTCATTCGTTCACACGAAAAATATGAACAGCCTACACACTTTGAGTTCAATGACTACTGCCGCAAATATTCTTCTACTCTATCAGTCGTCATAGCATGATGAATGAGATAGATGATTTTTGCCTACGCACTAAATATCGATTTGAAAATAAGTTCTTCAAAGACAAGCCTTAATCATGAACAAATACGCTCATGAAATGCAAGTACAAGGATTTGGATATCTTTTGTACACCGAATACGACTCTATTAAATACTTTTGAAAACATGGCATTTGGGATCTTCATAGAGTAAGGACTATTCAGGTTCCTAAAACATACAGACACCTGCTACACTGTGAAACGTCAACCTAAACTTGTGACCCATGGATTTGATGCACATGAGTTTCTATGATCAATACTATTTCAATTACGTATTTTGGTAAATGGTGAAGTGAGATTAGGGCCGTCCAATATACGCTAAGAATGTATAGTGCAAATACGTCTGACTTGAGTATGAATAGTGAAAGCAAACCTCTTCTCCCGAAGGCCTTGTTTGTGGAGATGATATACTACCCGATATATTGTTGCATTGAGCTTCGCTTATTTCCGCAAGTTTTGCCTGACAAACCCACGCGAAAGAAGTTCAATAGATAGGCTCAAAGAACTTCGATATCTCAGAGTACACATAAAGCCTAGAAAAACATTTGAGAAGAAATTCAAATATAACTTCAATTCAACAAAGCTATTACCAATACCTGAGACAATGACTCTCCTTCATTTTCTTCAATGTTTTCAAGTTCACAATCACTATCACGCTCGGCGGAGTTAAAGGACAACACCTTTGTGGTTTCGGAAATGTCCAACTGACTACAAAATGCCTTTCGCTTTCCCATCCTAGATCTCTGCAACTCCTTACGACTTGAAAACAAAAAACCTCGCTTCCTTCGTCTCCTCTTCTTCTCACACGATGGTTCAAGAGATTGGTAGCTACACTTGCTAGTCATCTGAGATATGCCAGATTTTCCATCTCACTCAACTTATCAAATTCGACAATTTGTGAAATGAAGATGTTGCTCATGAAAATCAACATAAATCCAATGACAACAGTATACTTCATTATTGCTATATTCAATAGTGTAACTTTTGTCAGAGCTTATCATAGCTCATTAGCTGTCACCCACTGTCATTTATCATTATTTTTAGATTTTTTAACAAATAATTATATCAACCTTTATGACCTTGTAAGACTTCAATCACATGCACTACACCTATTTTGTACATTATGTTTAGATTTTTTGAAGCACGCTTAGCCACCTTTCACGCTTACTGATAACAGAAGTGTATAATGTTAATTCCAAAGTTCGACTACTACACGCTGATTTAGAATTATAATACTTCACTCATTTCAATTTCCTACAGGTAATTTATCTATTTTGTGGTCAGGTAGATCGGGGAAGTTGTTTATGTCAAGAACGCCATCATTTTGAACATTGTCAGTCTCCGTTATGTGTTCTATCTAGCGCGACGCATAATACAGATCTAGACTAGCCCAAATTTATGTCATACTCATTATCACGCTGTTCATCCATAATTTGATAGAATATATTAACTGATTAGTTCTCAGTATAAATCTAATCAGGTCGCTTGGTTTAACTCTCTCATTTCATACTTGGACTTCCAAAATTCTTCGTCATGTCGTCTGGTGATGTAGGTAGTTTAGGCACAGTTCTGATTCATGGTGATGGTCAAGAAATCCCGATTACGTTCCGTGTGTCTTTCGATGGTCATTGCTCTATTAGTGCGAGTCGACTTTCTTCTAGATTCCATTTATTGGAGGCTTCAGTTTATGTTGATGAAGAAGTACGTGATATAGAGTCCGGAGTTGTTACTCACACCATAGGTCAAGAAGCCGTCACTACTAACGAAGGGAAATCCTGGCTGCTCAAGTGTGGAACTTTTAAAGTGTACGGCGTTAGAGATAATACGCACAGTTCATCCAGCCAAATGTTGGCATCTCGTGTCTCAATTACAAGCAACCAACAGGATAGTGGTCCTCGGTCAATCAAAGTTGAGTCGGGTTCTGAAACAATTCACATTTTGAGTGATGACTCTGATACAGACACCCCTGTTCTCGTTCATCTAGAGAAACCAGATTCTACTCCATCTCTTGTCAATGTAGATTCTCCAGTACGTGATACCTCTCTTGACAATCGACCCCTTCATGTGAAACCTCCACATCTACCATCTAGATCCCCTCCAACGTCCATAGTAGATTGTATAAGGAACCTAGGTGCCAGAAAGGGGTCAAAATCCATATTGTCGAGGGTTGATTTTTCAAAGGTCCCGATATCTACCGTGGATTGCTTGCCTCCAAGCTTTGATGGGGATCTCATTTTTGTGTTACCTCCAGTTTCAATGTTGTCTTCGCATTCACAAGCCAAGCTATTACAAGGCATGGACAAACGTCATGATGGTCATGCATGGACTCGTACTGTCACAACCCACATTCAAAATGACATGGGTCTGTCATTTAGAATGTCATCTTGTCTTGGGCACCTGCAGTGTGTCAATAACCAGTGCGCGTACCTTGATAGAATTCATAGGCCAACTCCCGCGAATGAGACCGAGTGGGATGGGTCATCGTATTTACGATTTGGAATTGACTCAAATCCTCCCAAGAATTCTACAGTCGTCTGCAAAATATGTCAGACTCCTCCTTCATGTTTGAACGTTTGTTCAGCCAAGATATACTATATTTTAAGTCCCCCTCCGATGTCTCGTGCATGTGTCCATATTGGTTGTCACAAGCATCCAGTCAAGAAGGGTGTAGACAGGGAGTCTGAAGAGCGTGTTACGACCCTACTGAGTGACCAGGTAGAAAGAACACCCACTGCCACGAATTCAGCTATTATTTTAGAGGCCGGCAAGGACTTTCTAGCGTCTATTCTGCTAAATCCTGAAGGTGCGCTTGAGAAAAGTCTATCATCTGAGGAGTTGTTGTCCGTCCTTGAGACTTGCAAGAACTTGACATCTCCAAATCTGCGCAACCAGGTCACATCTTTTCGGTACCTCCGGCGTTATGGAGTCATGGACAGTATTACAAAGCTCAGAGGATCCAGCAAATGGGCGTACTTGCAAAATAACATGTTCCCTGGACAAGGTTCTGAATCAGATAAGGTATTTGTTTTCAAGATGTCTGAAGTTGGCCCAGGTAGTGGTGTTGACCTTGTTAGACGAATGCAATCTGATGGAGATTTGTGCAAATCATGGATGATGTTTGATCATGTCAAGCGTGTGAAGGGTTGGACCACGATGGCTTGTCATGTGTACGACTCATCATATTGTCGTGTCATGACCATAGCTGTTTGTGACATGCAATCTGAGGATGTTGAGGCCCAGCTTGTATTTTGGAAGAACTTGAATGTCGTTGCAGCACGACATGGCATTTTGAAACCTCAGTTTAAAGGATTTATGGCGGACAGTGCCCAAGCTAATTGGAATGCAGTGAGAATCATCTACGGCTCCGGTGATGCAAAGACCCCAATGGAAAATCGTGAACGCACGTGCCTATTTCACTGGACGCAATCTCTGGAGAAGCATACAAAAGCTGACATTCGACCCGACCTACAAGAGCAACACCGCTCTCTATGTAAACAGTACAAGAATGCTGCTTCACTGGAAGATGCAGAGAGGAAGTACCTTGCCATCCGGTCATGGTGGTTGTCATCGGGCGCTACAACCGAAGAAGGTGTTCTTCGCCTCGCATTTTGGCACTTTCGTTACCGCCAATGGGGTGGTTTTCTTGAGCTTGTAAGTGATGTCTTCTTTTCACGTTTGTTTTTTTTTAACTAACAGTTCGTATCGCTACGGTGGTTTTCTTGCTAACGTTATGGTCTGTGAGTCAGGATCTAACGGAGGAGGAACTTGTGGAAATGCCTTCCTGCAATCTGGCTGAAACAGTGCACAACAAGTGGCTTCAACAATCCGGAAAACGAGGAAATGATCTCTATGTAGCAATGGTGGATGATTATGTCCGAGCATTTACGCAAGTTCTAGCATACTACCAGTTCTCCAAAGGCGAGCGTGCAGGCACGGGACCTTCTAAGGAAGATCTTCGTCTTAGACTTGCCCAACGTAATGCGAAAAGCTCCGGCGATCCGAAGAAGTTGCATGCGGCGTTAGAAGAGATGAGAGGCGCTTCGGAATTTTGCACAAGAGAGCCACACTTGGAAGGCGAAGAGGTTTTCTTCTCTGTAAAGCGGAAGGCAGATTTTCCCATAGGATCAGAGTTTGATTCACATCGTCCTGACAAAATTAGCGTCTCTCGACCCTTGAAGAGAACACGCTACGGTGGCCACGCCACGATTGTCGATCTTACTGCAGAAGAGGTGCGTGCCCCTATCGTACAACTAAATCCACCTGAAGTGCAGAGTAGTCCACATGAAGAGGCAACAAGAACCGTCCCAATTCCATATCATACGAAGGCAGTCCTTGAGACATCTTGTAATGAGAAGGAATGGCATATAGCGCGGCTTTTGAAGACCTCAGCAAAAGCATGTTTTGCACAACATGCTATCACAAAAAAAAAATGCGTGGCAAAAATAGTTCAGTACAACAAAGCTACTGCTGCTCCTACTTACACAGGCATGATGACGTCATACAAGAAAAACAAGGTAGAACAAATGCAGTTTTTCTTTTGCAATGATGATATTGAGCGTTGTGTGAAGGGCACTAGGTGCAAGTGGGTTGTTGCTAAACCGCATGTGCCAGAGATTTGGCCCGTAAAGCTTGGTACTAATCTTACACAAGAAGAAGTGTTTGCTCTTGAACATGCTGGATTTCGCTTGGCTGAACGACCGGCCTTTGCTCCGCACCAGTTGTTCAGTGATTTTAATGGTCTCATCAATTTTGATGACTTCCCGGCACCAATTTCCCCGGACGAGTATCCAAAGCGCAGATTTGGGAAGAACATTCGACGCAACTCCAAGGCACCAACAACAAAGCATTCCAACAGCTACGCATCAGCGCTTTCAATTAATGGTAAAATTCTCAAAGCCACTCTGCTTCCTTCTCCAGCACTAGGTTCAATTGTATCATTTGAGTCTCGTCAAGGATCCAAATCATCCCAGTATCTCATCACTGTCAGTCAATTTCCAAGTTGTGATTGTCCTTTCTTTAAGGATATGGCAGCAAAGTCATTAGGTAAGCGTGGTCAATGGGTAAATTGCAAACATATGTATTATGTTTTTACCCGGCTTTGTAATCTGCTTCCTGAAGTAGATCAGTTTATCCACGCACCTAGTTTCAGCTACAACGAGATCAAACGCGTGTTAGAAAACCTGCTACCACACTGTCACAATGTAAGAACTGTGTGACAAATAGTTCTACTGTACTTCTCATTCCTTTTATAACAGAAATGGCGGTGAGACTGAAAGGGCCACCGTGTAATATTGTCGTACATGTGTCTCCCCTACTGTATTATTATTATCACGGATATTCTCTTACAAAGTATCATCCTTCTTATTAAAAAAAACCAAAAATGATGTATGACTTAATTTCAAACCTAATTAGATAAAAAATTCTTCTGTATCTACCATTGATTTCATTCTATATGTTCCCAAATTCTAGTCTGCACTTCTAATACTGTCGAGGTAAGGGAGAATTAGATTGTACTCAAAAAGTTAAGTTCATCATATATGCAATCTTCCCCGCAGTATATATTTCTACCTTGTGAGATGGAACAACATGGCCAAACTTCAACTTTATATTGGAACAATTATTTTTTTGATGGTACGATGTTAAAAAAGATAGTCTTTAAAACATGCATGATTTTAAGTACATTCGGGCGGCATATAATATTTCTTTCATTCCTTGTGTGCGTAACTGATTACAAATATATTAATTTCCACGGTTATAGGCTCATATATTCTTCCACAACATGAGGCCAAAGTTTTAACCAATCTCTTTTTTCACGGTTATAGGTTCATTCATTTTCCAAAATACTGACCAAATTATGAACCCAAAAAAGCCAAACTTCTTATTTTTATGTACATCAGCAAATTCTTGAAACAAATATCCATGTATTTTAAGAAAAATCCTGCCAAAAACCCTAATTTTTCTGCTCACCGCTCACCGCTCACCACTTTCTGCTCACAAAATAGCTTCGCTCGTTCTATAAGCCCATAATGCTGCAAATAATTTAATATCCCAATCCGTACCGGTCCCCATAATAGTTTTGGTCAAGATTTTAGACAAAATTCCGTTTGTCTTTTCCGTTTGGCCATTAGCCCTTGGGTGATATGGTGTTGTCTTCCGGTGCTTAATATCATATTTATCTGTTAACGCTTGAATAGTACTATTATTAAAGTAAGTGCCTCGATCACTAACCAGTTCTTTAGGGCATCCAAATAGGGTGATAATATTTTCATATAGAAACTTGGCAACAGTGCTAGCATTATCGTTCCGTACTGCTGATGCCGCTGCCCATTTTGTAACATACTCCGTCGCTACGAGTATATAACGTTTTTGTCCGTTACGGGAGGCGGGTGCGATTGGACCAACAAAGTCGATTCCCCATTTTTCAAACGGTGCTTGTGCTAAAATAGGAACCAAGGGCATAGCTGAGGAACTTGTAGGGCAACCGACCCGTTGACAGGGATCACAATGGCGTGTATACCGGTGAGCATCCTTCAAGAGATTGGGCCACCAATATCCTGAAATCAAGACTTTCCGTGCTGTGGAGTCGCCAGCAAAGTGGCCACCACAACTGTCTTTATGGCATCCGTCTAAAAGCATCTGTACTTCACTTTGAAAAATACAACGCCGTAATACCCCATCTTTACCCTTTTTATATAACACGTCCTCCAACATAGTATATGGTATACTCTTTTCAATCAGATTCTTCTTCATTTTCTCCGTAAAAGTAATAGGAAACTTTTGTGTTGTCAAATATTGAATAAGAACTGCATAATCTGATGAGACTATATCAACCGCGAATAAATGAGCATCCGGTAAAGCATCTGGGATGGCTTCCGTTCCAAGTTCCGTAGTTAGGCGCGATAAGTGGTCGGCATTAGCATGTTTCTTACCTGCCCTAACCTCAATGGTAAATGTAAATTCTTGCAAGAGCAACATCCAACGGGCGATTCGGCCACTCAATTGAGGTTTATTCACCATATACTTAAGCGCATCGTGATCAACATGAAAAACAAAAGCGTATCCCAATAAGTAGTGACGGAACTTCTGAACGGAATATATCATGCCGAGTGCTTCCCGTTCTATAACTGTATAATTCCGTTCAGCCGAATTCAGCTGACGGCTACTATAGTATATTGGGTGATCGTACCCTTTGTCATCCTTCTGGCTTAAAACGGATCCAATTGCCACATCAGATGCATCGACATAAACATGAAACAACTTATTCCAATCAGGTGGGATCAGAATAGGCGATGTTAACAATTTTTGTTTCAATGTTTCAAAAGCCTCCGTACACTCCTGTGTCCATACTGGTCCCGTATCCTCCGTTGGCTTCTTTAGTAAATTCGTTAAAGGTTGACATATACGAGCGAAGAATTCAATATACCTTCTATAGTAACTGACATGTCCAACGAAACCTCTGACTCCTGTGACTATCACTGGTCTCGGTAAATCTGCAATTCGTCTTACTTTATCGGGGTCCGTCGCAATGCCTTTTGCCGATACAATGTGTCCTAATAATTTGCCATAGGGCACGCCAAAAGTACATTTTTCCGAATTTAAAGATATTCCAAACTCTGCACATTGGAGTAAGCACTTGTCCAACCAATCCAAATGATCGGCCTTACTGCTAAACACGCAAAAATCATCCAAAAAAATCTCCATAGAGATACGTAGGTATTTTTGAAAAGCTTGAGTCATAATCCGTTGAAAAGTGGCTGGTGCATTACACAACCCGAATGGCATCACCTTATATGCAAAAGTTCCCCAGTCTGTTGTAAACGTAGTTTTTAAACGATCCTCCTTAGCGATTTGCACTTGATTGTAACCTGAAAAGCCATCAAGGAAAGAATAACATTCATGCCCTGCTACCGCATCCAGTATACTATCCGTGAATGGTAATGGAAAGTAATCCTTCAAGGTGACTGCGTTCAGTTGACGATAGTCTTGACAAATGCGTAATTTTCCGTTTTTCTTAGGTACCATAACCATTGAAGAAACCCATTCACTGTACGGTACTGGATAGATAAAACCCACCCGTAACAGCTTATCCAATTCTTCTTTCACCATCAATGAATACTTTGGATTTAATCGATGTTGTCTTTGTCGGATCGGTTTCGTGTTTTCCTTAAGATATATCCTAGTATGTTCACCAAGATCTGGCGGAACTCCCTTCAAGTCTTCATAAGTCCAGGCAAAAGAAGACTTGTGTGCTCTAAAGAAGTCCGTCCATGTTACTAACGTTTGTCCGTTTATTCCTTCATACAGCTTAATGGGCTGGTACTTTCCGTTACTTCCGATATCCACAGACCCACAAGCCGAGTTCCCAGTATAAGCTTCCTCTAGTGGTACATCCGCACCTGCGTCCGTTATAAAATCTGATGGGTTAGTGTTCTCCAGTTCAGGTTCCATACTACTTACCATTGTGACGTCGTAAGTATTCATCCATTTCGCTATAGCATGATCCGAATTATCGGTATCCAATTGGCCTATAGTATATTCTCCCGGTTGTCCACATTGATAAACTAAATTAAATCCTTGTTGTCTTTCAGTACGTTCCCCAAATATTGATTCCAGTTCCTCCAGATCCTCAGATGAATAACCACTGATATCTACTTCAGAGGTGATCTCTGTCAGTGGCACTTGTGATTCCCCATGATACTTTACTGGGTACATCTGCAATATTATCTTCTCACGTCCTCTACCGAGGGTTAAAGTACCCTTTCCCCAATCATTTTTAGCTTTTGTATTGTATAACCAAGGGCGTCCTAATAAGATAGGATAAGATGAAGCCGAACGGGGTAATTTAAATACCACGTAGTCGATATTAAACTCGTGTCCCGCAATAATAGTCAAAATATTTCGGACCACTCCGACGGGTTTCACTCTACTATGATCCGCCATCCTTAGTGTTAAGGCTGTAGGTGATATGGAGGTTGGGCCTAAAGTTTCTGCAGTTTCAGCCGTCATCAGGTTCACACTCGACCCACCGTCCACTTGGACTCCCTTTACCAATACTCCGTCAATGGAGACATTGATCATCGGAGCTCCAGGGTCAGGATTTAAAGCCACTTCATGGATATCCTTATTCTGTATTCGTCTCCGTATTAGCGATGCATTGAGTGCAATTCTACAGTCCGGTGCAATTGCCAACAATTGCCTCATTGAAATACTTGGTCGAATTTCATCCAGATCCTTCATAATATCATAGTGTTGTAAATTTGCAGATATGCCCAGCTGTTTCCTTTTTCTCTTTACTTTATCCGTCCCTCTTTTAGGGATCCATTCCTTTGATAAGGGTAGTGATGCTGGCAATACGGAGCTTCCCTTCTGTACTTTCATGTCCAGGCAAAAGTCCGTAACCACTTGTGGAGGTTCCCTGAGTACTGGTGCATCGGTGTTTATAGTCCTCTCATTCGACTTTGGTGAGCGTGCGCCGGGTACATCACCCAGTAATATAGGCTCCGTTCCTGGAGGTAATACTCTTGGTAATATTTTCGTGACACGTCTAGCCTTCCGTAGAGTCGACCCCTGTTCTATTTCCTGATTTATGTCCGTATCGTCGGGAAAAATGATCTTCTCCTTGTTACTTCTAGTCTGTACTGTTGCCACCAATTCCACTCTATTAACGGGTAATCCTTCCATGGGGCCCTTCGATGCCTCCGAAGGATTCGTTGCTTGCATATGTTGGTCCTTATTGTTAAAGTTGAAGGGAGCATTACATTCCGCTGTAGTGTGTCCATTTTGTTTGCAGTTACCACATAACGGAACGTAATCAACGGTGGCTCTTTCATTTATGCACTCGCTGGCATAATGTCCCATCTGTCGACATCGAAAACACCTAACTGGTCGTTTAATATTTCCTCCCGGTATATCAGACATAGGTACAGGTATGAAACGGCTTGGTGCGTTCCATGTAGCCTTTGTGAAGGACCCCGGTTGTCCTGTATTTACTCGATTATCCATATTTTGATTCTTCATCCAGTGTTGTGCATTGGCTTCATAACTGTGTCCTTGATTATATCTATATTGATTATTCTGTTGATTGGGTTGCTTACTCCCATTATATCCGTTTTGTGCTTGTAATTGATTCACGTCCCATGGTGTTATTGGTATCACTTGCTGACCTATATACATCTGCGATCTGGTCAAATGCCAACAATTTTCCATAGGGTGGGGCTTCCCACATATTTGACATTGACCCTTTAGGTTCACTGGCGAAGGGCATTCCGTATTCATGTGGCCCTGGCCTTTACAGTTGGTGCACCACACATTGGGTCTGAAGTTCGTTTGTTTCGGTTGCTTTTCTTTATCCTTAGCCATATTGACTGCCAATTCTTCCATTTTCTTCGTTAAATTCAACAACAACTGTTCATTAGCACCCTCTTGTCCTGTTAGCATAACGCCCGGCTTAGATCCTTCCAACCTCGGGGGTAAATCTTGATACGGCGGATAAACTACGGATGGCGGTATACTTTGTATTGGTGCTGCATTTATTATCCCTGCTGGATATGCCCTTGCGGAATTGGATACCGTCATCGGTTTCGTGTGAGTTCCCAGTGCCTCCATCCAACTTGGTCCCTTAACTCCATCTGCAGGTATCATTGTCGATCCTATAGACAAAACGGGGTCGAAATGACACTCTTCCTACAACTTTGCTCTTAGCAATGAGGCTGCTACCGTAACGGGCCGTTCTTCCTTTACAAACATTCTTAGTTCAGGTGGGTACAATCCGTTAACCAAGATTGATAACACAAACGTTTCTGGCAAGTCATTATTTGGCCATCGGCGTATTATATCTGCCACCCTCCCATAATATGACTCCACAGCTTCTCCTGGGATCATTCGACTATTGATCAGTCGTTCTCTTAACCTATCTTCATAACCCACTGGTCTGAAATGTGCCAGAAATGCGGCCCTCAACGTATTCCAGTTCGCAAAGTGACCCACTGCCTATCGATTATACCAATCAAATGCCACTTCCTTCAACGTGGCTGGAAACCATCTTAACCACACATCTTCCGTTCTGCCATTGTTCGCGACACACGCTGTTAGAAATTGAGATAGGTGCTGGTCTGGATCCGCTCCTGGCCAACCACTAAAAGTCGGTAACGGAGCAACGTTCGTAGTGCGATCAGTTGCCGCTCCCATTTGTATTACAATTGGTACCGCTGGAAATCCAAGCGGTGGTGGATTTAGTGGCTCAGCCATATCTTCTTCTTGTTTTTCCTTTTCCTCTTCTTCAAACAATCGTTTTACTATTTGTTCCTCCTCTTGATCTTCGTGATGTTTAGTTCCTGATAGCGCTTGCAGTTTTGCTGCTGCCGAGTCGAATAAAGTACGTAATGCTCCAAATGTGCCCAAGGGGGTTCCCAAACCTTCCGAGATTCCCTCTCCTTGCGCTTGAGTTCGTAGGCCAACTTCTGGATAGCTCCGTCCGTACAACGTTCTCGGGGCTACGGACAATCCCGTCCACAATCGAAATACAGGTTCTCTTTCCTCTACTGGGCAAGATAGCGCTCGTCGAAAATCTCTTAACCACGGTTTAACCCAACTCCTTCTTCGTTGGCTTTTCCGTACTCGATCCTCCCGCTCTCTAATTAGATTTCTTGTTCGCCATCGCCTTTCCCTTGTTGAAATCCAACGATCGACATTCCCTTCAGCATCCACATCTTCGTTGTTCATAATCTTCTCCGAACATTTCCAACATATTACACATAATTTTCTTAATATTTACAATTTTATCAGTTCCCCGGCAGCGGCGCCAAAATGTGAAGCATAAAACCGAGATAGTTAAAATAACTATGACTCAGCGAATTCGTCCCTAGGGAATTGAAAGTTATGTTTTGCCGTAATATTAGTGTCACTATTATATGTAAGTGTGGTCCGTAACCCTTACGAAGCCTTGATTTAGCACCATAATCCGTTAATAATCCTCCAAGTCAAGTGCCATTAAGTCTTCCATAACATCCTCCACATCCAAGTGCAAGTACTCTGCCCTCCCTATGGCTTCCGTTGTCTCGTACTCACCAAGGTTCCATTCCATTGCTTCTTCTATTGTTATCGGTTCAGCGGGAATTCCATTCTTCTCCTCTTCCGTTCCGTATCTCATTAACCAGGTGTAACCTTCTTCTCGTAATCTCGCTCCTATCTCCGTTCTTTGGTTCGCTTTGATCCGTATGTAGATTTCGTGGTCGATTCTCTCCTTTTCCACTCGGTTTACAATCGTCACTCTTTCCTTATCGCTATTCAACCATCCATACTTCAAATTCAACCAACACCTGAATGCCTTGAATTTCTCCTCGTCCGTTAGTTCCAATCCTGGCATTACTTCATCTTCATAATCTGATTATGAATTATGTTCAGTTCATAACACACTTTTATTCTGATCATTATTTGATCACTCTATTATTTATCTCCTAAATTATCCCGCAATTGCGGTCCTCAGATTTATTTTTATATCAGTTTCTTATGATTTTCTTTCTCTCGATTCTCTCATTTCTCCTTCTCGGTGTCCTTGATTTACTGTCAATTGACTTCATTCACAACGTAATCTTTCTCGATTATTCAATATGCACAACTTCAATTACATTAACTTCCGGAAACAATACAGCAAAGAAAATAAAGAGATAGCACAACGCGTATCTCAGCACTACAACTGATCAACACAATTGGGCCTCGAGCCAGTTCCAAAAACTCCTACTTAAACACCCGCAACTCCCAACTGTCTACCCTTTCACCGCAACCGACACCCTTTCCGATCTCAAGTCCGTTGGAAAACCTGAACTTAAGCTCCTAAACCTGTAACTAACTAACTTTAACTACAAAAAAAAGTTAACTCAAAAAGAAAGACTATTCTACGTTCTACACCTTGGATAAAGAATTGGGTTAAGGTGTCATTGGTGAGGAGGTCTCCCACGAACCTTGTAACCACAAGGTCGAATTTCCTAATGTATGTCGTGATATCCTCCCCTGGACCTTGTCGTAGCGCGACTAGGGCTGTGAAGGCATTACTTTGACCGACTTTGGGTCTAAAATGCTCCAAAAAGGCCCTCATGAGGCTATCCCAATCCTGGAAGGTGTCGGGGGGTGGTTCCTATACCACTCGTAAGCGGCATCCTTTAAGGTACACGAGAACCACACTAGGAAATATCCGGTGTTGGTGATGAGACAAGTAGTGAGGAGCTCTAGAAACCGTTCCACGTGTGCGGAGGGGTCTTCATCCTTGGTTCCTCTAAATGTGGGCAGATTGGGCGGCATAGGCGCCGCTTGCAAGCCCTTGGGTACTACGATTGGTAGACCCCTTGGCTGAACCAAGGGGTTGATGGGAGGCCAAACCGGGGGTGTCCTCCAGAGGCCATGGTAGGGGCTGAGGTGTTGCCTCGTGAACTAGTGGTGTTGGTGGTGTCCACCGGGTCAAATGAAGGGATAGAAAAAGATGGGGGAAAAGGAAGGGGAGGAGTTGGGATAGCTTCTAGCTGAACCTCTAAGAATCCTTCCGCCGTATCCTCAGTGAGTTCCCTAGACCTACTCCTTCGTTCACTCGCCCGTTCCCACGGTGGTATGAGGGAAGGTCTTTGGGACCTTGTGGCACGGGACATCTACTCTAAGGTCCACATGTAACATCTTTGTCGTTCGTTGATGGAAGTCATGTCCCCCCGAAAGGTTTTCCGTCCAAGGTTTAAAGGTCGTGGGTGGAACTACATGAAGCACGGCCTATCTCGAACGAGGAGTGGGTGTGTTCAACATCCCTACTCCCAGTACTATCACGAGGATGGACTGACTCACGACCAAGACCAGAGTTTTTAGTTGTGGATTTTTAGCTCGATGAAGCCGCCGAAGAATCCTATTAAGGACTACCCTTTAAGGGCAAACGACAAAAGGCTAACCAAATTGAGTAATGTCTCCACGAGTATCATCCCGTTGGAAAGTTGTTCCCCAATTGGCGCCACACGGTACAGATCCTTACTGTGGGGCTGACCTAGACCTCAACTTGATAAAAGGTGGGTTCGTCGGTATCTTTGGTATCCCCCTTCCACCTTTTACCACCTTGAGCTAGGCATTACCCACTAGGAGGAAAACGACACAATCACGGGACGGCATGCAACAATGTGTGTATACAATATTATCACCATGTAGAAGACATACCTCGATGCATCTCCAGCCACCTTGTCACCATTAGTCGAAGGCAACCGTGGACCTAAACGCACTCTATCGGTTCTAAGGCCAACCAATAAGTCACATGCAATGTTCTAGAGGGGGATAACTTACCTTTTAGCAACTCCAGCTCCTCCACTTGTTACCACAAGGTTCATTTGCAAGCAATTTTGTGGTTGGCCAACCCTAGCGGTTCTAAGGCAATTGTTCCCCACGGCTCAAGTGGGAAATCAGGGTTTCCTAGCCCTAGTGTGGTCACCACATCCAAGTTGGTCCTATTTACTACCCGCGGTCCTAAAAGAGGGTGTAGGGTACATATCGTATGCCGCGCTCCTTCCAATCAGCACCCCTACATCTTGGATGCGTCCACGACTCCAACTCCCCTCCAAGGTAGCTCATTCACACACACATAGAATTAACTTGCAACATTTGCTTCAACCATTCAATTCACACCAAGTTGTTCTTACCTTGGTGGTTAGTCAAGCGCGGGGGGAAGGAAGGGGCGCCCTTGTCCCATACCCGGGCTCATGCACCCTTCCCCTTCGACCTAGGGGCTCACTGGGAATCCTTCTGGATTTCCGTGGGAGGGCCTCAACCTTTCACCCCTAGGCCCCTTGCTCGACTCAAGCCACAAGCCTAGAAGGTGTTTTGTGGTTGGAGGGTCGGGAAATCCACACTCCCTTCTAGACCCCCACCATTAAACACAACTTGGCCTTCATGCATTCACAATACTTCCCAACATTCGCAAGGCATTTACAACTTAACAATTCCTCAATCATACATGAGCAAGTTGGGCACTTACCTCAAGCTACCCAATGCTTCTCCATACACCCTAAGGCTGTTAACGTTTGTACCTACATCCAACGGTAGAATGATTAACACCTTCCAAGCAATGAACACGCCTCCTCCGGGTAGACGCACCAAAATGTGAGCCAAATAAACCGCCCGCCAATGGGGTGGCTTATCTTGAACACAAGACCCTACATATGGGATGCAGCCCCTTGTACAAGCATACTTTGACCATTCATACAAGCATGATGACCCAAGGCGTGGTCACTTAAGAGGGTTCATTAATAATTAGTGATGTGATGGCTGAATTCAGCCTTAGGTTGAATCTAACCTTTAGACAAGCGTAAATTCCGCCTCAACGCTCCGTTTCCTATGTTTTAAAGCTCCATTAGGTTCAATTTCGCCTTGTGAACTTGATTAGCACCTTAACCAACCATTCCAGGCCCAAGTGCGACCCTGACAGCAGCGACCAGCAGACAGGCTCCTCTTTTTATATTAAAAGTTTAATTCTTCATTATCTTCGCGATTAGGACTCCGTTTTTTACGTTTGTTTTTTGTATTCTACTTAGTTTTTCTTGCTTAACACGATGGCAGCCTTCACTTAACCATGCAACTCAATCATGAACTCATAACCAACGACCAGCAGCGCACACTCAACATACGATTTTATTCACGATTATGCACCACACTCTTACGTGTATACCACATGCATTCACATAAGGAACCCACTCCAGCTGCGTTTACTTACTAATGACCATTGAACCGATTGTTTAGTTGAATGTATAACAAACCCTAATCCTAGCAAAAAATTGGCAACGCTTCCGCGTGTTTCTTTTGTATTCCGAAATTTAGGTTTCCCTTCATACACGAAAAATTGATTGCTAGTCCGAGGGGAAAGAGAGGCTCCCTGATTCAGTGCAGTTCACCCTCTGCCCTTGCTCTCCAGCTCATGATCTTCACCTTCGTCTTCGTGTTCGTGTCCAGCTCGTGATCTTCGCCCTCGT
This sequence comes from Bryoerythrophyllum caledonicum, assembly GCA_963971425.1. Classification (NCBI taxonomy): domain Eukaryota; kingdom Viridiplantae; phylum Streptophyta; class Bryopsida; order Pottiales; family Pottiaceae; genus Bryoerythrophyllum; species Bryoerythrophyllum caledonicum. The sequence goes on along the minus strand of OZ020524.1, from coordinate 13,961,962 downwards.
CTTCGTGTTCGCCTAATTCAACTCCTCCAGTGGCCAGGGGTTCCGGCTCTCCTTCTCTTCCTAGTCTCTCTCTCTTTACTCCTTGCACACCCAGCCAAATGAATCTCTCCAGGGGGTAACCCCCCAAGCCTTGCTCTCCTTGCGTTCCCATGGATGTTCCCCGCCGCCTTTGGCCTTCTTCCATTAATGACCCCTTCTTACAAAGCCTATTAACCCTATGACTACTAATCCCGTGCCACCCTTGCATTTAACAAAAGTGGGTGTCCCACTAACCAAGGAATATCTAAATCTAAACTTTGACTCCATGCCACATGGGTGTGCATGATCTCAAGGGTGAGCTAATTTAGCTAATTTCCAAGAATACAAATTCTAACCAATCTACCTAACGTGAATTCCCCTTGCTTGGAGTTAGGACTAATTTACCAAGTGATGGTGAGGTTTTTTTCTTTCCCACTCCTTTGGGATTTTTTGGTTATTTTTTTATGGCTTTTAAGGCCTCCTTCTTCTTCTTCTCCTAATTTTTTCCGGTGATTTCCTCACCAAGGCCAATGGCGGTCCCCGATTCGGTAGGAGGTAAATTCTTCTCCACCACTACTACTTTTAATTCTTTTCTATTGTTTTTGCCTTTTTAGCCTTTTCTTCATTTTTTTTCCCTTCTATTTATTTTTTTGGCTAACTACATAAATTCCGCGATTGCCAAGTTGTGGTTCCTAGTTAAGGAATTAGCGCATGGAAGGCTATTTAGCTATTTTGATCAAAAACCACGAGCTAACCTATGGGATAACCTATCTCCACTACTAGTTAACCTTTATGGACGCGATGCGTGGCCCATTCAACATCGTGGGCCGTTTTTGCGGCTCACACAAATGAAGTGCAATTTTCAAAATTCACAAGGTCTATGATTTCAAAATATTACAAAATTGCCCGTTTATCATTCATGGCACTACTTCCATTGCTATCAAATTCTACGACTTTAAAGTTAACACCAACTTCACGTATTCCTAGATTTGAGTGAGTGGCCAAAGTGGGCCCTCACTCTTTTTTCTTCATTTTTTCGAGTTTTTGATAGTATTAATCCAATTTTAGTTAAAATAGTGGTCAAATCGTCTATTAAAGTCAAAATTCCTAGAGTAATAGGCCTAGTGCCATGATGCGACACTAAGTTCCTATTTTTTTCCTCTTTCCTACTAATATGCTTGGAAGTGTAGTGGAAGTAGAGTGGGAATGAAGAGAAAGATAAAAAAGGGAAAGAAAAGTCCTTGGAAAATGACTAAAATTTGAGAAATGGGACAAACATTATGGGAAAAATTGGGAGAGTGTCTCCTAGCAGGTAGAAGTAGTGGTAAAATTTCTAGAATTTTCCGAGTTGAATTGCTATTTTATTCTAGGGTTTGACTAGTGGATCGACGGGTTGACCGTTCGGGAAAAATACTTAGGAACCTTCAAAAATGCTAAGAAATTTCAGGAAGACTAATTAGGGTGCTGGGAGTCCAGCTATGTGGTTAGTTTTTGAAGTTATAAGTAAATTGCAAATCAGCAGTAGATAGTACTAGATCTAGTGTAATAGTCTTTAAAAGATCAAAAGAATAAGAAAAAGGAAAAAAGAAAAAGAAGGGGAAGTAGTTGGATGTGCTTCTCCATGCACATGCCACATGATCATTCTTGCCACCATGGATTTAATTTTAGGGAAGCTTGTCAGGAGCAAAGCGGCGAGTTAATGCGTGATAAACTAAAAACATGCAAAGACAGCTGTAAGAAGCCAATTCTGCAATTTGGTGAGAGGTTATGGGCTGCCTCATTAAGGTAAGCCAGTCTTGTCAGAAAAAGAAAAAGGGAAAAAAAAGAGAAAGGAAAAAAAAAGGGACCGGGCTAGGCGGAATTCCTTGGAGCGAGGGAGCTGGAGAGCTGTGTGTGTTTTTTTTAGGGAGCTCTGTGGAGAGAGGCGCGCATCTGGGCGCGTGAAGGAGGATTGCGGGGGTGTAGCTCGCGGCTGCGTGGGAGGAGCTCCTGCGAGCAAGGGGGCTGAGAGACCCTGTTTTTTTTTTTGAAGGAAGACTGTTGTTTTTGGAGAGATAGCACCGGGTGTGCGAGAGGCACCTGTGAGCGAGTGTAGCTCGCGGCTGCGTGGGAGGAGCTCTTGCGAGCAAGGAGAGCTGGAGGTCTCCGGTTTCCGGAGAGGGTGGTTTTTTTTTTGGTGGAAGAGGAGCTCCTGCGAGCAAGCGAGCTGGAGCTCGCTGTTTCCATGTGTTGGCTCCGTTTTAGGGCACCTGTGTGAGAGAGTAGCTCCAGCGAGGGTGCGAGAGCCGGAGGATCGGAGGTTGGAGCTCTCCGGGTTTTCGTGGTGCTGTTTTGTTGAAAAGGTGCGCACCTGTGTGCGCGAGGGAGATTCGGAGGCAGGGAGCCCGGTGCAGCTCCGGTGGAGAAGTGCCGGCATCTGGAGGGGAGCGCCGGAGTACAAGAGGCACCTGTGAGTGTGCAAGCTGTAGCTCTCGTTTTTTTTTTTGGGCTGTGTTTGTTGGTTCGTGTGTGTGTGTGTGTACCGCGATTGCTGTGTGTAGAGTGCGCACCTGGGTGCGGAGCTCTCGCGAGGTCTGCTGGTTTTTTTTTTTTTTTTTGGAGACTCCGTTTTGGTGGTGCGCGAGTGTGGAGCGCGCGAGCTGTAGGAGCTGAAGAGTACGCGGCAGTTGGCGATAACGGTGGACTGCGGAAGGGGTGCCGGCGTTTGTAAACGCCTCTGACCACAGGTGGTATGTTGGAATGTGAGTCTTGTGCGAATTGCTAGAGGACGTCACCGGCTTGTCGCGGAGCTACGTGCGAGGACTGTGGAGCTGGAGGTGTCTGTACGAGATGTCTAGGTGTTAAAATTTTGGTGGCCGAATCTCATGCGGAAGCGCTGGTAAATTTTTGCCAGAATTAGGTATTTGGCCACAAGTTCCATCAAAGCTGAACCGGTACACAACCCATGGATTCTATTTTGGTATGCATGAGTTTGTCTTTGAGATCATAATGATGTGTTGAGATTATTGGTGCATGAAAATTGCTTGTGATGGTGGTTTCTATGTCCTCGGCCTGCTGATTTGGGTTCTAAGTGGTCTATTCAAGTTGGAAATGAGCTGCTGATTAGTGTAAGAGGAAAGTTTTTGGATTCGGAGTCCCGAATCAAAAGATAAGGGCTGCTGAAGTTGCTGCTACAAAACAGGATCTGGATCAGGCCTGATCAGCCGACTTAAACCAAAAATTAATAAATAAATAAATAAATAAAAATATATAAAATAATAATAAAAAATAAATAAATAGGATCAAAAAGTAATAATAATAAATAATAAACAAATAATGATAACCGTAGTAATTAGATAACAAATAATTAAATAATTACTTATACCTAATTAATTTATCCAGAGTTAAGTAATTGATTACAAGGGAAGGTTAATTGAGTTCACTTAGCTGGGTTAAGATAATAGTGTTATTAAATTCTAAATATATAAATGGATACGCCAAAGATCCAAATTCAGTAAAAGTAGAATGTATGGTTAAGCTTAAGGAATGGTTAAGTGGTGTAATAATAGGACCTTGTGGGTTTAAAAATTGATTCTCTTAGGGGGTCTATTTTTGGGCTTACAATTTGATCGTCCTTTTCTTGGAGTAGTGCGCGTAATTTTTGAAGTTCTTCTTTGTTGTGGCTGGCTTCTTCTACTTGATTCTTGTTTTCCTGTAAACTCTGCTTATATTTAGCAAGAAGTTGAAGATGAACCTTGCGGCCAATTAGAAAATCATCATAAGACTCTAGGTTTTCATTGATGTTCTCGTACGCAACCGCGTCCATCTCAATCGGATCTTCTTCCTTGCTGAAAGATTCTCCACTTGTCGGTGTTTCTTGGAGGGCATAATCGAGCCAGTGGCGTTTAATAAAGCCTTCAATCTCCTTGCGAATAGATGAGTCGCATCCAGTGTCAGAGTCGTCACTGGAAGTGTCAGACCACACGATTTCCTCGTTTGGAACTTCAATCTTCTTCGCCTTTTTTCCTAGAGCTTTGCCCGGAAACTTGCGCTCTATTGGTAGTGTCGCCGTGGATACTAGTGTCATCTTAGAGTTTGGCTGTATTTCCATCGTCCTCCAATCCACTACTACTCCAAGTATAATTTCTACATACACCATACATAAAATGGATAGATTTTCCATGTTCCGGTGAACCTTTGCCGTGTTGTAGATGTGTTGGTACGCTTGGATGCACTATTCTTTGAATACATCATTGGTGCAGTAATTTAAATGATCCATGTCGTATTTCCGAAGTTGCGAATATCGCAAATGAGGCCACATTCGTCCCAAATGACACCAGACAATGTACTTTGCACACTATGTAAATGTCCACGGACTTGGTATATCTCCTCACCCTCGAAAGGCCTTCAGCTCACCATCGATGAATATGTGAATGCGTTTCTTCTGCTTGTGGTTGCGTACTTGTCCTGCATCAGGTTGTAATTTCTTCATTCTCTTCTCGGATTCCCGAATCTCAGAACGGCCACTTGAATCCATGCTTGAAACTAGCGTGAAGGGGTGCGGGGAGTAAAAGGGTGTCAATAGACACCGTAAAACACTTCCCAATAGTGTTTAGCAAACAGCCGCCACGTGACAATTACAGGCCAAAGCGCCTGGGAAGTGGGCAAGATTGTCTATTGTGACATTGTGATAGTGATGAGACATGACGCGACATGTCGTGACGGACCGTTGTCATGGAGAGAGAATTTGCCTTGGGAAATTATTGGGTTCTTAGCTGCTACCAATTTCAGTAAAAAGAGAAGTAAGATGCGACAAATATGAATTCCATCAATGTACAATGATGGCCGAAGTCTTGATCTATATAAAGAAGTCAAATTTTTGGTTCATCTTGACAAATCTTTGCAAGTAGTCAAACGTAAAGTTGTATAAACATGGGGCAACTGAACCCCTTCCCAGTAAATCGGGTTCTTCTACTTCAAAAATAACTACATAAACACTTGCAATAGCTTTTTAAAAAGATAATACAATAAAGTTCTTATATCCGAAGTTTCAATACAAAAAAATCTTCACAACTATTTATATGAGGAGTCAAAGTTACTGCTTTAAATTGTTGAAGGCAGCCGACCCCTTCCCATTCAAACTAGCATAACTCTTGCATTATAGCTTGAAAATAAACATGTAATAGCTTTTTGAAAAACTTACAACAAGATTAACCAGTCATTAAAGTTTCAACTGTACTAGATCTAATCATAATGAATTATGGTTGCTCAAAGTCACTGCTTAAAACTTGTGCAATAAAAACCGCTCCTCCGAGAACACCCCTTCAATAGATCAAGTGCCACGGCTCCATAACAACTGCGATTTGAGCTTGTGATAGCTCATTGAAAAGCTAATACAATCACCTTTATACACACAAAGATTCACTATCTCACTCTTTGTATACAAGTTTCTACATGGAGGTTACTGCTCTCAAAAATTCATGGCAGTAGTACCCTCTTTTATTCAAATTCACACCACTTTTTTTACATAACTCTGATTGGAGCGTGTGATAGCTTGTTGAAAAGCTATGAATAAGTTCTATAAGAATCTAAAAATTGATATCAAAACTCAAAAAATGCTACCTGCCACACTAGAAAACCCGAGCGTCTGTTTATACTAAAGGAATGAGGTTTTGGCAGAGGGAGGAGAGAAGGAAAGTCAAGGGCCTAAATCAGCCCATGCCTCTTTAGCCTTTCTTTTTATTCACCCTTGGACACCAAAGTCCATTTACCTCCAAATCTCATCCATATCTTTTCACATAAGCCTACCTTGACTTTTATTTCCTAACGTAACTCTACTACAAATTGGCACTATATTTCTCCCCCTAAACCAACCCCCAAATTTAACATTTCTTATTTCTACTACAAACCATAATACCATAACACTTTGTTTAAGTTTTTTGATTTTAGAAGAATTAGAGAATCGCTTAAATATCATTAGAGTCTATGTACTGCCATCGACCACGGCTTAGTTCGGCAAGCTAAGCATTTTGTTGCACCTCGCTGATCTGGGTTCGATTCCTTCGCTTGTCAGAGCGGCTCGCGCATATGTAGTCAGGGGACCACAAAAATATGTGGACGCTCCTGAGCTCTGAGCTAGTCACAAGATGCAGTAAAGATCCTCTAAGATAAAGGTGTTGATAGATGAAGTATGCCTGCGTAATTGAGGATGAATCCGCTAGTCATGTCTTCACCTTCGGCCCTACCATTCACTTTCTCCTCTTTTCTGTATTTTTATAATATCAATTGACTTCCTTCACGACACCGGAGACCCTCGATACTTCGTCACCTGGGACACCGGCGCAAGGCGTCGTATCTCCCAACGCTAGCACGGGTGGGATACTAAAGAAACTTCCGGATCTGTTGTCGTCATCAATCATGCGCCTGCCAGATCCTCCGGTAGAAGTCGACCCCCAAGCACCACCGAAGTCCGTATCTTGGAGATTGGCGCCTGGACCATGGAGTCCCTCCGGAAGCTACAGAGACTTGGTCCTGGAGACCAAGTCAGCTCCCGAGCCGGAACAACCAATACCTCCAGTTCCGGAAGGTTCACCAGAACAGCCACCTCCACCTCCGGATTTCAGAGCTCCAACGGCTAGGGTTTATCCGGCGGCTAGACTGTCGACTCCGAAGGTCAACACTTTGCCGGCAACAGCGAAGAAGGCCTAGAACAATCAGCGGGCTCCGGTGGAGATCTCCCCCTCGCGCCGAAGTAGGAGAAACCGGGCACCAGGTGCTCCGACTCAGGTTTAATTAAGTGTAGTAATTTTTGGTCTTAGTTCCGGACCGGCAGCGATTAACAATGGAGCTCCAGTGCACCTGGCTGCTGGTGGAAGCAGCGGCCAGTTTTTGTAGTTAGGTCAGGGAATCCGGAGTCCAGAAACTTTTCCGAGATTTTAGGATGTGAGATCCAATTTGGAACTTTTCCGGATTTCTCGGATCTTTTAGATAAAATCTAGCGGATTTCTAGTAGATTTGGTAGAAAGGCTAAGTTTAGAAGAAACTTAGTTAGTACTTAGTAGTGGGATTTTGGAAGCAAACCCCTTATCTTGTTCTTCTCACTCTAAATATACTTTGTACCTTCTTGCCAGACTTGCTTCCTCGTAATTTTGGTGTAGAGTGTAGACATTGTGCAAAACAGATCCAATCCTGTAGGGGTGATTGTGTAAGTAGAGAGATAACCTTGTTCGCTAGAGGGAAAACCGGTCAGATCTGTGTCACGAGATTGCCTGGGAGAGCTAGTGGGCTATTGCAGAGGTGTGCCTGGTAGTCTCTAGGTCCGGAAGTAGCGAGGAGGGGAAGCGATGAACTGTAGAGGTGTTCATGGTAATCTCTAGGATACGGAAGTATCCGTGTTAACTTGGATTCCGGTCAAGGCCGGAATTCTTCCCCAAGATAGGAAAAAGCCTAATACGTAGGTCTAGACGGAATACCCCTAGCGAGTGGTAACATCCATTCTGGAGAATTACAATTGTATTTACCGGAATGTCGTTGTAGTCCGGACTTGTCTCTGTGTGATCGCGTCCGGAAGGCCATCCAGATGTCGTGAGAGTCTAAATCTAGCAGCAACAATCAATTCATCGGTTAGCAAGGTAGGGAGAGTGGTGTCCGGTCACTATAAGTTCCAGGCAGTGGGTGTCTAGCCACTTAAAGTCACAAGGCAGTGAGAAATCCAGCCACTTACACAAAATGGTGGACTTTGGCCACTCGCTTAAAAACTCCGGAAGACTCTCTGAGGAGGAACAGAGACAAATCAAACTACCTTCCTGACTTTCAGAAACTATTCTCGGAAGCCGTTGTACAAAATCCGGACTCCAAAAGGATCTGGATCCATAATACATAAGTAAAGAGAATAGCTAACCGTTGAACGATTGGTGTGGTAGTTTAGTTATTGGGAATATTTGGAAAAGAACATTAGATCTCTATGGGAACGAAACCGGAGCGGTTACTTTGAAAGCATTTAATGCCGATTAGATGCATTCCGGAGGAATATTGTCTCTACAAACTGCAACAAATACTCTACGAAGAAGTCTGGTGACAACTTTGCTTGCTGCAGAAGATGCGACCAACTCAAGCAATTAAAGAAGGTTTGTATACGGGGGTCCTCCGCATACAAAATGTGGGAAGTCAACTTGCAGTTACATCAGGCCTCTCAATAGACTCATCGTATTTTATATAATGGGAACCGGAAGAACTCGGAAGAAAAACCTAATGAGGTTGTGTGCATCATCCATGATAAAATGGATCATAGCAAAACCGCATCTCCTCATTTTTCTCACAAGAATAAAGCAACGGAGTCCTTCATGAAATTGCCTGTGGCCATAATTGGAATGATTGCGCATGGACATGGAGATGTTCGTTATGCCCATTATAGTCTTGACATCTTCCCTACCGACTCAAACCACACTGTTGGATCCATTGCGAAGTTACTTCGGGACTTAGAGAGTCCACCAGTATATTCTTCTTGTGAATTATTTATGGGAGGAAAAGCTTCTCCTCTCTCTGAGGCTGTGCTTGCGGATGCTAACATGTGTCTTGGATCCCTTGCTGCTCCACCGGTTGAACATGTTCTTACGAAACAGCTACCACCAATTCTCCAAATGTAGTTGGATAATGCTACAGGGGACAATAAAAATAGATTTGTGTTTGTTTTTTTTCCCTCCTGGTTCATATGGCTATTTTCCGTGAAGTGTATGTCAACTTCTTACTTGTTGGTCATACTCACGAGGATATTGACGCAATGTTTAGGAGATGGAGTTCCAAACTCAAAACACCATATTCGTTATGTTGGGAGATTTAGCGACTCCCAAATTAACACATGTAGATCATAAGACCTAAAATGCACATCTAAACTCTACAATATAGAGGGATATGAGTTTCCATTAAATTGGGAGGTAATGTTCACTACAAAAATCCCTAAAAACATGAGTACTACGGATAACATTACAAATCTAACTATAATATTGAAAAGAAGAACACATTGGTCGACACTTCTTTCAAACCACTTGTGCATTGTGCTCATTGAATATGAATATCTAAATATTCACACACGATCCTATTAACCTGGATAACCCCATGCTTCAAGTTATCTAAAAGTGAGCTAAATGACGGACAAATATCCACTTGTAACGAATTAGCTAAACACATCTTGATGAGCATTTTTTAATTTAAAAGAATTTCAGTTTAACTTGTGGAATACACATTGGCTAAAAAAATATGTAACGCGTTTCAAATGATGATGTTTAGAAGTGAAAAAACAAATGCACACACATTAGTTTACTTTGAACTAAAGTGTCCCCATCACTTAGAAGTGTAATGAACTCAAAAAGGCAATTCCACACACTTTAGCTCCACTTGACCTAAAGTGCGTACCATTACTAAGTGCAGTGAACTAAATAAGAAGATTTGCTCACACTTTAGCTCTACTGGAGCTAAAGTGTGAACCAGCATTTACTATCTATCATTCACCATGAAGGCAATTATTGGGATTATTGGTTTCAAGATTAGAAGCAATTGACGACATTGTTATTTAAAAAAGAAAATAAACCATACTGCAAATTATCACCGGTACGCAAAAACATTAGAGAATATTTCATAGCAATCATTGGCATCACATATGGTCGTACAGAGTGTAATCAAATACAAATATTATCTATAATCTTAGCACCAAGAGATCTAACCATACTACATGAAGTATTAAGCAGCAGAATCCAAAATCTAGGAAAAGGAAAGTCCATTGATCTAAGTCCACTACGACTCGGACCTGGCTAGTGCTTCCAAGGAGGCCTTGATAATCGCTATTTGCCCCTTCGGAATTTTTGTAGTTGAATCTTGCACATGACCTCCATCCCTCTTTGAAGACCTAGGTTTCCATGCTGTCAAAATTGAATCGGTACTCTCCCACGTTATGGCTATCCCCTTCTCAATTGTCCAGCGAAGGTTGCAATCTGTATCCCAATCTTTATAGAACTTCATAACATCCCGATCGCGCGATATAGGGCGGAAGAATTGGATACGCACGGTGTTTGGCATATCCGGGTTAGAATTAGGATCTGAAATTGCTTGAGCAATCCAAAATGGGCGCTCATCCCCATCACAAGGCCGCAATGCAACAAAATAGCCAGCAAAAAGATCACGACCAACTCTAAAAGAAGGAGGTGGACGATCGCGTCTCTGACCAACAAAATGCTCATCTTCACGGTACTCCTCGCGAACCTCACCCTCCGCTGAGAACTCATCTTCAATGGCATGGGCAATTCACGTTGTTGGCCAAAAGCCGTCTTCCAATGATATCGACGTATCCATTGGAAGGGCCAGAGCATCTCTAACATCGCGCCAATAGTACGATAGCGGCTCAAAACGCGAACGGGCTTCAACAGACTCTCGCGATGATTGCTCCCAGTGATCGATGAATCTTGAAAGTCCCTTCACCACCTCATGGAGATGCCGCATCGTAGAAGGCTTCAATGCATCAGGTTCTCCGCTAGGCCATAAAGACCTTTCTTCAGAATCCTCCTTCCACAATTTGATGCCACTACCTTCTCCTCCCTTAAGAAGCCAATCCTCATCATGACAAAGGATTCTATACTTCATTACCGGAGAACCACTGGAATCCACATAAAACTTGAACTGATGAGCCTTCGTATGACCCTGCAAAGCTTCATCACCATCCGCAATCATATCCCCAATGAACTTCTTAAAGTCAGGAACCTCTTGAATAAGATGCGGGATTGTGGGAACACTCTCATTTTTCATGAACAACCTCATGAGCAAAGGAATGGTTGGAAAACTCTCCTTCCTCAGTGTCATACTCCAACGTCCAAATAATGCATCTATATCATCATGTGTATGACCAACTAGCATAAAATTAACATATACCTAGCGGAAAATGCGTTTTGCCACAAGGAGAGACCAAAAACAGAAAACAAATCTATTTTTGTTATCACCAACTGCATTGTTCATTTGCACGTTCAATATTGGAGGCAAAGGCCTCCCTGAAACTGGGACATCTGGAATTGGCCCTAATGGATCCAAACACATATCTGCACCTCGTAATACCGCCGCATACAATGGATGAGAACTAGATTCTGGAAAGAGTTGCCGGGAAGATGACTTCGGAGGCGCCTCCAGGTCACCCAATAGTTTTGCAAACGACCCGACCGTGTAATTGGCATCATGGGAGTATAAATCAAGGCCGTAATGGGCGTAACGTTGGTCCACATGACCATGGGCAAGCATACCAGTGACTGCAAGAGGCAACTTCATAAGCCCATCTAAGTGCTTTGTTTTATGTGAAAAAACTGGGGAGGCGGTCTTTGAGTGATCCATCTTATCATGCATGATGGTTAGAACCTCTAGGGGCGACGACTTTGATCGAAATCGGTTCAGATAGTACAAGTCCCGATGTGCAAAAGCAGAATCGATGTGAACCTGCATCTTCTTTTGCCATAGCAGTGATGCTTGTGTTCCAGGTTGAGTAAGCTTCTTCTGATCCTGGTATTTGTCACACGTAGAACAACGAGCAAAGTTGTCTCCACCTTTCTTGGCATAGTACTCAGGGAAGCTCACTCGCCAAATCTTGCTCAAGCTTGAGGTTGAGATCGGCGGCAATCCACAATCAGCGAGATGATCACCAAGAAGCGGTATCTGATCCTTCCACTTAAAACTTGAAGGTAAGACCTTTGCCACAGCCTTCTCGCCAGATACGAGAACACGAGACTTGTGAGGCATGTGGTCCGCATGTCTATCGAGGATGGCTCCAAGAGCGGTAGTAGCCACAACCGTATGACCTCTAGGCTTACGCAAACCGGTATTCCCATGGTGTTGAGCCGCATGACCAGCGGCAGCGTCCTTCGCATTCCGATAGAAAGTACTCGAACTTACACCCATGATTTTCATCCAAACATGGGCACAAACGTCCACACCCTCTAGGGTCACAACCTTCCTACCCGAAGAGTTTCTATGAAACTGTCTATGAACGTCGAGTTTGATATGATTTCTAAACTGCACAATGGTCTCACTGTACAAGCGCGTCCGAAGGGCTTTTATTTTATCTCTAGGGTAGTGTTGAGAGCAACAACTATTGCACGCAACTGCGTTAATGGAATGAGGAGTCATGAGGAATTCAGCATTCCTGGACACTGTTGGACGAGCATTCCTTGAGGAATTGTCGTATGAACGGGAGCTCCCACCTAGAGGTCTGTTACGCTCAACCAACCAGACATTGTAAACGTCCCTAAGGCAATGATGGAAGAGACTCACACCGTTTAAGAAGACTTGTTGAATAGGCCAGGACTTAAACGAGTATCTCCATTCATCAGGAGCTTCCTCTTGAACAAAAGTACTCGACATCTGTACTACAACATTAGAATCCCCAAGAGGAACAGAGGAACCTAGAATTGCACTAGACCGGACATTCCGAACCAACTCCTCCGCAATGCGAACACCAAAACCATTGTGAAGCGAAACAGTCATCCCGACCCAGAGACGGCGCGGAATAACATCAAACTCAGGAAGGTCTGGGTTAATGGGAGCGTCAACATGAACATCGTCGCCCTCCGAAGACGACATCCTGCATTCCAATAAGATAAATATTAAATAATCCTGCCAAATCAGAATGGGTGAATACCTTGTAGGAATAGACATCAATGAAGAAGCATAGGAAGTAGGAAAGTAAGCTCGCATCGAGGTAAGGTATGGCGCTTGAAAAGAACTTCCAATCGATTGAAATGACATTGTAATACAGGCAAATTTAGCTCGATTCGAGGTAAACACATATAGTATTATATGACAAGAATGCAATTTCATGTGATTATTTTACATCCAAAAATAAAATAATCTCATCCTTGACAATGACATTTTAGCCCGGCCCGACCTAAAATGTTGACTATTAGACGGTATGACAATTTATCTCGAGTCGAGGAAAACAAATATAGAAAATAAGGTATGACAGTTCAGCTCGACTCGAGCTAAACTGTATAAGTTAATATCTGATGACAATTTAGCTCGAGTTGAGCTAAAATGTATTACCTAATATCCTATGACAATTTATCTCGAGTTTAGGAAAACAAACATAGAAAATAAGGTATGACAGTTTAGCTCGACTCGAGCTAAACTGTATTAGCTAACATCTTATGACCGTTTAGCTCGAGTCGAGCTAAACTGCATCACCTAATATCTGTTGACAGTTTAGCTCGAGTGGAGCTAAAGTGTAGACAATAATATGTATTGACAGTTTAGCTCGAGTCGAGCTAAACTGTAGATAGTATACTCGAATGACAGTTTAGCTCGAGTCGAGCTAAACTGTAGATAGTATACTCGAATGACAGTTTAGCTCGACTCGAGCTAAACTGCCCTTCCGTGATTCTCGGCGTCATTTTCGGGATTCGTTTGGGAAAACTCTTCAGCCAATGAATCTGTCTCTTAGTATTCTACAATCCAAATCTTTGCGTTAGCCGTGAAGATACTCGTACTGATGCTTCAAAATCATAGTAGCAACTGGAACCAGCGCAATAACCCTAAACACTATCACATCCTAATTGCTAGAGTGCACAGAGAATGCAAGAAGTATACATTGTGTACCTTGTGAAGAAGACAACCGGTGCGTTGTTGCCTCGCGCAAGTACCCTACTCAACCGTGCACAACCTATAGATGTTGCCCTCCTCAACCTCCGACAGTTGTACTACCTCCAAGCCTCTCCACAACAACCTTGCACAGCAAACAAAGTGAGAAGGAAAAAATGAAGAAAGTTTTTGAGGATCGGCGAAGTCACTGACGGACACACGCCCGTTTCAGAATTGGCGGGAGGAAACTTCAGATTTGGCGGGAGGAAACTTCAGATTTGGCGGGAGGAAAATTTTCCACAGCCCCTGAAAAATTGCAAATTCGAAATCTCAGCGGGAAACTGAATCAACTATTTCCCGGTTGACTAAAATAAGGAAGAGTACCTACCTCGAATTTACTCGCACATGCGAATAATATACACGGTTTTACTGTAACGCTAAGGGTTAGGTTTAGGATTTAGGGTTTAGGGTTTCTGGTCAGGGTTAGGATTTAGGGTTTTGGGTTTGGAATTTCAGTTTAGGTTTTAGGGTTCAGGGTTTAGGGTCCTTGGTTTAGGTGGAATCTTCTTATGTCATTTCATTTCAATTTAATAATACTTTGAAGGTTCATGATACTGACAATTCAACTAAGGTATAGGGAATTATAGAGAACATATTGAGTTGATTAGAAAGAATTTGTATTACAATCCAAATAGGACTAATCGATGATGTTGAAAGCGAAGACCTTAACAAACGAGTAGCATTTAAAAAAACAAAAAAACATATTACATGTGCACGTGTATTTTGAACCAAAAAGTATGTATTAAAACATGCTTTGGACATCATTTCTTCGGGGTTCAAAAAATGTGCATAATGATACTATATTGTAATCAAATTAGTATGTTCATTCCTTTGCAAGAATACCAAGTGTCCCCATGGTCTAGATTTGGAATTGAAATTGGTTACTATCCATTTAGAGGTACTCAAAGGCTTGAAATGTGTGCAAACTAGTAGTTGGATTAAAATATCTTATTCTTGAGTTCACATTGTATTATCAATTTATCATGAGTTTAGGGTGTGGCAATCTAAGCATGACATGAAAGATGGAAGAATTCTTGACCATACACAATGTATTTCATGTTTTGACGTGAAATTAAAGACTTTGTCATTTGTAAAACATAGAGAGTGGAACAATATTATAAGATTTAAACAAAATACGGAGAGACCTCCTCATGACAAAAAAAGGATAATCAAAATATATTATATAACTAATACAAAGTGTATCACTTAGTGCATCAGGCATAATATAATGTTCGTAATGTAAGTAATTTTGAATTTATTTATACATGCAAAAAAAGAATAATAAGTTTTTGAGCACGTTCCAAAGGTTGCAAATTATATTTTAAATTCTCAAAATTTTGTAGAAGGATGATAAAAGCCATGAGGCATATTTATAAGTATTTTATTTTCTCACTGAACGTCTTTAATAAAAATAATGCGAGCCAAGAGAGAAACTTCTTGATTGCCGACACGTCGTGCAACCTAAAAAACCTTTTGCTATGACATAGTATGGAATGTGGTATTTTCAATATATAGAAGTAATATTAGAACGAATGATATTGTGGAAAAACAAGTTATTTTTCTATTGAAAAATAAGATTATATCCCAATTCATACATTTTCACACATTGTCACATATTATTGATATAGGGTACCAATAATACTTAGACTTCATATCCATTGAAGACTAGGGGATTGTTAAATTTTGTTCCTTTTTAATTTTACTATTGGAGATTAAGGTCCACATATTTTGAAAATCCTTTTAAAATTCAAAAGATTAGTATTTCACTTGTGAAATACTTAACCATAAAGAGAAGTACGGAGTTCAAAATGATTGTTTGAAGAAGTGGAAATACACATTGCACATACATCAGCTCAGTTTTTAGCAAAGGTGTGCACCATCACTACGTGCAATGAACTAAAAGGAGTGTGTGCACAGACTTTAGCTCCACTGGTGCTAACGTGTGCCTCATCACTAGGTGCAGTGAACCAAGAAGAAAATATGCACAGTTTAGCTCTACTATAGCTAAATTTTGCACCATCACTAAATGGAGTGGATTAGAAAGCAAAAATGCACTATGTAGCTCCAGTATATAGAAGATGGCTTCTAGTGTAGTGGACGCTAAATAGGAATCCATACAGTAATTGTAAAATTCACAATCAGTGTAGTGACAAAACTATCTAACACTAAATGTCAACTACACCGTTCACTGAATATAGTGTAGAGGTATAGGTAATGTGGATGAAAATTAATGTGGACCACATCAATTCTAGTTTTGGATGAAAATTAGGGTAGACCACATCAATTTTGGTTATTGTATATAATATTAATATGTTATTAGTTTATGTTAATATTATGTTATTATATTATTATTATGTTATTATTATATTATTATTTTATTATTTTATTATGTTATATTCTTATGTTAATATTATTTTATGTTATATTATATTATATTATTATGTTAATATTCTTATGTAACTTATATTCTTATGTTATAAAATAATAATCTTATGTTATATTATGTTATTATGTTATTATATTATTATGTTATTATTTTATTATGTTAGTATATTATTATATTATTATTACATTATGTTATTATCATGTTATTATATTATAATTTTGGTTTTGAGTACAATTTGTAAAGACTTATCCACAGCAATTCCCGTGTCTTTTATTTTGAAACAAGCCACACTATTTCTCATGGACATGATTTGATGTGGATGGAAAATTCAAGTGGACCACTTTAACTTGCCATTATTGAAATTACTGTAGGAAATTTCAAATAGTCTAGTCTACACTATATTCAGGGAACGGTGTACTACTCTAAATGTCAATCCTAGTAAATAGTGGAGCATAAAGTTTTTTACTTGTGGACAGTTACTGTAGGAAACCTTAATCATGATTTGATTACATCTTGAGCATTCTAGTAAAGAAGGGTTTAGTGCATGTAGAAAAACGAGAATTTGCAAGAATGAGCTTGGGGATAATTGGACGTAGGTATGGAGCAAAAGGAAAATATCAAAAATTGGACAGAGTAGAATGTAAAATATGGAGGGAAAATGAAACTACAAGTAGAAGATAAGAACATTCTTCTGGTAACAAAAATGAGGAAAAAAAGGAATATTGGAAAAGGAAAAAACATAAACATACAATAAATATAGAAATACAAGTAAAATACTCATTAGATATCCATCACATATGCATTCAATGTGAACTACATATTCAGTAAATATTCATTACATACTCATTGAATATTCAAATACACAATGATTTTACATTAGAAATTTATGCACTATTCATTAACTCTTCATTAACAGTACATTAAATACCCTTTAAATAATCATTAAATATACGAATATTAATTAAACTATCATAAATTATAGTTTTAAAACTTCAAACATTCAATAAATAATGTTTAGATTTTCTTTAAATATTCTTTAATTAAAAAGTTACAAATATACAAATATACATGAATTATCCTATAAAAAATCATTACAAAGTCATTAGTTATTAGCTAATATGATTACATATTATATATTCATTAGAGAATATTAAATGATGAAAAGGAAATAATGCAAGAGATGGGAATGAGAATAGTTGTGGATATGATAAGAAATTGAGGTTGAAGATGAGACGAAGAATAAATGCCTGGCGACCGGTATGCAGAAGTTTCTGATCTAATACTATTCATTGAATATTCAAGTTTGTGTGCTAGAGTAGAGTTTTGTTTGAAGGCTATTACGAAATGAACTGCAGTAGGTGAACGAATGAGGGATAATATTCAGGACAATGGTGGCTAAAAATAGTTCCCAGATTGTTGACATATAGTGTATTAGAAAAAGCGAATCTCCACGGTGGCAAAAGGACCGGGTTGCAAGAATAAACACGGTAAAGCCCACTCCGCGAGGCGTAGGCTGGTGTCTCGGCACAATAAATTAGCGGCGCCGGTTCTTCTAAACAATAAATTTACGAAAAGTACAGGGGACACCAAAACTCCTCGGGAGCATGTGTTCAATCATGTAATGACATGAGGGAATTTTTAAAAATGAATAAAAACCCCCAAAACAATTAGCCTACTATGGCGTTAGTGCTGGGAGCTGGCGTTCCCTCAGAGTGGCCAATTCAGGGACAGTGCGGGGGGAAAAGGGTAACCCCCCTCCCTTCATCTCAAACTTGGGCACCTTCCCGCTGGCCTGGGAAATTCTCCGTCAGGGGTGGAGATACTCTAACTACAGTATTTGTACCGTTACTGTAAAAGCAAAATGTAGTGAAAAAAAAGAAAAAATTCACAGTTTAGCTCTATTAGAGCTAAAGTGTGCACCATGACCAAAGAAAATATGCACACTTTAGCTCCAATAGAGCTAAAGTGTGCACTGGCATTTATTTTAAATTTATACAATTGCAAGATGTGGTCTTAACATACTTATTGTATGTTCGATTCTCATAGTAAATAATATCAAACTCGCAAAAAAGCAAATCTTGAATTAAAAGTAATAGAATCTTAAAATCGTAGCTTTAAAACTCTCTTAAGTGTGCTTAACCTAGAAACTGGTGTAGGAGGAACTTATATATATCGATGGTAACGAATTTACTCCTTGTGTAAAGCAGAAATTGAAATCGAGTCAAATAAAAGCCTGCTGATCCACTGAAAGCATTAAAGAAAACTAATCACTATAACACTAAACACTAAAAACTAAATCTGACACTAACACTAGAATCTGACACTAACACTAGAATATATATTGATGATATTCTTCTTATTGAACATCAATATATACCAAGAATGCAATTAAAACTATTTTTGGTATGAAAATCAAAGAAGGGGCCAAATGGAGCGTCGAGTATTTTATGATACGAAGTCATCAAAATGCAAGTAAGTGAAATGTTAGTGGTGGATGGAAAGCTTCCATTGATGAGCATTGTCACTTCAAATTGGTCGAAGAAGAAAACTATCACATCATTCCAAAATAAATAATCAAGTTTACAAAGGAGTTTATTGAATACTAAAAAAATTCAAATACAAAATGAAATACATGCAATAATGGCCAATATTGATTCACGTTTGCCACTTATGATGTCCACTAATATTCCATGCTATCAATTCTACAAAGGATTATCAAATGCCATTCTCACAAGAAAACACCTATTTTCCACAATTTGAGATTTATCTCAAGCACACAAAGGTTGATTTCCATTGATGAAAGGCATACACATGTTCAAGATGATGGTTTACAATACCATAAAGACAACACTAAAGAAAATTGGCTTCATTCTAAATTCTGTATATTTTGAAAGCTCTCATAAAAATCTTGAACAAAAGTGAGTATGAAGGCACTCTATTTTGGCATTTGATATCTTCCAAACCACAATTCAACTCCACTTCAAACTTTCCAGCATTGTGTAATACATCATGTACTACAACTTTGATTTGTACACATTTCGGTTTTGCCCACCTATATTCATGATATGATTTTTTGAATGGAAGTGAGTAAAAACCCTACTCAGTTTTGTTTGACACTGTAAATACTACACGCGCATAATATTTTGAATATTCTAGTAAGATTAAATTGAGTTCTGGAAATTCCGGGTATCAATAACGAAGGTGTGGGGCGTCCACCGTTAATAACCGAGGGTCTCACCTCAACCGAGGGTATCTCGGGAGCACCGCACAGCCACAGGGTTTCGACTTACGGCTTTAGGTGCCCCAGGAAGTACGCGACGAAATCGTGGCGCGACCTTTTGTTCTCCCTCTTTTGGTTGCTGTCCGAGTCTTCTCTTTTGTTTTGTGAGTCTTGCTGCGTAGGTTTGTCGTTGCGTATTTGTGGTTTGTGTAAGAGTCGATATCTACAGGGTTTGTTAAGTTCGTGTATATTCTAGCGCTGTAGTTGAGGCTTTCGTACGCAATTTACTGGAGTTTAGGGTTTTTTTCGGATAGGGTTTGTTGGACGTGCGATTCTGATTGTGTGAGTTTGTAAGCACGTAGATAAGTTTGTGTATATTGTAGCGCTGGAGTTTAGGGTTGTTTGTGTGCGTTTGTGTGAGTTTGTGTGAGTAAATTGTGAGAGTTTGTGTGAGTTTGTGTGAGTTGCTGTAAGTTTATGTGAGTTTCTGTGAGCAAGTCGACTCTGAAACGGCCGTGTTCGGAGGATTGACGTGAACGAAGAAGAAGATTTGCAGCTCTAGTAGTTGGATTTCAGAGTTTTAAAGGTAAGTCAACTCATTCTGTGAGCCGCAAAAACGGCTCACGGTGATGAATGGACCTCACGTCGGGTCCATTAAGGCTAATGAGTGGTGAAAATGGGTTATCCCATGGACTAGCTCGTGGTTTTTTGATTAAAATGGCCAAGTGGCCTTTCCCCTCACTAAAAGAGGAGCCATTTATGGGCAATCGCGGAATTTATGTAGTTAGCCAAAAAGGAAGAAAAAAAAGGGAATAAACCAGAAAAGAAAAGCAAAGAGAGAAGGGAAAAAAGAAAAAAGAAAATTAGAAAAGAATTAAAATGAGTAGTGGTGGAGAAGAATTTACCTCCTATCGAGTTGTAGACCGTATTCGGTCACGATGAAGAAATCACGAAACCAAAAAAATGGGAGAAGAAGAAGGAGGATGGTGAAGAGAAAAGAAAAAAGAATGGGGCGTTAAAAGCCCTTAAAAAAATAGTCAAAAGGGTCCAAAAAGAAGTGGAAAAAAACCCTCACCAATCACTAAGTAAATTAGGAATTCCCCCAAGCAAGGGAAATTCAAGCTAGGTAGAGTTAGATTTTTTTGCATCCTTGAATTTAGCTTAATAGCTCACTTATTGAGATCATGCACACACATGTGGCATGGAGTCAAAGTTTAGATTTAGATATTCCTTGGTTAGTGGGACACCCACTTGTGTTAAATGCAAGGGTGGCTAGTGATTTATTAGCTTTTTAGTTACTAGTTGTTTAGTGTGACCATTAATGTGCCCACCCAAAATGGCGGCTGTGAACGACGAAGGGAACGACCTTGGGAACAAAGAAGGGAGCAAGGACCTTGGGAACAAAGAAGGGAGCAAGGGCCTTGGGGTCACCCCCTTGGAGGGCGCTCATTCGAAGTGTGGGAGGTAGGAGTTAGAGAGGTGTGTGGTAGGAGCTAGGAAACCGAGAGAGGTGTGTGGAAGTGAGAGAGAGGTAGGGTTCCAGATTTCCCCCTCCTGTGGGCTGGAATGTGATTCAATCGTTACAAAAATTGGAGAGCAGATAGATCAGAACGTTGGCTTTCCAACAAGCTCAAGAACGTGCAGATCAAAGCTGTGACAACGAAGATACGGGCGGCGGAGCGAGGACAACCAGCTGGAGGATCGGTGGCGGATCTCATACGGCCTCAGGTTTTCCCTCGTCAGTAGCGGAGTTCTTGTCCAATCGAGCTAAGATTTTAGAATTAGATAGATTAGAGCGTTGGCTTTCTAACAAATTTAAGAACGTACGGATCGGAGCTGTGACGATAAAGATACGAGCTGCGGAGCAAGGACGACCAGCTGGAGGAGCGGCGGCGGATCTCGCTTGGCCTCCTCAGATTTTCCTTTGTCAGTCGCAGAGTTCTTGTCCAATCGAGCTAAGATTTTAGGACTAGATAGATTAGAGCGTTGGCTTTTTAACAAGATCAAGAACGTACAGATTGGAGCTGTGACGACGAAGATACGGGCGGCGGAGCGAGGACGACCAGCTGGAGGATCGGTGGCGGATCTCATACGGCCTCAGGTTTTCCCTCGTCTGTAGCGGAGTTCTTGTCCAATCAAGCTAAGATTTGAGGACTAGATAGATTAGAGCGTTGGCTTTCCAACAAAATCAAGAACGTACGGATCGGAGTTGTGACGACGAAGATACGGGCTGTGGAGTGAAGAGCACCAAGAAGAGGAGGACGACCACAGCACAAGAACGACCACAAACACGGCAGAGGGTGAATTGAGCTAGATCAGGGAGCCTTCTTCCTCTCCCAATTGATTCATTATCTTCTTGATTGCATGTGGAGAAGGAACCCTAAATTTTCTAGTTACAAAAAATCACGCGGAAGCGTTGCCAAATTTTCACTAGGATTAGGGTTTGCTATCAACTCAACCAAACAATCAGTTTAATCTACAATAGTAAGTGAAGGCAGCTGGAGGCTCATGCATGGTATAGTGTTTGAGTAGGGCCACTTGTGTGAATGCATGTGGTATACACGTGAATTGTGGTGCACGATTTTGAATAAACATGTATGTTAAGTGTGCACTGCTGGTCGTTGGCTGTGAGTCCCGGATTGAGTCAACCGGTTAATTGAAGGCTGCCATCGTGTTAAGCAAGAAAAACTAATAAGAATTCACAAAACAAACGTAAAAAACGGAGTCATAATCACGAAGATAATGAAGAATTAAACTTTTAACATATAAAGAGGAGCATGTCTGCTGGTTGCTGCTGTCAGGGTCGCACTTGGGCCTGGAATTGGTGGTTAAGGTGCTAATCAAGTTCACAAGGCGAAATTGAACCTAATGGAGCTTTAAAACATTGGAAACGGAGCTGTGAGGCGGAATTTACGCTTGTCTAAAGGTTGGATTCAACCTAAGGCTGAATTCAGCCATCACATCACTAATTATTAATGAACCCTCTTAAGTGACCACGCCTTGGGTCATCATGCTTGTATGAATGGTTAAGTATGTTTGCACAAGGGGTTGCATCCCATATGTAGGATCTTGTGTTCAAGATAAGCCACCCCATTAGAGGGCGGTTATTTGGCTCACATTTTGATGCGTCCGCCGGGAGGAGGCGTGTACATGGTTTGATTGTGCTAATTGTTCTATCGTTGGATGTAAGGTACAAACGCAATTAGCCTTATGGCATATGGAGCAGCATAGGGCAACTTGAGGTAAGTGCCCAATTTACTCATGAATTGTTAAGTTATTGTTGGATGGTGAATGACTTGTGAATGTTTGAAAGTATGGTGAGTGCATGGATGCCAAGTTGTGTTTGAAGGTGGGGGTCTAGAAGGGAGTGTGGAGTTCCCGACCCTCCAACCACAAAACACCTTGTGTTGGGGGGATCCCCTTCTAGGCTTGTGGCTTGAGTTGAGCAAGGGGCCTAGGGGTGAAAGGTTGAGGCCCTCCCACGGAAATCCACGAGGATTTCCAGTGAGCCCCTAGGTCGAAGGGGAAGGGTGCAAGTGCCCGGGTATGGGACAAGGGCGCCCCTTCCTTCCCCCCGCGCTTGACTTACCACCAAGGTAAGAACAACTTGGTGTAACTGAAATGGTTGAATCAAAAGTTGCAAGTTAACGCTATGTGTGTGTGAATGAGCCATTTGGAGGGGAGTTGGAGTCGTGGACGCATCCAAGACGTAGGGGTGCTGTTTGGAAGGAGCGCTGCGTACGGTATGTGCACTACACCTTCTTTGTAGGACCACGAGTAGTAAATCGGACCAACTTGGATGTGGTGACGACACTAGGGTTAGAAAACCCTGATTTCCCACTTGAGCCGTGTGGAACACTTGCCTTAGAACCGCTAGGTTTGGCCAACCACGAAATTGCATGCAACAAATCTTGTGCTAACAAGTGGATTGGCTAGAGTTGCTTCAAGGTAAGTTATCCCCCTCTATAACATTGTATGTGACTTATTGGTTGGCCTTAGCATCGATAGGGTGCGATTAGGTCCACGGTTGACTTCAACTAATGGTGACAGGGTAGCTGGAGATGCATCGAGGTATGTCTTCTTCACAGTGATAACATTGTATACACACCTTGTTGCATGCCGTCCCGTGATTGAGTCCTTTTCCTCCTAGTGGGTAATGCCTAGTTCAAGGTGGTAAAAGGTGGAAGGGGGGATACCAAAGATACCGAGGAACCCCACCTTTTATCAAATTGAGGTCTGGGTCAGCCCCACAGTAAGGATCTGTACCGTGTGGCGCCAGTTGGGGGACAACTTTCCAACGGGGTGATGCTCGTGGAGACATCCCTCAATTCGGTTAGCTTTTTGTCGTTTGCCCTTGGAGGGTAGTCCTTAATAGGATTCTTCGGCGGCTTCATCGAGCTAAAACTCCACCACTAAAAATTGGGTCTTGGTCTTGGGTCAGTCCATCCTCGTGATAGAATCGGGAGTAGGAGTGTTGGAAACATCCACTCACCGATCGAATTAGGCCGTGCTTCGTGTAGTTTCACCCACGGCCCTTAAACCTTGGATGGAAAATCTTTCGGGGGAACATGACCATCATCAACACACAACAAGATCTTACTCTTAGAGTTTAGAGTAGATGTCCCGTGCCACAAGGTCCCAAAAACCTTCCCTCACACCACCGTGGGAACCGGCGAGTGAAAGGACTAGGTCTAGGGAACTCACTGAGGACACGGCGGAAGGATTCTTGGAGGTTCAGCTAGAGGCTATCCCAGCTCCTCCCCTTCTTTTTCCCCCATCTTTCCTTATCCCTGCATTTGATCCAGTGAACACCACCAACACCACTAGTCCACGAGGCAACACCTCAGCCCCTACCATGGCCTCGAACGAAGCTATTTTGTGAGCAGAAAGCGGTGAGCGGTGAGCAGAAAAATTAGGGTTTTTGGCAGGATTTTTCTTAAAATACATGGATATTTGTTTCAAGAATTTGCTGATGTACATAAAAATAAGAAGTTTGGCTTTTTTGGGTTCATAATTTGGTCAGTATTTTGGAAAATGAATGAACCTATAACCGTGAAAAAAGAGATTGGTTAAAACTTTGGCCTCATGTTGTGGAAGAATATATGAGCCTATAACCGTGGAAATTAATATATTTGTAATCAGTTACGCACACAAGGAATGAAAGAAATATTATATGCCGCCCGAATGTACTTAAAATCATGCATGTTTTAAAGACTATCTTTTTTAACATCGTACCATCAAAAAAATAATTGTTCCAATATAAAGTTGAAGTTTGGCCATGTTGTTCCATCTCACAAGGTAGAAATATATACTGCGGGGAAGATTGCATATATGATGAACTTAACTTTTTGAGTACAATCTAATTCTCCCTTACCTCGACAGTATTAGAAGTGCAGACTAGAATTTGGGAACATATAGAATGAAATCAATGGTAGATACAGAAGAATTTTTTATCTAATTAGGTTTGAAATTAAGTCATACATCATTTTTGGTTTTTTTTAATAAGAAGGATGATACTTTGTAAGAGAATATCCGTGATAATAATAATACAGTAGGGGAGACACATGTACGACAATATTACACGGTGGCCCTTTCAGTCTCACCGCCATTTCTGTTATAAAAGGAATGAGAAGTACAGTAGAACTATTTGTCACACAGTTCTTACATTGTGACAGTGTGGTAGCAGGTTTTCTAACACGCGTTTGATCTCGTTGTAGCTGAAACTAGGTGCGTGGATAAACTGATCTACTTCAGGAAGCAGATTACAAAGCCGGGTAAAAACATAATACATATGTTTGCAATTTACCCATTGACCACGCTTACCTAATGACTTTGCTGCCATATCCTTAAAGAAAGGACAATCACAACTTGGAAATTGACTGACAGTGATGAGATACTGGGATGATTTGGATCCTTGACGAGACTCAAATGATACAATTGAACCTAGTGCTGGAGAAGGAAGCAGAGTGGCTTTGAGAATTTTACCATTAATTGAAAGCGCTGATGCGTAGCTGTTGGAATGCTTTGTTGTTGGTGCCTTGGAGTTGCGTCGAATGTTCTTCCCAAATCTGCGCTTTGGATACTCGTCCGGGGAAATTGGTGCCGGGAAGTCATCAAAATTGATGAGACCATTAAAATCACTGAACAACTGGTGCGGAGCAAAGGCCGGTCGTTCAGCCAAGCGAAATCCAGCATGTTCAAGAGCAAACACTTCTTCTTGTGTAAGATTAGTACCAAGCTTTACGGGCCAAATCTCTGGCACATGCGGTTTAGCAACAACCCACTTGCGCCTAGTGCCCTTCACACAACGCTCAATATCATCATTGCAAAAGAAAAACTGCATTTGTTCTACCTTGTTTTTCTTGTATGACGTCATCATGCCTGTGTAAGTAGGAGCAGCAGTAGCTTTGTTGTACTGAACTATTTTTGCCACGCAGTTTTTTTTTGTGATAGCATGTTGTGCAAAACATGCTTTTGCTGAGGTCTTCAAAAGCCGCGCTATATGCCATTCCTTCTCATTACAAGATGTCTCAAGGACTGCCTTCGTATGATATGGAATTGGGACGGTTCTTGTTGCCTCTTCATGTGGACTACTCTGCACTTCAGGTGGATTTAGTTGTACGATAGGGGCACGCACCTCTTCTGCAGTAAGATCGACAATCGTGGCGTGGCCACCGTAGCGTGTTCTCTTCAAGGGTCGAGAGACGCTAATTTTGTCAGGACGATGTGAATCAAACTCTGATCCTATGGGAAAATCTGCCTTCCGCTTTACAGAGAAGAAAACCTCTTCGCCTTCCAAGTGTGGCTCTCTTGTGCAAAATTCCGAAGCGCCTCTCATCTCTTCTAACGCCGCATGCAACTTCTTCGGATCGCCGGAGCTTTTCGCATTACGTTGGGCAAGTCTAAGACGAAGATCTTCCTTAGAAGGTCCCGTGCCTGCACGCTCGCCTTTGGAGAACTGGTAGTATGCTAGAACTTGCGTAAATGCTCGGACATAATCATCCACCGTTGCTACATAGAGATCATTTCCTCGTTTTCCGGATTGTTGAAGCCACTTGTTGTGCACCGTTTCAGCCAGATTGCAGGAAGACATTTCCACAAGTTCCTCCTCCGTTAGATCCTGACTCACAGACCATAACGTTAGCAAGAAAACCACCGTAGCGATACGGACTGTTAGTTAAAAAAAAACAAACGTGAAAAGAAGACATCACTTACAAGCTCAAGAAAACCACCCCATTGGCGGTAACGAAAGTGCCAAAATGCGAGGCGAAGAACACCTTCTTCGGTTGTAGCGCCCGATGACAACCACCATGACCGGATGGCAAGGTACTTCCTCTCTGCATCTTCCAGTGAAGCAGCATTCTTGTACTGTTTACATAGAGAGCGGTGTTGCTCTTGTAGGTCGGGTCGAATGTCAGCTTTTGTATGCTTCTCCAGAGATTGCGTCCAGTGAAATAGGCACGTGCGTTCACGATTTTCCATTGGGGTCTTTGCATCACCGGAGCCGTAGATGATTCTCACTGCATTCCAATTAGCTTGGGCACTGTCCGCCATAAATCCTTTAAACTGAGGTTTCAAAATGCCATGTCGTGCTGCAACGACATTCAAGTTCTTCCAAAATACAAGCTGGGCCTCAACATCCTCAGATTGCATGTCACAAACAGCTATGGTCATGACACGACAATATGATGAGTCGTACACATGACAAGCCATCGTGGTCCAACCCTTCACACGCTTGACATGATCAAACATCATCCATGATTTGCACAAATCTCCATCAGATTGCATTCGTCTAACAAGGTCAACACCACTACCTGGGCCAACTTCAGACATCTTGAAAACAAATACCTTATCTGATTCAGAACCTTGTCCAGGGAACATGTTATTTTGCAAGTACGCCCATTTGCTGGATCCTCTGAGCTTTGTAATACTGTCCATGACTCCATAACGCCGGAGGTACCGAAAAGATGTGACCTGGTTGCGCAGATTTGGAGATGTCAAGTTCTTGCAAGTCTCAAGGACGGACAACAACTCCTCAGATGATAGACTTTTCTCAAGCGCACCTTCAGGATTTAGCAGAATAGACGCTAGAAAGTCCTTGCCGGCCTCTAAAATAATAGCTGAATTCGTGGCAGTGGGTGTTCTTTCTACCTGGTCACTCAGTAGGGTCGTAACACGCTCTTCAGACTCCCTGTCTACACCCTTCTTGACTGGATGCTTGTGACAACCAATATGGACACATGCACGAGACATCGGAGGGGGACTTAAAATATAGTATATCTTGGCTGAACAAACGTTCAAACATGAAGGAGGAGTCTGACATATTTTGCAGACGACTGTAGAATTCTTGGGAGGATTTGAGTCAATTCCAAATCGTAAATACGATGACCCATCCCACTCGGTCTCATTCGCGGGAGTTGGCCTATGAATTCTATCAAGGTACGCGCACTGGTTATTGACACACTGCAGGTGCCCAAGACAAGATGACATTCTAAATGACAGACCCATGTCATTTTGAATGTGGGTTGTGACAGTACGAGTCCATGCATGACCATCATGACGTTTGTCCATGCCTTGTAATAGCTTGGCTTGTGAATGCGAAGACAACATTGAAACTGGAGGTAACACAAAAATGAGATCCCCATCAAAGCTTGGAGGCAAGCAATCCACGGTAGATATCGGGACCTTTGAAAAATCAACCCTCGACAATATGGATTTTGACCCCTTTCTGGCACCTAGGTTCCTTATACAATCTACTATGGACGTTGGAGGGGATCTAGATGGTAGATGTGGAGGTTTCACATGAAGGGGTCGATTGTCATCCCTATTGAACTCGAAATACCCAGTTTACGGATAGCCATACGGGATCGACTCGGTGATATGGAGTCTCTTCAACATCGGTTAACGGAGTTGGAAAAATTAGATGAAACTCGCGCAAATGCATTTCTCGTTATGGAAGCCATTCAAAAACGACAAAAATGTTACTATGATAGCAAGTTGAAAAAGAAAGCCTTTTCTGTAAATGATTATGTCTTACTTTATGATAGCAGATATTTGGATTTTCCCGGTAAATTTCAATTACGATGGCATGGACCGTACAAAATCACGGAGGTTTTCCAGAACGGTTCAGTTCAGTTAGAAGATTATGAGGGCAAGCAACTGGCGACACGCATTAATGGAAATAGATTAAAATTATATTATCAACCGAACCCGGGACGGGTTCTTGGCTGATTGGAGGGGAGGGTATGTAGGTAGCCTACTATACTTAAGAAGTCTGGTCATAGGTGAATCGAGTGACTAAATGGCGGTGTAGCATCATTAAAAGAGTATGAGTGGACATCATAACGCATGAACATCATAACGAGTACACAATGAGTGCTAGAGGAGGGAAAAGGAGGCGTCACTCTGAAGTTCATCACGGGCAAATATTTAGGAGTGGGGCTGTCCAGACATTGTTGTGTGTTTGCGTGAGCGTGTCGTGTGTCGAGAGAGTGTGTGCGCAAGGGTTTAGGAGTGAAAGAGCGGTGAGCAAGTAGAGATCATGGCAAAGCAGAAGAGAACACCTGTGAGAGAGAGCCGCAATGTGAAGCGGAAGGAGGAGATTCCTCCCATGACATTTGTAGTAGTGACAAATATGGAGCCAATTCGGCTGGAGGCTTGCTGGTCTGGAGAGGTTTAGCGAGAGTTGAAGCTGGCCGACATGTATGGGTTTGTGAAGTTCTCACAATCCTTACCAGACATAGACGAGGCGCTGGTGAAGGAGTATGTGCAGAATTACGACGTGGTGGACGGGACAAGTAAGGTGAATGGGGTGGAGATCGTGGTGGATCAAGCGACATTGCACGAGCACTGTTACCTGCCGATCAGCGAGGTGGCGGTGAACAACGGCACGGTGGTGTCGGGCGATTTCATCCCGGAAGAGCAATTCAAGTCGGGCTTGGACGCAATGGACCCCAAGCAAGGATGCGCTTCGCGGCGAAGCGGCTGGCCATTCTTTGACATTCGACGTACGTGCCACGGAAGATTTTGTATGCAGTGGTGGCGACGCTCAGAGGTATGCAGATGAACTCGGCGGCGTACGTGAACAATCGCATTCGCAATGAGCTCGGAATGAAGAGGTGATCGGGGAGGATGGGAGCGCTGCTGTGCTCCAATTACGTGAGCAACATTATCCGTAGGTCGTTGCTCAACGAACTGAAGCGACCCAGCCGGCAGCTGTCGACTCCAGGGCGAACTCCGAAACCGAGGGTGCGACAAGTCATATCACTAGAGGAGACGGAGGAGGAAGACGACAAGCTGACTCCCGTAAGAGCGACAACCCCCGTCAAAACGGATAAGGGGAAGCAGCCAACATCGGACACATTACTGGAGGAGCGGACTCGTACGGAGGGGCAGACGAGCATGGAGGAGTACGACGTGAAACAAAAGTTGATGGTGCAGCTAGAGCTGTTCAGGGAGACCGTGATGGGTATGGCGGATGTGGGCGCCATGGAGAAGGCACTGGCCGATGCGCGTGCTATGGCAAGCCTTGCGACACGGAGTCGTAACGCAGCCTTGCAGGAGAAGGTGCGGTTGGAGGGGCAGTGCGACGCACTCAGGAAGCAGGTAGTTGATCTGCAGGAAAAGATCAAGACTGTATCGAGCCTCAAGAGCATCGGTGATACGGAGCAGACAGTCTTGCGGGATGCGTTGGAAAGGGAACGGACGGAGGCCAACATTTTACGGAAGGATAAGGCGGCTATCTTGGAGGAGCAGGCGAAGCTGCGGCACAGCTTACGGGTGGAGAACCAGGCGCTAACGGACAAGGTAACGTCGCTGGAAACTCAGTTACGGAACCCTAGTGCTGTTCAGGTGGTGGCTGCTACCAGTCAGACGGAGAGTGCAGAGGCAAACGGAACGCAACGGAAGGACCGACGCATTCTGGAGTTGGAAGATCAGGTCCGTCAGCTGGGCAACTTCAACGATGAGTTGTCCCAGAAGATCATGGACCTGGAGGCACAGGGTTCAGATTCGGAGACGGAGGACGATGAACCACCTGTTCGGGAGCAGAAGGGAGTGACCGAACCCCTTCTCGAGACGGAGCCGAACGTAACGGAACCGATCGACGCAGAGGAGGATGTCATCGAAGACATGCGTCACGACAACCGACCAGAGATCTACCATGTTTACGAGGACGCTGCACAATAGGAGTAGGGCTATGTAGAACGTAGAATAGTCTTTCATTTTGAGTTAACTTTTTTTTTGTAGTTAAAGTTAGTTAGTTACAGGTTTAGGAGCTTAAGTTCAGGTTTTCCAACGGACTTGAGATCGGAAAGGGTGTCGGTTGCGGTGAAAGGGTAGACAGTTGGGAGTTGCGGGTGTTTAAGTAGGAGTTTTTGGAACTGGCTCGAGGCCCAATTGTGTTGATCAGTTGTAGTGCCGAGATACGCGTTGTGCTATCTCTTTATTTTCTTTGCTGTATTGTTTCCGGAAGTTAATGTAATTGAAGTTGTGCATATTGAATAATCGAGAAAGATTACGTTGTGAATGAAGTCAATTGACAGTAAATCAAGGACACCGAGAAGGAGAAATGAGAGAATCGAGAGAAAGAAAATCATAAGAAACTGATATAAAAATAAATCTGAGGACCGCAATTGCGGGATAATTTAGGAGATAAATAATAGAGTGATCAAATAATGATCAGAATAAAAGTGTGTTATGAACTGAACATAATTCATAATCAGATTATGAAGATGAAGTAATGCCAGGATTGGAACTAACGGACGAGGAGAAATTCAAGGCATTCAGGTGTTGGTTGAATTTGAAGTATGGATGGTTGAATAGCGATAAGGAAAGAGTGACGATTGTAAACCGAGTGGAAAAGGAGAGAATCGACCACGAAATCTACATACGGATCAAAGCGAACCAAAGAACGGAGATAGGAGCGAGATTACGAGAAGAAGGTTACACCTGGTTAATGAGATACGGAACGGAAGAGGAGAAGAATGGAATTCCCGCTGAACCGATAACAATAGAAGAAGCAATGGAATGGAACCTTGGTGAGTACGAGACAACGGAAGCCATAGGGAGGGCAGAGTACTTGCACTTGGATGTGGAGGATGTTATGGAAGACTTAATGGCACTTGACTTGGAGGATTATTAACGGATTATGGTGCTAAATCAAGGCTTCGTAAGGGTTACGGACCACACTTACATATAATAGTGACACTAATATTACGGCAAAACATAACTTTCAATTCCCTAGGGACGAATTCGCTGAGTCATAGTTATTTTAACTATCTCGGTTTTATGCTTCACACAAGGGTTCAACAATGAGGGAACCATTAGGGAGATTTTGAAGGTCCGCCCCGCATCGTTAGACGAGGCCAAGGCACAAGCTAGGCTAATAGAGCAGGTGGATCGAAACCAAGAGCGCATGTGGAGGAAGGAAGATCACCATATTCCTAGTTTCATACCCATCCATGCCAAGGGCAAGGGACGAGTCTTAGAACCTAACCAAGGGTCCACAGGCGCACAAGTTCCTACGTGGAACTACTATGCGCCACCTGTCGTACCACAAATTTTTCGTTTTTTTTAGTTAGGTACATATAGGTATTAAAATTAGATAAGATAGCTAGGCTAGAAGGTTATTCCCACCCGGGATTAATCTTTAAGTAAGATTAGGATAGGAGGAATAGGGGGCTTTTATAAAAGCCTTAATAGTAGCAAGAAGGGACCTAGAGCTATGACTTAGACTGTAGCCTAAAAACAGTCCCCCAGGCCCCAACCCCGCAAGAAGACCAAGAGGCAAGGAAGGCCATCATCCGGGCCAACCCGCACCAACCCAAATCTGGCCCGGAAGAAGGAAGGAGACCGAATCTGGCCCGGAAGATGGACACCACCCGAATCTGGCCCGGAAGGTGAGAAGAAGCGGGACGAGAAGGGACCAGGAAGGTTCCTACGGTGTGGACACCGGGCATAAAGACCAGCTCGACAAGGAGGATCATCACAGCAGCCAGCAAGGGAGATCCAGCGAGTGGGTGAGCACAGCGAGCGAGTGAGTACCCAGCGAGTGGGTGAGCACGAGGCTACGGGCCAGCTAGCGAGTGAGTCCAACGAGAGGGAGAGCACCGGCCCAGCGAGTGGGTTAGAACCAGGATCCAGTGAAGAGAGGCTCCGGACCAGCATACACACGAGGGCTCCGGGCCAGCATATTCAAGAGGCTCCGGGCCAGCATACTCAAGAGGCTTTGGACCAGCATACTCAAGAGGCTCCGGGCCAGCATACACACGAGGGCTCCGGGCCATCATACTCAAGAGGCTCCGGGCCAGCATACTCAAGAGGCTCCGGGCCAGCATACACACGAGGCTCCGAACCAGCATACACACGAGCGGGACGAAGCCAGAAGCAGAGCAAAGGAGCGGCCAACAAAGATCACAAGGAGGATCATCACAAGACGAGGTTGGCGCAGCTTGAAGGAGACGTGAAGAGCACCTCCGCTTATGACCACTACACGGCCAAGGTACGAAACTCTCAAACCAGTCGTGGTATTTCCGGCCAGCTTGTGCACTTCAGCTCGTGTTGGAAGATCCGGGCCAGCTTGTGCACTTCAGCTCGTGTTGGGAGATCCGGGCCTGCTTTGTGCACTCTAGCTCGTGGTGGCTCCCGGCCAGCTTGTGTACTCCAGTTCGTGAGAAGATCCGGGCCAGCTTGTGCACTCCAGTTCGTGGTAGCATCCGGGTCAGCTTAAAGGAGAGCATCAGGCGAGGATCAAGCCCTCGAATCAAATGGCCTCCCACTTGGTGCCATCAGGGAAGAAGGACATTACCCAAGTCATACCCAAAGATATCCTTGAGCTCACCGAGCTGAAAGAGGATCTCCTTCGCATGGGATGTCTTTCTCTAATGGAGTTCTGTTGGAGTTTTTGGGTGAAATCAACCGTGCAGGAGATGAGGCAAGATCCTTTACCCGAGCCCAATGGAGATAGCATCCGGGCTTGTCCGGATAGATGGACCATGGGGAGGTGGCAAGAGGTGTACGGCTTTCCAGGGCAAGGGGCGGGATGGACAAGTACGAAGAAGGAGGAGTATGCCAAGGGGAGGTTCGGCAACAAGGACGCCAAGAATGGTTACGCGGTACAAGATTGTGCGGACCCCCGCGCTAAGAGGATCTTCGCATTCCTAGTACCAATCTTACACCCCGAGAAACCTACCCGAGTGACGGTTACTCTCGCGAACACCGTGTATGGCTCCTACCTTGGCGAGAGAGTGGTGAATTGGGCCATCATTGTGAAGGATGTGGTGATTCGTTTGACCAGGAGCATTCACAATGTCACGCGTGCACCCCTCTGCCCATTTTTGATCCACCTATATCACCATTTCAAGGAGACAATTCCGGAGGAGGACATGGCATACGGAACGCAACTGATGATGAAGAAGTTTGAAGGGACAGAATCAGAACCCGAACCGGGGTCTGAAGGAGCAGCTCATCACAGTCAGGAGAGGAGATTGTACCACCCCCCAAGCGCCAGAGATAGAGACAGGGAGGAGCCCCCTCCACCCGCACCCGCGCAGCCATACGCGCTGCAGCCACCGGATCGGCACAACTTGGAGGCAAGTCTTACCCGGCCTCCGAGCTACTCGAGGCCATTCGCGTATATGTGGAAGACTCGAATAGGACCTTGGGACAAGCGAGCAGCTTGGTAGGTAACCCTCCACGTGAAGGGTTGATCGCTGCGATCAAGGAGAAGGTCGGAGGAGCTGGCGATCTTCGCCTCATGGAGCAGAAGGTTAACCGACTAACGCTTGAGGTGACAAATGTAAGGAGTCAAGCGTTGGAGGCAGAGAGAAGTTGCAAGGCGGCTCTTCTCCAAGCCAATGCCTCGGCGTCAGCGTTACAGCAAGTAGACGAAGCATTACGTTTCCCCGCAGATGTGGTACTTAAAGCCAAGATGTTCGATGCTCGATTGGAGAGGGATGACCACATTTCTAGCAAGCGGGTGATTGCCTTCGTGATGGAGCAAACCGTGAAGGTTGAGGCGGCTTATGCCAACATGCGGTTATTGGTGAGTAATCTCACTCATATTCTACCCAAGTTTGTGGAAGACTCCGACAGCTCCGGCAAGGATGAAGACTCGGGTTCGGAGACCAACCCGGAGGAACGTCACCTCGGCGATCACGGCCCACGGAAGGAGAAGGACGTGGTGGACCTTGACAGCCCGGATCTGCCCCCTCCACTCGTGAGCTCGAGGATCCCGGTAGGACCATTCCCTTCGAAGGTCCCCGTACCGATGTAGAGCGGTTGGAAGGAACGCCCGGGGGTTGCGATGGAGCCACCACTTCCCGTGCACCCTTTCCAGCTGCCACTCGGAGATTCCCCGCGCACTACGCCGATGGTGGCCCCTTTGCAGAGCGGGCTTCACATTGGAAAGACCGCAAGTGAGAGTTCCTCTTACTTGTACACTCCAGGACAGATATCCGGCCAGGATATCATCATGGGCACCCCGAGTCAGGCATCGGCCCCTCCGACACGATCCGGGCCACATTCGGGCATGACTACCATGTCAATCACCCCGGATGGCCCGAATTCCTCCTTGCCTTCGAGGGAAACCTTGTTGAGGGCAACGCTTGGCCAACCCACGCCTTCCACCGATGTGTTTGCGCCATTGGTGGCACTTGCAGCAGCCGCGCCCACCCTGACTTCAAGCCGGAGTTTGAAGAAGCGCAAGCGGAGGGAGGAGCGGAAGAGACTCGAGGATCTGGCCCGGAAGTAGGCCAGGATCTTGGTTTGTAGGTCACTGTTCAGTCCGGGATTTGGCCCCGGTTGACTTTGGTTTTGACTTGGTTTTGCCTTGGGTTTTGTGTAATAAGTGACCTTTGACGGTGCACGTCGTGTGTAGTGGCAGCACCGCCGCCAAGGGTAGTTATGGTCACCGTTTTTAGTTAGAAGGTATCGTTTGAGTTTGGACTCTTGTGTGAGTCCTTCGCAGCATAAGAGAGGAGTCTCGTGGCCTCTCTCTTCACTGCTTGATGTGTGTACTTGCTTTCAGTTCAATTCTAAACCTACGCTCTCAGAAAACCTTCGACGGTTGGAGAGCTCGGATTCTATATGACTGTGAGTACCATCTCAAGTAGTCCACTCCTCAAGTCCATACTAACCGTCGAGTCATTGTTTCCTTGTTCCATCAAGTAGATTAGTCGTGGTGGATGGGAATAACAGGTGAGATGGTTAGATGGTTACTTGGGCGTGACTCTAACTCTGACCCCTTGTGATTGTTTCCTTGTTCCCTCAAGTAGATTAGTCGTGGTGGAGGGGAATAACAGGTGAGATTATAAGTGATTAGGGGAGGACGAGGGGGGAGTGACGGGTGTGGAAGGAGTCTTGATATGTCTTGTGTGACCGGTCGGCGGCAGTATGTCATCGATTGTGAAGATGTACTCTAGATCCCAGACGCATCAACCTTTGGTCGGATAGGTTGATTCATAGGAGCACTATACACCATCAACCCTTCGTGTTGAGGATGGAGTAGACTGGTTTGAACTAAGGGCAAGAAGTCCAGACCGACTCTAACAACTCGGATTATCTTGAGAGAAGAAAGGAGATCCAACTAACTCCTTTGCGAGGTGACCATCGGAGTAATAGGAGGACTTTGTTCCCTGAAGAAAAGGAGTGGAAATCGGGTACCCGGGGCTAATAGCTAGGCGATCCCACGACGTACTATTCCTTTAGCTGATTCTGAGGTGAAGGAAGGTCTAACAGCTCGAAGGGTGGGTACACCACGTACGTGTCAAAAGAGTAAGTGTTAGTCCTTATGGCCCAAGCCTTATCCCCTCTTACGGGGGGAACCCAGTGACACCACAACCATCCCAAGTTCGTGAGTAGGAGTGATTGGAGAAGCTGTGAGGAAGAAGTAATGTTTACTAAAACTTGTTTGAGTCCGTGAACTTTCGTTCATGGTGATAAAACACTCTCCGGATACGCAAGTATCCGGATGTCTATAATGTATATAGTTGTAAAGGTCATATAGGATCCGGGCCATGTACGATCCGGGCCATGTACGATCCGGGCCATGTACGATCCGGGCCATGTGGAATCCGGGCCATGTAAACTTGTAAAGTACTTGGGTGGGGCGGTTTGTGTAATTAACGCTCACCCCTTGTAACCTAAACCTTTCTCTCCTTTCTTTTAATGTATATATTGTATAGTTGACATTGTACAGATCATGTTTTGTTATTAGTCGTTATAGTTCTCGGTGACTCTCTGTGGGAACGATTACCTTAAGGGTATCTTTGTGTTAAGATGTGAATACTTGCCAACGCGTACTACGACACCACCCTTGAACGTTAGACCACCAGTAGCCCTCCCCGAGCTCACCTATCACGAAGAGCAGGGCACGTGGAAGGAGGAAATAAAGAATGAAATCCTCCAAGGCCAGCAAGGTTTCCAAGACCAACTAGCGCAACAAATCAAGGCCATGCAGGACCAAATGGCCTTGTTGATTAAAAACCAAGTCCCTTACCCCACGCCTCCACCTATAGAGTCTAGTAGACATGCTTCAGGCCTATGGTGCACTCAATGTGGCCAACCGGGGCACACTAGTCCCTTCTGCACCACCCCAGCGGCAGCACCGCAATACGAGGCCGCTCAACCCCCGTATGTACCTCCCCATAGGAATCAACCACCGGTGGCAACTAACTATGGTCCGCAAGGCTATACACAACCAAACCAAGGTTATGGGGGACCCCCACGACCACGGTATGAAATCCATCACACTTGTGGCAAGAGACACGCACCTGGGCAGTGTTGGGTCGAAAGTGGGGTAGTATGTGGTAACTGTGGAGGTAATCACCCTACCAAAGTGTGTCGAAGGCCGGATAAGGTAATCCCCATGCCCTCTCCGCCAGGGAACTACCCTCAACAAGCTCAAGACCATTTAAGAGGTGCACGTAACCCCACCTCCGATAATACTCTTAGGCCGCCTAGCCTCTACTATGACTACAACAACAACCGCCAAAGTCAAACTCCCCCCATGGGGATTAATATCAAGGACGGTTACATCTCCATAAGCCAAGGGCCAAACCACGGTGGCCAACCAAACCACGGGGGCCAACAAAAACATGGGGGCCAACAAAACCAAGGCCCACAAGATGTTCGCTATGCCACAATGTCAAGTGAGGTTGTATCCACGCACACCCCATCCCTTACCGAGCTCAATGTAATCTTCCACGAGGTTAGCACAACCGAGGGGGCAAAATCTTGTGAATTACCGGCGTTGGTGGTCCAAACTCGGTCCAACCGGCGAGAACCTAGGTACTCGAGTCCTCCTCCACCCACACCGGAGGATGGTGACACCTCGGAGGAGGACTCACCTCACTTCTCTGACCTAAACAACACCACCAAGGAAGCGGTGGAAGGCACTAAACGGGCCAACTTAAGGTCGTCCCGTGGGACACCTGGGCCCCGAATACCATTATCCACTCCCCAAGAACCATGGGAAGGTCCACCGGTCCCTAGTCCCGCAGTGAGCACATTCCCACATGTCGAGGAACACGTAGGAGAAGGGCCTTACGATTTATGGGCGGATTTGAGTCGTCTCAAGGCGGACATCACCATAGCCCAACTACAGGAGGTATCCCCACCCATGAGGAAGGTCCTTAGGTCGGGCACCCCGGTAAAGCGGAGGCCTAAGGCAAAGGTTAGGTTGGCAGCTCGTGTAAAGTCCGCACACCCCAATATCGAAGTCAAGGCGGTTCAAATTGAGGTCCCAATTGTAGATAAGGTGGTACCCAACGTACTAGTTGACGGTGGTAGTGGTTTGAACATCATGCCCCTCTCCACTATGGAGAAATTGGGCCTAGACATCACGGAACCATCACCTTACATCATCAACATGGCTAATCAAAGCTCGGAGGCCCCGTTAGGCCAAATTAGTGGTTGTAAAGTTACCACGGGGGGAATAGAGTACTCCCTCACCTCCCAAGTCATTCGAATGCACTCCAACAAGGAGGCATATTCCTTGCTACTAGGTAGACCGTGGTTGCAAATCGCCAATGCCACGGTGGAATGGGGAGGACCGAACCCCAACATCACCTACGGGCCCCTTGAGAATCCTACTACGGTCCATATCCAACCGAGTAGTCTAGGACTATGCTATGATTGTATGGGCCCTTCGGAGGATGAGTCGCAAGAAGTGTTGACAAAAGAACTCCCCAAGAGAGTGAGGTTCGCACCACACAAGGCGGTGGATAGAGCCCAACCCTCGAAGGCCGATGTGATGCCGTTCAAAAGCATGGGACCGGGCCTTTACGAGTGGGTTCCCACCGGGGAATTTGTAGACTGGTTGAAGGAGCACCCCACCTCGAGCGCGGACGAAGCCATGGCCGTGCATTTCATGGAGAGTGAGCTGATTGAGGAGGAACCCGAGTTGGAACTTAGCCTGGTTTCCCTCCTCGATGACTTAGAACCCGTGGCGGTATTTGGAATGGATGTTGATGGCACACAAGGGGACGATTTGGAGGTGTTGGGGGACGAAGCTCCTCTCAACCCATCTCTCCACTTTAGGAGAACATCCACCAGTATACTAGCTAGTGGTTTGGGGGCAACGTACCCCCAAGTTCCGAATGATTGGTACAAGGGACCTACTCAACAACCACACGTACATCACGATGATTGGAAATTGATGGTGGTCTCTCATGAGGATGAAGAAGTCCGTAGTATAAAGGTGGGAGTTGGATTGACCGAGGAGGAGATGGTGAAATACAAGTCACTTGTGGTCGAATTTGGGGATATTTTTGCCTGGTTATACAAGGACCTCAAGGGCATTCCCCTGGCGGTGACACAACATCACATTCTCCTTCTCCCGGGCACTACTCCCATTAGACAAAAAGAGCGGCGTATGAATCCGAACCTGCAGCTCATTGTCAAGGCAGAGTTGGAGAAGCTACTCCAAGCGGGGTTCATTAAACCCGTGGAAATATCTGATTGGGTCTCCCCTATGGTGTTGGTTAAGAAGAAGAATGGGAAGCTACGGGTGTGCATTGACTATAGGAAACTCAACCACCACACCTAAAATGACTACTTTCCCTTGCCATTTATCAACACCATCTTAGAACAGGTAGGTGGTCATGAGCTCTATACGTTTATGGATGGCTACTCGGGCTACAATCAAATCTCCATTGCCCCCGAGGACTATCACAAGACCGCCTTCACTACCCCGTGGGGCACATTCATTTATTTGGTCATGCCTTTTGGGCTTTGTAATGCCCCTTCCGCATTCCAGAGGGCCATGACCTATGCCTTCTCAGACCTCTTGCATAAATCAATGACGGTATTCATTGATGACTATAGCACCCAGTCCACGAAGGACCACCACCTCGCGTGCGTAAGGCAAAGTTTCGAACGGTGTAGACGCACCGGTATCGCTCTCAACCCCGAAAAGATTTTCCTCGCCGTAGAGAAAGGGGTCTTGCTCGGATTTGTTGTTTCCAAGGAAGGTAGAGAGCTGGACCCCGACAAGGTGAAGGTCATTGTGGAGTTAAGGCTCCCACGACCGTCAAAGAGATACAGAAAATCCTAGGGCACATAGGGTGGTATCGGGAGGTTATCCATGACTATGCCACGAAGTCCATGCCTATTACTCGACTTATCCAAAAGAACGTAAGGTTCGAGTGGACTCCCAACTGCCAAGAGGCCTTCGAGGTCTTGAAGGGGGAATTAACCACCTACCCGGTTTTGAGGCCCCCAAATTGGGAATTGCCCTTCCACATCTTTTGTGATGCCTCGGCGGTGGCTGTAGTAAGCACCTTGTGCCAACCGGTGGGCCTTAATGGCAAGGACCACCCCATTGCCTTTGCAAGTAGGCGATTAAACCCGGCCAAAAAGAACTACACCACCACCGAACGTGAGTGTTTAGCCATGGTCTTTTCGGTCAAAAAATTCTGCCACTACTTGTTACTCAACCCCGTAGTGTTCTACGTGGATCATATGGCCATCAAGTACCTTGTCAACAAGGCGGACTTGAGTGGTCGTTTGGTGAGGTGGGTCTTACTTTTAGAGGAGTTTGACTATACGGTTGAATACCGCCCAGGAAGGATGCACCTTCAAGCAGATCACATTTCCCGTCTCTCAGAAGAAACCGGTGTAGTCCCCATTGACAAAGCCTTGATAGATGAGGACTTCTTTAGAGTATCCTCTATTCCCACATGGTACAATTTGGTGGCCGAATTCCTCAAAACTCACCTTCTACCGGACTCATTGTCCAAAAACGAGCGAAGGAAAGTTCGCCTTCATAGCCGCCACTTTACCATAGTGGGAGGCAAATTGTACCGCCGTGGGATTAACGGCATGCTACGTCGATGTGTGACGTCCGTGGAAATCCCCACGATCCTCTCGGCCTGCCACGAGAGCGCGTGCGGAGGGCACTTCTCTGGGACCTTGACGGCCCAAAAGGTCCTTCGTGCGGGTTACTATTGGTCCACATTGTTCCAAGACGCCCACGAGTACACCAAGCGATGCGACGCTTGTCAACGGTATGCCCAAAATGACCTTCGAATGAGCATGCCACTACGCGTGTCCTTGCCCTTGGTCCCATTCGAGAAGTAGGGTGTGAGCCGCCAAAACGGCTCCCGATGATGAATGGACCGCACTTCGATTGTGTTAGGTTCAACTAGTAGTTGAAGTGGGTAATCCAATTGGATTAACCCATGATTTTTTATCAAGATGGCTAAATGGCCTTTCCATTCACTAATTCCTTAAATAGGAGCCACTTTATGGCAACCACGGATTTTATTAAGTTAACCAAAAAATAATTAGGAAGGAAAAAATGAAGAGAAGATTAGGAAAAAACAAAAATAATAGAAAAGAAAGAGAAATAGAAGTGGTGGAGAAGAAATTACCTCCTACTGAGTCGGGGGCCGCAATTGGCCACAGTGAAGAAACCACGGAAAAAATTAGGAGAAGAAGAAGAATGATGGTGAGGTGAAGGAAAAAAGAAGGAAGCTTAAAAAGCCCTTAAAAAAGTAGAAAAAAGGGTCCAAAAGAAGTGGGAAAAAACCCTCACCATCACTTGGTAAATTAATCATAACCCCAAGCAAGGGGAATTCAATTTAGGTAGATTAGTTAGATTTAGCATCCTTGAATTTAGCGTAATAGCTCACTTATTGGAGGTCATGCACACCCATGTGGCATGGGGTCAAAGTTTAGATTTAGATATTCCTTGGTTAGTGGGACACCCACTTTTGTTAAATACAAGGGTGGCACGGGATTAGTAGTGATAGGGTTAATAGGCTTTGTAAGAAGGGGTCATTAATGGAAGAAGGCCAAAGGCGGCGGGGAACATCCATGGGAACGCAAGGAGAGCAAGGCTTGGGGGGTTACCCCCTGGAGAGATTCATTTGGTTGGGTGTGCAAGGAGTAAGGAGAGAGAGACTAGGAAGAGAAGGAGAGCCAGAAGCCCCGGCCACTGGAGGAGTTGAATTAGGCGAACACGAAGACGAGGGCGAAGATCACGAGCTGGACACGAACACGAAGACGAGGGCGAAGATCACGAGCTGGACACGAACACGAAGACGAGGGCGAAGATCACGAGCTGGACACGAACACGAAGACGAAGGTGAAGATCACGAGCTGGAGAGCAAGGGCAGAGGGTGAACTGCACTGAATCAGGGAGCCTCTCTTTTCCCTCGGACTAGTAATCAATTTTTCGTGTATGAAGGGAAACCTAAATTTCGGAATACAAAAGAAACACGCGGAAGCGTT
Organism: Bryoerythrophyllum caledonicum; assembly: GCA_963971425.1. NCBI lineage: Eukaryota > Viridiplantae > Streptophyta > Bryopsida > Pottiales > Pottiaceae > Bryoerythrophyllum > Bryoerythrophyllum caledonicum. The sequence continues at coordinate 13,919,963 of OZ020524.1, read as the reverse complement.
GCCAATTTTTTGCTAGGATTAGGGTTTGTTATACATTCAACTAAACAATCGGTTCAATGGTCATTAGTAAGTAAACGCAGCTGGAGTGGGTTCCTTATGTGAATGCATGTGGTATACACGTAAGAGTGTGGTGCATAATCGTGAATAAAATCGTATGTTGAGTGTGCGCTGTTGGTCGTTGGTTATGAGTTCATGATTGAGTCGCATGGTTAAGTGAAGGCTGCCATCGTGTTAAGCAAGAAAAACTAAGTAGAATACAAAAAACAAACGTAAAAAACGGAGTCCTAATCGCGAAGATAATGAAGAATTAAACTTTTAATATAAAAAGAGGAGCCTGTCTGCTGGTCGCTGCTGTCAGGGTCGCACTTGGGCCTGGAATGGTTGGTTAAGGAGCTAATCAAGTTCACAAGGCGAAACTGAACCTAATGGAGCTTTAAAACATAGGAAACGGAGCATTGAGGCGGAATTTACGCTTGTCTAAAGGTTAGATTCAACCTAAGGCTGAATTCAGCCATCGCATCACTAATTATTAATGAACCCTCTTAAGTGACCACGCCTTGGATCATCATGCTTGTATGAATGGTCAAAGTATGCTTGCACAAGGGGCTGCATCCCATATGTAGGGTCTTGTGTTCAAGATAAGCCACCACATTAGGGGGCGGTTTATTTGGCTCACAATTTGTAAATGGCTTTAGTTCAAAACAATGTTGTTTATCTCTGACGTTAATCAAGTTTGTATGGTTCAGCATGTTTTTGAATTTGTACAATGTAATAAAGTGAATGTTTTGTAAACTCTTTGTATAAGTTTGTATACGTTTAAATTAAATATTTGATGACTGTATTATGATCTTCCATGATTGTACAACTTCATGCACTCCAATCAATAAATTAAATTCACTTTTGTCTAATATTTGAAAACCCACTTCAGTAGTCTGTACAATCATCGAGAATTTTTTTGTAGTGGAATTATATCATGTGTTGAAGAATAAAACTTCAACTTTTGTCTCAAACATGTAAATCATAAGACTAAACAATAAAAATCATGTTACTTACTTGCATAATAAATGATTTGTGATGTTACAAATTCCCCAATATTAATGCAACATTATTATTCTTTGATGAATATTGTATTATATGTAACTAATTGCGACGGCTTCCAAATGATAAGTGATGGCATTCTACTATACAAATTATCCATCTTATATCTTAGTTTGAGTAGAAATTTGCCATACAAATCATTTTCCATGCTAATTGAAGGTACTAACTCTCGGAAAAAAATCATTAAGTAAGTATAAGTATTGTGTTAATAACATTTTTAGAAGATGTTTTTAAAACATTATAGTGTTTGACTACTTTCCTTGAACATTTCAAAAATATTGGATTGTTTATGTTTTTTTGTACGTAAATCAAATTTTCAATATATGCTTATAGATTTCTGGAAGATAGAAGTCAAATCATTTGAGCCAACCAAACAAATTCACTAAATTGTAATAGTGCCAAAATTGTTATAATATATCGTAACAGAGATAAAAATTGCCACATACAAACCCAATCTATCCACTTCATGCAATTTTTACTTTTATAGAATTCATGGATATTGCAAATTAGTAATTATACTTAGATGATCCATTGTGTAAACTTGATTGAACTTGATATTGGCATTTCTACATGTCGGAAATGGAATTTTGAAATTAGTTTATGTCAAGTTCTCTCCACT
>OZ020524.1:13875349-13918046 GCA_963971425.1 Bryoerythrophyllum caledonicum | reverse complement strand
CGGCCCTTAGGGGTACGCGCCCGGTCTTAAATCGTACGCGCCCGGCCCTAATTGGAACGCGCCCGGCCCTTCATGAACGCGCCCGGTCCAGATTGGTACGCGCCCGGCCCCAAATGCTGCGCGCGCGGTCCGAAGGCACGCGCCCGCCCCTTGATGTGACGTGGAAAGCCGTCTGACGTGTCGTGCACACGTGTTTTACCAGGGGGTAAGTTGAAAATTTGATTTAGGGTTCGTAATTTTTTTTTACACGCAACTGTCCGCCAAAAAGTGCTGTCCGTCCTGTCCGTTCGTCCTACTGTCCGTCCGTCCGCTGTCTTTGGGCCCCTGTCCGTCTATGTAGACAACCCTGATGGCAATTCTGATTCCTCCTGCAGAATCAGAGAATTGTAAGTACTTAAAACTATTTGAATGAAAAAGTTTCCAAATTCTTTCATTCTCCCATACCAACTCCATATCAGAACTTGGTTGTAGTAAATTTTCTAATACTGACCATCGGTATTACAGGCATCTAATTTTTTGAATAATTGAGAGAGGACTTGTTCCATTTCAGTTTTATGGATCTAAAATTAATTTTCAAAAGACATTTGAGTTACAAGGTGCAAATATTTTGCACCAAATTAAGTTAGAGATTCACATTTACCAAGTACCAAGCAAGTATTGCGGTTTAAGCATCAGACAATTATTTTTTGGAGTATTAAATTATTGTTAGTTAACATTTAGCCCACTTTTGTGATCACCAAAGTAGGTTAGATTCTTACCAATTCACTTGATGAAGCGCGGTAAGTAGTGGTCCAACTTGCCCTTCAACCAACTCGGAGGCCTTTCAAGATAATTGACTCGACAGCAAAGTGCCACTCGGGATCGTTGGCGTCATCCCTGTTGATAATTGGCATCCAAGCAGCTAGGCGGTGGTTGCCATCCCAGACGAAGAACATCTTCTTGGAGAAGTGCTTCCAGGCCTCTTCTTTTTGTAGCTCTATCTCAAATGCTTCATTTGCTTTTACCCACAACGGACTCCAATTCAATGAGTGCTCACTAGTAACATCAAGTGTCCTTCCTTCGTTATCCTGCAAGGCCACGTAAAATACGCCATGGCCATCCATGTAACCTGTACTTACGAAGTGAGCACCTAATGCCATTACATCGTTCTTAAGATATGGCCTCACAGCAGCAAGCAGAAGCATGCGACACAAGGGAATATTTAACTTGGACTTGCTCCGTGGCTTTAAACGAAGCTTATCCAACACAATATTTTTGTTTACAGACTCCTTTACCACCAAGGCGTCCATCTCCTTGCCAAGTTCTTCTGCAGACATGGCTGTCGAATACTGACTTTCGTCTTCCAGGGGCATAGATTCATGATCTTGCGTGTCCTCGTCTCCCTCATTGTCAAAGTCACCTGCTCAATTTCATCAATTAGGATATCATTCATAAAATAATCATGAAGACTAAACAAGAATAATACTTACCAGGTACTCCAATATGAGGCTGAGGTGACCCTTCTTGATCCACCATTGTTCCAACAAGTCCTACAGTCGTTGAATCGACATCCACCGCTGTGTAGAAGCAACATAGTAGACCTTGTTAGATTAATCGCATGTTAAGTGCAGAAAACCACAAATTAAAAGCTGTGGTCAAAGAGCTTGAGCTGCAAAGTAGACAATTTAATAAACGATTCAAAGAGGAGTTAGCTCGTGTTCGAAAATCGTGATTCAATTTCTCAAGCCGAGCATTTGTTCAACCAAGTGAAATCCTGTGGAGCCACGACTAATGCCGATATCGGCGATGCTAGCGGAAAAAGCCCGTGGTATGCTCATAACACCCGAGGTCTCAGCATAACATCCAAGGTTTGCGCAAATACTAGTCAATATTTAGCTGCTTGCCTCTCCACTCCATACAGTCTGCCAATGTCGGCGAGGTCCCACCGAGGTCCCATCGAGGTCCCACCGAGGTCCCATGCAGTGGACCCAGCCAGGTCCCGGCGAGGTCGCGAGGTCCAGGGGTCTGCCGATGTCCGCGATGCGATGCAAGAACCCAGCGAGAACACGAGCTGGATAGCTACCTGCCGCCTTACTGTCTGCGATGCCATCCATGTTGCTGCGACAAGGCCTTTGCCTATTGTCGTAGTACGCATTGGCAAGTATTCACATCTTAACACAAAAGATATCCTAAGGTATTCGTTCCCACAGAGAATCCTCGTAACTACAACGACTAACAACAAGTCTATAACTATACAAAAACTCTACATACCACAATAACTACATCACAAGACAAAGAAAGAAAGATAAATTACAAAGGTTAGACTTAGTTACACCAAAGCTTCATTCCCCATTACCAAAAGGGAGGGAGGTATCCTCACTGCGGTCCTCACTGCGGTCCTCACTACGTTTCCTCACTGCGGTCCTCACTACGGTCCTCACTGGGTTTCCTCACTGCGGTCCTCACTGCGGTCCTCACTGGGTTTCCTCACTGCGGTCCTCACTGCGGTCCTCACTGCAGTCCTCACTGCGGTCCTCACTGGGTTTCCTCACTGCAGTCCTCACTGGGTTTCCTCACTGCGGTCCTCAATGAGTTTGGACGGGCATGACTTTACACTATGTACACTATAGACATCCAGGTACTTTCGTATCCGGAGAAGGTTTTTCACCATGAACAAGGGTTCATGGACTCAAAGAGATTTTAGTGTTTGACACAAGTACCAGCTACTCTTCCTCCCGTTCTCTCCTTCTAACTCTACTCACTGACTTGGATGGATATGGTGTCACTGAGATACCCCCGAAGGGATGATAGACCCGTGTTTCCGAGGCTACGAGGTGCGTAATGTAAGTGAACAAGGGGCCTACCTGCCCACTATCCGTCCTCCTCCTAGTCTCCCTCCACATCCAATGCGGCTGGAGATAAGATGTTTCAGGGACCGACCCAAGCCCTCACAACCGACGCTACTCTGACGCCGGAAGGTCACTCAAGACTCGCTAGGACCCTTACACATCCGTCACTCCCCCCTTGTCCTCCCCTAACCACTTGTAATCTCACATGTTATTCCCATCCACCCGAACTATTCTACTTGATGGAACAAGGAAACAATCACAAAGGTCAGAGTTAGAGTCCCGCCCAACTAACCACCTACCCGTCTCACCTGTTATTCCCATCCACCCGGACTAATCTACTTGATGGAACAAGGAAACAACGACTTAGACACTTAGTACGGACTTGAGGAGTAGACTACTCGAAGTGGTACTCACAATCATGTAGAATCCGAGCTCTCCCAACCATAAAAGGTTTTTAGAGAGCGTAGGTTTAGAATTAAACTGAAAGCAAAGTACACACAACAAGCAGTGAAGAGAGGTGCCCCGAGGCTCCTCACTTATACTGCAGTAAACACACACAAGCGTCCAAACACAAAGGATGCCTTCTACTAAACCTGGTAGCATTAACTACCCTTGACGGCGCAGCCACCGTCCCACCAACTCTTCGTGCAAAGTCAAAGGCATCAAAACACAAATCCCAAGGCAAAACCAAGTCAAATCCACATTCAACTTGGGGCCAAGTCCAAGAGTGAACAGTAACCTACAAACAAAGAATCTGACCCTACTTCTGGGTCAACTCCTCAAGTCTTCTCTTCTCTTCCCTCCCCTTCCGCTTATTCGCGCTGTTGCTCGAAGTCGGGAGAGCCGCGGCCGTCGCGAGCGTCCCATGAGGGGATAACATATCTACAGATGAAGAGGGTGCCGATCCGGCCATGGATGACCGAGGCACGCCCTCCATCGAAGTCAACGTGGCATCCGGGCCACCGGAGTGAGTAGCACGGAAGTAGTGCCCTGGTGAGGCTCAGACAGGACCGGAGGGACCGGTACCTGGCTCGGAGTCCCAATGAAGACCTCCTGAACGGAGGTGTGTCCCAACTTGCCCTCAGTCCGTACTGGAAGGTGCAAGTAAGCTGAACTCTCGCTAGTGGTCTTCCTAAAAGGAGACATGCCCTGCAAAGGGGCAACGGTCGATGTGGTGCGACCGGGGTCTCCAAGGGAAAACTGGCAAGGAAGAGCCGTGCGCGGAGGCTCCATCGTGGCACCCGTGCGCTCCTTCCTCACGCTCTGTACCTGTGTGGTGACATCTGAAGGAGAATGGCAGGCAGTGACTCCCACAAGTGGAGTCCGTGAGGGCAGAACCGGGCTATCCAGATCAATCACACCCTTTCCCTTTGGAAGGCCTTGGTCACCCGAGTCTTGCCTCTCCAAATCAGCCTCCGAACCAGAATCGTCATCCTGGCCCGTGCCATCAGCTTCCTCCACGATCTTGGGCAGGATGTGGGTGAGGTTACTCACCAACATCCTTATGTTAGCATAAGCTGTCTCCAGCTTCACCGTCTGCTCCACCATGAAAGCGATGACCCTCTTGCTGGAGATATGGCCATCTCTCTCCAACTTGGCATCGAACATCTTGGCCTTCAACACTGCATCTGTTGGAAAGTGCAAGGCCTCCTCCACCTGCTGTAACGCTGATGCTGAGGCATTGGCTTGGAGACATGCCTCCTTCCAACCCTTCTCTGCCTCCAACGCCCGGCTCCTCACCTTGGCCATGTCGAGGTTGAGCCGATCCACCTTCTGCTTCATGATGCGGAGGTCACTAGCACCTCCCATCTTCTCCTTGACTACTGCCACCAATCCATGGCTAGGTGGATTGCCCACCAAGCCACTCACTTGCCCCAACGTCCTCTCCACGTCGTCCACATACACCCGGGGAGCTTCAACCAACTCGGAGGCCTTGGGGAAAAGCTATTTAGTGAGCGGTGAGCGGTGAGCTGTAAGCGGTGAGCGGTAACTTTTTTGTAATTTTGGAAATTGCTGTCTCGTGAAGCATACCCTATGACCGCGGTTTTGGTAGTTATTTTGAATATAATTCAATATCTTAGGGAAAAAATCATGCCTATATCTGTGGTTCAAGCACTTGGGAGAAATTTCAGAATGCGAGGGTGTAATTATTATAATACAAAATAGACAGTGCAATTTTTATATTCTTCCATTCTTCTTCCATTCTATCTTCTTGTTTTTTTATTCTTCCATTCTTTTTCGATTATTTTTTATTTTATTTTTATTCTTCCATTCTTCTTCCTTTTATCTTCTCATTATTTATTCTTCCATTCTTCTTCCACTCTATCTTCTTATTTTTTGTAATTCTTAAAAATGTATTGGTATTTTATATTTTTCATCTTTAATTTTTTGGGTTTGTTTTCCCGTTATTCCCGATGCCCTAGTCTTTGTTTCATGTTTTGATCTACATTTTCAACTTTTTTTTTTTTTTTCTGCTGGATTTGTTTTAAATTTTGTTACATGGATGATGCTATGGTGGATAATGAGGTAGTTTACCTCTATGTCTTATTGAATGATAGAGTGTAAGAATATTGTATGTGCCACTTGAATGGAACATAGTAAATAAATTTAAAAATAACATCAAATAATATATATCAATGACGGAGCTATAAGTGCAAAATGTAGAGATATACGTTACGTAACCATTGTGTATACATTTTAAAATATAGATGCCTATTACTAAGGAATAGAAAATGATGACTATTTTTATGAAGGCATTACAGAATATAATTCACTGTCTAAGGAAAATCATGAAGATTACCGCACTAAAAGAACACTGAACAATCAAATGCAAAAATATATTATTATGTAAGCAAGAAGACACAAAATTCTAGCTAAGTCATATAATCGAAATCACAATTATCAGATAATGCTACAGAGACTTTAGAATCTGTACTATCTGCATCTGAGGAGCCTTCATCCTCAGACTCAATAGCTTCTAAATCAACATACTCTATACCTCTTAGCAACAACTTCTTAGGTCTAAATGTATGATATGAACCTTCCGCTAATTCATTGGCAACGTCATTTGCGTATGAAGGGAGTTGCCAGGACTTTGGAGAACTTAAATAGAATTTAGGGTCACAAAAAAAGGGCAATGAATAGGGTATCTCAGATTACCGCTTCTGCAAATGCAAATGACAACATGTTCATAAAACCGCTACATATAAAAGCAAATCGAAAAGATAACACTAGTAGTAGAAATTGTAGCTATACTCACTTACTAAACCTTGACTTCTTCATGATCTTCTGAACAACAATGACTTCGCTATCTGGATCCTCTGAGATGACAGCGTCTCCTGATTTCACTTCTATGGCAGGAGTAGATCGAATTAGAGGAGCGATCAAGGCTTCAAAAATTGCCTTATCAGCCTCTAATGCCGCAATGTGACGGTTCACATTGCGGCAGGCATGAATAGAAGCTCCTGCAAAATAAGAAAACAATGAAGTTCAGTTTTCAATCACCATAAAAATTAATTATTAACATGAAATGGTCAACAATTACTTATTTATATAAGAAGAGATGTTAAACGTACCCGTAGCTGTAGAGCAGTCTAGAACAATATCCCCTGGCAAAGAAGATGCCTGAATGAGCATCTGCATAAGGACGACGGGTTTTTCACGAGGACCACGCCATGGGGTGGATCCATCCATTAACTGATCCTCCCTTGACACCAAGTTCTGGAGGATGTCATCCTGTGCCACATCAATCCCGTGACGGTCTAGTGCAGGGATGTGGTGAAAGCAAAATCTAGAAGCAGACACTCCCAGAATGCTCCTCACAACTAAGGTTATCCCAAACCTCATGGTCTACAGATTACAAAAACAGTGATTTAGTTTACTTACAAAAGAAGATAAAATTCATTAAGCACATTCCAGCAAATGAAATGGAAGATTAGTTTCACAAACTGGATCACTAAAACTGCCGTGGCTATCTCGAATTCTGTCTCAGCCAATTCGCTACAACCGGATGTAACATCAGCCAGGGCCTAGTCAAATTTCAACGACACGTACAACGACTAGCATGCACATACTCACTATCCAGCCATTGCATGTACATAGATTCACATCAGCCATCAGTGGTACATACTATCACAGACTCGAATTTAAACAAGCTGTCTGATTGTCAACTATGGTGTGCACATACTTAGAAAATCAGCCACAGCATTCATATTCCATCACATACTATTACAGCAGCACATATTATCACTAATCCACATTATAACTAATCATGGCTAGTGAGACAATGTGATTACAAATTATTACATTGCAGTATATACCGAGTAATGGACATCCGCCTGCACATAGTTTGCATGGCATAGAATATGTGGAATAGCTAACGAGACATAACATAAGATACATCTATCAATCAAATTAGCAATAAAATAATTTCATAAATGAACTCACAGTCAAGGCATGATTAATTGGGGACGTCAGGTGAAGCTTGTTCATCCCCCACCACTCCTTGCGAACAGCAAATCCATACGAGGAATAGTACCCAAGAATGTTTGACTTTGTAGTCATTCGAAAAGGATGGAACAAAATTATCGCCCCATCGTCTTGGAGGTGATGGTCTGCGAAATCAAAGATTGTTTGAAACCAATCTTGAGATTCTATGTTCCAGGCAGGAACAGACGAAGGTGGATTTGAAATTCCTCAAGTAGGAAGGCCCTCAGGAAGATCTGCAAGAATCAAGTCCACACAGGGTACTTCCGCAGCAGATCCCTTATAGCGTCGGGCTTTGACACTTGAGTGCTGTGCATGAATAAATAATATTGAGAGCGTGAAAAAACTCAGACAAATCTTTAAAAACATGCACAAATTACATGACTTGGAGCTATAAAATATTAAAAGAAGAAAATCATCAATTGTAATCAAATAAACCACATGTCAACAGTAAGAAACTGTTTAATGACTTAAGGAAGTAGTCAAAAATTCTACCGAACAGGGGCTCATATGTACAACATTTTTAAACACCAAAAAATGAAAACTAATCTCTCAAATATAAAGATAAAACCAGGTTTCGTTCTGATAGATAAACATCTAAAATGGAAACTGTCCAACTAAAATGGCTACTGAATTTGACTAAGACTTGACAAAGGAAATTCGATTAGATTTAATACAACAGAACAAAGCCGTGAGGGTAGAACTGGCTCAGGTCCATATTGCAGCAAGTCTACTAACCCGGTTCAGAATCAATTATCATAAAAAACCAAAAAAAAAACAGTCCTCAAATCCAAGGTCTCTGTACCGAAACTGAAACTGCGAGCTTCGAATCTGGCACATCTAGAATGTAGTTCAGAACTGATCACATTGGACTTCCTCATGAATTGCTGACTAATATGACGCAAATTTTGAGTATATTTTAGAGTTGGTTAGCTTGATTCGAGCATCGCGAGGTTCAGTAAGCACCTTTGACTTGACAACTAACAGTATAGACTGTGCATCTTCGAAAATATAATTAAATGAATTCTTCAACAAAACAAAGCAGTTGAACAGGGTAGTACCTTGGAAATGAAGCTCTTTAACTCGTCAAATAAAGGACTCAAGCTGCCCATGTCGCCACCAAGGACTTCCTCTAGTGAGAAGTTTTTAATCCACTCCCCAACTTTGCCATCATGCTCCTCAGCCGATGTGAAAACATGGATTCCTTGGCTTAACTGCTCGTAGGAGGAATCGCGTTTGGTTCCTCTAGATTGAGTAGGAGCATGAGAACCAGAGTCATAAGTAGGACTAGGCGCAGGTGGGCTCTGGAGGGGGGTTCATCTTCTTTTTCCCCCTCTTGTTAGTCTTCTCCAGAGACTTTTGGAGTTTCTCCATGTCTTTATGGGCCGCTTTCTCCTCTGCTTCCTTCACCCTAAGCGCTTTCTTCCTATCTTCCTCTAGACGTCGCGAGAGGGCCTTTGCCCTCTCGTGCTCGTCTTCTATGCCCTGTAAATCAACCATCTCAACACCAGATTCTCCAACTGCCTCCCTTGACTTCCTAAGTTCAGTTTCAAAAGAAGGAGTGAAACTAGGAGCACTGTCGAGGTACCATCCACCTCCTGTTAGATGTGAGGTTGACCAAGTCCGCTCTTGATTTGCTGAGAACATGCACGTTGAATTCGACCTGTCAAGCCATGCAGAGAGAAATATGGGGAGATCTTCTTTTGTTATTGCTCCTTATGCAAGGAGATCGTACTTGAAATACCTGCAGGTAAAAAACAGCTCCTCATTATATACCGTGCCATAGGAATACTGGTCATGTGAAAATCCAAATTACTATGCCAAATATAAGAATACTAGTAGTTAAAGGAGAAAACTCACCGAAAGGGTACTCTTCGCACAATCAAGTCAGTCCCATTGAAACCCACAAATTCGAGAGTTTTGTTAAAAGCCTCTTGCCCTCGGAAGAAGGTGGGGAACGCATTGTCCCATAATTTCATTCTACAGTCCTCACTGTATGCAGCCAAGGTCAAGGGCTCGCTGGGTATTTCAAAGTTGATAGCTAGTCTGTCTTGGCGCAAAGTGTCATCAAAGAGAATGGATGCCTGATCGAAAATCTGTCGAAACAGAGTGAGCAAGGCCGAGAACAAGACTGAGAACATAACCGACATAATTTTTGAAATTAGAGTGAGCAAGACCGAGAACAAGACTGAGAACATAACGGGCTTATTGAATGAAATCATAGTGAGCAAGACCAAAAGGATGACCAAGAACAAAACCGTGAGAAAAACCGAGAGCAAGACAGATTACTGTAACTGCTCAAATCAAGTTATACAGAACTAAAGGGTACATAGGGGGTTATGTACTCACTCCGGCCCAAAAACATGCCCTGGCTAGGAATGCATGTAATTTCTCCTCGTTGGTAGGCTTGGTTGGCAGTTTGCGGGCTTCACGTGTTGATGCAGAGGAATTGAAATATTCCAACCATTTGATTTTAAATGCGGGTGATTCTTTTGCAGTAGCGATCAACTGCAATTTCTCTAAGTTGAGCTCCGGTGTAATTGAGTTAAGGGTATAGTGACGCTCAATCTGTGAACCATAGTGCAATATATTAGAATCGTAAAATATATTTAATTACTTGAAGGATGAAAAATGGGCCTTACAGTAGTGGACATACCTCCCGAAGCCATCCCTCGGTCAACTTTGGGTTTGCCACACAAACTAGTTTTGACATTTTCTTATGAAGTGCCTCGGCTCTCTTTGAAGCAGCGACCTTCATAGCGGCTGCTTTTTTAGCAGCACTCACCTCTCCATCCGTTTGCTCAACAAGTTGACGAACACCCTCATCTGCAGCAAGTCCGAGTTCGTGCTGCAAAGGGATTACCTTAGTTAGTTTGTCATCAAACAACTGCGACAAATAAGGTATTCTGATCACGATCGTATACATGGAGATTTTACAAGTTTTTGTAGCCAATATCAGAAGCCTATTCGAATCACATACCCTGTATTCACAATGAACACAATCAATGCATCGGAGAACATTAAAAAAAACGTAAAATATCAGCATTAATATGAAGTAGTCGAAACTTTCATGCAAAGTACATAACTGAACCATATCATACGGACTATAATCACTAGTACCAGATGTCGCAAAATAACAGTTACATGAGTAATCGCATTAGCAAGCATCGACATCAGATCGCCAAGCATCAATGTCGGACTCTAATATGAAATGTCAGAAAATAATGACTGCGATCCTGAGCAATAAAATGTTTAAATACATGAGAACCAGGAGATTCGCTTAGAGCTGAAATTTCGAGAGCCAAAGATACTGTACAAACTATGTCTCGGTCCCGAGATAGAACTTTTGGAATTTGGCTAAAACATAAACCAAGCAGCACTACGAAGACCGTTTCACGTGAGCCGAGTTGCAAACCTGAGGGATCCGTTAGCCATCAGTGGTTGTGAGCATAGTTAACCTGGTCTGTCAGCGAAAGATAATATCCGGCCACTGTGGCTTTCTGAGAGAGAGTCGGGAACTAATTTGAAACCTAGCAAATAATTCGAACAATCTCACGATGGATTCGATGAACTCATGGCTGACGCAGCCTTGAAGTTGCACGTCCAAATTATGGTCATTCTGTCTACATACTATACCGCGCCTGCTTTGGTACTAGACCTATTCTGAATTAACTGATCGTCGTAGAAGTGTGACTATATCTATTCACTTTGGCCTAGAACTGGTTTATGTTTAATATTATTCATGATAGTATCATAGCCCATTTAGAGGCATGAATACTAACAAGGGTGTCAATGTGTGTCTCGGTACCGAGGGTTAACTGCACCTGTGAAGAAGAGGGGCCTGCAAATGGTTTCATTGCAATTTCCTAGAGTGACTTATCAATTTGCTCGATATGATGAAGGTCTAAAGATTAACATAAAGATTCTGAATCAAAACTCGAACCGATTACCGGCAACGCCTGTACAGTGATATGAACAAACAACTGTCCTCACACTAAGCCTATCCGTAACCTGCTAGCAGACCTCTTCCATTCTACAGCTACAACGTTCATTAGGTTCCTCTACAGTCGAACAACCTGACTATAAACAAATTAGTTCCCAGATGGGAAGCTCTGATCACGCACCTTGACTAAGCCCCGTGCAACCCGAATAAATTAGCGAAAACCTCCAATCTGATCTATAACAGCATTTGACCAAGACTTATAGACAAAGACTTTACCCACAGCCTGCTATATGTGAAAATAAATATATGATAAAAATTGCATGAATAAGTCATTCAGAGTGAGTACTTTAGAGGCATACATGGAAGATGAAGTTCGTAAATACATGTAGATTTAACGAATACCACGTCTTCTTTGCATTTTGAGATTTCTTGCACCTTTTAATTTCCGCTGGAGTCAATATGTCTTGGTACTGTTCAAGCGGCATAAGTCCATACTTCTGCACCCTGAATAGAGTGTGAACTATGTTGGTCTTGACGTGAGAGTCTTCAGTATGTCTACAATTGTCAATCATAGAGTAAAGATAAGCACATCATAATAAATGTAGATTTTAAGTACTTTGCCTAGATATAAGCATTACATAATGGTGAATACTTACTTGTTGATGTTATGCATAACTTGCATAACAACACCAATCTTTCCCTTAGTGTCAAGGAGGATGCTATCCACCAAACAATGCCAGGCCTCATCTGTTTTGTGAAGTCGTTGAATATGATTCAACCAAGCCTGCCGCCTATGGTTCCCGTCACAAACGAAGAACATCAAATTTTTTAAACTGGCTAACTCCGGAACGGACAGAAAAAAGGAGTTGAATTCTTCATTCTTGGCACTCCAAATGGGATCCCATGATGCCTTATCAGCTTCACTCACCTCATGTGTTTTGCCTTCTTCATCTGTTATTGTGACATAAAATACTGAGGCACCCTCTCTATACCCATGGACAAACTCCCGCTCCAATTTTGCAAGATCACTTGAGAGAGTTGGTCTTACCATAGGCATGGCCAGCATTCTATATAAGGGAATGTTGAACCTCGAGGAACTCAGGGGTTGGACTCTCAGTCGAGAAATCGTGGCAACGGAATTAAGTTTCTGTCGAATCCTGATATCATCTTCATCCCCTTCATATGCATCTCTATCTCCAAGCCCCTCTTCATCCTCATCCTGACCCTCTTCAGAATTGTCCAGAGAAACCGGAGTCGCCGCCGGTGATGAAACAGCAAGAGCATCCTCCTTAGCAGAATTCTGAACCTGCAAATTAGAAGTACAAGTTTGTCAAGGAGACACCGGGCACCTGCAATTTCTATGATCAGATCAACTATACAGTGAATGTGGCATTCCAATGCATAGACATCTAATTGAAATGCTTGAACGTAATCCTAAGTTATACGTATATCGGGACCGAGACCCATAAAACCTCCCAACAATAACTTAATTAGAAACCTTTGCAAGCTAATCACTTTCAACCAAAGACAGTAGCTGATATCAGAGCGTAACTCAAAGTGAGCCTTTTAAATATTCATTCCCTCACTGATTCATCGAGATGTTTGTCTCGGTCCCGAGACAGTCAAATGCAGAACTCAAAAACAAGTTCAGACCTAGTCGATTAAAACTGAATCTATTTTTTAGAGTGCATGTGGCAATCCAATGCATACTCATTTCAGTGCAATGCAAGTATTTCGGGATGAACAACAACTTCTGGAGGCAATTTTTAATCATCACTTTATGTATATCGGGACCGAGGCTCACATTAACTCACATCAAATCATTTCAAATTTACCTTTGGACGCTAATCACTTACTTCCGAAGATCTAAACAAAACTCAAAGCGTACCTCTAAATGTAGCAATTAATATTTTGCCTTACTCACTAAATCATCGATATGTTAGTCTCGGTCCCGAGACAGTCAAAGCTCAACCTTAAACCAGTTCAGACCTACTCAAAGTATAACAACTAAGACCAATATAGTGCATGCGGCATTCCAATGCATACTCATTTCAGTGCAATGCATGAAGTTTATCTTCTCACCAACTAATTCTGAAGGCATTTATGATCAATCCATTTATGAATTTTAGGACCGAGACCCACAATAACTCAAATCAATAC
Source organism: Bryoerythrophyllum caledonicum (assembly GCA_963971425.1). Taxonomy (NCBI): domain Eukaryota; kingdom Viridiplantae; phylum Streptophyta; class Bryopsida; order Pottiales; family Pottiaceae; genus Bryoerythrophyllum; species Bryoerythrophyllum caledonicum. Next base: position 13,904,630 of record OZ020524.1, on the reverse strand, counting down.
ATTTCAAATCAACCTTTTAACGCTAATCACTTACCATCAAACATATAAACTAAACTTAGAACAATGCATTTATTGCGCTTGGTATCGGACTCCTTCACAGAATCAGATAAATGTCAGTTTCGGTCCCGAAACAGGCATCCTCGATATCATCATGAACTTTCGTAAGAAACAAATTAAGTACCTTTACTTTTCTCAAAGTTCATGTTTGGAGCCGAGACACTCATATTCGGCTTTAAAGAAAATTGATTTTGATGGCCAGCCTGCTCGGTCAACACTTATATCCGCGAACTAAATAACAGTTTTTATCCTTAGGCTATACATATGAAGTCGATGATTCTAAGCAAGGATTACCGGCAAGTATGTCTCGGTCTCGAGACAACAAGATCGACTGCATCGCCCTCATCCCCAGCACACGGCAGAGTTGACAGAACGCGGTCCATGGAGTTCTCAAATGTCTCTCGGCATCGATAGGGACAAACAAATAATTTCACTTTCACTCATTAACTATAACATTTCATCATACTGGTGGCCATGTTCTTCCAAGAAGCAATCCCTTTTGATAAGAGATCACTCGGTCACCTGGAGAGAAGGAGAGCATTTCCATCATATCTGCGCAGATCTTTGTTCTCATTCCTACTTAAATTGATGCCTTAACAGGTCCTCTTCCTTTTTACCATTTGTTTGACATATTGGTTCTGGATAATCTGTACCTAATGTTGGCGCTTAGTAGAACTTAGTTATATTCACGCCTACACAACGACCTGAGATGCCGAACTGGGCCGGTCGCATCATCGTGTGCCAAAGACCCTTTCATCTCTCAACATCACCCCTATCTCTCACCCCTAATTGACACCATTATTATCGATTCAGAAATGTTCTTCAGCTGAATTCATGAAATGCTTAAGCACACTAAACTCAAGGTGTCTGTGATTCCACATTCCGAACCCACAAGATTGTAAGCTGCAAAAACAGTACAGACCTTCACATTCTATCCCGATATTCATATTTTGTACACACCTTTAGCAATCAGTTATAGCTCGTGAGCCTTCTGAAGTCTCTCTCGGGGCCGAGACTCTCAATCTGGACAATTCCAGGTCACAATGATGGCTGCGATGTTCTTACTACAACCTCGTATATACCATCTCATCTAAACACAAATCTGATTCAGGTAGGACCTCCACCGCAAATCAAGACAACAGCCATCGGGATCTGCGAACCCTAAACCAAGAAACACATTCAAGGAACGCCGCAGGTTTATACGAAAGATCCACATGACATTTTTGGGTTTGACAACGTACCTCTTCCCCGAAGTGCTGCTCCTGATTATCCATGCTCCCTTCGACCAGATCAACAGCATCAGGGTCGCGATCGAGTTCTCCTACGCTCTGTTGAGTCTGCGGATAAAACTGTCCTTTGCTCATTCGCTATGAAGCTGACCTAAGAAACTGTAAGCACCGGAAAGGAATCATCACATAGGACCTAAAACCAGTCAGTAATGGGAAGCACTTACTGCAAACCTGCTGGTCACGATGATGTGATGTTGAGGCACTCGAGGCTGCCCCAAGTTGAGCCGGTCTCTACCTCAGTCCCTGTTCCAGATGCCGAAGCCAGATCCCAGTCACTTTCGAACACCATTGATTAGAAAATTACATAAAGGTGCCGATAACATTGACCACACAACAAGGAAAGTGAATGGGTCTAAACTTTTCTAACTATCCTAGATAGAAGTTAACATTACGAATGCACAAAAAAGAACATCTTTAGGAATAAAAATATACAACACCTCACTGCCCCCATTGTCAACTGGGTTGTCTTCCTCTGATACTGGAAATAAAACGATGGGAGCTACTGCTGAGACATCAAACGTCTTATCCCCTTTGGAACCTCTACCAGTACCCCTCGATAAATGACCCCCTCGTCTATCCATTGTTGGCCGCAAATAGTACGGCGTCACTAAGCTCTCTCTTGATTCTATCCTTTGCCTTCTCTCAAAACGCCTCTGTCTCTCTATAGTCCTCCTCACTTCTCTATCTGCTATCGCTCTCGATCTAGTGATCATCTCTCACAATATTGAAGCAAAGAGATCCTATTTATCATTGTCAAGTCTATCATAATTTACATCAATGCCCGATCATTATGTTCACATTCTCGTAGATATATTTAGTTAATCTACAGTTTCTTAAATTATTTGAGATAGGTTGTTAGAGTTAATCCTCACTCAAATAATTCACTATCAAAGCCGGCGCTCAAATCTAATCTTGATAATCGTATCCTGCCATGTCAGATATTTATGGCGATAAATTTTTCACTAGTATTTTAGTACATTCTAATCCTTGCTAAACAGGTTGTCCAGGAATGGCATAAATAAGTATTGACTATTAATTGATATAACCAAGGTTGCCATAGATTAGGGTCCACCCTAGGCGTATATAATTATCGAGTACTTTTACCCATACCTTCCTCTCCTCCCCATCTCCTGTTCCAATGGAAACTGGCTCAAGTCTTCCATGCCTTGCTTGTACAAGATCTCCTAGGTCATCTGAAATTAACTGCATGTTATCTATAGATGGTTTTCATGGACCTTTTGTTTGTATCGGAGTTTCAGACAACAACAACATGAAGATTGCCAACCCAACTGACTGCGCGGTTACACCGGCGGACGTGATTCACAGTCCAGATCAACGGACTCCATCGTTGCAGGCGGATGAAACAACCCGGAGAGATGTCAAGTCTATGCTCAAGAGTCATGCCTCCTCAAAAGTAGGGGTTATAAAACCAGGCACATACTCAAGATCTCTATTAAGGAGTACCCCACGTCCCAAAGATCGGAAACTTGGCTCAGCAGTATGCACTGCAGTTCATAGTTCAAATACTGACCATTGTCATAACAACAACGGTGACAATAATGCCAAAGGTTCCTATAAGCGTATTCGTCGTTAATGACAATATAGCATTCGTACTTTCTGATGTATGGAATTTAATATTTCGTGGCTATTATCATGCTCTCCACATTATTCGTGGAAGCCGTCATTCATATGACCCGATTTGCTAATCTATATTATAACCATCAATGTTTAGATTGTATGCCTGTACTTGGATTCTACTATTTGAAAACAGTTAAATATAACAGCTTTTGAGTGTGTATGATAGAACCACTTCTAAAGCAATATTTATATTGGTAAAGTATGTTTAAGACGGATATCGATTTCTTACATATCTCGGACTCACATCTAAAATTGTTCTTTGGCAACCGTCTTTCAGCTTAATCTGCAGGACTCTCTATTAACTTCTTAAATTCCTCTTATTGTGACATAGAATAACCAGTTTACACTGTAATTCCTTTCTTGTTATATATTCTTGCCATTTCAATGTTCAGTGTACTTGTTGTGTCAAACTGTTGTTCAAGTCCTTCACTAGATGCGAATTGAATTCAGTGGTTCATGGTTTCAGTGTGGAATACTATGGCCATTGTTTGTGCTGATCATCATTCTGTTCCGGTCCTTTTTCCATTAGGTGAAGACGGTCATGCTACAGCCACTTGTACAACATTAAGTTTGAGGTTTCAGTTTCGTGAGGACACTATCTTTGTCGAAGAAGTTTTTGACGATCAAACCGGTCTACTTTCACATGCAGTTGGTCAGACTAGAGGAGAGAATGAAGTCGGATCGTTCTGGTTGCTCAAGCCCGGAAAATATCGTGTATATGGAGTCTCAGAGTCTGTGTTAGATGGTTCGACTGAACTACTAACACCTAGAGAGACGTCCACTGTTAGCATTGAGAGACCAATGTTGTCTAGGGTCAAAATTGAGCCCGGTCATGAAACAATTTATGAGTTGAGTGATGATTCCGACAATGAGGTTGAAATTCTAAGATCAGAGAGTAAAGCCCAAGCCGCGATGTCTCCACATGTAGTTCGGAAGGAAACAACTCCTCCAGTTAGTCCGTCTCGTCATCCTGGTCAGTCCAAGGTTGTGGCAAGTCTTGTTGTCAGTATCATTCATTCTTTAATGCGCCTTGGAGCTCGTAAACGTTCCAAAAGTGTGTTATCTCGAATTAACTTTGATGCAATCAAACTCCAGCAGGTTGATTACCTCCCCCCTTGTTACGATGGGGACGTTATCTTCGAATTTCCACCTTTAGGTGACCATGGCCAGAACACAAAGGCCAAGCAGCTTCGTGGAATGGATAGACGGTAGGATGGCCATGCTTGGTCTCGCACCATTACATCCAATATTCAGAATGATCTGAATCTTTTGTTTCGTACATCCTCTTGTTTAGGCCACCTCCGTTGCGACAACCGTGACTGTGAGTATCTTCAGCGAGACCAAAGGACTTCCATAGTGAATGAGAGAGAGTGGGAAGGATTGTCTGAGAAGGTGTTTGAGGAGGGGTCCAAGCCTCCCACTGGTTTGACAGTTGTTTGCAAATCCTGTAACGTCCCTCCTACTTGTGTTGCTGTCTGCCCTGCTAAGATCTACTATGTTACTTCCTCACCTCACATTACGAGGGCTTGTGTGCACTTGGGATCTCACGACCATCCCGTCAAGTCAGGTGATCATCGAGACTTCATCGAACTGACAGACAACTTGATTGGGGAGCAAGTCGAACGCACCGCATCAGCCACTCGCTCGGCTATTGTGCTTGAAACTGCTAAGGAAGTACTGGGCCCACTCCTCCTTGCTAAAGAAGGAGAACCACAGAAGATCTTGGAGCTGGACGAGCTGCAAGGTATTTTTGATCGTTGTAAGCACCTCACCTCGCCCAACATTCGTAACGGAGTCACCACGTTCAGGACTATCCGTCGCTTTGGAGTCATGGACAGTATTACCAAGTTACGCGGTGCTAGCAACTGGAAGTTCGTGTAGCAGAATAAGTTTCCAGGGCAAGGGGCGGACATGGACAAGGTCTTTGTCTTCAAGATGTCTGAAGTTGGACCGGGCAGCGGAGTTGACCTGGTGAAACAAATGCAAACTGGTGGTGACCTTGAGAACTCTTGGATAATGTTTGACCATGTCAAACGGATCAGGTCGTGGACGTCAATGGCTTGCCATGTGTACGATTCCACATATTGCCTTGTGATGACAATTGCAGTATGCGACATGCAGTCCGAAGATGTTGCAGCCCAGTCAGTCGTATGGAAGAACCTCAACGCCCTCATAGCTGCGCATGGAGTGGACAATGTCAATTTCAAAGGTTTCATGGCCGACAGTGCACAAGCCAACTGGAATGCGGTTCGAATCATATATGGAAGTGGAGATGCGTCTGAAAAGATGGTGGACAGAGAAAAGACTTGTCTTTTCCATTGAACGCAGTCCTTGGAGAAACATACCAAGGTCGATATCCGTCAAGACCTGCAATCACAGCATCGAAGACTATGCCAGCAATACAAGAATGCAATATCGATGGCGGAGGCTGAGACAAAGTATCTCGCAATTCGGGCATGGTGGATGTCATCTGGTGCAGCAACTGAACAAGCGCTTCCTCGGCTGGAGCTCTGGCTGGCCTTCTGGCATTTCCGTTACCGCCAGTGGGGTGGATTTATGGAATTGGTAAGTCTGGGTTTCCCTCTATATTTCCTCTATCGTTCATTCTGTATAGTACAACTACATTAATTCCACCATTATTCTAATATGGGAGTGTATTCATATTGCACGATCTCAATGAAGACGAACTAGCGGAAATGCCGTCCTGTAACCTTGCTGAATCTATTCATAACAAGTGGAAGCAGTAATCATGCGATAGAGGCAGCGACCTATATGTGGTAACAGTCGATGACTTCGTGCGTGCCTTCATGCAGTGCTCAGCATATTACCAATTCCTGAAGGGAGAGAACCCTAGTACTGGACCGTCGAGGGAGGAATTGAAGCTGAGGCGTGCTCAGAGGTCAGCCGCAAAAACAGGAAACTCCAAACCGCTTCATGAGGCCATCTTGAAGATGCCTGGTGGTGACGAGTGGTGCACGAGGACTCCCCACCTCAAAGGGGAAGAGGTGTTTGTTTCTCTGAAGCGTAAATCAGATACTGCTTTTGGTGACGAACGTGAATCGCACAGGCCAGATAAGATCAGTATATCCCGACCACGCGTCCAAACCAGATCTGCCCGACTGAACGACTCTCCACCTCCTGTGATAACTCCTGATTCTCCCACAACTACAGATGAGGGGGGTCCGCAACTTCCATCAGACGACGCTCCGCAGCAGGTCGATCGGTACCACGTCACCGCAATTGAGGAGACAGCATGCAACCCTGCCCAGTGGCACATCGCACTTCTGCCTAAGACATCTGCGAAGGCTTGTTTTGCTCTACAAGCAATCACCAAGAAGAAGTGCGTTGCTCCGATTGTACAAGACAAGAAGAGCATCGCTGCACCTACCTACTCGGGCCTCATGAAGAACTATCGGGAGAATAGGACCGACCCCATGGACTTCTTCTTTTGCAACGACGATATTGAGAGATGCGTCAAGGGCTCAAAGAGGAAGTGGGTTCTCTCAGTGCCGAGCGTTCCAGAGGTATGGCCAGTTAAGTTGGGGACCAACTTTACCTGCAAAGAGATCCTCTCTTTAGAAAATGCACGCTTTAGATTGCCCCAGCGGAAGGAGATGACACCTACAAGACTTTTTCAGGACCACCCGTTGCCTGTGGACTTAGCAAGCTACACGACTCCTGCATATCCGGATGAGTTTCCCACCCGGCGTTCAGGGAAGTTGATTCGGCGCAACAAGATGGCCCCATCAATAAAGCACGCCAATAATTGTGCCTCAACCCTATCACTAAAAGGCAGAGTGCGCAAATTGTGCATGCTTCCAGCACCTGCCTTAGGATGCATTGTCTCATTGGATTTCGGCACGCCTCCAAAGGTACAGCAATACTACTTGACAATTTCGCAGCTGCCAGCATGCAGTTGTCCTAACTTCAAGGAGATGGCGACTAAAGCAATTGGAAAACGGGGTCAATGGGCCAACTGTAAGCATTTGTACTATTTGTTGACTGTAGTGTGTGGTTTGGACTCAGAATCAGACACGTTCATTCATGCAGCTAGTTTTAGCTTCAACGAAGTGAAGCGAGTTTTGAAGGGTGGTTTACTGAAGTACCTTGAATCTTAGAGTTTTCAGTTTCTTCAGAGAAACATATGTATGGAGGATTTGTTATAATCATGATGTAGTGAGACTAAAAGGGCCACTACAAGATATTTGACTCACCACATGTATTTCACTGTTCCAAAGTTGATTGACCCCTTTAGAGTACGTATAATTCTCAATATACTGAAACAATTCGTCTTTGACTTGAGACAGTAAGTTATTTATTACTGATACAGTAAGTCTCAATTTACTAAAACAGTAAGACCCATTCAGTGAAACAGTAAGTGATATCATATAACTAATACAGTATGCCTCATCTTAGTGATACAGAAAATTTCATTTTAAAGTATACTACATGCGCATTTGACTAAAATTATATGTTATCCCAACTCTAATACAGTGAAAATCCATTTACTAATCTAGAATGTTTCTAAATCACTACACCCTAGGTAGTATTCAAATTTCTCACGGCCGTAGGCCCTCATTGTACACGATCATAATTCCAAATGTTCAATTTACCACATTTACCAGATTTTTCACTGATATATTTATATTTTTTTCTGTATCAGAACCCTTAATTGTCGACGGTCATAGGTCCCAATATTAACTAAGTTTAGAAAAAAAAATTCAAAAAGTACGGTTAGTCCTAAAATACCCTAAGCTTACTGCTTAAAGTTACATTTTAATCAAAACATCTCAAAACTTACCACTCACCGCTCACTGCTCACCGCTCTACGCTCGCAAAATAGCTTCGTCCGGAGGCCTTGTAAGTCTTACCTCCGAGTAGAGCTGAACCGGTGGCTGCCGCTCGAATAGCTCCACGGGTCCGTGTCGAAGGAGCTCCACCTTGGTGCTGCCTCTGTCGCTTGAGGGGTGGTGGTGCCTCCTCCTCTGACTAAGATGAGCTGCTCCCTCCCTCCGATCCTGGCTCGTGCTCCGACTCTGTTCCCTCGAACTTCCTCAACATAAGTTGGGTCCCATACACCACATCCTCATCCGTGGTAGTCTCCTTGAAGTGGTGATAGAGATGGATCAGGAATGGACAGATGGGAGAACGCCTGGTGCTCCCCACACTCTTGGCCAACCTGAACACTACCTCTTTCACGATGATGGCCCAGTTCACCGTCCTCTCCCCCAAGTAAGCTCCATACAACGTGTTAGCCAAAGTGACGGTGACCCGGTTGGGTCTCTCACGGTACAAGATGGGTACAAGAAATGAGAAGACCCGTTTGGCACGGGGGTCTACGCAGTCTTGCAACGCGTAGCCGTTCTTGGCGTCCTTGGCCCCGAACCTCCCCTTGGCATACTCCTCCTTCTTCAAACTCGTCCATCCCGCGCCCTGGCGTGGAAATCCGTACACCTCCTGCCACCTCCCCATTGTCCACCGTTCGGGGCAAGCGCGGATACTATCTCGCTCCGGCTCTGGCAAGGGGTCCTGACGCAGCTCTTGCACCGTGGACTCGATACAAAACCCCCAGCAAAACTCGAGGAGGGAGAGACATCCCATGCGGAGAAGGTCTTCTTTGAGATCTGTGAACTCAAGAGGATCCTTCGGAACAAGAGGAGAGATATCTCTCACCACTGAAAGAGCCATGCTTTCGCTCGCACAGATCCTGCTCCGGCCTTCTTCTCTCCTCCTCGGTTTGCACCCCGCCTGAGAGGTCCGCACTCTTCCGGCGAGGTCCTGCCGGTGAGGTCCTGTTGCAGTTCGTAGAGACAATATTCCTCCGGAATGCTCCTAATCGTCACTAAGAGCTTCCCAAAGTAACCGCTCCGGTTTCGTTCCCACATAGACCTAAATATCTTCTTCCAATACTCCGGATTACTAAGCTTACCTAAGCAATTTGATTATGAGTTAGCTATAGTTCTTCATCACTTAGGTTAGATCCGGATCTATCCGGATCCGGATGTTATACAATGGTTTCCGGAGAAGAGATTCCGAAAATCAGGAGGGCGGTTTGATTAGTCTCTGTTCCTCCTCAGAGAGTCTCCTGGAGTTTTTAAACGAGTGGCCGAAGTCCACTGACCCTGTTTGGTACAAGTGGCTGGGTTTCCCACTACCCTGTGACTTAAAGTGGCTAGGCACCCACTGTCCGGAACTTATAGTGACCGAACTCCACTCTTCCTACTATGCTAACTAGTAATTCGATTGCTGCTACCGGACTTCGGCTCTCACATCATCCGGATGGCCTTCCGGATGCGGTCACACAGAGACTAACCCGGCTACAACGGCATTCTGGGGGGTATGATTGTAAATCTCCGGAACAGAGACCCACGGTTTGCTATGGTTAATTTATCTAGGTATTGGCATCAGGCTTTTTCCTATCTTAGGGGAGAACTCCGGTATTGACCGGAATTCAGTTTAACGCGGTTTCCTCCGCAAACTTAGAGATTACCAGGAACACTTCTGCAGTTCATCTCTTCCCCTCCTGGCTACTTCCGGACCCTGGGGACTACCAGGAACACCTCTGCAATAGTTCTCTCCAGCTCTCCCGGGCGATCTCCTGACACTACCCTCGATAACTTCCCCCTCCGGCAAAACAAGTGCGTTACTCTAGACCGGAAGAATTCCTCACACAACCACACCCTCAAGAATGGATCCGTCACTCACAGGATTCACACGTCCCACAATAACACAAGGTAGCAAATCTAGTGAAAAAGGGTAACGTATATTTCCGAGTGAAAATGAACAAGATGAAAGGGTTTTGCCCAAAACCCTACTACTAAGTACTTACCAAGTCTTGCCTAAACTTAGATATCTTCCTAACTAACAATGGGAAGACCGCTAGATCTTATCTAAAAGATCCGAGAAATCCGGAAAAGTTCCAGATCGGATCTCAGATCCAGAAATCACAGAACAGTTCCATCTCCGGAATCCCTTTTCTAACTACAGAACAGGCTATTGACTCCGGCAGCAGCCGGGTGCACTTGGGGCCCCATCGTTAGTCGCTGCGGATCCGGATTCTAACCCTGAGACAAAAGAAATGAAGTACAAAACTTAACTAATCCTAGGTTGGAGCTCCTAGGCCCCGGTTTCTCCCACTCCGGCGGGAGGGAGAGATCTCTACCGGAACGCGTGCCTTGCCTTTTGCTTTCTTCGACGTTGCTAGCGAAAGGGTGGCCTTCCGGGTCGAGGGTTCGGATATTGGGGGAACAACTGTCACCGGAGTACTGGCGGCCGGTGGTGGAGGTGGTGCTTGTGGTGATCCTTCCGGAACCGGAGGTGCCGGGGTCCTTGCCACGGAAGCTGACCCGGTCTCCCGGACCAAGTCCCTGTAGCTTCCGGAAGGGCTCCGGGGTCCGTCTGCCAACCTCCGGGATACGGACCTAGGTGCAACCGGAAGGGCGCCTTCCGTCGGAGGATCTGGCAGCCTCATATTTGGTGGCGACAGGAGATCCGGAAGCGTCTTCAGAATCTCACTCGTACTGGGGTTGGGAAGCACGATACCTTCCGTTGGGGTTCGTGGCGGAGTATCCAGGGACTCCGGATTCGCAGAGGTTCCTGGAGCTCGCGTGGTCTTGGTCGGTGGTTCCGGAGGAGCTGCAGTCCAGGTGGTGGTCGGGGTACCTTCCGGACCAGGTGCTGGGGGTACTTCCGGATATTCCACGACGATGTTGTCGATCAGCAGCTTTATTTGTTCCCAGGTTTGCTCCATCTTATCCGCCTGATCGAGGAGGAATCGGATGATGTTGGCCCGGGTGACCTTCTCCTTCTTCTCCACCAGTTCGGTGAAGAGCCGGCTCCGGTTGACCACGTCCACCGGAATATCCAGGAAGGCCCGGACCTCCAGTAAGGCGGCTGCGGGAGCGTTGGCCCTTTCCTCAACCAATTTCCGGGCCACCACCGCCTGAGCTGCCTCCGCCAGATACTGCTTCATCTTCCGCTCGTTCTCATTACTGACCTTGTACAGAGAAGCGATCTGGGTATGCAATGCTTTGTTACCCATCTCCCGGCTCCGGAGTTCCTCCACCCGGTTGATTGCATCCTCCACTCGTTCGACGCCCAAGCTCCGGAAGATCTGCTCTACACTAGTGGTGATGATGTGGTTGGTCTCTTTGAGGATCCCAACTCTCCAGCCAATGTCGCGGGTCAGCTCATCTATTAGCTTGAGCTGACCCTTGGAGTCGTCCCGGTCCACCTTCCTCTTCTTCCGGCTGGTCCCTTCTGAGGGTCCGGACTCGTCATCTCCGGACAACGCGGAGGAGCTGTGGATGCCCGGGCTCTCCGTCTTGGGTTCTTTCCCCCGAGTCCTCTTCGGGGCCTTCCGGCCTTCCGGAGTGCTGGTGGTGGCTGCCTCCAGAGCTGGCTCCTCCTCCCCGGACTCTCCTTCTTCAGACTCGTCCCCTCCGTACTTCTGGAAGTTGAGGACTACGTCATACATCCGGATCTCCGCTGGGGTGAGCTGTTGGTGGTGCGCATAGAGGTACACCACGTAGGATGCCAAGGGTGTTGCCGTCTTCTTCACCCTCTGGAGATTGGCCACCAGACGGTTGATCATGTCCGTCATGAGTGTTCCCCAATCCACTACTATCTTCTCCCGTAATGCCCCAAAGAAGGCACAGACCCACTTCGCTACCAACCTCTTCAGCTTTTCCGGATGGAAGATAGGGTTTAAAAACCCTAGCACGAGCTGGGCGTCCAGGTGCTTAAGGTCCTGCAGGTTGTAGCCGTCCTTCGGTTCCGCCGGGTTACCAAACTCGTCCGCCAGGAACTCGTCCCGCCGTTCTACTACCTTGGTGCGGCCGGCCCGGAAGTCATATGCCTGGGACCACTCTGGGACTCCCCAACTTTCCGGATGGGCCCTCATCAGCCCCTTGTACTTCTCGTCCGGGGTGCCTATGAGTTCCCGGACGTAGACCTCCTCCCGCATGCCCCATGGAACTTCGAGTAAACCCTCGTAGCCCATCGTCTTCAGCCTCGACTTGAGCAGGTTGAACTCTTCCAAGTCTTCTGGAATATCCGGGAGGACGCGTGCCAAGGGTGGGAACGCAACAGCCGGTTCTTCGTCTCTCCGGCTGCGCCCATCCCTATCCGTCCTCTTCTTCTTTGCTATAGGCACAGACTTCATGGGCCCTGCCTATTACCTCACAATCCCTCGAGGTTGTCCTTGCACGCACCAACCTCACAAAGACCCTCCCTAACGGACGCACGTCCGTTCTAACCGTCTGAATTCCAAACCCTATTGGCAAGCGGTTAGCAAAACCGTAACTGTGAGAGCGGGAATGAGAGCAAAAGAAAGAGAGAGAGAGATAGCCTCGACACGAGAAGACGGAGTGAGAAGAAAGAGTGTCCCGCCAAACCCCAGCCTTAAGTAGTCCGGCCGTTTGTACGGTATCATGATGACAGTTGATGGCAACGGTTCCGGCTGACGGTTCCGGATAACTGACTGCCCCGGAATTCGGGAAACTGCTCTGGCTCAGATTTTACCAACTTTTGGCTTAATTAGGGTTTGCAGTCCTACCCACCTGCCCTTATTTCTACCTGGAGACTATAGGCTGTATTCTGGCGCGGACTAACATAACTATTAATTTTATTTTTTTTGTTTTAGCCGGATTTTATAGTTATCTTCCGGCACCATGTGGAAACGAAGTCCCACAGGTCCTGCCGCTCTTGCTCGTCGTGGTGATCTTGCACGTGCTGGTCGTCACGGTGATCCTGCTCGTGCTGGTCGTCGTGGTGCTGGTCGTCACGGTGATCCTGCTCGTGCTGGTCTTGTACTGGTCGTCACGGTGATCCTGCTTGTGCTAGTCTTGTGCTGGTCGTCGCGGTGATCCTGCTCGTGCTGGTCGTCGTGGTGCTGGTCGTCACGGTGATCCTGCTCGTGTTGGTCGCCTGGTAGTCGAGATGATCTTGCTCGTGCTGTCAGTCCTGCTAGGGTCCTGTTCGTAAGGTCCTACCGGTGAGGTCCTACCGGTGAGGTCCTGCCGGTGAGGTCTTGCCGCTCTTGCTCGTCGTGGTGATCTTCTGCTCAGGACTGACGAGGATTTCCGCACAGCCCCTTCCTCACCAAGAGCTTCTGCTCCTTGCTTCGGGTCTCGGCCAAGGGTTTCCTCACCAACCCTCCTTGTCTTGCTCAACTATGAGCTCCGCGCAGCTCCTCGCTCTCCGCTCCCAGCTGCTGCTACCCCGAGCCTTCGTTCCAAGTTTCCTACCGCCTTCCTCCGCTCGGGTCTTCGCGCAGAGGCCTCCCTCTCACTCCGTTCGGCTCACCTCGTTGTGGGTTTCCGTACAAGGGCTATGAGTTTCCGCACTGGCCGCCTTGGGCCTTCCGCACACGAGCTCGGGTCTCCATCCACAAGCTTGGGTCTCCACCCACGGGCTTGGGTCTCCACCCGCGGCCTTCCTCACATGGTTGTGGTAATATTCCTCCCTCCGCAGCTCCCGCTCTCCAGCCGCATTACCTTCCTTCTACAAGCTTGTGGTCGGGTCCCCTTGGTTGGAGCTGGAGGTTCCCGAGCCCGGCTCCCCTTGCCTCCGGTATACGATTTCCCTCACACGGTTGTGGGACGTTCCGTGTACGGCCTTGGCTTTCCTCACCGTGGGTTTCCGTACCGGGGTTCCGCACCGAGGTTCCGCACCGGGGTTCCGCACCAGGGTTCCGCACCAGGGTTCCGCACCGGGTTCCGCACTAGGGTTCCGCACCGAGGTTCCGCACCGAGGTTCCGCACCGAGGTTCCGCACCGAGGTTCCGCACCGAGGTTCCGCACCGAGGTTCCGCACCGAGGTTCCGCACCGAGGTTCCGCACCGAGGTTCCGCACCGAGGTTCCGCTCCGGGGTGGTGACTTCCTGCTTGCTTGATCTTTGTGGAGCCTTGTACCCTGAGCTGGGGTACCCGGTTGCCTCCGGTTGAGGTTGATCGGTTGCCTCCAGCTTGGAAATCGAGGGTAAGGCTTTAAGTTAGCGTTGGGCCCTTGGGTCTACTTTATCCTTTTTAAGGATCCTAGAGTAGTCCTTTATTTCCCCAACCCTAATTCTATCTAAAGGCTAATTCTGGCATAACTAATCCGCCAAACTAAACTAATTAGTCCACGTTAATCATCCCTAACTATCTAACTAAAAAAAACAAAAATTCGTGGTACGACACCTATGCACATCACGCAAATCATCTCACAAAGCTAATGTTCTAGCATCAAAAAAACATTTAGCACCGTCCTTTCAAAACTAGTCTCATCGCCATAACGATGACGATCGTAGTACTAGAACATTGAATGCCACAAGAACCATGTCCTGCACCCTAATTCAAGTACAACCTATCATTAAGCATAACTTCGACATCCTAGCGTCACCTGGTCGAACTAGGAAATCATTGTTGATAGTTATGGCATCTAACTTGAGAGGAGCAGGGATCCGGACTTCCCAATTGTCAAGGGGCGGAGAGGATGCGAATTCAGTGTGCATGGACGTCACACTAGTGGACAGTCCACACACACTTGTCTTGACACTTTCTGCGATGAATCTGGATCCACCGCCGTGTAGTGACGTGTCTGCGATGTAAAGTGACATATAAAGTGACATGTAAATTGTCATGAATCTGGATCGACCGCTATAAAGTGTCGTGTCTGCGACTAAATGCCCGAGGTCCCGTGGTCTGCGATGCCAGGTCCCGAGGTCTACCGAACACCATGCAGTAAACCCGATGCCCAGTAGTCAACCCCATACGGTGCCTTACAAGTAAACAATCATACGAATCATATGAATCGTGCACTATACCCGATACACACGTTCCAACAGTGTGTATCCACCAGTTCACCAGTTCACCAGTTTAACGTTCCAACACTGTGTATCCACCAGTTCACGAGTTCACAATCCCCTAGTTCCAACGAGACGAACAAGTTCCACGTGCCCTGAACCCGACACCCGGACCACTACCGATGTCGGCGGTGTCATTCACATGGTGAATCAGATCCACCTGCACCGCCTGCTCGTCGCTAATACACCACGATCACCTGGAGTCTATTTCGGGGTGTGAGGAAGGGAGTCTGGACAGCATGATCCACCGCGATCGTCGCTAATCCACCACGATCAAACTGGTGACACCAGCATAAATTAACCGCGTCCTCATCGTATCAACCACGAGCTGGATGCCATGCAGTCAACCCCATACAGTGCCTTGAAAGTAAACCCGATACGAATCATGCAGTAAACCCGATACGTGAGGCGCACGACGTGAACTCGCCGATGTCCACAAAGACACTCTCAATGTCGTCCACCAGTTCCCGTGCCCTATACCTGACGCCCGGACCACTGCCGATGTCGGCGGTGCCATTCACCGGGAGTTCATTCCAGGGCGTGAGGAAGGGAATTTGGGTAGAGTAATCTGGTACAGTAAGCGACGGAATTTGGGTGGAGAAAGCGACGGAATCTGGTAATACATATAGTTTAAATGTCCACCAAACTGGTAATACCAGCATAAACCAACCGCGTCCTCATATTCCAACCTGAATTTATCCCCGCGGCCCACGTTTTGGACAGCGTCATAATCCAAGGTGAATTCCAATCCGCATGTGCTTGCGTCTTGATACAGCCTGCGAACCGCGCTCAACCAGGAAATCTGCTCCCCGACGCCTTCAATGTGAAGGTGAGCTGTTATGGTCATGCTCCGTAATGATTTGTCGCCCTCCAGTCGGCCACTGCCGACATCGGCAGTTTTATTTCAGCGCAGCCTTCAATGTGAAAGGTCAGTCTTAATATTGACATGCTCTCATCAGATTGATTCGTCGCCCTCCAGTGGACCACTGCTGATATCGGCAATTCTAAAACAGGGCAGCCTTCAATATGAAACTCAGTCTTAATATGGTCATTCTCTAACCATATTAAATCGTCGTCCTCCCCTGGAGCACTGCCGACATCGGCAGCCCATTTTACAATGCCTTACTAGGCTCGCGTTCAACTCAGAAATGGACAACATCAGCATATGCTCACATACGACTTTCACACGACTCACGCAATATGCTCAAAAACAAAAAGCACATTGCTTCCAAAACAACAAACTAATTGAAATTCGAGCATGCACAACTCAAAACACGCTGAAGGAGTTGTTCGCAAGGTAAGACCCAAGGAGTGCTTACCCTAAGGAGTGCTTACCCGAACTTGAGATTAGGCTGCCTCCTCACGCGTCACACCTTGGAAGCAAATCTCAATAAAACGGCTTTGAGAAGGTCTCCAGACGAGAATATAGAACAAACTTTGATCTAAAACGTCCTTGGATCTGAAACGACCTTGGTTATAACACGTCCTTTGAATCTAAAACGACATGAATGCGTATTACATTTGTCTATCACGTCGAGCCGTGAGTGATGCCAATGTCGGCAAAGGTCACGTGCCGAAGTCTGTCTCCGCCCTGACCTGAGTCAGAAGACAACAATAGACGCAGTTGCACCTCGGGCGGAATGGACACGCCATCACAACTCCCAATCCAATGAAACAGCTGCCGACGTCGGCCTCCCTAAAACGGAGGGTTTGCCGAACATACCCTAGAAAGTGCTTCCTCGATCAAACCCTATGATTGAGTGCTCGACAATCATACCCTAGTACAAAAATGCCAGTATCTGTACTAAACTATATGAATCTGAACTTCAGATTTGAGACAGATTGGAAGTGTACAAACCTTCCATGTCGCTTGCTGATCTATGAAGATCTTTGGCTTCCCTTACCCTCATCGATGGTTGGAGGTCAATGTCACCTGCAGAGAGCGAAGAAAGTTGTTGGGGTCATCGTCTTACAAACCCCAACCTCAAAATAAGCATAGTATTGTTGAAAAGAGGCAACTCTCTCACCGAAAACCCTAATGGTCCAAGGTTTGAATCCTACAGCGATCATCAACGGAAGTTGTACAGTAAATCACAATAACAACTTCTACTATTACAACTTCTAGTGTCAGCCGTCTCAATCTCGAACACATTGCCTTCTAAAAGGAATCATATCGATACCACAAAATGATAGTACAAACCTAAGTTACGATGTCTAAATGATTAAAAATGCATAACAAATGGAAAAAGGAACCGTGAAGAAACCTCGTTCTGCTGATGGCCCTCTTGAATCATTGCTACTACTTTGGCTATCCCTCGAATGAATCGTCAAAGTCTGCCCTTGCCCCATCGTGTTCACTGCAAATCCATCTAGATCGTTGGGAGTTTCTCCAGACATCTCAGGAGTTCTGCACTGTCCTTCTTCAAACTCAAGCACTATCGCGGTCTCACTCCCAGAAACTAGCCTAGAAGTCAACCTCAATCCCCTCATCTGCCTGGACTTCTTGAGTTGCTTAGAGCTTGTGAAATACAGTGATTGTCTCCTCCGTCTCTTGGGCATATTACAAAAATTGGCCGAGAGCTTTTTCCCACTACCTCGGCACTCCACTACAACTAAATATCATTTATGGATAGTTTTAGATACCTAGTTGCTTGTTTATGAAAATTTAGTTGGCCGCCAATCTTGTATGTAATTAAATATAATAATGTCTACATCAGAAGGCATGATGACAAAATCGGCGGTTACCTGTAGATTTATCCCCTAAGATACCGTGACAGTTTAACACCACAAACGGTTGAGAAATGTCGGATTCTGGTGCAATGAACAAATAAGGATCCAAACACTTTGATTTCTTGTTCTGACCGTAAGATCTCAATTAAGATTTATTTGGTAATATATCCACCAAACTTCATAAACTTTGACCGCACGGATTGAAAAATTATAGTGTTTGAAGACAAGCTTATGGTTCATTATCTTCCCAGCGTTTAGTGGATCAGCAAACTGTGACTTAACCCCTAAAAGACCAGAGTCTCCTTCGAGGGGATTCCTTGATTTTTGGGCAGGTTCCTAAAATTCGAAAAAAAAACAATTTTCTCGTAAATTTTTAATCTAGATTGCCTTTGATAAGAGCTTCGTGGACATATTTTTATTTTATTTTTTGGATTTGTGGTTTGAAAGTTAGTACCACTTATAGTTTTTGAGGGAAATTGTCAAGGAACTTTAGGGGTTAACTTGGTGTCAATTTTTTCCACTATATAAGGTCTTCATCTATTACCATTTCTCAAGCAAGATGATATTTCCTTATACACCCATTTTTAGAGGTAGAGGACAAGTGAAGCATATTGAAAACAGTGCATGGAGTGGAAGTTCATAATTTCTTAATTCACACTTTATTTTTTTGTAAACTTTATATATTTCATATTGATATTCCAAATGGTTTGTATGAAGTTTTACACCACATATTGTTCTGGAAAAAATATAAAGTGATAAATTTATATACACTTGGTCCTTTACGGATTAAGACATTCAAGTGGCTCATAATCTTGCTCTGACAGGTACTCCATTTGTGATCATTTTTGTGGGCTGCTCTATTATTGTCACCATATACATTTAGCTCCTGCCGGACAGTCTGTATGATATTATTAACTGCTACATTGGTTAGTAAGATAATAGTGAAGCCTATTCAACCACCAATTCTTTTTTAACTTTAATTCTTGTCTTCTTTCAACGGCGTATTTGAATGCCATTACTATTTCTGGTACCTACCTAAATTTGTCCAATACGGCGTGCAAACATGCAAGATAGAAGATGTAAATAGTTTAACAATGCCTTTAGATGTTCAGACATAGTTCCCCATTGCCTCCACCATCCCTTGCTGGAGATTTATTTCCTATTCCTCTGCTTTCGATTTGCTTTGCATGGCGTCCCTGTTGGATGCCGAGTCCCAAGTTGTTCTGATTCAAGGGAGTGGATCTGCCGTGCCTATTTCGTTTGTAGTCGGAGAAGATGGCTTCTCCATTGTTACTGGAAGTCGTTTAGCTGCTCGATTCCACATCTTAGATGGCAGTTTTCATATTGACAAGGATGTAGTCGATCTGGTCACGAAAGAACTTCTGCACACTGAAGCTCAGATATCCTTTCCTTGTGATGGTGGTGACTACTGGAAATTGTAGCCGGGGAATCATTGTGTATGGAACCAAAGACCGTCCCTCCAATGTGTCTGCGGACACGTTAACACCAAAACGGTCAACTACTGGAACGGTTGTTACTCCGCTGCTGCAGAAGGTAAAACTCGAGCCTCCTGATGATCCTGTCTTCATCCTTAGTGACGACTCTGATTGTGAATGCCTCCCTGCAATCCCTCTTCGTAGTGTTCCCGAGTCTAAGTCCGCCTCTGAGAATTTGGAGTCCTCTCCATCTCCTTGTGTTAGACCAACCACTTCAAAACCCCCACTTCCTCTTGTAGATAGTATTATCCGATGCCTCCGCCTTCTTGGTGCCAGACGGGGTGCAAAGTCAGCAAGTTCATGGAATGGATAAGCTGTCAGCAAGTTAGATTATAATTCAATATCAATTCGGAAAGTAGATTTTCTTCCCCTAGAATTCGATGGCGATGTCATTTTCGAACTTCCGCCGATGGGGAAGTACCCGCCGTCATCCAAGGCTCGGCAACTTCATGGAATGGATAAGCGAGACAACGGCTACGCGTGGACTTGAACTGTCACATCGCACATCAAATCGGAGTTCTACCTCACATTTAGGATGTCTGCCTATTTGGGCCACCTCTAGTGCACAAATGATTCATGTGACTACCTGAAGCGTCTGAACCGGACCTCACCAACAAATGAAACTAAGTGGGAGGGTACTGCCTCAACTCCATTTCATCCAGGTTCTGACCCACCTCCTCATTCTATCGTCGTTTGCGCTATCTACCAAGTTCCACCCACATGCATTGAAAGTTGTTTGGCTAAGATCTGTTACGTACATGCCGAAAGCCACATGACACGTGCATGTGTGCATCTTGGACTACACAATCATGTTGTGAAGAAGGGGAATTATAGAGAGTCCTCCACGAAATTCCGGTCACTAATTGCTGAGCAAGTGGAGAGGACTCCATCTGCAACCAATTCCTCAATCGTCCTTGAGGCTAGCAAGGAGTACCTAGGAGAATTGCTATTATGCCAAGAAGGTGTTCCTCAAAATCATTTTGGATTTGAGGAGCTAATCCCTGTCTTGGACAAATTCAAGCACGTATCTTCTTCAAATATTCAAAATCAGGTTACGAGTTTCCGATACCTGCGTCGTTTTGGTGTCATGGATAGCATCACTAAACTTAGAGGGTCGAGTAATTGGGCATTCATCCAGGAGAACCGATTTCCTGGTCAGGGAACTGATTCTGACAAGGTCTATATATTCAAGATGGCCGAGGTGGGCCCTGGTAGTGGAGTTGACTTAGTTAGGCGGATGCAACCTGAAGGTGACTTGGAGGACTCCTGGATGATGTTTGACCATGTGAAACGTGTGAAGTCTTGGACAACAATGGCTTGTCATGTGTATGACTCTACATACTGCCGAGTTATGACTATTGCCGTTTGCGATATGCAATCAAAGGATGTGGCAGCCCAACAAATGTTCTGGAGGAATTTGAACGCTATTTCTATTAAACACGACATTTGTAATCCAAATTTCAAAGGTTTCATGGCCGACAGCGCACAAGCCAACTGGAACGCGGTTCGTATCATATACGATACTGGAGACCCATCTGTCCCTATGGACAACCGTGAGAGAACCTGCCTTTTTCACTGGACATAGTCTCTCGAGAAGCACACCAAGGCAGATATAAGAGCTGACTTGTAAGATCAACATCGTCGCCTCTACAAACAGTACAAAAACTCAATCTCGTTGGAGGTAGCAAAAAGCAGGTATTTGGCAATCCGAGTGCGGTGGTTGTCGTCGGGAGCATCATCCGATGAAGCGCTACCACGACTGGAGTTATGGCTAGCTTTCTGGCATTTCCGTTACCGACAATGGGTAGGCTTCATGCAGCTTGTAAGTCCTATCATTTCTGCGTTCTAATTGTGTGGCGAAATTTCACATCTCTCATTCACATGCATCGTAATGCCAACATCCGCACCCGTGCTAGCCATCGCTTGAATTGGCACTTGTTCTCTTGGCCCTTGTCATAGACATCCGTGTTTTATTGCACTAAATTTCACCCCGAAGTAACTCCTCAGGCTAGGCCGACATCGCCAGCACTTTCGAAGGCCCCTCCTTCAATCATCTTTCAATCTTGTACTTCTACTAGAAGTCCTTCTACTCCTCCATTCATTTCTCTGCCTCACACGTTGAATGAAATAAGTGCAGAATCTTTCTGAAGTAGAGCTCGCTGAGATGCCTTCGTGTAATTTGGCCGAATCCATACATAACAAGTGGCTGCAATAGTCTGGAAAAAGAGGGAATGATCTCTACGTTGCAGCTGTCGATGACATGGTACGGGGGTTCATGCATGTTGTTGCGTACTACCAGTTTCTGAAAGGTGAGAAGCCGGGCATCGGGCCTGGAAAAGAGGAACTTTGTTCGCGTATTGCTCAGCGCAGTGCTCAACGTTCAGGAAATTCAAAGGTCCTTCATGCCGCACTAGCCAATATGCCTGGAGCAGATGAATTTTGTACACGCGATCCCCACTTGGAAGGTGAAGAAGTTTTTATGTCTTTGAAGAGAAAAGCTGATCTTCCTCCTGGTTCTGAATTCGATTCACATCGCCCTGACAAGATCAGCGTCTCCCGTCCAAGGGTAAAGGCTTGTCGTCTTGATGCAAGAATTGTAGACCTAACAGGTGAAGATCCCCAACTACAATTTGATCCTCGTCCTGCTGTAGCCGAAGATCTTCCTCCTAACTCAGTGGCTACTTCACCTCGGGTCCAACACGTCAAATATGTTCAAGAGACTGTTTGCGATGAGAAGCTTTGGCACATTGCAAGGCTTCCCAAGACATCTGGTAAAGCTTGCTTTGCCCAACAAGCTGTAACAAAGAAAAAGTGTGTGGCTAAGATTGTGCAGGATGGGAGAAGTACGGTTGCTCCAACATATACGGGGAAGATGGACAGCTATAAAAAAAATAGATTGGAGAGAATGCAGTTCTTCTACTGCAACAACGACATTGAGCGTTGTGTCAAAGGCACCAAGCGCAAGTAGGTGGTTTCTAAACCACCTCTCCTTGACTTTTGGCCAGTGAAGATGGGGTCAAACTTGAGCAGAAAGGAGATTCTTGCCCTCAAAAATGTTGGCTTTCATCTTGCGGAGCGCGTGGAGCTGTCTCCACGACGGTTGTTTGTAGATGGCGTCTCTGTGAACCTAGACAATTACCCTAGTCTCCTAAATCCTACAGAACACCCTACAAAAAGATTTGGTAAAAACATTCGTAGAAACCCGTCTGCCCCTACTACTAAACACCATAACAACTGCGCCTCAGCACTCTCAGTGGTTGGGAAGATTTGTGGTATTCTAATGGTCCCACCTCCAGCTCTAGGTGCCATTGTGACCCTCGAGTCTTCGAGCATTTCCAAGGTTTCCAGATACTTGTTGACGATTGGTCAGTTTCCAAGCTGCGATTGCGAATTGTTTAAGGAGATGTCAGCAAAGTCACTCGGCAAACGCGGTGCTTGGACATATTGTAAGCACCTTTATTACATCTTCAATGTAGTGTGTAGATTTGATTCTGAGGTAGACGTCTTCATTCATGCTCCTAGTTTCAACTGGAATGAGATTAAACGAGTTCTACAGATTTTGCTCCTTAAATACTACGGTGCATAGATATTACAAATATATTTTGCTTTGTACTGCAGTCTACGGCCTTTTAAATATAGAAAGAGGAGGTGAGACTTAAAGGGCCACCTCCACAGTCCGTACATGTTGTTGTCCATCACATGCTCTATATTTGAGGGAAAAGAGGAAGAGAAGGTGCCTCTCAATAAAATATTAGACCAAATTTGCAATTTGATGAAAGGAATCTAAACTCAGACACTGCCATTGCTCCTCTTTACTACTCTCTTCAAATTACGTAAATTTGTAGAAAATTTACAGTCTTTTACAACAAATTTTTATAAACTTTCCCACTCATTGATCCTAAATCTTGGTCTTAAATTCTTCACTTCTCTCTTGCCAAGTACTCCTAAACCCTGACCTTCTCCTACTTTCAAGCAACCTCCTCCCGTCTCCCACTATTCCTCTACGTTGCTATTCCAACCTTTACCTTTTGACCCGAGTAGATTCTATTTTTCCTTCATTGGAGATACTAGATTCAACGGTTATAGGTCACTTCCTCTAAGACCCTAAACTCCTTGGTTTCATGTACTACATGTACTGTCAATAGTATACCTTCTTTACTTGTAGTATCCTGAACCTTTAGCACGGTTATAGGTCCATTCATTTATAGAATTAACAAGTTTTCTTCTTAAAAACCGCCTATGCATTTATTATCTTCAGTCCATTTTTCATCAATACCTCATTTTTTGCACTCTACGCTCACGAACATAGGCTCACGGCTCACCACTCGCAAAACTGGGCACGCAAAATAGCAATCCCCCACGAACAAGAGGTCCAGATCAAAGCCGAAGCTACCCAGCACGCAACATCAACTCCATACAAAGGTGAGAAGAGGAACACAATAAGCAAGAGGCCAAGGAGGAGCACATAGTACAAAAGAAGAGACCTGCCCAGCACGCATCATCAACTACAAACGAAGGAGAGAAGACGAGCGCAACACACAGGGGATCCAGAGTGCATGAGACCCCTTCATTGTGCCATAGTCCGTCCAATTGGTGCGAGCTAACAACCTCCACCTAGCAACTGCGAAAAGACTGAGACGTGCTGAAGACCCCAGGCCTAGAACTAGTGACCCCTGTCCTGGAGAAAGACCTCCGACCTCGCACCAACGGCCTCCCGCTGTCCTGATGTAAATATTTTCAGTGTATAAAATATTTACTTGTTTACCTTTTTGGAAAGATCTTTGATTAGGAGGACGAAATTTATTGGTGACGCTTCCAGTAGCTTCAAGGTGACGCTTATTGCTCATAGAATTGTTTAAAAGGCGAAAGCCGTAAACAATATTCACCAATTCGAAGTATTCCTTTACGTTCTTAGAGTTTGTGTTTGGATTTGAAGTTCGAACCAATATATCGAACTGGAGGGTTTTTATGGAGTCACAAGATCTAGAGTCCGAACCGGAGGTAGATTTATAGCTTTCCTTGTCTCAGTTGCCAATTCAACCATCCTAGCCGGCGGGTTCTTCACCATTGCCATTTCACCCGCAAGATGAAGCTGGATCTTCTCGTCCGCTAAAGCAGCCTCGTGTTGAGCAGCGTTGGCATAGTAATCTCCAAAAGGACGCGCGTGTTTTAGTAATCTTACTTCAAACTGGATGTGTTGAACCGGGCACCCGTGAAGTGACATTTGAAGGCAATTTCGAGGGCCTGAACGAAGACCAGTATTTCTGTATACCTAGGCCAATTGAGCCAAGCACTGGCCACCATCGTTGGTTAGAAGGGCCAGTGAATCCTTTGACAAAGGCTCAACGTGCAGATTACATCGCAAGTACTATCAAGCGCATCCTCAAGTTCTTGCAGATAGAATAGCACTGTTCTTTGACTTTAGTTTTTACCTCTACTTGTTTTTGATTGAAGCTTTGTACTAAATTTTTGTGTTTTGTGTTTCATTTGAATGTTAGAAGTTAAAAGATGATAGATAGAGGGTAGTTTACCTCCTAATTAGAACTATAAAGGTTTGTTGACCTTTAAAGATAAGTAGATACTTATCTTTTGAGTTTTCCTAGAGCCAATGGGTGTTTTGAGGCCCATGTGATATGCACATGGGCTGATCTTATCCACCTTAGGGGTCTAGAGGGTAGGTAGGCATCTTCTCTCTCCCTCCCAGTCGGGTTTTGGGGGAAAAAGGAGTTAGTGTGCTTCGAGAGAAAAGGGTGTGTGTGTGTAGAGAGCCAAGAGTTTGATGGGCGAGAACTCTGGTTGTAAGCAATTTTTTGAATGGAATTTTTTGAGGGTTTCTTTCTCTTTGAGATGCGCTTTCAGAGAGATTATTTTCGCTTGATTTGGAGTTGTGGGCAAAAAGTTACAAGCGTGTGAGTGGAGGAGGGTCTGCTGCCACCCAACGAAGAGGAGCAGAGATTCGAGCGGCCACCAAAGTTTGTAGTTTTTGCGTCTTTCTTTGAAAATTTCAGGAGTTATAGAACTTTTTTTAAGCTTTCCATAAACTTATCATTCAAGTTGATTAGAGTTGAATTCCAAAGTTATGAAGGTTTGAAATTGTGAAGACCCGAGGCCATCCATTGAGAGGGCAGAGGTTTCAACAAGCCATAACTTTTGGACAGTAGTTTAGAATGGTTTGAGATTTGAAAGGTGTGTGCACCATTGTTATAGCTCTCCAAAAAGCTATTACAATTAAGATTTGGAGTTTTAAAAAAGAAGTTATGAGCGATTGAATTTCTATAAGGGCGGAACTTTGAACTCACATAACTTTCGGACAGTAGTTTAGAATGATTTGAAATTTGGAGGAGTGTTAGTTATTTGTGTTAGCTTTCCAGAAAGTTATTAAACTTAGTAGTTGGAGTTTTGAGTCATCTGTGGCACTTGTTTGAAGGTTACAGCCTTGATGGAAATTTTTCCATTGTGTTTTTGAACACTTCTTTTGAGTTTCTTAGTGTTTTTGAACACTTGAAGACTTGAAGACTTGAAGACTTGAAGATAAGAAGATATGAAGACTCGTGTGTTGTGGCTTGTGGCTTGTTATTCTTAGCCGGATTTGGAGGCTCGTTGTCTTTTTTTTGTTATTCCCAGCCGGATTTGGAGGCTAGTTCTTTTCAATTCTGCTTCGTAAATTTTGTTGCGGCGAAGTGGGGTTGATCACCCACACGGTCGTATTTATGTTGTTCCCACCGGTGAGGCGCGATTGCTGGTCACCGTGGGTTTGAATTTTAGGAGCCAATCTTTCGGACGGTTTCAGCTTGTGGTTTGGCCGTCCCGTTTTACCCATCCGAGGCCGTGGGTTCTTATCACCTTACCTTTACCCTTAACCCGTTTAGAGCCACCACAGGATAGGCCAACGGGGGGCTGTTTGAAGAGTCGAAGAGATGAAGATATGAAGATTTGAAGACACGACTGGACTCTCCTGCCATCTATTCCGGTTGCAGCCAGATTCCCCGTGAATTCTCAAAGCGCTCCCCTCTCTACACAACACCGCGATCAGTCTGGTGGAAACACATGACAACTTGCGACCTCCGAGACTGTACCATCAACCTTCCCCAAGTACGTGCTAGAGACCTATCAAGCTCGCGTGACCCTCACAGCCCTCGAGAGATCCTCACAACAGGCGAGAGACCCTCCTAGAACACGAGCCAACGACCTACTCAAATTTGGGCGACCCCCACAGATAGCAAGCGACCTTCCCCGAATACGTGCTAGCGACCAGAGACCTTCCACACCAACAAACCAACGTCCCTCCACCAAAGCCACCAGGTAAGCCTCCCAAAAAGGTACGTTTCTCACCTCTTTTTCCTTTGTTACAAACTAAATAACAAGATAAATAAGACATTGATTAGAAGAGATAACAACATGTCCATCACAAAAAGGAACCTTAGATTCGAGAAAAAGATGGATATTGATGGAGGGGGGACAAGTGAAACAATAAATTGGAGAGAGAAAGAAATAAGAAAGAACATAGAGATGGAAAATGGCAACACCAAGAAGAGCAGGAGCACTCAAGAAGAGGTAAGCCAACCCCCTCATCTTAATGCAATGACCATGTCTCTCAAGTTTTGGCTAGGATATGAAGACATGAAACGCCTTGCAATCGAAGAAGGGCTAGAAGAGTAGGATTGCTATCTTGTGAGCGGTGAGCCTTGAGCAGCGAGCGGTGAGCACAGTTTTTTTGGTTTTTTTTTTGCCCAAAAAATCTAAAAAAATATATGGTACCTAAGGCCGTGGATTAAATTTACAAACTTTTGGCAATAAATTAAAAACCAGGGTTGTCTATTGTGTCGTGACGGGGACAATTTCCGTCACAATGTCACGATGTCACGACACAATGACGGCATGACATTGTGACGGATCGTGACTTTACTGTGACGGAGCCATTTTGATGGCAGAAAACACAATTTTCACATTTACCTCTGGAGAGACACGTTGGATTCAGAAAGGAATCTGCATGCCACATGTGCAGACATGTCATCAACTGCGGTAAATTCATGGACGCGGTAATTTTCAGCTTGGGTCGAAGGAGTGTCCGCGCCAATCCGCGCCTCAGAGCCCATCTCCTCGGGATCTTCCGTCGAGGTTGAGGTCCGGATCGACCAGGGCGGGCAGCAATCGCAAATCTGGTCGCTTGGCCAGAAGAACCGCGCGCTGGTGCTGGACGGTGCCCAGGGCATGGCGCGTCTGCTTCGAGCCTCCCGTCTGCGTGTCGCATGGCCCAACGGATTCTTCGGCGATGATGGCGTGGGCGTCTTCGACGTGAGGGGCGCAGGAGACGTGATCGCCCGGCTGGCAGCATCCTGCGGCGTCGCACTGCCGGCGCGGTGAGTCTCCGTTCGTCATATCAAGAGCAGGCCCTTCATGCTGGCATGGCCCTTCTTGCCGATGATGATGTGGTCGTGAACGGTAATGCCGAGCGGCTTGGCCGAATTGATGATCGTCTTGGTCATGTCGATATCGGCCAGTGATGGCGCCGGGTCGCCCGACGGATGGTTGTGCACCAGCACGATCGCGGTCGCCGACAGTTCCAGTGCCCGCCGGATCACCTCGCGCGGATAGACTGGCGTATGATCGACCGTGCCGGTCTGTTGCACCTCGTCGGCGATGAGGGCGTTCTTCTTGTCGAGGAACAGGATGCGGAACTGCTCGCGCTCCTCGAAGGCCATGGCCGCCCGGCAATAGTCGAGCACCTGCGCCCATGATGACAGGATCTCCCGCCCGGCAATGCTGCTGCGCGCCATCCGCTGGGCGGCGGCGGCGACGATCTTCAGGTCGAGGGCCGCGCCGGCGCCGACATCCTCCACCTCGCGCAAAAGGCGCTCCGGCGCGCCAAGCACTTCGGCCAGAGTGCCGAACCGTTTCAGCAGCGCCTTTGCCCGCGCCTTGGTATCGGCGCGCGGGATAGAGCGGAACAGGAGCAGTTCGAGCATCTCGTAGTCCGAAAGCGCTTCCGAGCCTGCCTTGCGAAAACGTTCGCGCAGGCGCTCCCGATGGCCTTCATGCGAGGGCTTTGCTGCAGCCGGCCTTTCCGGCAGAAGCTTTGGCGTGCGCAAGGCACGCTGCTGCTCACCGAAGAATCCGCGCTCGTCGTCCTCGTCTGCCGTCACGCCAGCGCCCCCAGCCCCGCGCGCATCCTACGACAGAACAGGCGGATCAGAACAGGCGGATTTGCGAGAGCGATTCCTGTAGCGACAGGGGTATGGTTGATCAGGAAGGCAAGCCGGGGCGGTCAAGGCCGCCAGGCGACAGGGTGAAGATCTCGCAGCCGGTCTCGGTTACGCCCACCGTGTGCTCGTACTGGGCCGACAGTGAGCGGTCGCGTGTCACGGCCGTCCAGCCGTCCGATAGGACCTTCACATGTGGACGACCGAGGTTGATCATCGGCTCGATGGTGAAGATCATGCCCGGGCGCATCTCGACGCCCTCGCTCGGGCTGCCATAGTGCAGAATGTTCGGCGCGTCGTGGAACAGGCGGCCGACGCCATGGCCGCAGAAGTCGCGCACCACGGAGCAGCGCTCGCCTTCCGCGAAGCGCTGGATCGCCGCGCCGATCGCTCCGGTGCGCGCGCCCGGGCGCACGGCCTCGATGCCGCGCATCAGGCACTCGTGCGTCACTTCCAGCAGCCGCTCTGCGGCCCGCTTGATCTGCCCTACCGGGTACATGCGGCTCGCATCGCCATGCCAGCCGTCCAGCACGTAGGTGACGTCGATGTTGACGATGTCGCCATCCTTGAGCGGCTTGTCGTCGGGAATGCCGTGACAGACCACATGGTTGATCGAGGTGCAGGACGATTTGGTGAAGCCGCGATAGTTCAGCGTCGCGGGCAGGGCGCCATTGTCCATGCCGAACTCGAAAACGAGCCGGTCGATCTCGTTGGTGGTCAGCCCCGGCGTCACGCGCAAAGCCAGTTCGTCGAGGCAGCGCGAGGTCAGCTGGCAGGCGCGCCGCATGCCCTCGTAGGCGTCCTCGTCATAGAGCTTGATCTGGCCGGTGTTGCGCTGAGGCGCCGTGTCCGCGTCGAGATAGGTGACCATCACGTCCGTTCCCGTTGATGCACTGCCGCCGCGAAGCCCGCAACGCATACGACGCTGATGTGACATCGCGGCGCGAAAGGTTCAAGGGTCTTGGCTAGGCGCGGTCAGTGGGAAGCCTGTCGCTCGCTCATCGCCGGCACGGCGGCCGGGAAAAG